>OY728142.1:2093206727-2094406727 GCA_963277665.1 Viscum album
TTCTTATTAAGAGTAGTCAAATGTGATTCCATCATAGAGAAATCATTAATAGATGATCGGTAGTATCCACCAAGACCACAGAAGGTCCTAATTTCAAAGACATTCTATGGTTCCTTCTATTAAGAAACAACCTTCACCGTCTTCAGAACAACTAATAATCCATGTTTAAAAATTTTGATCCCTATGAAATTTACATATTGAATCCAAAAACTACATTTCAATATACTTCCATAAAACGATGACATCAAACAATTTCCAAAACCATACTCATATAGTTCTCCTTATTACACTCAAATTTTGAATAGAGTAGAATATAATGAATGAACAATTCCAAAAAAGTGTCAAGATATTGATGGAATATCTGATTCATCACATCCATAAAAACAATAGGAGTGTTAGTCAAGACTAAAGGAATTATAAGATATTCTTAATGGACTACTTGGACCTGAAAGCTATTTTCAGTATATCAGACTTCTAAACATTGAGATGATGATAACCTAACTGAAGATCAATCTTGGAGAACCAATTATCCCCATTTAACTAATCAAGAAAATAGTCCACATGAGGAAATGATATTTATTCTTAACAATTACCCATTCCAACATCTGATAGTCCAAACACAACCAAAATTAACCATCTGCCTTCTTGGAAAAGAGAATAGGGGTAGTCCAAGGTGAAACAATAGGGTGAAGAAAACATTTTTCTAATAGGTCATCTAGCTGAATATTAATCTCATTAAACTCTATTATTGCCATATGATAAGAAGGTGTCAATATCAGATGTGTACTTGGAACTAGGTCAATTTTAAAATCTACCATTTTCTTTAGAGGGAGACTATATAATTCATATTGGAAAACATCAGAAAAGTTTTGAGCAACAATGGGGATATTTACAATAAAGGAAACACCATTGGGATCAAATGAAACAAAACATGAAAAAATCTTGAGCTCTAGGCGAGAAGGCCCTGCATGACTTGACCTCGGGTCCCACTATCCCTAAAACACATGACAGCTCCCATCAGCAGCATGAAATGAAATAATCTGATGATAACAATCAAACATAGCTCAGTGAGTGACAAGACATTCCATTTTGATAATGACATCAAATAGATCCATCTCCAAAATGATAAAATCATATACCAACAATGTATCGACTATCATTGACAAACTATAAGGAAATCAGAACCCCTACTCTTTCCTCTATCCAAGATGTTTCTTTAACTCAATTAAATATAACATAAGTTAAGTTGGAATTTTAATAACATCAACAAAATGTGTAGACATAAATGAGTGGGAGGAACTAATATAAAAGAAATAAATTTCTACTGAAGATGCAATAAGGATATTATAACACACTCTTATCGGACCTGTATCGACTTACACTAGACACTCATTTATTTTATGAATGTTCTTAACTCCTGAGGCATGTGGCTGGATCCCTATAGTTTTCAAATCTTATAACTACATCGTACTAGATTTTAGAGCAGATAAACTTTAACAATAACAAGTCATATTCATAGCCTAATAGAATCATTGTAAATGAAGAGCACATCCACAACTGTTGCATGTCTTTAATGTCATAGGAAAAAAAACTTTTGGTTTGTCCGACCTTGAGACAGTGATAGAAAGTTATAGGAATAATACTATCAATAGAATATGGTGTAGAGGAGGCTCACTACTGATACCCATCACCACAACTTCTATAAAGATCCTACCACTTCATATTCTTCCCCTGAACTCAACTGAAATTACTACTATATGGAAGAGATGGATTAGGAAAACAATCCTGTACACCATATACATATATTACATCAAACATATATCAACTATATCTGCATAGGTATAATGTTTCAACATAAACAACTGTGATCTGATATCCAATCGTAAACCTTGCAGGTACCTCTGAGCCTTTAACTGGTCAATTTTCACTACGTCCAGAGCAAGACGGAAATGCTCAATAAACTGGCTGGTGTATAACAAAATTGAACAATCTCCTTTTTGTAAAGATAGAAAATCCATAGACTTATCCAACATTAACATGTACGGAAGAATTTATAGATGAATAACATTTTGAAGAACTTCCAATGAAATTCGACTTGTATATCTTTATGGACTTTATAATCCCATAATTGCTTTATAGAACTCTTGAGACTGAATTTTTCACACTTCACCTTAATATTCTCAGGATTATTTAGGATGTTGAATATTTAATCGTTTTTATCTATCTAGTGCTCTACCTCTTGAGGTTCTGTCATTCCATTAAAGGATTGTTTATTCTCGTGCAAGAACACCCATGATGCATATCTCTCTCTGGCAACTCTTGGATGTACCTCAAAAAATACGTTCTAAACTCATGGTACATTCTGATCAACACCATGGACTACCTGTATGATAGTCTCAATGATATTCTAATCTCTAGGTAGATTCCCTTGTAGAGGATCAGAAACACATTCCTAAGGAACTCGTAGAAGATGTCTTTGAGCCATACTCTTACACACCGAAACAAATAGAATGATTAGAAAACATAGTAAATGTCAGTTCAAACCAAAAAACCCATAAAATAAACTAATATAAAAAACTAAACCCATCCTTATAGAAACATATCCTGTCATCCCATGGAATCTTGAGTCTCATTACAACATGATCTAGCTAGGAATGCATTTAAAAATTCCTCTCAATTCCCGAAAATCATATCTTCAATCTAACATATATCCTAAAACAAGGAATATTGGGGATAACCTATGTTGATATGATGCCAAATTGTAACAAACTAACCCAGATCACCCTCAAACCCGGAATTTGACGCATTCCGTCACATACCTGTAGGGTGTTCCTGATCCCCACGGGCTGGATACCAGTAACCAAGCATCGAACAAAAAACCAGATTGAACGATTTCACCCAACCTGAAAAAAAGGAATATATATATATATATACCAAAAGTAGAAAAAAAACAGTGGAAAATAGATGAATATATTCCATAATTGTGAAAAGACAGCAGGAAAAAAATCGCTTCAAAATTAGACAAAACTCTATAGGAAAAGTCCAATTGTAAAGGACCAAAAAGAAAACAAATAATCCTAAATATTATGTGGATAAAATCCCACAATATCACAACCAGATACCCATACCTAATGACACGAAACCTCATCACCTCACTATGGTGCCTCGAATTTCCATGAAATGGATAATGTATAAAGGTCTATGCACCACCGAAGTGGTGTGCAGGGTGTGAGATAACCTGATCAATAAAATCTCACCTAGGTTTTCCATAACAAATCTATGTATAAAAATTAATGTATGATCAATTTAAATAAACAATTTCATGATATCCACTAAAATATTTTTACAGAAAAAATGGTAACCATTTCCCTTTTTATCATATTTTTAAAAAAGGTATATCAATTTAAATACCATTTTCCATATCATCTTTTATAAGAATCAACATGCATATCAAAGATAAAATGGTCCAAATCCAAGAAATATAAAACAAGAGTAGAAGCACATGCATAACAATAATAAGGAATACAAAAGGTCATGTAGTAGACTAGTCGTACAAAAAAATCAATGAAATAGTGCACTGTGGAAACTGAAGGAAACGATCTACACTCCAGGACCAGGGAGACACCCTAGAAAGTTAAACACCAACATTATATCCATTCTTAGAGATAATAATATACACTCTAGGACATGAGGAACACCCCATAAATTTTAACCACAAAATAGAAGATGGCCTCAAGATAAACATTCCACCTAGTATCTAAGGTAACTTGCATGATCATTTTCGCACTCATTTAAATGTTTTGAAAGTCATTTCAATACCATTTCACAAAACAATTCAGAATTCATTGGAAATACCTCTTTTTTATTTTTATTTTCCAAAAAATAAAGAAATACTATTTCATTCAAAAACTCTTTCCAAAAAACACAAACAATAATGACAATTTGATAACAATTTATTTGTAAACCAACTAATAAGAATGGAAGAATACAGTTTATCAAACACATGATAGAGACGGAACCACCTAACTCAAAGCTTGGGTGGAACACACCAACAATGAGAACCAACAACAACAACAAAACATGAAGATGTTAGATAAGGCCATATGTAACGCCCCGACCCCAGTTACCCAGAGTCAGTGCATTATTACATAACATTGGCATTATCACAAGAAAGATCAAGTCTTGAAAGACCAATTAGTTTAGTATCCTTGGAAACACTAGATACAATCATAACATTTTACATTACATCATAAAAAAACATCTTGTCTTCATATCCCCTCATACTAACCCTGCAGGTCATTCATAAATTACTTTTTCATAATCCTGGGAAAAATAAAACATTGAAAGGGGTGAGCTCAGATGCTCAGTAAGGATAACATTATAGCAGAAGCTTTAATAGATAAGCATAAACACTTAAGGCAGTTTATAACTAAAACAAAAGCCTTTTAAACTTGAAATTCAACATAAAATGGAAAAGATAAAATAGAATAATTCCATTTACTTACTCACATGGATATTCTACTAGTCGAATGATCACATGCAATATCAATAACAACTTTCATGATGATGGAATTCATAATTCCATAATATCATAACCACATAGCCAAGGCCTCGTGCCAAGACTACAATAAGATTTTGTCAAGACCTTGTGACAAGACACTAGTTTGTATCATGATACCTACCGATGCATCGAGGAGCTATAGCGGTCTCCACCTGTCACTTACTAATTCCAATGCATTCCTCATATGAAATGTTTTAAACATAACATAAACATTCGTTTTAAAACTAGCATTTGAAATGTCAATACGTTATCCACAAACCATGAATGGTATAAAATAGCACATCCACAGTCAAACATAACCCATTTGATACAATATGGAAGATTGTATTGTATCATAATAACCTCAATTGAGAATGATGAAGTATTATTGACATAGATGAAAATAATCATCAAAACTATTAGAGAGAAATATCCCCCTTTCTCTTGAAAACATTTAAAAGTCACACTATTTTTCAAGAAGTCATTTAAAAAAGATTTTTGAATCAAAGTGTCCCATACCACTTTGAAACTTTTAAAAAGAATTTTTATTTGGATACTTTAATGTCCATATAAATAAATCCTTAAATCCATTTTGAAAACATGGACATTAATGAGAAAGATTTAGAATAATCAATCTTTAAAACACTTGAAAATGTATTTTAGTTAGAGTTTCTGACCACAAGAGAGACACTTGAATACAAATAATTAAGGTAATAAAATCATTGTAATATAATGAGAATAAAGGGATTCATGATATTCTATATCAAAGTGCATTATATACACACAGTTTAAGTGATTTGGTGTATAACAACAAATGAGTCTCAATGGAATGTAATTTGAGATGAAACTTTTTATAAAGACCATATCCTTAGGTTAAGGATATATCAATGGTATAATTACGAGTGACAAATATAAATACACTAAAAATGATTGGATATTTAGTGTAAATCAATCAGGGGACATTCACACATATTCTTGTAAAAACAACACCAATGAATTGGATATTTAACTCAACAAATAGATATTGAGTTAAAATTTCTCTTATCAAGTTCAAATCGATGACTTGAGAATTTATCAATGTATTGATTATGTGTATAAAAAGTATATCCACTGAATGGTGAGTGGAAATTATGACATAATCAAAATAATAGTGATTCCACACATAATCTTGGAGTAAAATAATCAATTAAGTATGCATAAAGCCGAATCAGTGGAAATTGAAATTTCAAATTCCCTTATTGATTTGGTAACCTATGAAACATACACCCATGAAAGAAGGATAATACAATGATGATGTAAATACTCATAAATTAAATTATATTACACAATGAATACAGTCATGGGAAGTACACATACACCACATGCAATAAATAAGTGGTGAACAATGGAATTCTCACGGAATTAAAAGTGAGATAAGAAACCCCTTACTTTGTACTTTTTCCTTGGTCGACTGTAGGTTAACCTCCTATATAATGGTGAAATAATTTTTATTTAATTATACAAGAATCATATTAATTAATATGATATCATATATGATCTTTTAACATTGATTTTATAATAATATCTTAGAATTATCGTCGTTTCGGGTGTTAACTTACTCGTTTTCTTTTATATGTTTTGTTACGTAAGCCATGTTTTTCATGGATAGGATGTATCTTATTCATATCCAGAATGATATCAAGTTCTTAAAAATTATTTTTAAATCATAAAATGATAATTATACTTGAATGGATATGATGTAGAATGAATCTCATCGCGTTCGTGGAGATGGTAGTCCGTACGTATGCACGAGCGACAATATCATTCTTTTGATATTAAAATAATATATAATTGGATGGTATATTATATATACAGAATCATTAAATTGTTATATTTAATTTTTACATGAATTATACATCATTATTATACCCATCCAAAAAATAATTTATTGAATAACAATTACACCACGACGTGGAGACTGTATGTCGTACGTACGCACGTATGGTGACATGTTATTCAAAGGGTGGATATAATACTGAATATGGTTGTACCATATTTATAATAACATAAAAGTATATATAAGATACTGGATTTATTATTTTAGAATGGTAATAACAAAGAAAGAAGAAGTGGAAGAAGAAAGGAACTTGAAACGGGGTGGTGAAAACATTACCTCTTCTTCGGGTTCTTCCTTTGGATTTGATCAAAAGGGCTCCTTATGTTGGCTTTCTGATCAAAATAAGGCCTCTAAGTTGTATTTAGGGAAGTTGAGAGAGTATTTGGGAAGGTTTTGGACGAACCAAAAGGCTTTGATGGTGTGGATAAATGAGGAGGAGTTCCCTTTTATAAGAGGGGTGAGGGGCACCTTCGGAAAAGCTAGAAATATTAATTTATAATAAATTCATATTCGGTTTATAATAGCTCCAAAGTTTATTATTCAAAGGTTAAGGTGGGGATAGGTCGAAAAACATTCAACCAATAGAATTTAGACTGGTTTGGTTTACTATATTAACCTTGTCTTTTAGTTTTAACTCTTAGTTAATTAGGTTGACATTTACCATGTCAGTTTGTATTTTTATATTATATAGTTAATAAACCTACTATATACATCCAAGATACCCCCATGTGGTCAATTAAGTATATACCTATCATGTTATAAGTCTCTTGGACGAACCATAGATTTTTAGGAATTTAATATCAATTAATAATATAATATTTGTTTTAAAATCTCTTTTATGTCAATTTTGACACTATTCAATAGTTGATTTTTGTGAAACTCATAACAGAATGATTAATTCTCAAAAATCCAATTAAATAAATCCTAATATGTCATATTATCCTATAAAATTAGTTTAATTCATTAAAAGTCTTAAATTATATTTATTTGGATATTTATAATATCAATTATTTTAATTATTCACTATAACAGTAATTGGTGTATCATCATTGTTCCATAAATATATTAATATATTTAATGTCTAAAAATTAAAAATAAAATATAATTATGTAGGAAATATTATTATCTTTCTAATGAGTATTTACAATCGAATTTATCTTATGTATAACCCTATATTAAAAATGTTTTAGTGAATAAACATTGATTTTTACTATTTTAACTCTTCTTTGAATTAAATAATAATAAATGTCCTAATCTAACCCAGGTGGACCTAAATGATAATATTTTATTCCTAAGGTTGTTTTTGGTCGAGATAAACTTGTCCAATAGAATTAGGACATGTGTTAGGGTAATATTAATATCATTTTTACCCTCAATTACCCTATTTACTTTTATCCGTGGTAAATAAAAGTAAAAAGTTACTATTCCCCAAAAATTGTTTTCATCTCATTGAACCACATTGTACATCTTTATATTAGCCGTGTCTCTCGTATTTTCGAAATTCCATTCACAGAAGCGTTAAAATTAAGTTTTATGAAAAATTCAGTTTTTTAACTACCACTTAGTAGTTTCACTATTCATAAAAAATAGAAGTTTTTCAGAACAATGCCAAAATTTCACCCTAAGCTATAATTTATATTCCAAATTCAAAAACGATGTCTATTTTACAAAATTCTAAACATATAAGTTGCATTAATTAATTTTATAATTAATTCCCACTATCACAACAAATAGCGTGTTTTTAAGAAAAATATATATCAAAAGATTGACAATTGTTTAGGTCCGATTTCAAAGTGAAATTAATTATAATGAACACCATTGGATAAAATTGTAAAAATATATTCTAATTATACTTTAAAACCACTAAATAATATAATTTATCACTATAAATTCTCTTGATTTAAAAATTAGTTTTTAATTAAAATTTAGTAATTTTCACTATTCATCAAAATATAAGTGTTATCCGAAAAGTTCCAAAATTTCACCCTAGGATAAATTCAATATTCCAAATCCAAAAATGAAGTCCATTTTGAGAGATAGAATTAATAAAATTTGAAAAAGTAAGTATTACTATTCATAATGGATAGTTTGATTGGTTGTGGTGTGTTAGAATCTCGAAGTTGCGTACAATGCACACCATTGCATTATTCGAAGGGAAAAGTACCGTGGAAGCTTGGGGTGTTACATTCACCCCTCCTTCAAAAAATTTCATCCTCGCAATTTTAAAAATTGGGCCTGAGAATGGAAAGTCCCACATCGGAAAAAGAGTCAATAAAACTATCACTTTAAAAGAAAGAAAGAGAGGTATAAAGGTCACCCAAGATAACCCATACTAGGATTCCAGGTAGGAAAACATGGATATGGATGATAAACTAAGTGTGAAGCTCTGATGGAGTGGGATAGAAATCATGATCAGGAGAAAGTTAACAATAAGAGAACCACAAACTTGTGTTGGGACAAACTATCATTAGTCTCCTAGTAGGAAAAGTAAACGGACAACATTTTTTGTTTTAAGATAAATTACATATGGTTGAGGAATTCATTTATGATATTGACTATGAATATAAAGATATATACTTAAATTTTAAGTAGAGTTTCATTCTTTAATAAATTTCCACCACTAACTCATTTTTTTTAAACGATGAGTATTCAAGAAGACTTGGACACACTGGAAGAGATAGAATAAACTTCTATAGAATCACATGATCCATGCAGGATGAACTATATATTTACATTCTCTTTAGAGATTAATCAAAACCAAAATGGTTAGTACAAGATCTAATGATCCCCCAAAAGGATATTCCTTGAGAGAAATGAACACTAATCTTAATTTCCAAAATTAAACCAACAATAGCCCAAATTTAACTAAATACCATTCAATAATCAATTGTCCTTAAAATCCTTCAATATAATCAAAACTAATATTGCAAACCAAAACTTATTAAGAATGTAGTCTTCCATGTAAAATTGTATCTCCAAATGACATTAATTACTCTTAAAGTCACATACTTAAAAGTAATTAACCTAATCATTTCCATAAATAACCCAAATAAATATAAATCCACAATAAAAACATAGATAAAAATCCACCATTACTCCTCAAATGAAATCCCATACTATTCTATTTTTCATAGGCACATAGAGTTCACAAAAAAGAGAACAACTTCCAAAATAACATTTATCACTTAATAACCAAATCATTTTCCTATACTAAGGGTATTCATTTGATAAGACATAAGATCCCAAATCAAAATAGTATTGATCAATAAAATCATTTAATAGTCACACTAACCAGGGACATCACGTAGTCCAGTGATAGGTGATAAATCCCAATCACATTTTGGTTGTGGGTTCAATTCCAACAACTTTTTCCGACGTGATGGGTTATCACATGGTATGCATGTTGTCCTTTTTCAAAAACTATATTTTATAACATTACCAAAATGAGATAAATTCCTCAAAGTAACCATAACATAATTTAACCACAAATGTTACCTCATACCTTGCATTTTCATCCCAAAATACAATAATTTTTAATTGCCTCAAACCCAATGATCATATCAAACCAAATTGTTATTTATAACTATATCTAGATGAGAAAAGATAATTCTTCCTCAAATATCATTCTCACATGGAAAAATTTAGGGTTACAAATACAAGAGAAAATTATTCCAAAGTAAACCCTTCAACAAGGATCACTAATAATTTTTAAACATTTATCCAACCATTTATTTCCACATAGCATCTTCTTTGACCAAGAAAATATCCCATAGAATAGGACATTCACTCGGGTAATGGCCAGGTCCCCTACATTTACAAAAAATGACTGTAAATGGATTCTTGGGACAATTTTATATCTTCTTCCATAGTACTCTTCATTTTTCTTCAGCAATTATTCACTTTATGTCCTTCCTTCCCGCATGTAAAGCATTTCATTGTCCTATTGAGACAATTTCTTGGGTTTCTCCTTCCACATTTCCTACAGGATGGAAATTGAGTATTTCTTTCCCTATGGTCTCCACTACTGTAACTCTTATCATTTATCACCTTTCTCTTCTTTTTTGAGTCCGGTAATTGGTTAATATATATATTGTTGATCATATTTTTAGAAAATTGATTTGGCATAAAGAAGATATCTTTTACACCTATCAAAATTCCATTTTTTTGCTCATTTCCACCACCGTTCCCACCTTGTACATCATTCTCAAAGTCACTATGACTTCCTTGGAATCCAGCCATTGACTAAAACCATAAAGCATTGTGTGAGTAATAGTAGTCATACAATCATTTAGAGATTAACAAGTCACCATATTCTCAATTAGAAACACATTAGGATTAACCAAGGTCATTTACTCTCATCTTATATATATATATATATATATATTACATTAAATCGGTTTGTAAAGAAAATGTAAATTATCCTAAGCATATCCCCCGGGAGTGTCGTAACCAAGAGTGCAGCAAGGCCCATTGTCGTGCACCAGTTCTCGTTCGAGTCTAGCTCAAAGCGGTGTTTTCAGGTTTTACCCCTAGGTACATCTATGCCAGAGCTGCCTCTACCTGCTCGTATCCAGACAGGGATGTATTGCTCAGAAATCTCACAAAATCTCTACAATACCAAAATTCTAAGAAGTTATTCTATACTAATCCTCAAAGTTCATCTTAGGACTACGTGCTCTAAGTAGAGTTTATCTAAATCTAGCTTCCAAGGTTTGTACTAAACTTCCTCTGATACCAACTTTAACGCCCCGACCCTAGTTACCCAGAGTCGGTGCATTATTACATAACATTGGCATGATCAGAAGAAAGATCAAGTCTCGAATGACCGATTAGTTTAGTATCCTTGGAAACACTAGATAGAATCAAAATGTTTTACATTACATCATAAAAAACATCTTGTCTTCATATCCCCTCATACTAACCCTGCAGGTCATTCATAAATTAGTTCTTCATAATCCTGTGAAAAATAAAACATTGAAAGGGGTGAGCTCAGATGCTCAGTAAGGATAACATTATAGCAGAAGCTTTCATAGATAAGCATAAACAATTAAGGTAGTTTATAACTAAAACAAAATCCTTTTAAACTTGAACTTCAGCATAAAATGGCAAAGATAAAATAAAATAATTCCATTTACATACTCACATGGATATTATACTAGTAAAATGATCACATGAAATATCAATAACCACTTTCATGATGATGTAATGCATAATGCCATACTATCATAACCACATAGCCAAGGCCTCGTGCTAAGACTACAAATACGATTTTGTCAAGGCCTTGTGCCAAGACACTAGTTTGTCTCATGAGACCTACCGATGCATCTAGGAGCTATAGCGGGCTCCACCCATCACTTACTAAGTCCAATGCATTCCTCATATAAAATGTTTTAATTATAACATAAACATTCGTATTAAAACTAGCATACAAAATGTCAATACTTTATCCACAAACCATGAATGGTATAAAAATAGCACATCCACAGTAAAACATAACTTATTCGATACAATATGGAAGTTTGTATTGTATCATAATAACCTCAACCGAGAATGATGAAAGATTATTGACATAGATGAAAATAATCATCCAAACTATTAGAGAGAAATATCCCCCTTTTTCTTGAAAACATTTAAAAGTCACACTATTTTTCAAGAAGTCATTGAAAAATGATTTTTGAATCAAAGTGTCCTATACCACTTTGAAACATTTAAGAGGAATTTTGATTTGGAAACTTTAATTTCCATATAAATAAATCCTTAAAACCATTTTTAAAACATGGACATTAATGAGAAATATTTAGAATAATCAATCTTTAAAACACTTAAAAATGTATTTTAGTTAGATTTTCTAACCAAAAGATAGACACTTGAATACAAATAATTAAGGTAATAAAAACATTGTAATATCACGATAATAAAGGGATTCATGATATACTATATCAAAGTGTATTATATACACCATGTAAAAGTGATTTGGTGTATAACAACAAAGGAGTCTCAATGGAATCTAATTTGAGATGAAACATATTATAAAGACTATATCCCTAGGTTAAGGATATATCAATGGTATAATTATTTGTGAAAAATATAAATACAATAAAAATGATTAGATATTAAGTGTAAATCAATCAGAGGACATTCAAACATATTCTTGTAAAAACAACACCAATGAATTGGATATTTAACTCAACAAATGGAGATTGAGTTAAAATTAATCTTATCATGTTCAAATCGATGACTTGATAATTTATCAATGGAGTGATTATGTGTATAAAAATTATATCCACCTAAATGGGAGTGGAAAGTATTACATAATCAAATGAATAGTGATTCCACACATAATCTTGGAGTGAAATAATCAATGAAGTATGCATAAAGATGAATGAGTGGAAATTGAAATTTAAAATTCCCTTATTGATTTGGTAACTTATGAAACATACACCCATGAAAGAAGGATCATACAATGATGATGTAAATACTCATAAATTAAAGTATATTACACAATGAATACAATCATGGGCAGTACACATACACCACATGCAATAAATAAGTGGTGGACAATGGAATTCTCACGAAATTAAAAGTGAGATAAGAATCCCCTTAATTTTTACTTTTTCCTTGGTCGATGGTAGGTTAACCTCATTTATAATGGTGAAATAATTGTTATTTAATTATACAAGAATCATATTCTTTAATATGATATCATATATGATCTTTTAACATTGATTTGTTAATAATATTTTAGAATTATCGTCGTTTCAGGTGTTAACTTACTCGTTTTCTTTTATATGTTTTGTTACGTAAGCCATGTTTTTCATGGATAGGTTTTATCTTATTCATATATAGAATGATATCAAGTTCTTCAAAATTATTTTTAAATCATCAAAAGATAATTATACTTGAATGGATATGATGGAGAATGAATCTCATCGCGTTCGTGGAGATGGTTGTCCGTACGTACGCACGAGCAACAATATCAATCTTTTGATATTAAAATAATTTATAATTGGATGTTATATTTTATATAAAGAATCATTATCATGTTATATTTATTGTTTACATGAATTATACATCATTATTATACCCATCTGAATCATAATTTATTTAATAACAATTACACCACGCTATGGAGACAGTAAGCCATACGTACGCACGAATGATGACATGTTATTCAAAGGGTGGATAGAATATTGAATATGGTTGTACCATATTTATAATAACATCACAGTATATATAAGATACTGGAGTTATTATTTTAGAATGGTAATAACAAAGAAAGAAGAAGTGGAAGAAGAAAGGAACATGAAAAGGGGTGGTGAAAACATTACCTCTTCTTCTGGTTCTTCCTGTTGATTTGATCAAAAGGGCTCCTTAGGTTGGATTTACGATCAAACTAAGGCCTCTAGGTTGTAGTGAGGGAAGTTGAGAGAGTATTTGGGAAGGGTTTGGCCGAACCAAAAGGCTTTGATGGTGTGGAGAAATGAGAAGGAGGAGTACCCTTTTATAAGAGGGGTGAGGGGAACCTTTGGAAAAGCTAGAAATATTAATTTATAATAAATTAATATTCGGTTTATAATGGCTCCAAAGTTTATAATTCAAAGTTTAAGGTGGGGATAGGTCGAAAACCATTCAGCCAATAAAATTTAGACAGGTTTGGGTTACTATATTAACCTTATCTTTTAGTTTTTACTCTTAGTTAATTAGTTTGACATTTACCATGTCACTTTGTATTTTTATATTATATAGTTAATAAACATACTATATACAAACAAGAGACCCCCAAGTGGTCCATTAATGATATTCCAATCATGATATAAGTCTCTTGGACGAACCTTATATTTTTAGGAATTTAATATCAATTAATAATATAATATTTGTTTCAAAAACTCTTTTATGTCAATTTTGACAGTATTCAATAGTTGATTTTTTTGAAACTCATAACAGAATGATTATTTCGAAAAAAGTCCATTAAATCAATCCTAATATGTCATATTATCCTATAAAATTAGTTTAATTCATTAAAAGTCTTAAATTATATTTATTTGGATACTTATAATATCAATCATTTTAATTTTTCACTATTATGGTAATTACTGCATCATCATTGTGTCATAAATATATTAAATTATTTCATGTCTAAAAATTATAAATAAAATATAATTATGTAGGAAATCTTATTAGATTTATAATGAAAATTTTCAATCGAATTCATCTTACATATAACTATATATTAAAAATGATTTAGGGAATAAACTTTGATTTTCACTCGTTTAACTCTTCTTTGAATTAAATAATAATAAATGTCCTAGTCTATCCCAAATGGACCTAAATGATAATATTTTATTCCTAAGGTTGTGTTTGGTCGAGATAAACTTGTCCAATAGAATTAGAACATGTGTTAGGGTAATATTAATATCATTCTTACCCTTAATTACCCTATTTACTTTCAACCGTGGTAAATAAATGTAAAAAGTTACTATTCACCAAAAATTATTTTCATCTCATTGAACCACATTTTACTTTTTGATATTAACCATGTCTCTCGGATTTTCAATATTTCATTCACAGAAGCGGTAAAATTATGTTTCATGAAAAATTCAGTTTTTTTAACTACCACTTAGTAGTTTCACTATTCATCAAAAAATGATGTTTTTCAGAACAATGCCAAAATTTAACCCTAAGATATAATTGATATTCCGAATTAAAAAATTATGTTTAGTTTATAAAATTCTAAACATATAAGTTGAATTAATTAATTTTATAATTAATTCCCACTGTCACAACCAATAGCATGTTTTTAAGAAACAATATATATCAAAAGATTGACAATTGTTTAGGTCCGATTTCAAAGTGAAATTAATTCTAATGAACAACATTGGATAAAATGGTAAAAATATATTCTAATTATACTTTAAAACCAGTCAATAATATAATTTATCTCTATAAATTATTTTGATTTAAAAAGTTGTTTTTAATTAAAATTTAGTAATTTTTATTATTCATCAAAATATAAGTGTTATCCGAAAAGTTCCAAAATTTTACCCTAGAATAAATTCGATATTCCGAATCCAAAAATGAAGTCCATTTTGAGAGATAGAATTTAAAAAAAATTCAAAAAGTAGGTATTACTATTCATAACGGCTAGTTTGATTGGCTGTGGTGTGTTAGAATCTCGAAGTTGCGTACAATGCTCGCCATTACATTATTCGAAGGGAAAAGTACCATGGAAGCTTGGTGTGTTACATCATAGAATCCAATCCACACATTTTAGGATTTATTTAATTGATAAATATGGTCGGTGGAGAAGATGAAATACCACATACATTGAAAAATAATTCCATCTGCACCATGACCAATAAAGGAATAGTCTCCATAACGAGATCACATAGTAGATCTTAGAAGATGACAAGAAGAAATAGTAACATAGGTCAGCAAATTTGATAACGCATTCCCAGGTTGCTACCTTGATCTATGACAAAGAAGTAGAAACATCATTCACCCTGAGAGGTTTTCATAGCTATTTTATGGCAACACGTATTATCTTTCATGCATTGCGGTGCCCTCTAGGTGGGCACCAAAAATCACCGTTGTGTAGCTCCAATTTGAGAGAAAAGGAAAACAGATGATTGAATGGGAACCAAAAACCTAAATGATTCCCTAAAACAACCCTACTCAGGTAATTACACAATGTGTAATTCCATTACAAAATGTGTAATTCCATTACAAAATGTGTAATTCCATTACAAACTATGAAATCCATGGTGTAAAAGTACACCTAGAAATCCATCACATCATATTTAAAACACATTTTATAAAACATTCAACACGTGTAACTCCTTTGTATGATGTGTAACCTTTCACAACATGAATCCTTTCATGACTTGTACCCATCAACACCCATATGAAATGTAACCTATTTCTACAGTGTGAAACCATCATAAATACTGTAGAAAAATCCAGTTAAATCCAAGAGACCAAAAAATATCTAACTTCACCATTATAGGTATCCTTCCAATTCATTCTTTGTCCACAAAAAATAATGCGAAAAAGGAGAACCATGACGAGGTAAAGGAAATACCTCATAGATCGGTAACAAGATGTTACAGTTTTGATATTATTCTATTCCAAACTATTGACCAAAACATTATAGCTATATTAAAAGTTATTAAATTAGTTGTATAGACCATTTATGTTGATATCTGTAATTTTTATAATTAATGAACATTTTATTATTATTTTTTCTTATATTTATAATTTTTTAATATATTTTATATTTTTATATACTATTTGTTAAAATATATATTAATTTATTTTATTTTGATTTATAAATATAGATATTTAATAGGGACAATCATCCACCAATGGGGGTATGTAAGATTTCAATTTTATTATAATTTAATATATCTATCATTATGTATTTTATCTTATCAATGTCCATTTTAAAATAAAAAATCAGTTACATTTTATATCATTGTGAAACTTTATTTAGCATAATATCGTGTGTATTCTAGTAGATGTAAGGGTCCTTGTAGATTAATTTTTTCTTAGAACTTTGGTACAAATATATAGGTATTATTTGATATCATATTTTATCATGTTATATAGTGGACGCGTTCATTGATTTACATGATGGTGAATATCAATCTATATCCCCATATATTCCCCCAACAACTCATGAGATTAGTTGACTCCCTCAAAACACAATGGACATATTATGGAGGGATATTTAGGTATGAAAAAAATTAAAAATTTCATTATATTCTATATTATTATTTTAGACAATGAAATTTTATTTTTGAATAAGATAATTTTATATCCTATATATATGTGTTTTTTAGGATTCTTATCCCCAAATACTATATTTTTTTTGGAAATATTATATGGTAAGGTTGATGAGTGATCAATGGGAACAATTTGTGACTACTTTTTACATCTTACAAAAAGTCCCACAGGGTGTTCTTCCAAACAAGTGGTATGGTATAATATCATAATAGTTGATTCATGTGGTAACAAGGAAATTGATTAATTTTAATATTTTAAGTATTTTTACTTTTATATGTCTAATAACTAAATACAATAAATTTATACCTTTTTAGGTAAACATTCATGTAATTTATTGTTATAAGGGATTCCATCTATATTGGGAAAAAATTATCTTATCTTCAACATGATGTATGTTTTGGATTAATTTTCAAGTTAAATATTTCAAATTTTCTAGTATAAAAACATTATAAATATGTAATTTGTAATATCTTGATATTTCAATACATATATTTTCCTATAAATAATACTGACTTCGATTTATTTCCCGGCACACACTAAAATGAAGGTCATAACACATTAGTAAATTCAATTAATCATTTTTAAAATATAATTATAATAATATATATGAAATCAATATATAATATTAAAATTATTTAAATACTAAATTTGATAGGAAATAATATTCATAGCACTTAATGTTTAAGAAGATTTTTTTAAACAATAAAAATTTATCTATATATTTATTATTTTCTATTGAAAGATAAATTTGTAATTTTAAAAATATAATTGGGTAAAATTAATATAAATTTTTAACTTAAAAGCCCAAAATTATGTTAGGGTAATTTTTTTTGGGATTTTTCTACAATATTTAATTTTTAGGTGAACAATGAAAATTATCACTTTTGGATATGTTTATCATTAATTATTATATTATCATAACATAATAATTACATAGATATTAATGAAACCCTTTTATATATAAATAAATAAATATATAATACACCATGATTAAAAACTCATGATTAAAATTTTTTAATATATGTTTTAATTTATAATAAAATTATTTTTTTGATATATTGTATGTTTTAATGTAAAAGTAAATTTTCTATTATTTAGATATTTAATTTTATTAAATAGAGGCTAAATATTTATTCATCAAATTAATTTTATTTTTTTGAATTTTCCTCTTATATTTTCAGTGATAAATTAATTACCATTAATAATATTTTATTTAAGACTAATTAGTGTTTAAGTTAGTAATCAAATGTGATATGAGTATTATTAAGTATAAATGAACTATAATCCTTCTAGAAGTAATTTTCTTGGTTTAAATGTCTTACCTAGATTTAATACTGCCCTTTCCTCAACCACCTCACCTAAATTTCATTCCCTTTCATTTTTACACTAACATTACATTTTTTTCCATTTAAAGTTCCCTTTTCTTCACTTATAAAAGGGGCCACTTACACCAATTCATTACACACCTATTATTTAGAATTACTTGATTAATATCTACCCATTTTATTTATTCTAATACACTATCACAAACACCTAATCCATTTCCATTTTTTTATTTATCTTAATCCTTTTATTTCCATGGATAATTCAATGGAAAGTCAACGTTCTTAACATGATTATTTCTCACATATTTGTTATCATTTTTAATTTTATGATTCATAATATTCTATATATTTTCTAAAATAATTAATTCTTTATCATATATATAATGAAATATAATTATATTAATTTCAAAATAATTATTCATTCATTCCATATAATCCGATACGAAAAACAAATGCATCGATCTGGCATATGTGCAGACTACCACCTCAACGACATGATGTGGTTTGTTTTTAATAACTACCTTTTATGGAAGGTATTAATTATTTTGTTGATGAATAACTTTTTTAGGTCACTTATACTATTTGTAAATGATTAAGTTTTTTATTTACCTTCATTACATCCATTCATTAAGCAAAGATATTTTTAATCATGCATATGTGTAGACAACCACCTCTATAAATGAAAAAAAAATTTATATTAGACACTTAACATGGGTGGACCTAAAAGTGTTATCATAAAACTAATAATAATTTTAAATATTATTATAATTATGATACAATAATTTTTCACAAACCTTCACTCTTTACATTCATTGGGAAATGGGTTCACTAGTAATGATTATGTGTGGACTACCTCTTCCAAGAATGATAAATTCCATTTGTCAAAAAACCATTCATTAATGGTTCCATTAAGGGATTTTATTGATATATATGTTATTTATTACATTTATACGCTTTTGTAAATTTTATATTATCATCTTGTAATAGAACATTCATCCTCATTCGATCATTACGACATGTTTTTATTTTGGTCATTTTACCACCTACATAAGTGATGTTGTAACTTATATACAATGAGTGGTTAAGGAATTTTATATAATATTAATGAACTTCAATAACGAGTAATTAAATATGTTTTAATTTTATTGTATTAATAATATTAATATCTAATCATGTTAATAATATATCATCTCCCTTAATTAATAAATATTCAAACAAGTTTGTCTCCGACTTCAACAACAATAGTAATAATTAAAAATATCATGAATTTAAAGTGGAAAATTTTAAATAATAATTATATATATTTTAAATAACCATATATAATACAGAAATGATGAAATGATCATCAAATTAAAAGGATCACCATTAACATTACCTAGAATGTGCAAGAAGATTTAAATTGTCAACACCGATGTTAAAAATATTCTATAATGAACAACTGTATTCAACGAAAATAATTATACATAAAGTATATAAAATGTTTTTAAATATGAATATGGTTATTAATTAAATTTTTAATTTATTTATGGTTGTTTTAAATGAAGTAGGACTGTGATCATATAAGTAGGGAAATATAGTAATTTATTTTTCTCTCAGACTCCCTTCATTGAAACATGTTTTACTTTATGCACAAATATAATTTTATATGGGGCACATTCTACCCAATTATTATGAAATCATGAAAAATATTTTATTTTTGTTTTTCTAGGTTTATTTTTAAGATCTTTCCCCTTCAATTATTTTTGATAAATTGTTACTCAAGACTCAAGTCAGGTCCTTTATCTATGAGTTTCAAATTTTCTTCTTGACATTTATCTTAGAACTCCCCTTTCTCAACCCATTTCCTTTAAAATATGATGTATTTACATTATATTTTAGAAAATTAATTCGATTTTATTGAATTTTTTTCTCTTTGGGGGGAACATGTTATATTTAAAAAAAATTCATTGAAATGATTTATTCCCATCCTAATCTTGAAATACCTTGTCTTCGACATCCATGTTTTACTAAATGAATGTATTGACTATAATCTTGCATGTGGCCATAATAATTCTTTTAAAATATTATCAATTAAAGTTTATTATTATTATTTTCATGATGAGGGTTTCACTAATTGTTTTTAATATACGTTAATTGTTTTATTCATGGTTACATTTTATTTAAATGTTTCTTATAAATTAACATTTTAAAATGTTCCAAAGTTCATACCTTCCAAATTAAAATAAATTTATTTTCAATTAAATTCACTCTATTTTAAAATAATTTAGAATAATTTATTTTTTAGAATTTTCAAAATGTGTTTCTTTTTTTGGGAAATTATTTTTTCTTGTTTCCAATTAAACAAACCTTTCCTATTGTTTTTCTAATTTTCAAAGAGAATTCCTCTCTAGGTATTCAAGTTTTGAAAAAAAGTAATTTCTAACTCTCATGGTTCAATAAAATATACATTTTAAAATGTTTTCAATGTACAAAGTAATTTTTTATTTTTAGATAATTCTCCTAACTCTTAATAGATTTATCTTCATATATGTGGTATGCTTGATCAAGGGTATTGTTAAAATGATACCATCCACCTTCATTATCTACATGGATTAGGAATTTATCTTCCATATCTATGGGATAATTCATCACTGATTTTTTATAACCTATTAATCCACTTGGAAAGGCATGTTTTTATTCTAATACCATTCATCTATAAATTCTCTATGTTCTACTACATGATTAATGGGTGTTCACCAAGATTCCTAATACGTTGAATGATTGTAAAAATTATCGTCCAAACCATATATCCATTTATTATATGGTGTAAAATAGATAAATAAAATGGTGTAAGTAATTACAACAGATAAACCATATAACTTAGTTAGGGGTTTCTCTTAATTATCTAAAACTCTAAATAAAAATGTAATTGGATTTTAAATGTGAGAATGATATTATAATCACATATTTATATCAAATCATATCTTATGAGTTATCTATTTTTGGGACAAGATCTTGATACATGGGTCTGGGGGAGCTACAAAATTGGTGTTTTATATATGTAGTTAAACATGTGAGGTGAGCCCACAGATTGAATATTAGTGTGTATGATGACTCACTAGGTCACTAATCTAGACAGTAATATTTTTATAACAACTAAATTTCTTAATAATAAAATATAGTATTATATTATAGATAATATTCACATATTTTTAACAATTAATTATGGATAATCTATAGGCATAGTTTGATGATGAGTTAGTACAATATATAGAGGGAAAAAAATATTACTTTTTATAGAGATATGATATTCAAAAATGTTGTGGGACATGATGGATAGAGACAGTCATTGATGCATAACATAGGTTCCCCATTTTCTGTAATTTTATGATTGTCCGTGATTTCTTCATATAGAGTTATATGGATATATATTGAGGTCAAGTTATATTTCAGGACTTAGTCTATGGTTCATGATATAAATACTCAAATTATGCATTTATATACATATTATGATGTGATATATACATGCCTAGTGACATGTATAGAGGGGCTGAATATGGAATATACTAGATAAGAATATTCACTTATTGATGATACATATTTTTTTATGTCACATGTAAAAAACAAAATAAATTATATTTTTAATGATTTTATTACTATTCTTATAAAATATAATATTGATTTGTTTTTTGATCTAAATAAAACTACCATGAAACATCGTGAGTATATATATTATTCAGTAAATGATTAAAAATATGTATAAAGTATGTTATATTAATATTTTATTTTTTATTCATTCATTTTATAATTATAATTTATTTATGATTATTAGCTCTAAAAATTATTTGATTTAAAAAAATGAAATAAATGATCATACCAAGAAGATCATATTTAATTTTAGTGAAACATTATAAAAATTATATTTGATTAATTTACAGAATATACAAATGAATGGAATATAAATTTTATGTTCCTGTGGGTTATAATATATAAAAATGTAATTCCAAATTAAACAGTGATTAAAAATAAGTGGTAACGTCAAAATAAAAACAAAATCATATTTTCATCAAATAATTGAAAAATAATCAATAATTTTTTGATATGTATGAATAAAAAGAAAAAAAATATGACATTTTTTATATTTATAATTACCATAAGTGTTCATTTATAGATTCAATAGTGATAAAAAAATTATAATTCCTAGTGTTCGTATGGGTTATAAAATTCATAGGAAATTTGAATTTTTGATCTGGTGTTATGGTCATTTTGAAAATTGGGATTCAATGAAACATTTTGACTCTTGGGAAACCATAACATGATGTTTTATTGATATGTATTAAGCCCCAAGAGGTGCATCAGGTGTCTAGATGAGTTTTAAGTGCTTCGAGTAGAATTTAGGATGTTTTGGAGGACTTTTTTCTAGGCGAAAATTTTTGTGTGCATGGTTAAGGGAAAAATATGTATCACCCTAAGAATTTTGAGGATTTTAATTCATTTGGTTTAGTTTGTGTTTGGTTTACATGGATAGAACATGGTTATGGGTTAGTTGTGTTGATTTTTTGGGGCAACTATATAAGGTGGCATTATCTTAGGGCTTGGTGCATGGTTGGTGTGTGATTATAGAAAAACCAAGAAAACATAAAATTTAATTTCCTAGGTGAATCACATAGTTAATACCTTATTTCATAAACCATGAAACAAATATATGAAAGATTATATTCCATGTATAATGAAGTCCACACAATTGGCACATGGTTTGTTAAACCATATGGCCAAACCGTACCAGGTGAGTTGTTGTGGACAGTTCCTACCACACAATTGGAACAACTTTTATAAAAATATGTGGAAAAAAACTCATGAAGTAATTTTTTTAATGAAATAAATACCAAATTTTCCCTTTTTTTAATTTAAAATGATCCCTTATTATAATTTATCCCTCGGATGTGGAAAACCCCATGGGGGATCCCATCACCTTTCTCCTTTGATTATCCTTGGATTTGAGGAATTATTGGTGTTATTTCATAGTGATTGAGGTGAGTCTTACCTTCTATTATTTATTATTATTTGTTTCTATCTAATTTTTATTATCTGGTTAATGGTTTTGATGTCGATTCCACCAAATCATGGTGTAATCAGCTGATTTTGTTGGGTTTTTTCATATGTGTTATCATGGAGTTTTCCCAAGATAGTATATTCACACTATCTCACACCATTTTTTTGAAGGAACATCAATGAAATAATTTTATAGGTATTTTGGATTAAATTAAATTTACTTTATAATTGAAATATTTCCACATGTTATTTATTTTTCATGGGATTATGTTGGGAGTATGTTGTGGGTACCCACTAGTGGTTATTTGAGAATTTCACATGATGAGGTTTCTCGGTATGGTTTTAATAAATTATTCCAATTTAAAATAAATTGAAAAATTAAATGTAAATTGCGTAATTCATTATAATTCATTATATTTAATAAATTTTCATTCTTTGGTGTGAGTAAGGTCCTCATGAGTGTGGATGATGGTCAGGGTAGACCTGGATGAGACTATGCAGTGACTGTTAAGCTAGGGTTTAAATGAAATTTTCTTAGATTGAGGTAGGGGGTACCTCATACATACAACTTTTTTATTATGAATGTTTATAGATGAATATAGAATTTTTTCTTACCACCATGTTAGATCAATCCATTTTAAAGTAAATTAATTGTTCTCTTTAGAATGAGTTACCTTAACAGAAAAATGTGTAAAGGCCATGAGTGATCATGAGAACTGGATTGATCCTCCAGATATCAATTGCTGGGGACTTGATTTAATATCATTTCCTATGAAATTTGAACCTTAATGGTGTAAATTAAATTTAAAAAGAGGAATAGGATGTATCATACCTAGTTATTTGTTCCTTTAGTGACCTATAGGTAGAGGTGAGTTGGTATTGGGATGATTGACCTGAGTAGTCTATGAGAGGACCTTGAGATGCCTTAGAGATATTGGTATTATACGCAGAGTACAAGGTGAGTGTTTTTTACCATTAGATTTGAGTAACTAGGTGGGTATTCCAAAGGTATAATATAAATGGGTTTGTTAGAGGACCAAACTGGAAAAACCTGGGAAGTGATATAGTAAGGGTTCCATCTCTTAAAACGAATGCTAGTGAGTCTTATCCAAAGAGGCCGGTGAGGCAAAATTATGTTTTCAATGATTATAAGGGATTCTATGACCTCTGAGTGGTAGGTGTTGACTCGAGATCTGAGAATGGTATTGTGGAACCCAAAAGTGGTATCCAGACTATGGCGAGACCTAGGGGAACTTTGTGTTTACCATAATGATGTATTGAAGTTGAGAGGTCACTTATAGTATTTGGTAGAGACGATTGTTGGAGTCACCTTAGAAGATGAATTGATGATGTGTATATAATGGGGTTATAGTGATTATGACATGATTATTTCTGTTGGATTCACTTCCCACTAATATCAACAAAGATATATAGGATTGCTTGGATGTTCTCATTGAATCTATATTTCTTGCCTACAAGTATGTGATTCATTTTATTGACAGGGAAATCCTATGGGTTTCTAAATGAGATTATATTTCCATTGAAATTTTCCTTGGAATCTATATAGGGGATGTGACCCCCTGTGTCACATAAGGGTGTGGTTTGGATTATGCTAAATGTATTCTTGGAATCCTTATAAGGGATCTGACCCTCCTGTGTATTCTCCAAAAATAGTTTTGAATTTTTAGGTTACAACAAAATATTTTGTTGTTCTATGGTTTGGAATTAATGGGATAAACTATAATGATTCAGTTATAATATTGTATGGGTTTACTTGGTCACACTCATTGGATACAGATGAGTTATAAGGTAAGAATTCCATAGACACACCACTTAGGGTTTTCTTAAAGGTATTGGGTTTATAATTCCTTGGACACACTCCTTGGTTTAGTTCCTTATTTAATAGAATTAAATTTCCAAGGACTTGATCGGAGAATGGTTACATGGGCTTAATATTGGTTAGAACAACTGTGTCACATGTTAAGAGACACTCCAACACTATAAAAAGCTAATATGATCGATCTCAGGTGTCATGTTTAAACTATAGAGTCAATAGTAGTTTTTATTTATGATTATATAATATTTTATTTATCCATATGAAAATGTAACATGCACATAAACTACACTTATTGGTTATTTAAACTTCCACATTAGTGGTTCCCTACTAAGTTATACTGACAACTTTCTTAGGTGTCCATGACACTTGTGTGCCTGAGAAGATATCACTTCTTATATCTTCATATTATGTAGAGGCCCAAGGTAGATGGACCAAGAAGGATAAAAAGGTTATAATTTAGAGAAAATATTTTCTAGAACCCAACATTGGAAATCATTTAATTTTATCCTATTCTTGGTTTTGGATCCTTTTGTTGAGTTTTGGGATGAGTGTCAATTTTCAATTTTGAGATTTGGATGTTTTTTGATGAGTTTTTATTGAGAAATTTTGATTTTGGGATCAAAAACCAGGGTAACATGGTTAGTTCATGATTAAGGTAAATTATGAGGCCTCAATCAGGCAACATTGTTTCTTGTTTTGGGGTCTAGGAGAAAGGTACATGAGTTTCACATGCTTTGGGAATCCATGTGGCAATTATGTGTGAGGTTCTTCCAAACAGTGCAAGCTACCTAGATTAATAAAAACATTAAATTACAATTTTCACTACCGGTGTTTTAACCATATTTCTATATATTTATCCCTTACTCACCCTAGGAGAAATATATGGTCCATTAAACTCTATATATATTTATTCCCTTTAATTTTTGAAGCACCTTGATGGTTCCTAAGGCGAGTTTCTATGGTTTTTGGCCAATTTATTATTATTTCCCATCTCCCCTCTTGATTTCATGGTCACTTTTGTTTCAGTTTCCTTCTTTGAAAAACTATAATGGTTAGGTTTTGTGTATGATTTGATTTATTGGATGTTTAGGTGTTACGATTGTGTCTTGGGATTATATATTCCCCCTCCCAAGTATTCTTCATGTTCAGTCATCCTTTAGGTAGGTTCTTCCATTATTTTCCTTATTCAAACATTCCATTGAATGTTTTAGATTTTTTTGTTTGTTCTATAGTGAAATAATATTTCTCATGACATGTTAATAATAAATTATTTAGTGTTTTTGTGATGAAAAATTGGTGGTAATTGATTTTTAAAGGGTTTTCAAAAGTACGCCTACATGATTATGCATGGAATGTGTTTGATAAAATGTTTATTGTTTTCATAAAGTTTCATTGAAAACTTGTGGTATTATTTGTCCATAGATACATTTTGTATAATGATTTTACTTGAATGTTTGGTATGCTGTGTGGTTCGTAAGCCTCTTTATGGCTTGTTAAATTGTGGTAAAATACTTTGTAATGGTTTTAAAAAATTTTATTGATGATTTTGACATTTAATGACATATTGTGTTGGTTTAATAGAAATTGGGGTATTTAAAAATATATTCTAAGTGGTTTCATGGAAAATTGAAGTGTTACATTGGGTGTTGGAACCACCATAGGTGTACGAGGTGTACACATGGATGTGCATTCAAATGATGATGGAACTTAAAAATGATATTTTACTTGAGCTATTTTTTTTCAAAATGAATCTCACTTCTTCCCTATGACGTTTTCTTAAAATGAACCCTTGATTTCAAAATATTGTATTAGGGAATCAAGTGATTCTAAATGTGACTTCAAATGTGTTTTTTAAATATTGTATTGTCTATAATTTTACACACTTGGAAACTACGTCACATGAAAGGCCCTTTTGACACTTTTAATATTTTTCCATGTTGAACTCTAGTTTAAGAATTATATTGAAATGGTATTGGGATTAGAAATGTTGAAGGCCGAGTTGGTATTTTAAAATTTTTATGAATTTTTTTAGAAACTCAGTTGATGTGAAGACCCATTTGGCACTTGTTAATATATTTTGTGATATGGGTAAATTTATAGAGGATTCCCCAAAAATAGGGGTATTGCATAAGTGATATCAGTTTTTCGGGTAGGCAAGTGTGGTGGTGGTAGGTAAGGTGAGTCATGATT
The DNA here is from genome assembly GCA_963277665.1 of Viscum album. NCBI lineage: Eukaryota > Viridiplantae > Streptophyta > Magnoliopsida > Santalales > Viscaceae > Viscum > Viscum album. The sequence continues at coordinate 2,093,234,309 of OY728142.1, forward strand.
ATGAGGGCATCCTCCATTCACTATGTACTATTACCATGGGTTTTTTGGGAATCATTTAAAAGGGTCAAGTGATGGTTTATTGTCGACCCTGATTAGATGAGTTGGAACACATTGGACATTTATAGGCCAAGTGGGATTGTGACATTGGATTGGTAGTTAGAACAACCAGTGGGTTATTTAATATTGAGCTACACCATATGTCGACAGGTCGGTCTGATCTATGTACGTTCATGGATCACTCTATAGATGTTTAATAAATTCCCATGGTTTCAATCTCTATCTACATGCATATATTATTTTTCACTAGGGTTTCTATTTATACTTCTTAATTATCTTCAGCAAAGCTTGTGTTTTTCTTTTTTTGGTTTTGAGTTTGGATATGGTTTTAAAATAGTAATCCATTTTGAAAATCATTATTTGGTGAGTTTTGTTTTGAAAAAGGGAAATATTTTTTTTTTATTAAAATGATAAAAACCTATTTTTAAATTTTTATTCCAAACTAGTGTTTGTGGACTGTTTTAGGAAATGAAATGTATAGAATCTGTGGTGATTAACTACTTAGTTGTGTTAGCTCACACCCAACTTGTTCCACTCGACATAGGTAGACCTGAGCTGATTTTCAGGTTCAGGATTCCAGTTCATGGGCTCACCCTTGTAGCAGGTTATTCTTGTGGTTGGTGGTGACCAAAAGGTCACAAAGTTGTCTTATTGGTGGGGTCCATTTTTAGTTTTTAGTTTTGTTTAATTTTGTTTCATAGTTTTTTTATATAGATATGTCTTTATATTTATTGAAATTTTTTTATTGTAGGTTATTCTACATGTATAATTTATTTATATTATCCTGGTTATTTATTGGGATAAATCATTCCTATTGGTTTATCTTGATGCCTGAAATTATTTTACAACCGGTGGGATCTAAAACTCCCTTGGGAAAATTTCTAGGATCAGGTCAGATATCATTTTGGATTGAATATTGGAATAGTACATGAAAAAATGTATTAGAGTAGGCCCTTGTTATTTGGGGTATCAGGTAGCATGGACACTATGACTATCAAGATTTGAGAGGAAGGTAGAAAAAAGATATCATGGACCCTTGCTCATTCTGATCATTGATTTTTTAGGGGATGTTTTGGATATGAGTCTATTGTATTTATTTTGTATTGAGGAATGTAAATAGAGATGATACAACGTAATGTTGTGATCCCACATGGAGCAGTGAACCATGTGGAGTCTAATTTCTTGGTTAAATGTTTTCTTTGTTTTTAAGTTCTATATAGGTTATGGACCACTAACCATGTCTCCAAGTCAGGTATGGACACTAGTCAATCATTCTGGTAGTTGGGTGTGAGTTTTGTTTATATTGGTTCTGATTGGTAAATGTAAGATCTGAAAAATGAAAATAGTTTTTAAATGAAAATTACTTCATTTAACTTGTTTCATAATTTTAGGTGAAATGTGTTCTTCCAAGATAAAGTGAGTTTTAATTTAGAAATATTTATAAAATTTGGAAGGAAAAGTGATTTGATAATTTGGTAAATTCTAGGATATGATGATGGGATGGTAGGTGTAACCCTTGGTACCCCTTATGAATGTTCAGATATGTGTGGGTGTGTATGGAAAGTGCTAGTTGGAACATGTTCATGAGTGATATAAGTGGTGGTGGGATGGATACATATGTGAGGTTCTATTGGATTCCATGGGCGAGGGTCTGAAATTAATGGGTTGTCTTGGTTGTTCCAAAATTGATTTTTAGTGGAAAATGGTTTCTAAAATTGGATTTACTTTGATAAGTTGGTTTTACCTGTGAAAAAGAGAATTTTTGTATTGAAAAGTGCTCTTGGAAGGGGCTGGTTTCAAAATTGAAATAAAAAGGGTGGTTTTTGAATAGAGGATATTTTGTTATGCTTATGATGTTTGGCATATGAACCAGTTCTTTCAGCATGATATGTTCCTTAGATTGTGTTTTGTGATGATGTTGATTCTAGTTTTTTTATTCCTATGTTGTATTGAATATGCCTCCTAGAATGTTCCCAATAATTTCTAGTGATTCTTTCTTAGATTATGATTTATCCCAGCTATTACCTACTGTCTATGGTGATCAAGGTTTGTTAGATGTAGTGGAATGTCTTGAGGAGGTTGAGTGGGACATTCAATCATTGGGAACTCCCAAATCTATGAGAGTGCGTGTTGTTATGGGTTTCTTGAGGGTCCAAAATTGTACGAATGTAATATAATTACTCCATCATTAATGTAGGTCAGGATAAAATTGGATGTTCTTAAGTCCATTTTTTATCCGATGGTTTATACCAGAGAAGGTGTAGATGATGAAACTGGAAGAGATCATGAGTATTCAACAAGCCTAACAGAGAGTGAAGGCCTATTTTGACGACTTCTTGGAGTATGTTTCCTTTTCCGTAGAGGTAGTTTCACAAGATCTGTTGATGTTATTTCCATTAATTGGATGTCTTCATCCAGAGATCAATGATTGAGCCCTCTATTCCAAGGATCTTCATTTTAAAAAGTTAGAAGCTGTATCATTCTTAGCTCTGTTTCTTTTCAGAGCATTAGTAGTCGAAAAACTAGTATCTATTTCCATTCATGAAGGTTCTACATCTGGTGAGAGGTGTGTTCCAGGGGAACATGTTTCTTAAAACACTATTTCATTGTTTTTGGATCCTAGTTTTTGGGGATGATATCTCTTATGTTTTTAGTGTGGTTCGTTTGGGAAGTCAAAGTGGTCTTGACACAATCCTACAAAGACTTGTCATCAATTTGTCCTTCTAGGTCATCTAGAGAAGTTTTATAGGAAGTTATGCATGAATAATTGGCATTGAAATGATGATTATAGTTCCTGACTCTAACATAGTAGAAGATTCAGTCATCCGAGCTCCAACCAGAGGCCTAAGAGTGAAGCTCAAGGTCATCAGGGGTGCGGTGAACCTAGGATTACTTTTTGTCTCTAGTGGTGGATTTGAGACATTTTAAGTTCCCTATTGTAATTTACTTATTTTTTAGTGTTTCTTTTATCTATTTAAAAAACTCCATGATTCTATTTTATTGTAATATTTTTCTTATGCCTTGGATTTAAATCATTAAAAAAGGTTATCATTTTTTGAATCGTTTTTATTTTTCAATTTTTCTTGTTTGGGGACATCCATGCCCCTGGAAATCATTTATTATAGCCTGAAATGGGGAACATTGTTTTGTTAGGGTTTCATTCATGGGTTTACCCCAGATTTTGGGGGTTTAGTTTGTATGGGATGATTATAGTTCTGGTGGTAGTGTTGTTCCACTTGTCTAGAGGAGTTTGGGATAGTTAATTTGGGGAGTTCCCTTTTTCCCATATTAGGCCATTCTAAAGAATATACAAGGTTTTAATTGAGTTATTATAGTAGAGTTAACCCTATGATGTTATCCCACTATTCATAATGTTTTGGTTTCCCCTGTTGATGGTAGGGTGTGACTTGTGAAGTGAAAGGTCACACAACAGTTCATGGTTTTTTCATCTTTGTTCGGATATGGGACTGATTTTGATTACCATTCATCTTTGTAAATTTTTGGTGGATGAATGACATTGTGTTGGGGAAAATTTTCACACCCCATTCATGAAAATTCATTAATTTTATTCTATTATTGGTTATAGATCATTTAGTTGAGGTTTGGGTTGAGTCCTAGTTTGAATCATTGAGTTTTGGATGTTTTTAGATGGGTTTTTGTTGAGAAATATTGACTTTGTGCTCGATAGAAATGAGAAAATAGTTAGAGAACGACTACGAGAAATCATGAATTCTCACCTATGTAAATGTGACTCTTTTTTTATTGCCCAGTCGAAGGGCGCATAGGCTGAACACTATTTAGAAAATAGTCAAACAACCATGCATGTGGTTCTGTCTAATTGGCAGTGGTAACAACATGGTTTGGAAAACCATGTGGCCAAAAAACACGAGCTACCTAGATACCTAAAAACATGGAATTCCATGTTTTTCCCTCTAATTTTGACCTATTTCTTGATTTTTCTCCCTTAATCGACCTAGGAACACTTGGGAGTCATCCAAGCTCCCCTTTTTTGCATCCCTTCTACTTTTTAATCCACTTGAAGATTATTAGGGTGAGTTTCTAGGGTTTTTGACCATCTTTCTCTTCTTTCTCTTCTTGTATCATGATTTATTAGTATCTTTTAGGGAGGTTTCCCTCTTGTCCAAACCATAAGGGTTAGGGCTGGTGTATGATTCTATTTATTAGATTTCAGGGTGTGTGGATTATGTCTTAGGTTTGGATCCTCCTCCTCATGTAGTTTCATGTCGTTCACTCATCATTAAAGTAGGGTTTTTCATTATTTTCATTTTCATAACATGCCATTAAATTCCTGATATTTTCTACTTCATTATAATTTAATATAATAATAGTTTTGACGTGTTAGTAAGAATTTATTTATAATTTTTATGACGTAAAATTGTTGTGAAAATAGTTTTAAAATGTTTTTCTTTAGTATGCCTACATGATTATGGAATCAAGGTGTTTGATAAAATTTATATTTTTTTAAAATAGTTTAATTGATCACTTGTGGTGATGTTATTACTTGGATACATTTTGTATCATTGTTTTAATTGAAATTGGTGTATGTTGTGTGGTTTTTAAGACTCTTTATGTCTGGAGAAATTGTGGTAAAAGGATTTGGAAAGGTTCATCGTGTTTTTAAAATGCATATTGATGATTTTTATATTGAGTGAATTTTTTTAGTTTGTTTTATGTAAATTGAAATTATTAAAAGCGTCTTATAAATGTTTTCATGTACAATTAAAGAGTTCCATTGGATTTGGGCAAATCCATGGGTGCATAGAGTGCACACAGAGATTGGAATTCAATTAATGATGACACATAAAAATTATATTCTCTTTGAGACCCTATTTTTTCAATACTAATATCACTTATCCTCTCTCCCATTTATTAAAATGGTCCATTGGTTTATTAATGGTGTATTAGTGCTTCAATTGATTTCAAACATGACATCAAACGTGTTCTTTAACGGCTGTCATGTTTGGAATTTTGGTACACACATGGAATGTAAGTGACATAAAAGGAAGGTTTGGAACTTTTCATATCATTTCATTTTTAACTCTATTATGAGAATGGGTTTGAAAAGGTATTGATATTTGAAATATTTAAGGACTATTTGTTATTTTATACTTTCTCAGAATGTTTTTTGAAAATCAATTGATGAAAATGACCGATTGGCACTTGTGAATGGATTGTTGTGATATTGGAACCTTTATGGAAGATTTTTCAATGGGAGGGGTATCACATTGATGGTGTTAGTGTTTAGGGTATGAATGTGTTGTGGTGGAAATTAAGGAGAGTCACATGTGCGAGGGAGTCCTCCTTTCACTATGTACAAGTACTATGGGTTTCTTGGGTGTCTTTTAGAGGGTCGAGTAATGATTTCATGTTGAAACCAATTAGATTGTTTGGTACCCCTTAGAAGTTTGGAGGCCATGTGCGATGGTTCCACTAGATTGGTAGTTATAATGGCTAGAGAGTTATTAACTATGGAGATACAACATACATCGGCAGGTGAGTCCGATCTGAGTATGTCATGGGATCACTCTATAGATGTTTAGTAAATCCCCGTTGTTTTTATTTGTATGATCATGTTTATATTATTTTGAACTTGATTAAAAGTTTATACTACATTAATTTTTTCATCATAGCATGGTTTTTATTTTTTTGGTTTTGGTTGAGGATTTGGTTTAAAAATAGTAATCCATTTTGAAAATGGAGATGTAGTGAGTGTTGTTTTGAAAAATGGAAATCTATGATTGTTTATTAAATTGAGAAAAACATATTTTTTATATATGTATTCCAATCTAGATTTTTTTTAATAATTTGGGAATGGATATGTATAGACTCTGTGGTGATTAACTACTAAGCTATTTTATCTCACACCCTACTTGTTCCACTTGGCATCCGTAGACCCAAGATATTTTTTAGGTGTAGTTTTTTGGTTAATTTTGTTACCCTTAGAGAAAGTTATTCTTATTGTTGGTGGAAATTAAGAGGTCATAGGGAGGTCTTGTTGGAGTGGTCTACTTTTTTTGGGTTCAATATTTTTTCCATCAGTTTTTGTATCTAGCTCTGTGTGTATATTTATTGAAATTAAGTTATTTATAGTTCTTTGTGTGTTCAGTTTATTTATTTAATCAGGGTTATTTATTGGAGTAAATCATTCCCATTTTTTTCATTATTAACAACACTAGTTTCCAACCCATGGGGATCAGGAATGCCCATCCGACCATTTCTCAGAATGAGTCAGATGTCACGTTGGATGGTATCATAGTTTGGTTTGTGAAAGGTATGTTTAGGCTCATTGATGGAAGTGGGGCCTATTATATTTTATTATTATATTATTAATTGAATATTTTATCACCATAATGGGGGGTATATAAAATTGTATGATTATATACTTAAACATTGACAATTGGATATAGTATGGATTTCATTTATTTAAACATACATACTCTGATTACTAAATTTTATGGATGAAGTTTTCTTTATTTTTACTCATATATTGTAATTTTATATGTGGGGAAGGTCTCTCAATTGTACTACCCTATACCCCCACTACCAATCGGTAGAAACATACATATTGGGAGGCATGCCATATGTTTGGGGTGAACTAGAATGGATACTATTCATAGTAAATTAGGAGTAAGATGTTAAAAACTTCCATCAGAGTTTCATTTTCGTTTGTATTACTATTTTAGGTGATGTAGTCTAGTGATGTAAATTTTTTTAGAGTTTTTTACGAACCTCAAACTAGTGAATCATAAACATATTTTATGATGGGAAGGCCAAGTTACCAAAGATTGGGGATAATTATTTTCAGTTTATTTTATTTTATTGTTGTATGATTTTCAACTGGTTTGATTCACATGGATTTAGAGATTTATTATTTATTGTGGGTTTTCCTCTTGAAGCATTGGAAATAAGCCAGTGTTTATAAATTATATTTTTAATATAGGATTCACATGAGATTCTTATTCCTTTTTGTTAATGATATCAATGATGACGAGGGTTCAACTATTTAATGTGTCAACAATTTATTATACAGTCTTCCTCTATGTAACATTATGTCAAAATTCTATTAAGAAAATAATAGAATTATTTTCACTCATAATAAGTCATATTGATCAATTATGAGATTCTTTTTGATTATGAATACTATAAATTCTTATATATAAGCGATTTGTAGTGACCATTAGTGGGTATGTTCAAGAATTTTATTCCTTGGTGTTGTTCGTAAAAGAAAATTGGATAAGCAATTTAATGTTTCAAAAATAATATATATGATGTGTTCCCTTATTGTTTATTTGTGGCATTATAAATAACCAAACCATTAGACTGTGGTTACTAAATATATATTGTAATAGGATGATCATATTATATATATATATATATATACTGATAGATGAGAACATGATCCTCATGGGGTGACTCTCGTATATAAATGCCTGGTGAGGATAGTCATGGGATCTTTATTATTGAGTTGGAAGTACATTATATATATATGGTTAGTGATAATTAGTTCCCATGTAGGTGGATAAGTAGGCATGTGATGTTAGATATGGATATGTCAGAACCTAGAGTGGGTAGTTTAGCATGTGGGATACAAGGTGATATTGAGATGAAAATAGTGAGGTGTTCCTAGGTGTTATGACCTTTGTAATATATGCACTACCGGATAGACGTTGGGACCTAGTACCTTTGTTATAGAGCATGGTATATTGGTGAGTTGAGTACTGTGTTTGATATAAGAGGTGATTTGTGAGGCTTAATCTAATTGGGGTTATACTACATTCTTGAGGTTCTTAGAGATAAGAAACATGGGTAGATAATTTTTGTTATGATACCAATGAATGAGAGGTGTTACTAGATATATGTTTTTATAATATAGGGGATGCCATATTATTTCAGGAGGTAGATCAACTTGTTTTATTTTGGTTTCAAGTCTCATTTCAAGGGTATGATCAGTATTATGCATTATCCTATTGATTCTGGATGCACGTTTGATTTCATTGTGAGATCATTTGTGGTCCCTTATGATATTTAGGGAAAACTTCCTTGTGGTAATGAGATCATGAAATTTTCCATGGCATATGAGGGATGCCAAGATGGATGGATGAATGAATTGAGGGTGATTCTAGATAGGCTAAATTTACACGAATATGCAGCATATTTAGCTGTCTAAGAAAGCGATCCTAGGTTTGATGAGATGAAACTTATAGGATCATGAATCAGGTTATGTGATTGGGTGGTGAAAGAGAATAAAATGTTAAATTTGGTTGATATTGATATGTTACATTTGGTTCCATTAAAATTAGAAATTGTTGAGTGACCATGTGTGGGCCAATAATTGATGGTTTTGATGAGACGCATATGGAAATGATGGAACTTGGTTTTGATGGGGATAAGAGGTGTTTCCACTATGATGATGAAGAAACTATGAAAGGGTGGTGTGAGAATTTATAGGATGGTTGAGCATGGATCAGGTTGATAATCCATCATATATTATTAGAACCTATTGAGTATGTGCTCATTGAATGGTATAAGAAAATCCATATGGTGGGGAGTTCACCATTAGCATATTGAGGGTGTGACAATCATTATGTATTGAAATTCAGTAGATTGTGATGGAGATGTTCTTATGAGTTAGGGATGGGTTGTGATTATTTTTTTGTGTGTTTGTTCTTTTGTTTGATAAGTATGTTCCTGTCTAGTCACTTTGTGCAGTGATAGATAGAGAATAGTCTAGTGACTTAAGATCATCCTGGTGGAAGGGTTGTAGGAATGATGAGCCTAATCATTAGATAGTCCTAGTAAAGTTGTGATATTAGTGAGAATATAAATATGATTTATCTAGTTCTATATAAAATATCATATTTGAGATATGGATGTGGTTTTGTACTTGTTAGTTTATTGTCATCTGACTCAGGTTGATTTAGTGGTGATCCAGGTGTGATTTAAATTAGAGTTCATTCGGTATTTTTGAGTGGAGAATAATGGTAGTTTTATCAAATTGAGAATATGATTTTGTAATTCCACTAAAATTCAAGGTTTATAATTTAGTGTGGTTTCTAGGATGATCTAAGGATTTCCTTAGGGATTTAGGTATTATGATCGAGTGACTTTGATAGCACGTTGGAAGGTGTGGTCAAGAATTTTTTGGTAATAGTTATCCAAAGAAACATTGACTATTTTTTTCATATATAAAATTGTTTGTAGAGAATAAAACCTTACTGAGTGCAATGTTGGAATGATAGAGTTTTTTCGATAAATGATTCCCATGGTGGGTGCAATGTGTCTTATGTTCAACTAGTATGAGTCGAGTCTTATAGTGGGGTTCACCATAATCATGGAGATAAACTAATCAAGGAAAATATGGTCCCTTAAGACTAAAAGGCATGCGTAAGAACTATCTACATGATTTAGTAATGGTAACAATAAGTGGTTTGGTTTTTGATGACTATGGTTCCTTGTGTTTGGAGTCATGTAGAAGTTACTCAATTGATGTTCCAGAGTGGCCCACAGTAAATTGAGCATGAATTGGTTACTAGAGTTGGTTAGGATTATTGATTTAGTGGTTGATGAGACCTCATGAGAATGACACGATTTGTGGTGGGGAGATTTTAATACCATGTATCCTTACAATTTGTGAAATTTAAAGTCAATTTTAAATGTTTGATTTGGTGAGAGGTTCATTTTAGGAATTGGAATTCATAGTTATATTTTGAGTATTAGGAAACATCATAGTGATGTTTTTAGACATATATTGATCCCCAATAGGCTCACCATGTTTTTAGGAATGGTTTGAGATCTTCAAGATTAATTTCATTTGTTTTGGGGTCATTTTTGAAATGTTATGGGGTTTAGTGTCCATAGTTTAAGGAAAACCATGAAAACCTAGAGCATGTGGAAGTTTTAGTTCATTTAGTATAGAAAATGGTTTGTTTTCATGGTCAATACATAGTTATGTGTTAACCATGTATTTTTTATGGATCCATTTAAGGTGTCTTAGACATTGATCTTGGTGAACGATTGGAGCATCGATGCAGACAAAATATACAAGACAAAAGTTTAGTTACCTAGGTGATTGACATGGTTAGTTCATGGTTTGGTAAATTATGTGTAAAAATTGTATGCGGTGAGTTACCTAGGATAGTGAAGTCCACATGGATGGTGCATGGTTTGTTAAAGTGTACAACCAAACCATGTGAGTTGAGTCACAATAGATAGTTCCTACTATATTGTGGGTGGATGATTTGAAAAATAGTTTAGAAAGAACATGATTCCTACCAATTTTATTAAATGTGTGAAATAACAACTTTTCCACTGCAAAATTTAAATCCCTCCACTATCCTTTTTCCACCCTTCTATGTGGATGAACCCAAGAGAGATTCACCTCATTATCCTATAATTCTCCTCAGATTAAATGAATTATTACTGTGATATTGTGGCCTATGATGAGAGTCTCCAATTTTATTGGATTATATTCTGGGTTTGTCCTGTTTTATTTATAATTTGGATTTTCTATTTCATGTTTATGGTTCCATGACCAAGAGATCATGGTGGAAATGAATAATTTTGATGGTTATTTCATGTGTCTTGGTGAGAGGATATCCCAATATGGTATATGTATATCGTCCTAGTCCATTTTGATGAAGTTACAACACCATAGGAATTTTAATAGTATTTTTTACTAAATAAAATTAATTTTACGATTGAATTATTTATACATGTTCTGTATTTTGACAAGAATGATGCTAAGAGTTAGTTTTGGGTCTCCCATGGGTGATTGGTTATGAATTCAACATGATGATGGGACTCAACAATTTTTTAAAAATTACATCAATTTAAATTTAACCAATAAATTAAACATAAAATTTTAAATTATTTATAAATGATTATAATAAAATAATTTTTATTTATTGTGATGATTTATGGCCTTTTAAAGAAGGATGCTTTCTAGATAAACATTGGCGAGCCTCTGTAGTGACTTCCATGAAAGGATTTAAAGGAAACTATCATGGATTTTGGAAGATGGTCCCTTATACATACCCCTTTAGTATTTTACATGTTTATTTTCATTTGATTGATGTGGTATCACCACCAATGCAGATCTATTGTTTTTATAGAAAATAAATTGTTTATTTTAAAATAAGATTACTAGAATAAACAATGTTTAAAATTCCATAAAGGACCTTAAGAACTTTCTTGACAGATCGATCACTGATTGTAAATTCCTTGATTTTATTTGATTCCCAATGAAACTAGGTCATTAATGGGTGTAAATTAAACAGATTAAAAATAACTTCACAACATCTATCAAGTTATTGGTTCCCTTACTAACCACTTGGCCGAGTTGAGTGTAGGATTGGGATAACTGACACATGTAACTCATGAGTGGAACTAGAGAGGTCTTCAATACACTAGTCTAGTACATAAACCATTGGGTGAGTGTTTCTTTACCCAAATATTTGAGTAAATAGGAGGGAATGACTATAAATGGGTTGGGTGATAAAACCAACATGAGACATCCTAGGACGATAAATGAGCATGGTTCTATCTCTTAAGATCATTCAATGTGATTCTTTTCCTATGATGCCTATGAGACCATTTCATGGTTATGATGACATAGAGGGATGTTTTCCCCTTTGATTGATAAGTATTGACTCTAGATTTGAGAATGGGATAATGGAACCTAGGTACTGTATCTTGGATATGATAAGACCTAGGGGACTCTAATGATGTATTGACCCTAAGAGGGAACTTGTCGGATTGGTTAGAGATGATTCTGGGTGTCACCTTAGGTCCTAAATTTATGATGTGTTCATAATGAGGATATAGTGACTATAATGGGATAATATTTATGGTATAAACTATCCAAGACTTGTATTTTGATTCATGGGATTCTTTGGATGTTTTCCTTAGATCTGGCCTTCATGCCCGCTACTGTGTCACTAATTTTACATGAAATAAAATCATCTGATTTTCTTGATAAGGTTGGATTTTCTTGTATAAGTTCCCTGGAATTGGGGTAGGGTATGTGACCCTAAAATTTGTCATATTTGTGTAGTTTGGATTTCCTTAGATGAGTTCCTCTGAATCGGGGAAGGGGATGTGATACACACCCCATGACGACTACATTTATGGTTTGAAATTACTAGGATATGAGCCCATATTTATGATGTTTTGTTGTTTGTAATTCCAAGGATATACTCCTATGACTTAGATGTAATACTATTTGAGAATACATGGATATGATACATTTATCCAGATATGTTATCAGGTTAAAATTACTTTTACATGCTCCTTGGAATTAGTTCATGTGTATTGGGGTTAGAATTCCTTGGAAATGCTCCATAGAATCAAATTCTAGTAACCAAAATAAGATATCCTAATACATTCTCCTAGGAATAATTCATGGTCCTGACATTTTTTGGAAAAATTTTGTGACATGATTAAAAAAACAACATCATTGGATAAAGCTTGTATGGTCAATTTAGAGTGTCAAGTGTGAACAAAAGGATTGATGGTGGTTATTTATTTGTTCTTATGTGGTATTTCATTTATTAACATGACCATGTCACATGAACATACACCACATTTTATGGTTATTTATAGGAAAACATTAGTGGATACCAACATATTTGTACTCACACCCTTCTAGTGTAGCAATAGACCATGGGTAACTACGTTAATATAATTTATTGTATACTATGATTGGGAAGAGACTATAGGTATATTTATAGAGTGGTATATCTCTAACAAGATTTAGATATTTAATTTGATAGGTCCCATTGATGGTAGTGGAGCCTACTCCTATTATTATTCTTTTATTTATTTTATATTTCATTATCTTTGTTGGTGATCAATTTGAGTTGAATAATAGTATTCTTACACATTGAAATTTTGATGAAACATGGATTTTATTTATTTATTTCTATATACACTAATTAATTACTATTGTGGTTGTTTTTTGGATTATTTCCACTTTTAAATCAAACGTGTTATGAGTGTATAATCCCCTGAAGTTACTACCCTTGAACCTCATTTCATGTCAACTAAGTCTGGTGTACATAGAGGTGTACATGAGGTACATGGTAACCTAGTCATTTATTTTATTAGAGTGAACAAGGATGATAAGATTACAAAAATCATACATTAGGTGATATAACCCAATAAAAACCACATATTTTCCTAAAATAATAGGTTAGTGGGCTTCAATTGAATTATGACACATATTAATTAGTGGAACACCAATATGAAATGTTCTATTATTTAAATGATAAATTTTTTTTCTTATATATTTAAAGGTTTTTATAAATGTACAAAAACATAAAATAATTCAACAAAATACCTCATATTATCCTGAAACCTTATGAAAAAATTAAATAATTAATTTATTATATGTAATAATTAACGATTCATCAATTTTAGGTGTTTTATTGATATAATGTCTGAATTATACTTTTATATATTTAAAAGTGATGAAAATTTTGAATTAAGGAACCAAAACTGAACAAAAGAATTAAAATTTTCATGGAATCAGATAAAAATGGTCACTGGTTAATTTTTGTTAGGAAGAAATTAATTGATCCTTAAACCAATAATGTGATGTCTTTGTAATGACTAAAAAAATATGTTTTAGATTAAAAAGTGATTAAAATCAGGTTATGGGTTAAAAATCAAGTTAAAATTTATGAATTGTAATGATATAAAATGATAATTATTATCAATTACTTTATAACATGTCATATTTAAAAAACATAAGAATAAAATTTGTTGTGTGGTTCGATTGACACTAGGTTCATTTTTAAGGATTTGAAAGTGTTTCAGTACTTTCATCAAATAGATAAAACTAACCAAATGACCTTAGATAATCATGTAATAATTTTAAAATTATCATAAACTAATTATTTTCTCTTATAAAAAAATATCATTTCAATCTGGTATGCGGTTTTATTATAATGATTGGATGTAATTTTTATAAGTTTAGTGAAGTTTATAAATGTGTGTCAAATGGTCAAAACTGATAAAAATAATGAAAATTTTTGTACTTTTTTTTAAATGTTCAATTATTAATTTTTTATATTTTTGAATTAATAAAACATCAGTAAAAGGATTTATTTGAATGAAGTATCCATAAAAGGAACTATAAAATTAGAAACCAATTATAAAAATGTTACATAATAAAAATTAAGAAAATTATATAGGACTATCGAGAAATCACAAGAGAAATATTTATGATTAATTTATCACATGTTGAAACTAATAAAATATGAATTCAATATATGTTGTTGTTGAAAAGACCATATGGGTGTTTCTATAAATTTAAAATTGTATTAAATCACACGTGAAATGGTTAAAAATATTCAAATGACCTCATATATTTCTAATATCCAAATCATTAAATAAATTTTCACATTTATGAATTAAATTTATATAAATTCAACATGTTTTGTTTTCATAATGACTGAATGAAATTCTTTACAGTATTTATGGTGTTAAAAAATGTACAAAAAATGGTTGAAACTAAGAAATAATCTCATATTATCATTAAATCATAGAAAAATGAACATAAATTAATTTGTTACATATACTAATGAATTAATCATAAATGAAGCATGAAGTGTTTTCAAACTAATTAAATAATAATTCCTAGATGTAAAGGGGTTTAAAAATAAGTTATATGATCAAAACTATGAAAACAACCGCTAATTTATATAAATTCAAAGGAAAATGGTTTTTGATAATTTTTAACATTTATAAATGAATGAAACATCTATCAAGAATGCAGTGTATTTAAAATGATTAATGATTTAATTTTGTTTTTAAAGGGTTTCAAATAAGTAATATTATCAAAACCATGGAAATAACCTTGGATTTCAAAGAATTTTTTGGGGAATTATTTTTGGTTTATTTCTGAAATATAGGAAGGAATGACACATCAATTTGATATGTGGTGTAGTAAAAACAGTTATAAGTGTATTTATATATATATATATATAGCTGTTTAAAAATTATTATTAATTGGAAAATCCAATCAAACAACCTTATGTCATCTTGAAATTTGAAAAAATTTCCTTTGATTAATTTTTTACATGTTTGAATATATAGAACATAAATACGGCATACACCATGTTCAAAATGACTAAAAAACATTTAGATTAAAACTAATTAAAAATATCCAATATAAACAAAATCAAGAAAATGACCTTGGATTTTTATAAATGCTTAATAAGTCATGTATAGATTAATTTGTAACATGTAGAAATTAAAATTATATCAATCTAATCAGTGGTGTGGTCAGAATAGACAAAAAGGTAGATTTATATTAATAATATATTTATAGAAAGTAATCATGAATTAATTTGAGATGTATATGAATGAAAAAAATATCAATCTAACATGTTGTGTGGTTTAAATGATAGAAAAGTTGTATTTATATGTAAAAGGGATTGAAAAATGTGATGTGGTTGAAATAAAGGAAACAATATTAAATTATCATAAAAACGCATGTTAATGATCATCGATTAATTTATATAATAAAGTAACTAACAATGTATCAATCCAATGTGTGTTCTTGTAATAATAGTAAAATTAGTGTTTACTGTAAAAAATATTATTATTTTACGATAACATAAATTTATATAGTAAGATAATGAAATTGGTTGAAATTTATAATTTCTATATATTTTTATTATAATAACATATATTTTAAATTTAAAATAATTTCATATTAAAATATAATTCTCTTAGATTTATTGATGAATATTTAGGTTGAATTATTAATCGATTTTTTTTATATTTAAGGTGATATTCCAATTATTTATCAAATATAATTATATTGATTTTATATAATTTTTTATAAAATATTTTTTTTCTTGTATGGGTAACAATATAATAAAATTTGAAAAAAATGAAAAGTACTGATAAATTTTGATAGCTGATAATGTTTCCCCATTAATCATTATCTGAACAATTTATTTACTGCTATATAGTGGTCACAAAAGCATTTGGCATCCAATAGCAGTGATCACCATATAATGGTTACTAATTGGTTAATAATGGGGTTTAAGGAATACTTTTAGTGATCACTAAAGAGCATTATTCACATAGTTATTTGTATATATTCTATAGAAGTATGGTGGCTTAGAGGAATGTACTTGGTATTAGGAATCATCGATGAAAGTTCAATATCCTAAACTGGCTGGAACCTTATTCATTTCAACATGAAGTTAATGTTTTTTTAATTTAAAATGTTGTTGATTTTTTTAATGTTTAATTTTTTTGAGTGGTCTTTCATGTGCAGGTTTTGATTTTAATGATATCCTTTATAAATTTGAAAATATATGTTTTGAAAATTTTTAGGATGAATAAAATTTATGAAGTACATAATGTAGAGGTAGGTATTTTTTGTTTATTCACCCTTGTGTGATTTTTGGGTGTTATAGAAGGATGGAGAAGATGAAGTGATATAATTGATAAGTATATTTATTTGATTTGAGAACCAAGTTGTGTTCTTTTTAAAAAAATCATGTTTAGTTCAAATAATAAATTATTATAGTAATATTTTTAATGTGGTGACTAGATAAAGTGACCTAAGAAATGTGACATATTTTATGTAAACAAGTGTTGATGTGGAATAGATATTTGAGGATTTAATTTATTAAAATGTTTCAATTTATATGGAGTGAATTAAAAACATGCCTTGAATTTTGATCTGGGATCTAATTGAATGAAACACAACATGTTTTGAGTTAACACACCATGATTTTTGAAAAGATAGATTAAAAAATATAAAAAACTCAAAATATTCTTATTTTAACTTGTATATTATCAAAAAAATTCAGATATAATAGATTAATGATCTTGATAATCAATTAAATAATTTATTTATATTAGTGTTTTTAATCAAATATATGATCTTCATTAAGTGTTATTCTTGAAATATTTCTTATTATAAATTGGTAAATCCTTATTTAATACAATTTATCTTGGGGTGGGTGGATGTATGGTTTATGGATCATGGAAATAATTTATCATGGACAAGAATTTGGCGATTAGAGTGTGAAGTCAAAGAATAATTATTGAAGGAATACGATATTTTATGATGTAGAAGATTCAAATAATACCCTATTATTTTGTTTTCTTGTATATTTTTCATTCTTTATTTCTTATAGATGTATATCATAACATGATTATTTATTTAATATTTTTGGGGGATATGATTAAGTGATAATTTTTTTACATAATTTTTTTCTATTTAAATTATATTATTTTTATTTGATTCTTATGATGTGAAAGTTGAGAAATTTGATAGAAGGTATGTACTGAATGTTTTTCACTATATTAATTCATTATGTGTTTTATCATAGCATGTAAATGAATAAGTAATTTAGTATGAAATATATGAGGATGAAAATTTAAGGGGTTTTCATATGTTTTATCATAAAAGATGTGAATGGATATGGTATTATAATATATGAATAGATGTAGTATTCAAATGATACTAAAATGATTAGGAAATGAGAAGAGGGGACTAAATGGAATAATCTAAAGATGATTTGGTTATTTATTATAGAGGTTTAATTTTTTGATGGAGGGAATATGCGGTTATAATATATGGAATGGGAAGAAATTTGGTAGAGGTGTAGTTAAGGTTGAAATTGTGATATACCTATTTTGATCAAGATATCAAGACATAGAAATTATATAATGAAATTATAAGAACCCCATTAAAGAATATGACACACATTTTAGAGTTTTTTTAATTAAATTGAATGTATATACAAGACTGATAAGGGAATAGAGATGTTGTGGTTACGAAGGGATGAGTGACGTGGTTGTGTCAATTACGACTCTACCACTGTATCTTTTATTATTTTTGTAATGGTTGCTGTTGTATTATTTTTCCTCTATGTGGACCCCATATTAATTGGACTTGGGTGAGAGCCAACATATAAGTTGTATTGGACTCTAGGTGAACGCCAATATATATTTTGTTTTGGGAGGACATCTTACAACCTTTCATATTTTTCATATGGTAATTTTTATTCCAAGGGATATTTTATTCCCTTGTGGATGTTGTATTTCATATATTATTTTTCTTATATGATATTGTATTCCCAGGGATTTATTTTCAATCAATAGTGAATTATTATGAAGTAGGTCGTAGGAGTACTATTAATTATTATTATTATTATGGTGAGATTATACCTAGATTATGTTTATTTTTTCTAGAGAGATTGATTCTGGTGAGATGGGGTTTGTTATAATTTCCTTGAATTGTGATGCATTTATCAATTTTTCTGAAAACTTTACTATGGATTTAGTATGATTTATTCATGTATAAATGTGGGATTCCAAGGAGGAACCTGGTAAGTATTTTTGAATACACACCCTAATATATATGTTTTAAATATTTAAATTATTTAATTGGAGGTTGTGTTTATCCATATTATCTCAGAGCACATTGTCGTCAGCTGGAGTGAAGGGAGTTTCATACTATGTACTTTTTCATTGAGTATTGTGAGAATCTTCACATTGTCATGTTTATAATATGGAAGTTTTTTTATTTTTTGTAGCTTGTCATAGAATACATGTTATTTGTTGGATATATTTTCATATATCCATGTCATGTGATGGATTTTAACTAGTTGGGGTATATATGGGTTTTTAATTTAAAAGGGAAATGTCTTAAATATTGTGATATATATATATATAGTTATAATATCCACCCATAAAATTTTCAAGGTGGAATTTAGAGGTCACTATTTATCATTCCACTAACTTTGGAAGAGTATTAGTGGGGTTAATATTTGATAGGGTTTTTTATTTCAAATAAATAAAAAGTTTATGTTACATATTTTTAATAGAAAATGTTTTATTATTGTTTCATTTGAAAATTAAATTTCATAGAAATGAGTGGTGAATTGAAAAAATCACTCACCACTATTTTTAATAATAATATGGATATAAGAAAGTTATCATTACCTAAAACATACTTTGAATCAATAGTGATATGTGTATCTTATAAGTAGATCAATATGTCCCAACACCGAGTGAAAATCGAACTCACTTTATGTAATAAGTTCTTATATAAATAAATTGTTCAATTAGAAGTTCAAAAAATATTGAAATAGATTATAACCTAATATTGATTTGATGTATTGAGGTTTTTCATCGAAGATTAAATTTAATTCCCAAGAAAAGGATTAAGTACATTGATGTATGAAAAAAATTGGTATATAAAATATGGGAGGTGAAAAGATTAAGTAATAAAATTTGAATAAAAATAAATTATTAAAGTAATCCTTCATTATATTTATAATAGTCTGGAGATGAACAATAAGTAATTTCAATCTTATATTTTTGGAACTCATATATCTTTTATGATCAATCGATATCCATAGAACTTAGAAAAAATTCCTTCCATTTTCACATCTAAAGTGGGTAATGTAACATTAATTATATTGTTATAAATTGTTTGTATTCACTAATTATTTATTATATATTGTTTTAGGATTTATATCCTTGGTTTTATAGAATTTCAATTTCCTCTATTAATTATCCATTCCTTATAAAGTATCTTCTAATATCTTCAATTATTTACAAACATCTACAAGCTTTGAGTATATTATGATACTCATTTAATATGGTGTGTGTATCCCAAGGTAGAATGAATTAAATATTGTATTTGTATTAATTTTCAAATTTCTGTAATTCACTAAAATCGTTGAAATATTTCTTATGTAAAAATATTAGTATAAAAAGATTTTGTGATATAATTAATTAATTCGAAGGATATTGAGGTTGTCATCTCAATGATTACCCTATAGGAACCTCAATGTTCTATATCAGTTTTCTCTTAATATAATATCTTTTTTATATTCACTATTATAATATAAATTTTTCCCATGTAAACATATAGAACATATGTTTTGGTCATATAGATAATATTATATAGTCTGGAAAATTTTAGTAATTATAACAAAATATTCATTGTATTTTTATTTTTTGTGTGTATGTTTCATATTATAGGTGTTTTATGAATTCATTTTATATTATATATGTTTTTATGTGTCATAGTTGTATTCTATATATTCATAAAGTTAATATTATGTGCATTTTCTATCATAAATAATTAAAATCCATTGTATATATGTATTTATGTTTCGATTATGTAATATTTATTTTAATACTTCATATAAAATGACATGTTATAATTTATTTTAATGCAGACACTAGAGGATGAAAAAAGATATGGAGATTATGAGCATTAATCATTTAGAGGAAGTCAAGGTGATACCTGATACTTTATATCTTGATATATTTTCGTATACATTCATATCAATGTGAATAGATCCATTTTTATATTTTATGATGAATGAAAATTTGATAATTTTGATTTAGTAATGTTTTAATATTATGTTCATATTCCGTTTTATATATTGATACATTGAAAAAATTTGTTTACAATGATTTTTCATTTGTTTTTTTATTTATTTTACTATTACCAATTTCTAGTATTTTAATATAGTGGTTTTTTAATTGAATGGAATGGTTTTATGAAGATTTATTTCTACATTGAAACATGTAACTTCCAAAACTATTGTCCTATTTGTTGGCCCCACCTAAATCACTACAAGACCTCATGCGAGCCACACCATATGAGCGAGCCTGCTAAATAATAGTGATAGATAGATAATAGTTCATAGGGAGACAATACCTTTGATATCACAAGAATATAATAATAGATAGATAATTTAACAATAAATAATATATATCATTATAATGGGGATATTGAATCATAGTGGTTGGATTCCCATAATAATAATATACACCATGCAATAATAAAATAAACCCTACAAATTTCATATAAGTCATAAATCAATGAAATGATTTCCTGATAGGTTAATTGTAAAAATAGTATTAAAAAAGTATAAAATAAATAAAATACTATTATAAGAATGGCCTTTGTTCTCCCTTGAATCTATTTCCACATCCTATCAATCCATCTCAAGATCAATCACCTATACTAGGCCCTCTATTTGACATGTATATCAAACATATGGTTTTCACATCCATTGTGGTTCATGAGTATGGTATGAGTATAAAACTCAGAAACACTCCATCAATGACCCCCAAAAATAATTAAAAATATATGTTAGTGAATAGAAAATATAATAATAATGTAGTAACACACATCACACGTCCAAAATGTATTGAGTCATTGTACACATAAAAATTTAACATAAATCTTGACCGCAACTAATTTAGCCTTTGTTGGTATGTTGTAATGATCATATCTATGAATACAAGTTATGGAAATATTCCCATGAAACGATGGGACTACCTCTCAAAATAAGGTATGATAATAATGATAATATACTTTGAATAACTAATTTACATTTGTATAGAAAATCATAACTATCATCCTAATATAATGTATAAATCATTTATCTACAAGATATGCACTCATGATAGAAAAGATATGATCATAATTCTGGTATCAATGCACACAATCTTTCCCCTGATAGGTACCCCTAATTGGAGGCTCTACTCAAAATCTAGATAATGGTAAATAAAACATGTCTTGAAGAGAGGTATCCTTGATAATAGGATCAATATAAATTAATTATCGATTGTTGGAAACATCCATCCATTGGATGGAATCTCTAAATAATAGGGCAAATATACTAGAAAATAAACCTAGGTATTGTACACAAAAATGATGTTGTTAATAACCCATGGGTTTTAATCCCTAGGATATGTACTGAGTTTCATGGTTGGAAATTACATATCCCATCCTCTAGAAAAATACATTGATAATTGGATCGATATACCCACCTATAAATCATGGTGTTGAACTCAAAAATAGAAGTTCTATTACTTTCGATAGTCATCCAGATAGAAGGTTTGTGAAATTTCACAATCCTAAAAGATATCTTCCTAATATAATATTAGTTAATCTCCCAACAATAGGAGCTAAACTAGAAATCATAAGTTGCATAAGTGTATCCATATATTTATAAAATCCCTAATAGTATGTTTAATTTTATTATAATCATCATTCAAATTAATAAAAAAACCATATAAAAAGAACTTCCAGGGTAATAAACATAATAAAGGAGAATCACAATGCAAAGACCTAGACCCTAGATAATAACCCATCACAACACTTGTGTCATATAGCTTGATACATTGATTGAAATATCATCTACCCCAATAATTCCATGTGAATTTCAAAAATAATTGTAATGGCGGCTTTATCCCCTAGGCCACAACTAAATATCTATATGCCCAAAAGTTTTGATATTGACTTAAAACCTGAATGATTGTCTTTCCATTTTACCCTTGGTTTATCTTCTCAAATTATTACTGAAGACCAACCCTATTCTTTAAAAATGGTTAATTATTATAAAAAAGTCACATTTTCACTAGTGAAATGGCCTTAATGGGTGAATTATATATTTCCCAAGAATTAGTCCCCTTAGAGAACCATATGGTGGTGGGTAAAAAAATATAACTCTAGTAGAATATCAATCAAGAATTTATAGGGTTTCATGAGACCTCATACAAGTACGCAAATCTTTGAATGAAAGTAACCCTTCCTAGTGGACATAATCTAGTTAAAAATTCATTGCATAATCTCTCTTATAACATTTTATGGTTCATGGATCAATATGAAATGTCCAATATCATAACATGAGTTAGTACAAGGCTAGTCCCAATATATAGAAGAACACCCTTTCTAGGATTACTATTTTATTATAAGAAATTTTCAAAATTTAACATAATCAATGAATTATTCTATAATCAATTCATTACTCATGAAGATCATTTGAAACATTTCTAATTAGCTTGAGCTTCTATTTTATAGGAAATGAACCCTATCTATCTAAATTTTGGTCCTTTAAAATTTTTTACCCATGCTCGCATATTGTAAAACACATAAAGACTCTTATAAATAATGGTAAATACTAGCGACCACCTACCTTAAATAAATAGCACTAAACTCATCCATAATCAATGTTTTATTCTTCCTCAACTGGATAAAACCAAATAATCTAAAAAAGGACCAATTTGAATGATTTTTGGAAGATAAAAACTAAATAGTGAGAGAACTAGAATAAAAGGATAGTCCATGTTAAACTAAGCACTAAAAGATTTATATAGTAAACCAATCACAAATATAACGTG
Organism: Viscum album; assembly: GCA_963277665.1. NCBI lineage: Eukaryota > Viridiplantae > Streptophyta > Magnoliopsida > Santalales > Viscaceae > Viscum > Viscum album. The sequence goes on from OY728142.1 coordinate 2,093,257,571, forward strand.
AAATAAGAAGTTGGGAGCTTGAGGAATGGTGTAAAATAGAGGGGATGTAAGAGATAATGATAATTGGGGGAATGAGACTCAAATAAATAATGAATAGGTGTTTAATTTTATTTGAAAAAAAATTCATAACAAAGAAAATTGAAAAACTAGTTTCTAAACTATCTTCCTCATGGTGGATGACTTCTAGCTATCTGGTGTTCATCAAGAGGCCTCTCCCTCCCTTACAGTGGCTCACTGGGTACCCAGTTAGTACTCAATGCACCCCCAAAGGGGACCCAGTGGAACCCTGATGGGGAATACTTGTATCTACTACAAATTTCAATATTACCAATTCATATTATTTCATGTATAATTCAACATTTACACTAAAATGTCAAAAATCATGTTGAATCATCCAAAATAAATATTTTCTCATCAAAACATAAACTCAAAACCTCTCCCAAAATATTGTATAATTTCAATGTCCCATTATTTTATTATCATCCTTGAAATTTTATATAAATAATACCAACCATTAATTAGATTAGTGGGACCTCACATCCTCTCTTCACTTTGATCTTATTACACATTCCATTAATTTCATGAATGATACGCTAGATTTCGAATACATTAAATTTCACGATCATGAAAAAATAAAGCTTACTAATACTCCATGATTCTAAATTTCTCATTATTTAACAATTAACCATACATATGGTTCCTATATATTCTATCCCTTAATGATAATTCCTCAAACCATGATGCATTTGTATAAAAACAATCATTGATTTGAACCCCTTAATGATTGACACCACTGGTCTATGCTGGACCACCATCCACTCAATGCTACACCCAATCATCTCCTAATAACTTGTGTCTAGAATTCATATTATCTTTAATGGGACTTTAATCATCATATAAAGCTTCACACTCATATACATGCTATTTCACTTCCCTTTCAAGTACCTGTAGTTTTAGAAATTCAGCAGTACACTGTTACATTCACTAAAGTCCACCTAAATCAATCACTGTATGTACCAAAACCATTCAAACACTATCAATAAAAACGCAAAACTAGTGTTATAATTAAACTATCCAAAATTTCCTATGATAAGAGTTGTATACTTCATCACACAATGGTATAATTTTCCTTATCAAATTTTTAATGATCAATAACACTCTTTGATTCTATCACCTTCTGAATGTTTTCAATTGTAATTTATGAACATTTTAACTCAGCTTACCTAATTATAAATACTCCATCTAAGTCTTTGTGAAATATTGATGATTTAGGCTATCACAATCCCTAGTCAAAGAAAACTCATTGTCATATTGAGTAGGTAATGACTCAAATTTCATGCATATCCTACACATGAAAAACTTTACCCTCACTCAAAACCAGAGTATTTTCATAAAAATGTGATCTTATATTGAATAACTCAAAAAAAGTGATCGTAGTCAATATTACACTATACCCACATTAAATTTTATAGTAGACTCCATGCCTTTTGTGAGAATCTGTATAAAATTCTCCACGGTGTCACATCTTACCACAATTGATTCACTCTTTTGGTTTCCTATCATATATATATTGTTGGCCCTTATAAACGAGAGGTATTCCAATTGATATTTACCTTAATATCGAATATGCAGAGCTGTACAAATAAATAGAATGATATTCATCTCTCTAAAGATTACATACATGTTTTTAATTTAGACTATCCATCTGTTTTATTTATATAAGATTAAGAGGTCAGAAAAACACTTCCTCTTTAATCAACGCCTAATTGGAAACTTTATAGTATTTGTCATGGAAATAGGATATTATACACACTCTTATCGAGTTATCATGTCCTTTCTCAAAGTAATTGTTTTTTATAACTTCACTCCCCTTGGATGATACAAACAAAAAATTCTTGAATATTTAAGATTGTACTATCGATCTATTTCAACACGGCCTTCCATGAATGTACCTTAATTGAAAATAAGTTAGAGTGTGACCCCAAAGCCCACATTCAATCGACTATGTGTAATAAAGTATCACCAAGGTTATATCATCATATATATATATTAAATTACCTGAACATTATAAATGAAAATTCTACATTATGATAAATAAAATAATTCACTTTTGAGACACAACACATGAATAATATATATCAATTCATGACTGGTCATAGAAATCTATGTGATAAATGAAAAAAACCATAAGTATATAATCTTTTATATACATCAAGAAATTTATAGTGTAATATGCAAATTCAAAAAAGTATCCCACATCCAGATATAAGGTAACCCAACACCACCACTATCTCTGTTTTGATAATCATCAGAATAGTTTATTTGATGTAGGGGTGAGAATATGAACAAAATCAGTAAGTTTTTCCATGTAACTCAGATGTATATATGAGAATGAATGATAGTATTGTATCCATGTGTATAAAAAATATTACAAAATAATAAATAACAATTTATTTCCAAAAATCCAACTGTCCAACTTCTTCTAATCCATTCCACATGATCATATCATACCATAAAAATTTACCCATGACACATCATCACATACCCGCAACTATATAATAACCACCACACATCCACATCCTAGAACCATGTAGTCAACCACTATTAGAGAAATAATTAAACATTAGAATATAACTATACATTTCTAGTGAACTGAAAAAATATTAATACCACAATGTAGCTATCTAGTACTAGGGAATTCCCTAAATTATTGCCACTACATAGTAGTTATCCACCTATAAAGATCTTTATAATGACATATCCACCACCTAGTAGCTATATGACAAAAAATAACTCATTTAAAAATCATTTGGTTGGGATAAATTATTCTCTAATGTGCATTCACTGATATTCAACGTTTCCACCCTTATGGAATCTCTATACAACAACCAACATTGTTTAGGGATCTATCCACCCTTTATATCTAACATTGTTTTGCTGGTAATTAATAGTTTGGGAATATTTCTTCCTCAACCCACATAATCATCACTACTAATCACATATATAATTTATCCATCAATATATTCAACACTATCATCACTGTCACCCTCATCAGTATCATAAACCACTACTATATAACAAATCAAAACATCCACATTACAAGTAAATATCACAATCGGATTCAAACTCCAATAATCCATTTATTGTCACACCTTGGACCCAGAACATAAAATGTTCATAAAGAATATAATCATACCATTAGAATATAACTAACTCCCAACAAGGTCTACCAAAATTATAACCCATTGATTAATTAATCACACCACTAATATTCCTCATATCCCAATCATACACAATTTCTACCACCTCATCTATAGACAACACATAATAAAAGTACCTTTTAACCAATCCACTCCATCCTCCAAACATTTCCAAATAATAAACTTTATATATCCACTCTAGAGATGTTTATCTAATTTTTTATAAAATAAATGGGCTCCACCACCATAATCACCATGTCTACCACCAACACATCATTGAAAAATCAGGTTATACGACCTATAAAAGATATACTAAAACCTTACTCAATGGTAGCATGAACCAGGTAGAATTCACCTAAAAGTTTTTCAATCCACTTATAAAAGTCACCCAATTATATAATATGAAACTAACCAATGCATGAATAGAATAAATTCTATGTAAATCACTGTTACATCATCCCTAATGATCACTAACACTTTAGAAAATTTCTTAGTACTGTGGTCGGCCCCCATGCCAACAATTATATTTCAACCCATATAACCTATTAATATATTTACCAATATATTTCATGATTTATTAATTTTAAATTTAACATAAATATCTAAAAAAATATTTTATAATTACTTATAAAAAATATTAGCAACCATTTATATCACATAAAACTTCTAAAATAATTCAAACAAGAATCAAAAGTATACATAAACAAGAATTCATAAAATTCATATTCATATACATCATTAATAAATTTATACCCCTAATATACTTCCACACATTTAAATTAAAATTTTATAATCATATAATTACATTTCTTATCTATTTCTAAATTCCATTCCCATAATTATAAATTTCAATAATAATCCATTAATTTATATCTCATATCATTTCATTTACTCAACACGGATGTTAAATCTATATATAATCTATCATTATAGTTTTTATATTAATTGAAGTACTTAATCAGTGTTTCTGAAAAGATTTGTATTTTTTAATATAAAACATAAAATTAATCCATGCTAATGTGAAGTTGACAAACGACGAATATTGAAATGTTTAAGGACATGGAAAATTTAGAGGATAATAGATTAAATATTTTATTATTATTGAGTTGGAATTAATAAGAATAATGAAGTTTTTTTATGGTTTATTGAATAATTTTATGATAAATTTTATTAATGATTTTTGGATGTTTTATATAGAAAATATTGAAGAGATATCAAAGTGAAGAGAATTGGGCTAGCTATAATTGAAGTGAGTATTCAGCCCTGTGTTTTTGGATGAAAAATTATGGATGAAATGGAAGTTCCACATAGATGATATTGTTTAGATTTTTGTAACTAAACATGATGAAATATTTATTTAATTATTTATTCAGCATAATTATTGTTTATATTTAATGGAAAATAAAGAGGAATTAATTGAGGTAGTTGAAGCCTCATTGAGATACTCAGAAGGATTTTACAAAGGTTGAATGCGATTTTGAATTATGTTAAAGAGTTTTGATAATATTATTATGATTTTTTTGAAGTTATTTTTAATTATTTTGATATAATTTAAAGTGAATTATATTTTTTATATTTTATTTGAATATCATAAATATGAGTTTGTGAAATTCTTGAATTATAGATATTGACGAATTTGAAAATGTAGTCATTACATATGATTAACATGAAAATTATTATTAAACTCTAAACCTGGTGACGTGGAGATAATTTTTATAATATTAAATTGAAAAAATATAGAGTAGATAACATATAGACGTATTGAATTGTTTTGCAGTATTGGGAGACTAGATACAAACATGATTCTCACATTAAATTTGAAAAAATTAAATAAACCTTAAAATTATATTGAGAACATTATTATTTATTCTTGTATATAAATGTAATCATCCCTAGTTACCTTCATGTTATAATGGGGAAAATAAAAAAATAAATGGTTAGACCATATGATCTTTGTGCGAAAACAAACCAAAAAATTAACACAAAATAATTAAATCATGAATAATGTGGAACATATATTCAACAATCAAATATTCCATATAAATAATATCATAAAAGCATAATATATACATGGATGAAATAGGGACATTAATAATAACATGGAATACAATAAATATTTTTATAATTATAAAATTAATAAGGTCGGATATTATAATCGTTCTATCATGGCCTTGTGCTAATAAATAATAATAATTAGGTTGGGTATATACCAAGAAAGGTAGTTTGTCACATGGAACCTACTAATGCTTCAATGCACTAAAAATTCCCCACACACTATTTACAAAGTCCAATGAATTCATTATATTAAATATATTAATAAAAATTTGATACATAATCAATATAAACATCTGTATTATAAAACTAGCAAATCTAATGTCAATATTTTCCCCATTCAATCACTATAGAAACATGATCATAAGCCATCTAGAGTAATTTGGTAGATGGTATCCTTATATTTTATCCCAAAAAACATAAGAATAATTAAATTATTTTTAAATAGATGAAAATACCTTAGTAATATCATTGAAAAATATCTTTAAGAAAGTTCCATTTAAATTTTTAAATAACTTAATTTAAATATTAAAATTTCATAAAATAATAAGAAAAAAATTCCTCAAAAATTAACCAATAAAACATATAAAGGATGGTTCATGATAAATAAATTTCATGATGAAATAATTTTTTTCCTATGTTATATGTTAGAACAATGATTATATTCAAAAATTTGGTAAAAATTAACTCATTCTTAAAATGAAAATAGGATCCCATTTAAAATTTCTTATATATAGTTAAACATGGTTAAAAATGAATTTACTAAAAATTGTAGAATAGTAAAAAATTCTTGAGAAAATTTTAATGAAAATATTCACATGTATGAAAAATATTTATGACCAAATAGAAAAACAGGGTAGGTTTTCCTTAAAAATGTTAAGTTGGAATTTGGAATACTTTGAGAGAGGAAAATGAATGAATAACTTTTAATTTACAAAAATTACCATATTCAATGAAAATATATGATTTTTAAGATAAAAATATCATATAATTCCCCCAATATAATATTACACACGAAAATACCAAATAAAGATGAGATTGGTAAATAAACCCTTACCGCTTTGGAAACTTTTGAATCGTAACCCCTATGAAATAAATAACTTGAAATTAAACATTAAATACCTTGAATAAAAATGGATTCAAGATATAACATATCAAATTATTAGTATACACTCCACATGAAATAATCAAGTGATTAATATATTATATGTATCAAATAAAAAATAGCGAGATGAGAAACCATTACCTTAAGTCTGAATTTATTCATTAATACTTTCAACATAATAAATAATAAATTAAAATTTATTTTACTTATATTAAAAAACCACATTTTTACTTATTATATCATATATTATCCACTTATAACGTCTTATCATCTATTTATTAATAATTTTTTGTTAAAATCATTTTCCCATATGCTAACTGTGTCATTTTTTATGTAAGTTTGGGTAACGTAGTTCTGATACATACACTTTGATCACCGTTACAAAATATAAAAAATGTTAATATTTTCATGTACATATTATTATTAATTAATATTACTAGTATTCAATATTCCTTAATAATTAATGTTATAAACATTATAACATCACTCATGCATGTGGGAAAATCAACCTAAATAAGACTGTGTCATAAAGACCAAATGATTAAGAACATTCTAAGTTATAATCATTATATAACATATTAAACAACTTATTAATTTCATAAGTGTTTTATAAATTCATTATATATAATTTTATATCCATGTATAAAATAATGGAATTGAATATGAAATATATCTCTCATAGAGATGGTAGTCTGTACGTATACTTGAATTATAGTTCCATTTTCTAATGAAAAAGGACAATAAATATGATGATATTTTATAATTATAGAATAATTATCATATATATTTATTAAATCCATCATTACAACCATCCTTGATAGGTGGGTTTTTGTAAAATGAACCATATCACTATGTGGAGGCAGTAGTATGCATGTATACAAGAAGGATAATTTCATTTCCCATATTATGGGAAAGAGGTGACAAATAGTTGTCACAAAATCATAATAAGATATTAGTATATTTAATATACTAGATTATTTATGTTAGGATAGATAAAATATATTAATTGTAAGTAGGAGATCAAATAAAATTTAAGAGTCAGCAAAGATGATTACCACTTCCTTGAGAGAACTCCATTTTCTTACACCTGAAACCTTAATAATATGGTATTAAGAGATAAATAGATGATAAATAATGAAGAGATATAAGATAGTATAGTTTTTATTGAATTATTTGGCTGATATAGAGGGATCAGTATTTTTGAATTAGGGAGGAGAGGTAATTCCCTTTTATAAGTGAGGGGAGGGACACACATTGAATTATTCGACATAATAATAATGAATATATGTCTAACTTGTGAATAACAGATATAAAGTGTCACAATTTATAATCCTATATGGATAAGTTCTAAATATGAACATCCAAAATATTTACAAATTTTTTAAAGTCATTTTATACATTATCTTTATCATTTAACCCCCATTATCCCTTTTAACAATAATCGTGATGACATAGATTTCACACATTAAGGGTCATGAGAGTAATTTTAAAAATTCCAAGTATCAAAAAAATTGATAAGTTATGATATCATACAATATTTCCCATACACATGATTTATTCTATATTTTTTATGAATTTTGAATTAGTTAAAAATAGTTTTTAAACATTAAATACCATTCATTGACTTTATTGGGACTATTCACAAAACATCACTTTAAAGGTATCAGGATAATAATATTATTCAAATATAAATATATTCAACCTCATTAATGTATTATAAATTTCGATTATAACTTGGAAAACCATAGCTAACCAATATAATATCACTTTTAATGTTTTTAAAATCATTTACTTGATTTTTCTTCTATATTACAACATATATTGTTGATGTTTCATAAGAATTATATGTGATAATTTCCTCCATAAAACTAAAAATAATTTAAATTAATAAATATTGTTTATTAATCTTCTAAATAAAAATTTATAATCGATATTAATTTTTTCATCTAAATGAGAATATTTTAGATAAATTAAAATAAAAATAGTGACATTTTATTTTATATTATTTAATTAATATAATAAAGTGGCCATTAATCAAAAATAATTGAAATAAGTTATCATATATTGGAATATTGGATTATTATGGTCTAAATAAACTCATAAAATAGAAATAATTCATTTTTTATATAGATTTTTAAATCCTCATCACATTATTATTGACCTTAATTTTCTGATTTACCCCTTATAGTGGTGAAAAATATTTACCATATTTACAATTAGTAAGGACCAAAATTAAATTAGGTCTTATTAATAATATTGAACATGTTGAAACAAAATATGACAACAGATATTAATGATTAAATTTTTTTAATATAATAAATTAATTTTTATATAATTCTGAAATACACAATGAATGAATGTTTTTAGAAAAATTATTTATTTACCATAAAAATGAAATTATACTAAAATAAAAAAATATATTTATTGATATGGTATATGTTAGATTATCTTTTGTAAAATTGATATTTTGTAATTTAAAATAAAATCTAAAATGCAATGGAACATTCAAATAACTGGATTTAATTAAAAGAAATTATTGTTCTGCAAAAAAATCTACAAATTCCAACTATTCACTCAAAAATCGATATTTTCGAAAAAATTGAAAAAACAACTATAATATAATATTGACATACTTATTTAAAAATTTATTTTTTATTTTTAAAATTAAATTTATAAAATTGGTAGAACTTTTTTTAATATCCAATCACAATGAAATAAAATTTATTTTTAAAGAAATTGTATTTTTGAATCATAAAATGAATTTATTTCAATTACTTGCATAATAAAACAATTAAATGAATATGAATTGATTAAATTTGATATATATATTATATATATTACATTATAATCATTTATCAATTTGGATTACATAAATTTATAATGATAAAATTATGGACTACAAAAGTTTTTATGAAAAATATCTCTTTTACCTTCAAAATATTATATCTTCATTCCCAAAAAATTTGTAATCAACATATGACAGAATATTTATATTATTAAGGAAAAATGACTGCATATATTTTATAATATAGTTATTCATCTTGATATTCTATAAATCAGCTACAATGTTATATCATTCATATTTAAATAGTAATATTTATATTGAATTTCATTTAAAATAAGTATTTCACATACCAAAAAATATAAAATATATTATTTAAAATGAAATATATTATAAAATTCTAGTGTTTTACATTCTACCATATTAAATAAATTTCATCCTCACAATTTTTTCTCATTTATAGTAAAACTATTAAAGCATTTTTTAGAATCAAATCCAAGGAGTTGAGGATAATTATATATAAGTTATAAGGAATATAATTTCATATATATCAATAAAATTACAGTTTAAAATTAAATTAAATATTAACATTAATACTTGAAAAAATAAAATTTCCTAAATATTACATAAACCATGAATTTACCATTGTGATACTCGTACTTGTGAAAGAGTTTCAAAAATTGTTCCTAAATAGTTGAGTGATAAGATTTAATAGATTTATCATACTCCTACTTGAGTAAATGAATTATTTTTCCATTAAGAAAGATAATAATAAAATATACTTGATATATTAAAATAAATAAATGAAATTTCATACTTTTTTTTTCTTCATGAACCTGTACGTCTCTACTTCATCTCATATTATAAATTATAAATATCTATAAAGAATTTTCAATGACTGAAGCACTAAAACTAAATTTCAATATATCATAAGATCCATAAAAGATATTATACATTATTCATACTTTCTCTACAATATTACTAAATCTGAAATGGTGAGTATATGTAAATATTATATACAAAATATATTTTCATAAAAAATAATAATACATATAATCTCAAAAATGTCACCAATAACACCTAATGTTCAAATTAAATCATTCTATAATTAACTGACCTTAAAACTCTGGAAAAACATTTCTGATCATTTTCGAATCCCAAAAATCAGAAATAATTGATCACATAATCTTTCAATATAAGTATTTATCACCAAGAAATGTTAATCACTAATAAATTCAGAAACCAAAAATATATATTCCCCAATCATAAAATCTCTAAAATATGCTAGTATTTTATTCAAATAACCTAAATCACCGTAAATACAAAATATAATCATATATTCTTCCATAAATTAACACAATATTTATTCCATAAATTCTATCTACCATAATAATTTAATGATCCCAATATAGTTTACTTATTTAAAATTAATATTAACCAATTAGTTTTGAAATCACTTAAAAATCAAATCCTTATCTATATGATAAAACATATGTTCCCAACATGTAGTAATCATTTTATCCCAATTAACTATATTAACAAGAAAGTTAATATTAAACCAAATGGTTATAAATACATTTCATATTATGTCTACAATATATAAAATAATTCTTCCTTAAATAACATTTTCTCTAAAACACATAATAAACCAATGTGATTTATTTGATGTTACATGGGCATGCAGCGGAAACTGGTGGGATGAGGATTTCAAAAAAATTATCATCATTGTGATGAAACATGTCATTTTTGGTGTTATGAGCCTTGGCGTGATTTGAGGATGTCATGTGGATTAAATAGAGCATTGAAAATAAAATATAAAAAGTACTTCATTAGTAATCTAAGCACACTCATATGTCGCTCCACAACAATGATCGTTGCTCAAAGGATCCAATGTTAAACCCCTATATATTGTCCACACACGCTTCAAGAATCCAAGTGCACATCATTTGTCAAATTTTACGTGCTATCACAAAGAGTTGAAAATATCTTTGAAATCATAGATATCACCATAATCCTCCAACTTTGATCTATAAACCCAATATTGTATTGTTTTCTTAACTAGAGTCTTTCTCTCACTAGTATGAAAGTGAAGATAGAAGCTCTAAATTCAGAATGAATGAATAGTAACATGGCAAGAGATTCTCTCTGACTTAGATAGTGGATGTTCAAAACACCTGGTTAGGGTTTCTTAGCACCCCATTTATAGAAGTTACACTAAATAAGTAATAAATAAATAACTATGTTGAAATAATATATGTCATAAATATTATTTTTATTTTATCAAATACATGTAATAAATATTAAATATATTATGTGGTAATCTGGAGCCATTAACTCGACATTCAATTCTCACTAATATGAAATGAACCATTAATATTAAAATAACATTCTTTCTAATAATATTAATACATGAATTTACTTATATAATTCTAAATAATTATAACAAATAAATTAAAGCCAATTATTCAAAAAAAATTAACAATGAATTTATTTATTTATAAGTAATCAATAAAACATAAAAAACTCTAGAACTTTGTGGTGGGGCACATAATGTCTATATATCTTGTCAACTGAATAGGGTATGTTCTGAAATACACTATTATGTGTGACCCTATAGGCCATTATCTCGATAGTAGTGAATATTATTAAGAGACCAAGAGCGGAGTATTGAAACCCGTCAAGGTCCCTAAATAGATAATGAATAGTAATATAAAAGACAACTAACCTACAAACATCCACTATGTAATATAATATCGTTTTCTTTTTATATCTCATAAACAAGTGTTTACACTCATGATATATTCCATTCATTATTTATTATTTTTGGATGTGACAGTATAGATTTACCTTTGACTACCATGGCCATTGAATTATTAATGTACTACCATCTAAATCAACCCAGTTTGAGATATTAATTCCTCAAACCAAAACTAAAAAATCATATCCTGATCATTCAACTAATGGAATACCACCAATTATGTACCCAACACAAGATACCTCACCACCATTTATTTATTATGGTGTTTTCCTTACATAAAAGTACACGATCGAATCACACACATTGATAATGACCTCAATTCTAGAGACTAATACAAATTTCCATAGACAGAAACATCCAATGACACCCAAAACATGTGGTGTTCCTATTGGTGGGTCTGTACTCAAGAGCTAAAATACTAAATATCAGTATTTTACCAAATATTTTAGAATACATTTCAATTATTATGATCCCCATGCACCTGATATTAAAATATAAACTATGTCTTGTCTGAATGATATATCCAGACCATAAGACATATATATTTAAGATTAATTTCATAGTATCTTGATGGTCTAATTGTAGTTATGGATTTTTTATAACCATTTTATTTGAAAAATTATCAATTTAAATTACCATTAAATAGTGGATACAAAAATGTCTACACTATAATGATAAGTGTATATTATGTATAACTTAGTGTATCCATTATATGGTAACTGAAAAGTACTACGATGGTTAACTACTTGTATTGTTTGGGATCTTTTCCCCTGTATGAAATTGACTTATTCTGAGGGGATACCCTTATTATTCACTATTTTATGCCCCCATATCCCCTTTCTCGTGTTTTTGTATATGGATTATGACTTCACACTTTAAATAAAAAATAACTATGATGTGTAACCGAAAAACACTATTTAGTTGGGTATTGGGAAACCACTATTACAACACTCCAACATGAAATATATAATAGTTGATAATTTTTTTTATCTCTTACATGATTTAGATCATGTTTTTAAAGAGTTAAAACTTTAGTTAATGGGTTTCCATTTCTCCACTACATTGCTATTCTGCTATGTGCAACCTCACCTCCTTGAGTAAAAATACTCAAGAGATGTAAACCCTGAGTGTATTCCCTTTTTTCCACAGTTAAAACATGAAATCATGGATAGTACCATAAAAATATTTATCATCATGATAAAATATTACATACTATGTGAAATTCCACGAAGGAGAACAAATTGTTGCGTTTAATACACTACCAATTTAAGAACAATAGAATCCTCAACATACTTGGTATTTTTCGTTATGGAAACCACCTGATTTTAATTTTTTGTCTTTATCATTACCATAGCCTTACTATGATATTTTTTCACATTTATCCAAGAAATAATAATTTATTTCCCCTAAAAATAGTATCCCTTACTTTTAATATTATAGGTACATGTCCCTTTTGTTCCTGCACAGGTACAATTGGGGAGTTCTGTCTAAATTCATTGTAGTTCCACAAGATATAACTGATATTTAACTGATATAATATATATATGTTTTAAATATCAATTTTAGTGCATATTATTACATACAAGACTGATTTGTCACTAAGAATATTGAATTCAACTCCCCACATGAATATTCTCTTATGCTTTTTCATGTCATATGGGAGATATTTATGTCATGTAACATTGGTAACAGCTCTCTCTCAAGTTTTTCCTACTTTTAATTTTCAATAATATATTAGGATATGTACGATTGACTTGGTATAATCAACCATTAGATCTACCTCATTAGATACTATTCCCTATAACTTAGGTTGCATCATTAAGTCAATCCCTGGAGATATAAATTCATCCCAATCTTAACTAAGTTTAAGACCAATTGTTTTTTAATATGTTTTAAACATATTATTCTTGTAAAATAATGGCTCTCACACTAACCATTGGTAGGCACCTAGAAATTATTCATTCCAAATTAATTCTCTAATATCTTATTTCATACTTTTAATAATAAACTGTATTTTGAAAACTTTCATTTTTGTTGAAATTATTTGATTTCATCATCCCTATCTAGTTCCATCTTATAAACACCTTCCACGATTGGTGGTCTTGAAATCCAATTTCAAATAAAATGATCATATAAAATATATATATAACAAGTAATATTTTTATTGATATAGGCGTAATGAATTTGTATAACTAATTGGGTATTATTGGTAACATGCTTGTATATCTATGTATAGTCTCACATGAATACCCACAACATTATTCAAAAAAATAAGCCCCCTTTACATTGATACATGGAATCCACTATTGAATTTTAATTTATCATTCCAATATTATATAATTTCCATATACTTCTTATTTATAGGATTTCTTATTCTTAATGAATAATGAATCACCGACCATGTTGAATAAAAACTGTAATGACCCGAGCCCAAGGTACCAGACTCAGCCCATATAAAGTCTGCTTAATTTTTTAAAAGAAGAATAATAAATAGAAAACATTTAAATTAAATATAATGATATTTTACCCATCGTTGTTTTGTAGAATTAGAAACCAAAAATAAATACCAAAAAAAGTTTAATTTTTTTTTAAAAAAAATGATTCTTTAGTGCACTTCTTTCACAATAGAATTTCATCGCATCAAGATTTATAAACTTTTAGAAGTTATTATAATACATACGGTGAGCATTAAATATGTCCAATAAGGGAATTTTGAAAACCATTATAGAATATTTTCATGAATCAATATTTAGTATGAGAATTTATTTACATACAAAACATCAAATTATATTTATAAAACATTAAAAAATATATTTGTATTTCTGAAATATATATTTCATAAAATAACTATATTTGTAAAATAATTTACGAATTATCCATTGAAAATAATAATTTTTTGTGTATAATTCCCTGATACTTTGTAGACCACAATTAAAAACCATAACATAAGGCCACTAGACATGAATCATGTGAAACAAATTTACCTTAATTATTATGGATTCACTCCCCATATCCTAGATTTCATCTTAATAGTTCCATTTTCTAAAAATAAATTCTATAGAATATTCTTTCTCGGTTCTAACTGAAAAAAATTTTAAATCACATACCGAGAATTATTTTATTTTCAAGAAAATAAATTTTCATATAAAATGATATAAACATTACATTTTAATTTTTTTATAAAACCACATAAGATAATCCCAATCTTGTAATAACTATTACAATTTCAAAACTCTATATGTATATAGAATGAAATAAGTGCGTTCATGATCTCATAATACATGAAATGCCACATATTGGATAGATGAAGGCCATACCTATCCATGAATGACATGTGAGGGGATGCATATGCAATTTTGCAAATAAAATAATATATTGAATTAAAATGTAACATAAAATGATAAATTTTTTCCAGTAACACAGGTAATTTTGTAAACAAGTTGAGTATAGAGAGTAAACATAACATAAATTTAAAACATTATTAATTTTATTGTTGAAATACCATATATAACTTATGAAAATAAATAATTAATATTTTTTTATACATAAACATGTTTATATATATTCATATATATTTATATTTATATACATAAATATGCATTTGAGGATTGAAAACATGTTAAACATAGATCCATTACAACCATAGATTTTAGAAATTATGCTATTAAAACAAATCCCAAATATCATCAATTCAAAAACATTTATGATAATATATTTTTGTGTATACATATACATACAGACATAAAAACAAATAGATATATATATATAACTTCATAAAATGAAAATAATTTTATAAATTATGATAACACCCTACAAAACATCGGTTTTAGAAAATAAGTTTGAAATAACAACCCTTAACACACACACACACCCACACACACATATATTTACTGAAAATAATAAGTTATATTTGGGTATATATGCATATATATACACATATATATGTACCTATTTATAAAAAATCATAATTTGATAAACTAAAATGCACCCTTATTTGATTTAGATCAAAAGAGGGGCTATAGGTTTCTGGAAATTGGAGCAGCAAGAATTTGAGCTCTAGGGAGAGAGAGAGTCCGGTAGAATAAGGAGAAATGAGGGGTTTATAATATAACCCAAGTACCGATTAGAAATGATTCAATTTGAAAACCAAATTGACTAAATTATCAACAATAAAAATTAATAATTGAAGAAAAATCAAAGATGAGTTATATTGATAGACAAATAGAAATATATAATTGAAGCATGAAAGAGAATATGTAACATGGTTAGGGATTTGGAAAAAAAAGAATACCATCATCAGAATTATAAGAATGGGGAAAATCAAAAGGGTCTGAAAAGAAGGTGGAAAGGTGAATCATGGTAATGTGAAGGAGAAAGGGGTTTGGCATTTCAACCTGATGTCAATTGTTGCAGAGTGGATGGGAAAATGAGGAATAAATCAACTAGTAGAACAAAATGGTTTGTTGAGATCACATATGAGGAACATCATAAATATGATAAGCATTATACATACGTTTGATTGTGACAAAACAAAGGGAATGTTCAGGATTAGGTGACAGTAGATCATACGGCCCGGAGAGGTCGCATCTGGTTAAAGCGGAGTAGATGGTTTGGATTACCTAGAACTGATTGAAGGTTTTAGATTAACCCTATAATTTTTAGAAGTGGGGGGGGGGAGGGCGTCTATTCTAGATTAGAGGGTATGGTCTAGATCAAACATCTTATATTAGATGAATGAAAATAAGCCCCTCGTTAAACTGAAGTGATGGATGATTGAATGGGGAAATGATGTGGAAGGATGAAATCACACATGATAGGAATGGGCAGTTGATATTTGATCCTCACATAAAAAACAAGTCCCACATTGAAACCATTCAGTTTTTGTGACCGCCTTTTAAGGCTCGGTGAGTGTTTCCTTAGTTTGATTACATGAACACATACATACAAACACACACACACAAAGAAGTCCTTATACACGGAACACCATAGCAGGCATTGACCCATCCCTATCCTATGCTTGACAAAGACCCTACACAAGGGTCCGTGTGCGACCTAGCCCAGACTAAGCATGGATTGCTACTTTCACTACTCGAGTTTCACCTTGAGACCATCTATGGCTTGGGTTGACGTCTCCTTGCCTAGGGTCAACCTCTTTAGGGTCCTCCAGCCTAGGTTGAGGTGTCCCTTAGCTTAAGGATGTATTTTATATTTTATTTAATCATTAAAAAAATATTAAGGCATAGTTTGAAAATTATATCTACCATTTTTCTGTTATGATAATTTATTTTTATTTAACTCTCATGTAATAATTTTAAATGTATAACTCTTTAATAACCATAAAATATTATTTCCAATTTTCATATTTAAAAACTAACAACAAATAAAACCATTTTATTACATGAATGAAAATATTACATTAAAACCATCAAAATATAAAACACCAAAAATACATAATGGTTATAAAATTATAACACTCATAAAAAATTTTACGGTCACCTAAAATTAAATACCAATGGGTATTTTTCAACAGTCAAATTAAGGGTTCTATAAATACCTATGTCTATAAGTATCAATGAATCAAAAACACTGGTGTCCCTTCACCTACATTAAGGATGGTTTTGTACATTCATTTTACTCTCAACATTCTATCTATTCTTATAGTTGATTAATTGTTTGTTATGGTTGATCCAAGTGATGAAGGATACATAGTTGGTCTTATTGTGTTGTTGAGATGTATTCTTATGGTGCTACTCCATATTGAAATAAGTTATCTTGGTTATTTGAGGACTTTATTCTTGTAATAATTTGATTTATTAGTGTTTTATAAAATAAAAGGTTTCTCATTTTCTTTAGTGAATTTAAATTTTATAAAACTAATTTTCATAATAATAATAACAAGTAAGAAATATCATTAATATTAATTATACTCTCAAAACATAGGTTCAGGGTGTTACATTCCCCCCCCCCATAATAGAATTGCACCCTAAAAATTCAATTGTACACACACATTCCACCAGCATAGACCTTCGTAAATCATCTTTGATGTCCCTACAAAAACATCATAACAATTAGTACATAAAAAAATTTAATGGAAAACAATTAATTTATACCTTCACCAGGTCCACTACCATGACCAACTCCCTAGTTTCCTCAAATTGATTCCCATGGTCATTTTATGTTCATCAGTTTCGTTATCCCAAATTCATCTTGAGAAGCTTGGATCAGACTCATGCATTTAATAATTGGGTCTCTAGAGAGTGGCATGAATGGTGTAAATCTCATAGATATCTGAATGGAATTGGTCCCTATAGATCAGCCATACTACATTTTATTTTCTAAAGTTCTGTTATCATAAAGTCTTCCATACATTCTAATGATTAAGACATGAAACAAATAGTCTAAATAGAGGACACACTCCTCTATATCTTCTCAAAAACATCATAAGGCCATATAATTTTTAGACATAGTAAAACATTTGAATAGAACATTATAGTATTTGTCACGAACCGAATATGGTCTCCATAAATACTAGAACATGACTTGGCCAGTGATGAGGCCCAAATGGAGTTCCCGATCCACAGAGGCTGGTACATGTTCCTAGGTATCACAAAATTCAAATTGCGAATGATTTAACCGAATTTATAAACATGAAACAACAAATTATTCCACGAAAGAAAATATTTATTTTTCAAACCAAAAAATCAATTACTAAAAGTAAGAACTGAATTACACAATTTTATATAATGTTTAAATACCATTACAAAGGTACAAACCCAAGAAAAGACATCCCAATAACCTCCACATGGCATGAGGCACCTCCCTCAATCCATCTCAACAACACCACATCATGATGGACCACTAAAACCCGAACTATTGGCATGAAAGTTGTACCCAAACCTTCGTCAGAAATAACCATGTGTACTTACACTCAATGGTGTATGTTGGGTGTGAGACAAATACTAGTAGTATACCCCAACTAAGAGATTCCATGTGATAAAAATTTTAAGACTAAAATCATTTCCTTTTTTGTAAATAAGAAATGCTAGTGATAGTTTCTAAAAGATAAAACATTAAATCTGATTAGTTTTTAGGTGGGATATATTAAATAAAGTATGATTTTAAATAAAACCATCATTCTACTGAGTTTTTTCATCTAAAAATACTATATTATGATGGTAATCACAAAATATCAAGTGAGCACAAGCGACGGGAAAAACACCTAGGTAATAGCTCGCTTCGTGTCCCAGGTACCTCATATCTCGATAAATGTAACCATCAAAAATATTCATTCTAGTGCATGGGCCACTAGTTGTTAACATACCCATAACCCAGTGGTAAACAATAATCAACATCATCATAGTTTTAGTTAGTGTTGTAAGAATCGATATTGCTACATGAAACTGAGGCCAAACCCCATGGGATCCCTAACATACTAGTAAATTTCCACCCACCAAGATACCCAAGTTTCCCTCTTGTTCACAAACAAGTTCAACAAGACAATAAATATAATTTAAACATGAAAATATCCCTTCTCATTACACATTCATAAAATACCCCACATGTACATCACACAAGTCAAAATATCCACTTTTTCATTCAAATTCATTTTAAAATCAAACTCACACCAAAATAGCCCAGAACACTTTTCAAATATATTTAAAACTTCCAAAAATCCATTAATTTTTTTATAAAACCATTACAAGTTATTCCAACTCACATAACATCCCACACACATATCACACAGTACCCTTCTCTCCATAAAAATTCATTTTTTCAATAAACTCACACGAAACAGCCCACAACCTTGTTTCACACCAACAACATATTTTAGTAAAACATTTAAACATTTATAAAACCATATAAATTTTTTTGACATCTCAAATCACCAGTTTATGTTTCAAAAACTGATATTATACGAACACATTCACCCAAATAGTACATATACACCCTTTTCCATGTTTTTTAACCAAATAAAGCATTTTTTATTTTCACCAAATAACCCCAAGGGCTACATAAAAAAACAATTATCAAAACCCTATTTCAAGGACAAAATCCTAGAAAGAACCTACAAAAGAAGAATTGGAAGCCCTTTTAACATTTATTAAACCACCCTCATGGGCCATAAAATTACCTCAAATAATTCCAGAAAAGATGCACATGAAAAACACACATTTGCAGAAACCCTTTCAAGGAGTAAAACAAGTTTTTGAACATAACACCCATTCAAAGACCCCTTTTAGGCCCACATGATACTAAAACATTACCAAAACAGAATATCAAGCCCCTTTCAATAACTAATAAACCACTTTATCATTTTATAAAACTAAAACAAGAGATAACACATGATTTACATTTGAAAAACACACACTTCAAACAAAATGGTATAGTTAATGATAAATGAATTGCTATTGTAACCAAAAATGGGGTTTTCACCACAAACAACAGATTAGAAACATGCTAAATTAGTAAACCTATCAATTTAACTCATCATAAAATTATTACACATGGAATCACCTACAGAATGTAACGAAACCCATGATACTTGGTGCAAAATTTCAACCGCACCACCGCCGCACCTCAAGGAAGATAAATCCATCCGTAGACCACAATATTAGACCGAAAAGACCCCAAATAAAACCTTAGGATATAACCATAACTTATATAAATGATAAACTTCAAGAAAGAGGAAATAAAACTAATGGAATATGAAAGAAACCAAGAAGTAATTCACTTACATGAAATATCATGAGGTTTCTCCACCAAATCCTCCATCAAAAATGACTTCCATGATAGGATTGAAGATATTTAAGGCCTCCCATGACTACTGGGCTCGAATGGGGGGAATAATGGTGTGGGTTAGACTTATTTTTAGGAGGTAAAAATTTGAAATTCAAAAATATTTTAATGACATGGACACCCTTGCACAGTCTTGTTGCACAGTTTGGAACCATGCGGCCTATTTTTTTTAAAAAAGGTGGTTCCTCAGTCAAAGACCAAGGAAAAATTTATTTATTAATAAAAAGGAGTTACAAAAGTCTAAAATAAGGAATTTTATTATAGTCCTTTTCAAAAAATGGGAGTAGATCACTAGGCAAAACATCAAGCCAGGTAACATCCTGACTGATCCCCTTATTGGAAAGCCTATCAGCAACCATGTTCGACTCTCAAAAAACATGAGTAGCAATGTAGTTGAGATCCATGAGCGAATCAAGGAAATTCATCCATCTAGAAGTGAGTGGCCTGGAAAGGTGAACCACCCCCTTCTAGATAGCTTGGACAACAGTGGTTGAATCACTCTCAACCCACAGCTTGGTCCAACCCTTTTTCTTGGAAAAATTCATAGCATGAATCACTCACAACATTTTAGTTTCAAAAGCCGAGGCCGTACCACAACCACTGAAGAAGCATCCATGGCACCTACCATGATAGTATCTAAATATGGATCCATAGCCTTCCAGACCTGGGTTCCCTCTTGAGGCATCATCAACATTCCCCTTGATCCATCCTGGAAGAGGAGCTTTCCAGAAAACTTCAAGGGTGCGTCTAGGCTGCTTGTAAGAACCCGTAATCCTATGACGGTGAAGGATCTAAAAATCACCAATAGAGTTGTCATAGTGATATTTATAGAGAGAGGATACATCCTTCATGGAAATGAGAATACGCGTTCTACATGCAGTGATATTGAATGAGAAATTATTATGAATAAAATTATTTCTACCACACCAGATCACATGCCAATGTTCTGCCACCATAGTCAAAAAAATATTCTTGATCTGCATAGAGAAATCCCAATTAACACGGTGCTGCAATTGGGAGTTAATAGTATCATGAGGTGACCATATGAAACCAAAAATGTCAAGAATGTAATTCCAAAGAGCTGCGTTTGTAGCACAAGACAAAAAACAAATGATTAGCATCCTCTTAGTGTTGATTGCACATATGACATCTAGAGCGAAGAGGTATCCCAAAAGATTGCAAGCACACTTCAATGGGGACCCTATTATGGGAAATACGCCAAATAAGAGTAAGTCTTGAGGGCTTGATCCAAGGCTTTCTAAACACTTTCAACCAACTATGGTTGGAAACATAAATAATGAAAGTATTTTTGTAGAAACTTCTAGAGTCAAGAACTCCATTAAAAGCAGGCTCCCAAATGAGGAAGTCCTCAGTGTTGGAGAAGGGATAACTTTCAATGATATGAATGGTGTGATTAGGGAGGGAGATATCTTGGGAAATAAGAACATCCATTGTTGTAGAATTTGTGTTATCAGGAGGAGTGTCGGGAGTCAGCATGGAGATTAAGGGGAACCCAATCAAATTATCTAGCCATAAATTCATAGTTGAATTAGCAGTAATCGTCCATCTAGAGTTGTTCATGATACTAGTGATGGATTGTCAAATGGATGACCAGATGGAAGAAGAAATGTAACTCATATTACCATTCTTAATCTTGGTGATGAAACGAGTATTGAAAAAGGTAGTGGAATCAGAATTTTTATGAATCAACTTCCAAGTCATACTGTCATGGAGAGAATTATTAAAAAGACTAAGATTTTTAATTCCAAGACCACCCTTGTCCATAGGTTTACAACAGGTTACTCAGGGAATGGTCACAAGCTTTCTTTCAATCATACTACCAGTCCAATTTTTTTTTAATGAATGTATTGATTTTCTTAAGAAGACCAGCAGACCAATGGTAAACCATCATTGAGTAAACCATTTTTTAAACAATTATAGATTTAACAAGACAAATTCTATTAGCCATAGACAAAGATTTACCCTTCCATGACAAAAGTTGTTTGGTAACGTGGTCAAAAATGCTTTGGAAGTAAATGTATTTGGGCCTTCCACAATAGATAGGAACTCCAAGATAAGTGAAGGGGAAAGTTCATTACTTGATACCTACGTAATTGACAATGAAACATTTTATGTTATGGTCAACATTCTTCCCAAGGATAACAAAGGATTTACACCAACTAATATCCTGACCCAAAATTTCCTCATAATGGGATAAGGAACTTTTATGATTTTGAATGTTCGATTTATCACCTTTAAAGAATAGGATAACATCATCATCATATAAAAGGTGGGCAGGAGCATTTACGTTTCTAGAAGCCTGGAAGGGAATAATCTTATTTTCATCCACAAGGATCATGAGAAGCCTACTCAAATAATCATCGGTAATAACAAAAAGAATAGCAGACGAAGGATCACCTTTCCTAACTCCCTTGGTGCATTTAAAATAACTTTTAGGAGCCCCATTGACTAGCACAGAAATAGAGGCTTAATTAAATAAGGTGCTTATCCTATCAGTAAAAGAATCATTAAAACCAAAGATTTTGAGAACTTTTCAGAAGAGGCCCCAATCCATGGTATCAAAAGCCTTCCTGATGTCAAGCTTAGTGGCCACACTACCTCCCCTAGTAGTTCTATTCACCAAATTAGTGGATTCTGAGGCATGGAAAATGAAATCTTGAATAGAACATCCTTAAATGAATCCAAATTGGTTCCATGAAACTATTTTATGATAGATGGGGGAATGTCTGCTGGCAAGAAGTTTGGTAATAATTTTATAAATGGTGTTGATGAGCACAATAGTCCGGAAAAAGTGAGTCTCAGTGGCATTTTCCACTTTATGAATAAGAGTAAGGAATTGATAATTAATCCCGTGTGTTAGGGTACTAGTGGAAAAGAATGATTTGACCATTTTACAGACATCCAATTGGATAATATCCCAATAGTGTTGAAAGAAACCATTGTTTAAACCATCAGGACAAGGGGCACTATCAGGGTTGTGGCTAAAGACCGTGTCTTTGATATCATGATCCAGAGGTGTGCTTAAGATATTCACATTGTCTTCAATAATAACCATGTTCAGAATAATAGCAGGAAAAATATCTTTTCAAATCTCTAGACCATTGAACAGATTATGAAAAGACTCAACAACATTGTTGGAAATATCATCTTCAGTGTCAAGAAGGGTGTCATCAACTCTAAGACAGTTCATGGGCCTACTGACTTTTATAATTTTTTGGAGAGAATTGTAGAACATAGTATTCCTGTCTCCATCCGAAGGCAATTTGGTTTTGAAAATTTTCTTTTTCATGTTATCTTTGAGTTTCAGAAGAGAGTTGAGCTTTAAAGAAATACTAATTTCAGCCTGAAAATCAAGAGAAAAATCCAAGCAGGTGTTGGAATTTTGAATGTGAATAAGGTATTTCTCCAAAGAGGAGTTTTCCTTGTCCATCTGAATTGTTTTAGAGCTGCACCAACCCTTGAGACTTTTCATTAGGAAATTTAATTTTGTAATGCACGAAAATGCATCGTTTTGATGCCTCATGCCATCCCAAATGTCTTTTATCATATTAGAACAATCAGAATATGCTTCCCATGAATTGATAAATTTAAAATGGGTAGGAGACTTAAATCCCTTAGTGTGGAGATTGACTACAATGGGGTGATGATCAGAGCTTATCTTGGGTAATGTAATTCCTGATATGAAATCCCATTTATCAAGGGCAACAGTATTAGTGAAATCTCTGTCATGTTTTCTAGCCACTACCCTATTAAGACACTTTTAGTACCAAGTATACTTAGCACCAGTGAGGTTGATTTCTATAAGATCACAATCCTTAATAGAATATTCGAATTATCTTGAAGAAATAGAAGAGTGTGACGGAAAAATTTTTTCACATGGAGAAAGAATGGCGTTGAAATCCCCGATCATAAACCAGGGTTCCTGGATAACTATAGAGAGGTAAAGAAGGTCATTCCAAAGGTCTCTTTGCTCATGATATATATTCTTAGCATAAATAATAGTGAAAAAAACATGAAAACCATCATAAGAGAAGTCACAAGTAAACATTTGATCAGAAAATTTGACAATCAAAACAGACTGCAAGGATGAATGATAAAATAACCAAAGAGTTTCAGTAGCAGATCCATCCTTGAAAGCACCTAGGAAATTGTAACCAAAACACCTCCAGTGATCAATTATGGAAGGAATACTCTCACAAAACAAAATATACATCACTTTAATAAAATGAAAAATCACATTCAAATTTTTATCCCAAATGAAATCTCCTCAAACTCTATTTGAATAAGGTTTTATAAATTTACTCAAATTAGTAAGAACATCAAACAAGGTTACACTTACTTTGCTTTAACCATACTATTGGGTGTACCCCAATATTAATGATTACCCAAGAAAGATGTAGGTAGTTAGATCGGTCCGAACAAGTCTACCTTACACAAATCCAAGACCAAGGACAAATATTATTTACTAGTATGGGGAGAAATAAATGCGCTCCCCACCATAAGAGATAAATCTAAATTTTTTCCCAATATATTATCAGGACACTAACAGGGGCGACCTGAACAGACTCCCGGGTAAAAGGGGTAAACACCCCTTATAACATTCCAAAACAAATAACATAAAATTCATAGTGGATCTCACCAACATAATAACCAACCATATTAACCAACCAGCATGAGCCGACACAAAAAGAAATCTAAATTTAAAGGGTTGGAACAGCTGCATAGTTAGTCCACACAATTTGGGAAGTTGTATGCTAACCTTGCGAATCATTCTATTTTCATGGTTTTCCTGCAACACAGTCACTAATAATTATGAAAAAACACATGCTCAACCTGTCTAGACAAATTTTCAACCATACTCCAATACTCGATGGAAACTAAAGAGGGAGGGAAAGACATTGGGTGATAACATGGACACGAGGTCCTCCCACCTCTTTCCATCAAATAAGAATAAGAAAAGAAAGATGAACACTGAGTGGTTTAAACTATTCCTCATATTTCATACTGAGGATAAAACATTCTTCAAGGGTTTAAATGACCTTTTTATTATCCCTGACTACGTGTCGTCTTCTATCGGGGACCTATGGCTGGAGCTCAAATGACTGAAGCATCTTTGGCCTCACAGTTATTCTTTGAAATACCCTAAACAATTTTTTTTTCAGTGCTATGAAAACTACAGCATGATCCTATATGGGTTCACCAAGAAATAACACATTCCAAAACTCACTTTACCCTAACTTGAAATTTCACTAAATCAAGGGCTTAGAGGATGCACACAAATCACACCTTGTTTCTTCGGGTGAGAAACAACAGAAAGAAAGGACGTATATAAATACCCTCCTCTAGAATAGATGTTTTTGATGTTTTTCCCAAGGGAGACATACTCCTAACACCACTAAGACTCTCAGAGGATTTCATGACCTTCATCTTTTTAGTCAAACAAGAAAATGACATCACAAGACATCACCTAACAAGACCATTGCGACTGATAAAAACTATACATGGAAAGGGACCTTATGCCATGTCCCCAAACAACAATAAATTCTAAAAAGTGGCCACAATAGCCTCTCATGAACATATTCCCATCACTAGTGGTTTAATTTTAACTCCTACATCAAAGGAAATAAGAAGGAACCATAGTCCCTCTTAGACACCATCTGGACACTCATCCACACTAACACACCCCAAACACTTCCACCTTCGATGAATCATGAATCTTAAGAAACTATGGTCTCTTAAAACCTTCCACGAGTACAATCCCACTAGAGGAGGATCCAAAAAAACCAATAAAGGAAATGGTGTAGTCTCAATCTACAAATCTCTAGAAAATGATTAATTTCATTGATTAACTCAAGGATCATCCATCGGTGAAACAACCCGGGCTTCACTTCAGTTGTGCACCAACCCTTAATGGCGGAATACCTTATCCAATGAGAGAACCCAAGGACCCAACCAAGCTAGTCCATTGGTAAAAAAATTCCACAAATCAGAACCAAATAGATGAGGGGAACCACCATAAAGGCTTCCAAAACTTTTCTCCGAAGAGACCACTGACCATCCCTTCAACCTAGATTACTGGCCGAACACAAACCCAAAACACGATTCAAACAAGAGGGGTTATTGGACTCAAAAAATCTCATAACATCAACATTTTCGAAAAAACATTGTATTTACCTTCCCGAACGAGTCATCAAGATATCAAATTTTCCTTTAAAAATCATCTTTTTGAAAATAAACGGCCTATCAGTTAGCATATCCACCAATGGTACCCCATGGGCCTCACACATGCATGTTTCGGTGCCACACCAAACACCCTCTTCTTATCCATACCAACACTCATCCAGTCATTCCTTTAACCATCTGTCATACCATATAACCCCATGAATGTGGTATCTCATGGAAATATAATGGTTAAAATAAAAATCCTTCATATTTTCAAAACCAAAAAGTCAACCAATACTTCATTTTTCTTAAAACATCTAACTAAGAAATCAATATCCCAATTTAAAACGTACAAAACATATTAGAAGGACACAACTATTCAAATAAGCACTCAATTTTAAGTTATTAACATCAATCTCAAAACCACTCATCCCATTGAAACACCCTTAAATTGTGTAGAAA
Source organism: Viscum album (assembly GCA_963277665.1). Taxonomy (NCBI): domain Eukaryota; kingdom Viridiplantae; phylum Streptophyta; class Magnoliopsida; order Santalales; family Viscaceae; genus Viscum; species Viscum album. Next base: position 2,093,284,909 of record OY728142.1, read on the forward strand.
ACTCTACTGCAAAAACTTTATCAAAACCAACTTTAATATAGATACTACTTTCAAAAGAAGTGTAAGAATACCATTTTCTATTACAAAAATATTCTGAATATTCAGTTCCACCATGTCATAAATCAAACCCTTACCTATTTATTAGAAAATCAATTCACAAAAACATTATGCTTCTTAAAACCATGCCATTTCTTCTTTAAAATCATACTTCTAAGATTTCAATACAAATGGACACAAGACAATGTGAATGGAAAATAGATTTGGTGGGTGACATGTAAATATGGTTGGAGGCCATAATCCAATAAATTCACCATCAAAAAGAGTGTTATAGGGAAATATATCTGTCTCAACATGGCTTTCCCAACCCTGCGAGCTCACTGAGACCATTAACCAAACTCTCTTTTCATTTCCCATAATCACCATTAACCAAGAAAACCAAAGGACTCAAATAAGTCCCAACTTACCCTAGTGACTCGAATACCATCATGATGTGTGGTGATCAGGAACATTACCCATAACTAACATCCCATGTCCCAAAAATCCTAACTCCTGACTATCCAAACTATTCCCCAAATAACATGACCCAAAGAGTTAACCTAAATATCATCTGAAACCATTTTATCATGAACCAAATCTAGTCCCCATCAAAATTATAACCTAACCTAGTCTGCAATAAGTTCCTAAGGGAATCCCTGATCCCCATGGATTGGCACAAGTTCTAGGGTATAATAAAAAGGAAATTTGGAATAATTTATCATAATTTATAAACATAAAACAACAAATGAAGCCTTGAAACCAAATCAATATTTTTCAAAACAAAAAATATTTTATTAAAATATAAAACTGAATTATACAATTTTAAAGAGTGTTTAAATACCATTAAAATGTTATAAAACCACGAAAACAGAACCCAAGAATCTCCACATGGAAAGAAGAGCCACCCTCAAGCCATCTCCACAACACCGCATAACGATGGACAACTAAAACCCAAACCATTGGCACAAAATTTGTACCCAAACCGACGACAGAAATAACCAAGTATACATACACCCAAAGGTGTAAGTAGGGTGTGAGAAAAATCCTTGCAGGATACCACCACTATGATATTCCATGCGCTATCCATTTTATTGCAAAAAGCATTGCATGTTTTGTAAATAAGAAATGCTAGTGATAGTTTCTAAAAGATGCAACATTAAAACTAAATAGTTTTGAGGTGGGATATTTTAAATAATTAAATCATTAAAATAAAACCAATATTCTACTGAATTTTTCATTCCAAACATACCATATGCCAATGGTAATCACAAAATTTCAAGTGATCACAAGCAATGGGAAAAACCCCTAGGTACTATCTTGCTATGGGTCCCAGTTACCTCATATCTCGGTGAAAGTAAGCATCACTAATATCAATTATCATGCATGTTCCACTAGTGGGTAACATTACCATATCCTATAGGTCCCCAATAATTGTCATCATAATATTTTTATTTAGTTTTGTAAGCTTCAATATATATATGTGAGAGTGAGGCCAAACCCCACGTGATCACTAGAATACTAGTACACGTCCACCCACCGAGATACTCAGGTTTCCCTCATGTGCTCAAACTAGTTTAACAAGACAAGAAATATAATTTCCAAATGAAACTATCACTTACACATCCCAAATTCACCATATATTCCACAAGTACATCACACAAGTCACAAAATCACCTTTTTCATTCATATGCATTTTGAAATCATACTCACATAGAAATAGACCACAACACTTTTCACATTTCATTAACACTTCCAAAATTCCTTTAAAATTTTTTATAAAACCATTACAAGATATTAGAAATCACATTAATTACACCACAAATAACACATAATACCTTTCTCACCTTAAAAAATACATTTTTTCGACAAAATCTTGTGAAATATCCCACAACTTTGTTTCACACCCCTAATAAATTTTAGTAAAACATCTCAGCAATTTATAAAACGTTTTAAAAAGGATTGGAACCTCAAATCAAGAATTTATCTTTAAAAAACCCATATTATGTGAACACAATCAACCAAAAAGTAAATATACACAATTCTCACACATTCTTTAACCAAATAAAACATTTACTATTTTTACAAAACAACCCTAGAGAGTATAACTATGTTCAGCACAAAAAACCCATTTCAAAACCCTATTTGGAGTCCAAAATTATATCAATACCCTACTAATGAAAAATTGGAATCCATTTCAACATTTATTAAACCACTAAAATTTTCAATAAAATTACCTCAAATAATGACAAAAAAGATTCACATGAAAAACATACATTTTCATAAACACATTCACGAAGTAAAACTACGTTTTACACATAACCCCCATTGAAAGCCCCATTTTTAGGCCCACACGACACTAAAAAATTTCCAAACCAGAATTGGAAGAACATTTAAACAACTAATAAATACCTTTAACATTTTATATAACTGCCACAAGAGATAGCACATGAGTTACTTTTGAAAAATACACACTTCAATCAAAAAATGTAACATTAATGATAAATGTTTTCCTATTGCAACAAAAAATGGTTTTCGCACCACACAAAACAAATTAAAAACATGATAAATTAAAAAACCAAGCAAGATAACTAATCATAAAATATTATACAGGTAATCCCCTACTGAATGTGTCAAAACCCTTGAAACATGGTGCAAAATATCCATCACAACACCACCGCACCTCAAGGAAGATAAATCAAGACCTAGACCACAAGCTTTGAGCAATATAACACCAAATAAAACCCCAAGTTCAAACCCAAACATCTGGAAATGAGTAAATTCAAGGAATAGGAAATAATATTAATGGAAGATGGAAACAACCAAGATGGAATTCACTTACTTGAAAGATCTTGTGGTTTCTCCACCGAATCCTCCATAAAAACGAGATCCATGGGGGTTTGAAGAGATTGGAGGCCTCCCATGGTTGTTGCGGTAAAATGGGGGAAGAATGGAGTGGATTAGACTTATTTCTGGGAGGGAAAAATTGGAAATTTGAAAATATTTTAAGGACATAGACCCCCTTGTAGGGATTTGATTCACGGTTTGGAACTGTGCGGCTAAACCGTTTGGCTAGTTCTGACCACTCAAAAACTATACATTCTCCTCCAATTAAAGGGGGTCCAATGGGGAAACCACGGGGAAATTTTAGTCCAAGAATATAGGGAAATAATAACAAAAATAAACCCATCTTTCACCTTAAGACTCATACAATTAATGGGTACAAGCCCCCCTAAACAACTTACCCCACAAGTGGTGCCACTATGAGTGTCACAAAACCAACTCCAAAACACCAAAACCAAACATGAAAACATTTGAAAACATATGAGGCCATGTATCACACAATACCCCCAAGACCAGGGTTATAGATGAACAACATAGGAGACAACAAAATTTCAAACCTAGAACACCTAGAATCCAATAGAAATCTATGAACTAAAAGTGGATTTGAACCAAAACATAGAATTGGAAATCTGGGTGTGAATGTATTTCACATTATGTGTATAGAATTTATGTTGTGTGTACACCATAAGGAAATAGACATAACATGATTAGTAGAATAATCAGTGGATATTTAAGGTGTTTGATATTCGGTAAAGTTGTCTGCAAGATAATGATAGGTTTTGAAAAGGATAATATGCATCAAAACATGATTTAAGAATTACAGTTTCAAGTAAATCAGTAGGAAGATAAAATATATTTCATGGTGATCTATTATCTTCTATAAAAAAATATAAGAAAATAATTTTCATTAGTAAATCATGCTTAAAATTTTAATTTATTCTAATTTTCGAAAATTATATAGACTCTTTCTCTAATACCAACTATAACAACCCAAGGCATAGCAAAAAGACATAGCCCATATAAAGGTTGTGTATTTTTTTTTCTAAAAGAGACATAATAAATACACAACATTTAAATTACATATCAGGATCTTTTACTGTTCTAGGTTTTGAATAATTAAAAGCCAAAATTATATTCCAACATAGCTATAAAGAATTTAAAATATAATAAACATTTATTCTTTAGAACACTACTTCCACAACAAAATTTCAACATAATATGATTTCAAAACTAGTATAAGTGATTATAATATGTATAGTGATAATTAAATATTCCTAGTAAGTGTTTTTTGAGAACCATTAATGAATTTGTTATTGAATTAATATTCAATTTGAAAATGTATTTAAATAAAAAATATTCAATGTAAATTTCTAAAATATAAAAAAATTCATATGATTTATGAAATATATATTCCAAAAAAAATACATTTGTAAAATAATTTGGGAAACATCTTTTGAATGTAATAAATTTTGGGTGGATTTTTCCCTAATACATGCTATACAATAATTAAAAACCAAAACGTAAGGCAACTAAACAGGACTCATGTGGGAATGTACTCACTTAATTTTTATTGGTTCACTCCCCATATCATAGAATTAATCGTAACACCATGAGATTTTATGATAAATGTTTTTTTAATTTGTTATGTTATACGCAAAGTAATCATTCACTGCACACATCACTAGCTTGGCTTGCGTGACACGCAATCGTGACCTTCCTCGATAGCGTGTGTAGTACGCAATACCGGGTTTCACTAAACAATGATATATTGTTTTAATATTATTATGTACTAGACGTTATGAATAGTATTAACTACATTTTGAACATTATTATTCATCTTACACATTTTCTAGAACATGGTATGAGAACAAAATAAAATTTTCAGGTAAAATAATTATTTTTCAAAAAATGCAGTTTTGCTGCCTTTTGACGGTGCACCCACATTAAATCTAGTTTTTGACATGTTTATAAGTTCAATTTGACAAAATAAAATTTTTTGGAATCAGGATATAAAAATTTACTTTTGGATAAAATTTTCATATTATTCCGATAATTATAATATTTTGTTGAATAGTAAAACCACGGTATATTTTAATTAAAAAACTACTTTTTTCATCGCAATAATTTATATGGTAAAATTATAATGTTGAATGGTTTTAATGAATAAATAGAATATATTTTTACCATTTAATATAATGTATGTCCTTACCATTAATTTTACATTGAATTCATAGGAAAAACATTTCAATCTTTGGCAATGTTTTATCTTTTAAAAACTGTTTTCCTAACAATGGGATTAATTTTAAATTAATTACTGCAAATTCTGTGTTTTCAATTTTGAAAAATGGATTCCATTTTTGAATTTAGTGGTTCCAAATTATGTTAATAGGTTAATTTTATTTTTTATATATTATGAATATTAACTACGGTAATTTTTATTTACTGTAGTTAAAGATTAATCGGGTATTTAAGGGTAAAAATAAGATTATAAAATTACCCTAACACCTGCCAAAATTCTATTAGATGACTAAAAGTCGACCCATATCACCTAAGGGTCGGAATATATTTATATTATGGACTTTTGACCATGATAATAATTTATTTATTATTAAAACCAAAGAAAGTGACAACATGTCACTCTCTTAAATATTATAAGTATAATAATCTTAATTTAGTGAAAAACTTCATGATATTTCGAACATTAATAGTCTCCAGAAATCTAATAAAATTATCTACATCATTTGAATTTATTTATATTTTTTAGGGATGAAATAATTATCATTATAGGTGACACAATAGTGATGTTGAAATTATTTTATTGATTGAAATATAAAATAAATGGTTTTAAAAATATTAAAATAAATATTATATGAACTATTTAATGTGATAAAATTATTTTATAGATACAAATGACTTGTTATGAATATATATTTCTTTTAGTTCTAACATATCATCTAAGTAGATTTTATTTAAATTTAAATAAATGAATTGTGTCCAAATTGACACTATTGTTATTTTATGAAAATAACATATTATAAAATTGTTTAAAAAGAACCAAAAATTTTAAAAATTATAAATTTAAATTTATATAGTCCAAAATTCCATAAGGTAACTAATTATGGATAATTCACAACACATAAGTAATTATTTATATCAATTTAAAATTTAAAATATTATTACCACAAATAAAATTAAATAGATTAAATAAGGATAAATCAATTTGTTAATGTTTAAAATAAATTCACAACATGTATAAATTTTATTAGTTGATGAGATTACAACCCTATCTCATCTCATCTTCGAACAAAGTCATTGTTTTAGGTTTTTATGTGGGGTTTGAATTTATTATAAATTAATATTTCTTATAATTCAAAAGGTGCCCCTCTCCTCCCTTATAAAAGGGAACCTCCTCCCTCTCCTCCTCACACAATTTTGAGTCTTAAAGCTCGAAGAACCCCTGACCAGTTCCCTCATCAACTTCCCTAGAAACATACTAGAGGTTCTGGTCTTCTTCAAAGACCAAATTTAATTCCCTAAGAGGAGGTTTCAAAGAGGCGTGTCGAAGAAGAGGTAATATCTGTTACAGATTATTTCAAATTTATTTCTTCCTATACTTACTCTTATTTTGTTGTTTCCTTATGAAGTAATAACATCAGTATAACTCATATAATGATATGTTATTATAAATATGAAACAACCCTATTTCACCTTCTACCCATCCTATGGAAAATGAAATCACCGCATGTGCGTACGTACGAAATACCGTCTCCACACCGTGGTGTAATCTGTTTTCCACCACCACCTTAGTTGGATAGTTATAATGGTGTAAATAATATCTATATATAATTATTATAAAATTCTGAGACATTCCATCTTTCACTCCAACACCATTCAAAAGTTATGGGAACGATATCATCACTCATGCGTACGTATGGCCTACCATCTCCACAATGTGATGCGACTCGTTCTACATGATCATCATTGAATAATGATTTTATAAATGAATTTAATGAATAATATGATATATATTACACTAATACTATTCAGTAAATAAGGTATCTATAACCTATAAATATGAAAAAGAATTTATTCGACAAGACATGCATATGAACATAAAGCAATGAACTCTCGAATAATAAGTAGCAATGAAATATTACTAATAATAAGATAAGAATATTACCATATATGATATCATAACAATGAATATTATTATTTAATAAGTAAATGAAACTATTTAAATCATTATATAGGATGTTTAGATACATACAAAGAAAATTAGACCTAAGGTAAGGGAAAATCTCACAATCTCATTTTTTATCCGAGATTGTTTGTAGTTCAGAATTTACTAGGGAATATTTATCATCCACATCCATGTTTTGTCAATATATAATATAATTTCTATCCTTATACAATTTTTAAGTCCAATTTTACCCATTGGGGAGTTTTTAGTAAAAGATATGAAAGGAATCTTTTGTCGTTTTTGGGATGAAGTACTTTTTTACTTTTCTGGCCAAATTACGAGAAGAATGTTTTTTTTCACTTATACGGAATGATTGGATTTTTATGATTTCATAGAAAATTATTTCCATTAATCTTCCTTTACATGTTTTCAAGTTTATTTTTAATTAACTTATTTTATTTTAAAACTTTACGACATGTTAAGAAAGGAAAAATATTTTTTTGAAGTATAAATGATATTTTCCTCAAGAATGGAGTTCAAGTGTTTTACCAAAATTATATTACATCTAAGATACTACAGGGTTCTATTTATATAAATATTTTTACAGTGATTTTATTATGTTATGATTGAATTATTTTTATGATGTCCTTTTATCTTATATGGATTATGTTATGATTTCATGATTTTTAAGAACCCCATTTTTATTACATGGGTTATGCTATGATGTATGATTTAGGATCTTGTGGAACACATAAACATGGTATCATTATGAGATGGGTGGGACCTATATCTCCCTCCAATTCATTTTATAATGATTTATTTCTCATGAGATAGACATGGCTGGAACAACAAGTTAATCTGGTTCAGTGATACATGATTGGAATGAGGAGTGAACTCGGTTTAGTATTGGACTTTTTCCACTATGATGGTCTTGGAAAAGAGACTTGGATAATATGAAATGATTTTATATGATTATGTGTGTATCCCACAATTTTTCATGTTTTATGTTATGATTATTGGGATTACATTTCACTACTATGATTTATCCCATGTTATGATATTATGATCTCTTTTGCAGGTTAAGATTTTCAAAATGTTATGTTCTTGTGAATATGATATGATTGATATTTATTTTGTTTACCCTTACTGAGCATTTGAGCTCACCATTTTGTCTGTTTTATTTTCCCGAGGTCAAGAAGAATGGTATCAAGTAGGATATGCCAAAAGGGAGTCTAGATATGATGAAATAAATTGGAGACAATATAGATGCTTTATGAACCAGTTGTTTATGTTTCCCAGTTTCTAAAGACACTATACCTATACAGTTTTTTCATGGTTTTTTTATATGTTGTAATACATATGCTTCAATTCTAATGTAATAACCATGTATGTAATGTATGGTTCATTATAGTTGGTATCCGAGGAAAGGTACAATCAACCTTTGGAAACTAGGATGTGAAAGCCTTAGTAATAAATCTAAAGATATGTCTAAGAATAGAATACAATATCAGTGTTTTAGAAATGTCCATGAACAACCTATGATAAGAACTAAAGTGTGAAATTTTATTCTTGATTATGTGGTTTTCCCATTATGATTAGTGTTTCTCACACTATGCTTCTTGGTTTTAGTCAATGGCTAGAACCCGAAGGAACCGTGTTAATGCTGAATGCGACGGGAAATGCAATGATTGTCCCCCTGAGCAACCAAACATTATGGGAGTTAGAATGAAAATCTTGTATCCATGCTCACACAACATTCTTAATATATGAATCATGTAGGACTTCTAAACGAGCAAAGGAAAGAGCATCATTCTATTGAATCATTCACGAGGCATCGTCCACCTTCATTCAGCAGGTCTACTGATCCATTAGTGGATGAACAATGGATCAGTAACACTAAAAATATATTTTCTGTTCTTCAATGTTATTAACATGATAAATTTATCTTAACATTATATCATTTGGAAGGTGATGCTGATCAATGGTGTAATGTTATTAAGAATATGAGGCAAAGGGTTGGAATTGAGTCCATGGAATTGGATGAGTTCAAGAACATATGTTTCAATAAGTACTTCCCTCGTATTCTTCGAACAAAGATGGAGAAGGAGTTTTTGAACTAAAGAAAAAGGATGTTGAATCTGTTTGTACCTATGAAGCAAATTTTACAAGACTTATAAGGTACACTTCCCAAATTATTATCCAAACGTAGAGAAAAATCGATTGATTCTTTAGTGGATTAAAGCGAAGTCTTTGAATGGCGTTATCCATAAGGGACTTCAATATCTATGAGGAAATTGTTCTATGTGCTCTCAAGGTTGGGATGGATATTGGAGTAACTCATCAATCATATGGATTTGATAAGAAGTCGAAAATGTAATTGAAAGGAAAATCTGAAGACCACACTGAAAATAAAATGAGTTTTCCCTTATGCTCAAAGTGTGGAGAGAAACATGGACAGAATTGTCTTAAAGGGACAATTAAATGTTTTAAGTGTGGAAAATATGGTCATCAGGTAGTTGAATGTCGAAATAATGGGAAGAAGATGTCTAATTATGCGAAAAAAGAAAGGGATACATGAAATTTACCTCTTACACCTCAATGTTTCATGTGCAACGAAATGGTGCATTATTCCAATCAATGCACTAATACAAGGGTTGTTGATGATGATCAATGTCAACAATCTCTTAAGGCCAAAGGCAAAGGAAAGTCACATTAAATTGTTATCGGTGATGTGGAGTATGATAACGAAGTGGTGAAAGGTACACTTACCATCCACTCTAAAGTAGAAAATGTTTTATTTGATTCTAGATCCACCCACTCTTTTATTTATGAAGAATTTTCTAAGGGTATCACCTTACTACCTCAACAATTAGATGTTGAGTTAGCTGTGACAACTCCTAATGGCACAACGATTGCATCAAAAGGTTATAATTCTTCTGCAAGTGAAATATGTGGTAAAGTGATTCCTATAAATCTTGTGATCCTTCCTATAATGAAATTTTATGTGATTATTGGCATGGATTGGCTTTCCTTATATAGAGCTCATATCGACTGCCAAATAAGGGAAGTTACATTTCATATTCCTGATCAATATATGATCATCTATCAATGCAAGGATGAATATAACATTCTAGTGGAAATTTCTTCCACTTTATGGGTCTTGATTCCAATAAATGAAGGTTATTTATCTCAAATGGTTGGAGAGAAAATCATGATTAAGAATATTCCCATTGTACGAGAGTTTGATGATGTATTTCATGAAGAATTACCATGACTTCCACCAAATCGTGAAGTTGAGTTTTCAATAGAACTCATACTAGGTGCTTTACCTATTTCAAAGACACCATATAGAATGGACCCAATTGAGTTGTAGGAATTGAAGAAGCAAATACAAGAGAATATTGATAAGGGATTCATTCTCCCTAGTGAATCACCTTGGGGAGCACCTGTTCTGTTTGTTAAGAAGAAAGATGGATCAATGAGACTCTGCATTGATTATCGAGAACATAACAAGATCACTATCAAGAAAAAATATCCTCTCCCACGAATTGATGACTTATTTGACCAACTACACGGAGCTCAATACTTTTCCAAGATTGATCATCGTTCAGGGTATCATTAATTAAGGGTAAAAAAGAGGATATACCAAAGACGAATTTCAGTACAAGGTATGAGCACTATGAATTTATAGTAATTCCATTTTTTCTTACTAATTCCCCTGCTATCTTCGGGATATAATGAATAGTGTATTTAGAGACTATCTTGATCAGTTTGTGGTAGTCTTTATAGAAGATATTCTTGTCTATTCCAAAAGTAAGGAAGAACATGGAGATCAATTGAGAATTTTATTGATGACCCTAAGAAATGAGAAGCTTTATGAAAAATTTACCAAGTTTGAATTTTTCCTTCAAAAAGTTTCATTTTTGGGTCACATAATCTCAAAATAGGGGATATCTCTGGATCTAGAAAAAACAGAGGTTATCGAAAGATGTTCAAGACCAACAATAGTAACTGAGATACGAAGTTTTCTTGGTCTAGATGGATATTATCAGTGTTTTGTGAAATATTTTTCATGGTTATCTAATCACCAGTTTGACTCGAAAAGGAGTTATGTTCGTTTGGAGGGAGGTGTGTAAAGATAATTTCATAGAGTTAAAACGAAGGTTATCCAGTACACCTGTGCTCACACTTCCATGTAGTGGAGAAAGGTTTCTGATCTACAGTGATGTATCCAAGAAGGGACTGGGGTGTGTTCTCATGCAAAATGATATGGTGATAGATTATGCCTCATGAAATTTGAAAATCCATGAGCAAAATTACCCAACTCGTGATTTGGAGTTAGATGCAGTAATCATTACATTAAAGATATGGATGCATTATCTTTATGGTGAAAGGTGTGATATTTATACTGATCATAAATGTTTAAAGTATATTTTCACACAAAAGGAGCTGAATATGCATCATAGAAGATGGTTGGAGATGATTAAGGATTATGACTGCTCAATTCATTATCACCCTGGGAAAGAAAAGAAGGTGGCAGATGCATTCTTTCAACAAGACCATGCTAGCTTATCCATGATGAGGATCACAAAATATCCAATATTTATGGACATACAAAGGATTGATCTTGGATTTATAATGGAAGGGGAAAAATATTATCTTTCTCAAATGAATGTTCAACTGTCTATACGTATGAAGATTAAAGAGGCACAGAAAGAAGATGTAGAGTTACAAAACAAGGTGAGAAATGTTCCTGAATTCATCCTTGATTGTAATGACATAATATGGTTCAGGAATTGGGTTTGTGTTCCTCCCATCCTATAATTAAAGAAAGATCTTCTCTATGAGGCTCATAGTTCTTCATTCTCTATTCAACCTGGAAGAAAGAAGATGTATAGGGACCTGAAGGAGTACTTAGGGTGGGATGGCATGAAAAAAGATGATGCTGAATATGTCTCTTGATGCTTGGTTTTTCAGCAAGTTAAAGCTGAGATACAGAGGTCTATGGGGATTTTACAACCATTACCGATACCCGAATAGAAAAGGGAAAACATAAATATGGTCTTTGTCACCGGACTTCCTAAAAAATCCAATGGAAATAATGCTCTTTGGGTCATAGTTGAATTTCTTACGAAGTCGGCACACTACATTTCTATTAGAGAAGATTTCTCTCGGGATCAGCTTTCTAGGATATATTTAAAGGAAGTGGTAAGATTGCATGTAATACCCCTTTCCATTATATCATATTGGGATCCGAGGTTTACCTCGAAGTTCTGGTAAAGTCTTCAGCGTACTCTAGACACAGAGTTGAGTTTCAGCACTACTTATCATCCTCAGATAGACATTCAGTCTGAGAGGACAATTCAAACTCTAGAAGACATGTTGAGAGCTTGCTATGTGGATTTCAAAGGTGGTTGGGATCAAAAACTACCTTTGGTGGAATTTTCTTATAATAATATCGTTCACTCAATTATTTAGATGGCTCCTTATGAAGTTCTCTTTGGAAAGAAATGCCAAACTCCAACTTGTTGGGATGAAGTTGGGGAAAGAAATCTCTTAGGACGTGATCTTGTTGATGAGATGGCATAAAAGGTCCAATCTATTCATTAACACATAAGAGCAGCTCAGAGATGACAAAAAATTTATGCCGACAAATGAAGAAAAGGCCTAGAGTTTGTAGTGGGTGATAAAGTGTTCTTACGAATATCTCCTTGGAAGAGAGTAATGTTATTTGGAAAGAAGGGCATGTTGAGCCCCAGGTATATTGGTCCTTTTGAGATACTGGATCATGTTGGGACGGTAGCTTACCGATTGGCGCTTCCACTGAATCTCTCTCAGGTTCATAATGTATTCCATGTATCTCTCCTAATAAAGTACATACCTGATCCTTCACATGTACTAAGCTCTGAAGTTTTACCACCGGAGCAAGATATTTCTTATGATGAACAGCCGATAGAGATTCTGGATCCTAGAGGAAAAGTTCTACAGAACAAGACCACTCACATGGTGAATGTTTTATGAAGGAACCACCAATTAGAAGAAGCTACATGGGAGCTTGGAGATATGATGAGGGAGAGGTATCATCATTTTTTTGTTTTAATGTGACGAATTTCGAGGGCGATATTCATTTTAAAGGGTGTATAATGTAACACCCTAAGATTTTAAGAAACAAATAGCATGTTTTTAAGAAATAATAACTATCAAAATATTGACACGTGTTTATTTCCATGTTCAAAGTGAAATCAATTCCAATGACTAAAATTGGATTAAATGGTAAACATATATTCTAATTACACTTTAAACCTAATTAAAAAGATATTTTATCCATATAAATAATTTATATTAAAACACAGTGTTGAATTAAAATACAATATTTTTCCGTATTCATTAAAAAAATGAACTTTATTGGAAAAATTACAAAAACATACACAATGTAAATTTTGATGTCATCATTCTAAATAAGATTTTATTTGGTAATATAGAATGTCTTAAAGTGACCAAAACTGTATTTAAAGTGGGTTCTCCATTAAAAGGAGGTAAATCGACCCTTTAATGTAAATTATGCTTAAAATTAAATTCATTCACATTTTAAGCCTCTAACTTTTATTGGATAAATGTAAATTCATTTAACAAACATGTATAATCATATTTTAGTTAGTATTGTTCCTTCCCACCAATACAATGGCTAGGAGTTAACTACCATAATAATATTATATTATTAATGTGTAAGGTAGGAATTCAACAAAACCTGTTGTTGCGTATCAGGTACGCTATCGAACATAGAATCCCCATTAATGTAAAATTAATATTTAATTCACAAATATTAATAAATATGAAAATTGTATTTTTCCTAATTTATCTGTGATGTTACATCCTTACCCCCTTTTTGGAATTGAGTCCTTGAAATTTTGAAATTTGTATTGGAAACATCATTGAAAGTCCCAAATCAGATAAAGAGTAAATAAAACTATCACTTTAAAATAAAGGTAGAGAAGTAAAAAGGTTACATGAGACAAGAAATAATAAGATTCCATGAAAACATGGATATGGAAGTAAAACTAACTCTCATATATTAATAGAGATTGATAGATAACATGATCATAGAAAGTTAACAACCACAATACCATAAATATGTGGTTGGGTAAAAGTCTGAATATAAAATAGAGCTTATAACATTTTTTTTCTTCAATATCCATTTCATAGAGTTGAATAATTTGATTAATAACAAGACTAATATCATAAGGAAATATACTTACTCTTCATTTAGAGTGTCATCCTTTATTAAAATTCTACCACAAACTCATCTTTTCTCTTAATAGTAAGTATTCAAGATGACTTGTTCACATTGAAAGCACTATAATCAACTTCTAGAGAATAACATGATCAACAAAATATGAATCATTTATTTCCTATATCTCTATACATAAACCAAAACCAAAATTGGTTAGTAAGTGATCATATAATCCCCAAAAGGATAATCCTTTATAAAAAGAAGTACTACTATTAATCTCCAATATTAAACCAAAAGTACCCAAGGTTCAAGAAAGACCATTCAATATAAAATTGTCCGTAAAATTCATCAAAATAATCAATAAAAATATTTAAACCCAAAACTCGTATGGATTTAAATCACATAGTCTTCCACAATAAATCTTAATATTTATCCCCAAACATATCAAATACTATTAAGGTCTCATACTGAAGTGTAATTATCCTAATTACATATTCTTGTGATAGATTAATCATTTCCATAAAAAACACCAATCACCTTATGTCCACGTTAAAAACATATATTCTTCCAAAATAATATTTCAAAAATTACTACACAATTTAATTCCCAAGGTATCATATTTTCCTTAAGCATACAGTGTTCCCAAAAGAAAGAATGTCTTCCAAAATAACCGTTATCACTTAATCACAAAATCATTTTCCTATAAATAGAATTTTCATTTTAGAAAACATAAAATCCAAAATAAACTTATTATTGATCAATAAAATCATGTAACTAAAAATAATTAGTCATACTAACCAGGGACTTCACATATTCTAGTATTAGGTGATAAATCCCAATCGCACTTTGGTTGTGGGTTTGATTCCCACAGCTTTGTCCGATGTGACGGGTTGTCACATAGTCTGCATGTTGGCCTTTTTAAAAAACTATACAATTTCATAACATTCCAAAAAAAAGAGACAAATTCCCCAAAAATAAATTTAACATAATTTATCCTCAAAGGTTATCTAATACCTTTCATTTTCCTCCCCAAAATGTAATATCTATTTATCTCTTGTAAAATAACTATGAATCTTTCTCTTATGTTAACAATTATGGTTATTTCAATTATTCTTAAATTAATTCCGAATATCTAAAGTTATCTAGACTGACCTATGATACCAAATATAAGGACACATCCTTAAAAATTACATAATATTGAATGAAACAAAAAATTCACATTGAGGATCATTTTAGGTTTAGAGTTTTAGAGAATTAGTCCATAACTATTACATAAGAAACTGAATATTACATGTAGACACTACTAATTAGTATCCATTTTTTTATAAAATAAAAACTCTTAAAAAGAAACATGTCTAGTTCCATGTTTTAGACAACATGAATTTTCCTTGATCCAATCCCTGACCTTATTCATCTTTAAGTCCTATTGAAAACATACAAAAACATGGGATGAGCATAAAAAGACAAGTAATGGTTATAAAACAGGGAATGAAAATATTAGCCCATCAATAAATACAAATCAATGAATCCTTACTTTTCAATCATAACATACCTTACGAAATCATAAGATTTATGAATAACACACACAAATCCTAAATCATAAAGATTACTTATGGAATCCACTTAAAACATACATTGTAGATATCAGATCTACATAGTGATTTACACTTGGAATACCCATCACATTATATTCCATAAATCTCTGAGGAGAAACATCACGTTTACCTCTGTCACGTCACCCAATGCATTGGAGAGGTATCTCAGGCTCACCCGATCTAGGTTTATCATGAAACCACCCATATACGTAATTAATTCACAATGACCATAACATAATCGTAACATATAACACATTTATAATGGAATGTTAACATTTCATCTTTCCAATATATCAAATCACGATATTTAAATAAACAATGTTTTATCAAATCATTTTCAAAACCATTTAAAAAGAGATTTGTGAGTCAAAGTGTTCAATACAACAGTAATTGTATTTAATGAATTATCATTTGAAAACATTAATGTCCATATAAATAAATATTAAAACCCATTTTGAAAACATGGAAATAAATGTGAAATATTTAGAATAATAAATCTTTAAAACATTTAAAATGATATTTTAGTTAAAGAGTTTTTTCAAAAAGAGAGACGCTTGAATAAAAATAATTAAAGAATAACAATTAATAAGAACATTATAATATAATTTGAATAAAAGGATTCATGATAAAATCTGTCAAAGGAAAGTATATACACCATATAAGAGTGAATTGGTGCATATCAACAATGAAGTCTCAGTGGAAATGTAAATTGGGATGAAATACCTTATAATGATGGAATCCTTAAATTAGGGATAAATATATCATATAATTATGTGTGAAAAATATAAATACACCCAGTATAAGAGGATATTTAGTGTAAAACAATCAGAGGTCATCCGCACATATTCATTAGATGACATATTCAATAAGTACAATTTGAACTCAATGAATTAAAATTGGGTTAAGAAGTTCCCTTTTAAAAATTCAATAGGCTAACGACATCACATTAAAATTCATAAAATGAGTTAATGAGATAAAAAGGGTATCTCATCACATGGACATAACGTTTACATCAATTAGGATATAGTAGAACATATCCAAACATAATAAGATGTATATTAAAAGACATAACAAGAAGAATTATTTTAAATAGAGGAGGGTCAATGGTTCCCTTACCGATTTGATAACGTACAAAACATACCCCACATGAAAGAAGGACCATAAAATGAAGATCTAAATACTCATAAAAGAAATTATTTTACACAAAGAGTATAATAATGGGAAGTACATACACCACACAATAGAAAATATTGGCAAATATAGCATGAATCTCGTGGGAATAAAAAGTGAGATGAAACCCTTTACCTCGTTGTAATCAACTGAGTTGTACGACCAAAATTTAATAAACACAAAATTAATCACATAATACCAGGAATATAATGAGAATAATGATAATATATATTAAATTTAAGAGCACAATACACCACATTCAAGGACTATGTGGCGAACAATGGAAATCTCACGGAATTAGAAGTGAGATAAGAAAATCCATTACCTCGTGTCCTACTTGACTCGTATGTTCCGTGTTCTTCCTGAACAATAAACTTATGTTAATATATAATTCATTAAGTAAATTTTTAATATTTATTAATCATTTTATATCACTTACTAACTTGCTATAACAACTGGTTAACTATTTGAGTTCATATTGGATATTTTATCGATGTTTGGAACTTGAGTAAAAAATGAACATGTGATAATTACAATTTGTCCATGTGGTAAATATTCCATTATCACCCGAATGATATTAATGATATATATATCATATAAATAATATATATCTAGTGTATATTTATGTATTTATAATAGTGATCAATATTTTAGATATATGAAATGAAATGCACCGTTCATGGAGACAGTAGGTCGTACGTACGCATGAACGCTACTTTCATTTCTCTTTATTATTTTAATGGAATTAAAACATAATTATACATAGTTATATTATAATTCCAGTATAAAATCATATATAATATTATTAAATCAATTTTTTAAACGTCCCACATGTGGAATTTACGAGTCATATCACTTTGAGGGGGTGGTAGTCTGCATTTCCTCAGATGAAATTATCGTGTTTACCCATAATAGAAACCATAAGTGTATGATATAAATAAAAAATACCAAAGCATAAGGAAACCATAAACATAATATATTTTAAATATGAATACAGTTCCATCATAATTTCCACCATGAGAGGCGCTAGGAGGTAATTGAACAATCATCGTTTCGTGAGGTTTTAGTTTTCCATCCACAGAAACATTATTTTCTCCACCCATTAGATGGAGGTGTGTTTAAGTTTAGTTCTAATGATTCTCATAAAAACATCCTAGTAGATTTAGGAGACTGGTTTTTCTAGAAAAAAATGGAATAAAAATAGGTTAGGGGTTGGAGATGTAAAATAAAAGAAAAGAAGTTAAGAGTAACCATTACCTTTAATTTGGGTATCTTCCTTTGTTTGAACCAAAAGGACTTCTTGAAGTTCCTTTTTTCGAATGTATGGATTCTTGGAGGAGTATAGGGATTTAGGGAGCTTAATTGGAAATAGTTTGGATGATCTTAATGGATTGAGAGGTGTGAGGAATTGGTTAGAAGTGGTGTCCTTTTATAGGGGAGAGGAGGGGTTCTTTTGGAAAGTGTGAACATATTATTTTATTAGATAATGATATTTGGTTTATATAGGTCCATAAATCATTATAGTCAAATATTATATGACTCATGGTCGAAAAAAAATCATCCAATAGAAATTTGAAAGGTTTCGGATAATATTTTAATCATTATAATATTATTTATTTAAATGATTTATTAATGAGGTAAATACTGCATCATTATTGTGTCATATTTAATTTATTTTATTTGATGTATAATTTTTTTTAAAAAAACTACCATCGTGTAGATATCTTTTCTATCTTCCTATATAATATTTATAGTAAAAAATATGACTTATATAACACCATATAGAAATTAATTTACTAAAAGTTTTTTGTTTTTGTCATGTTTTCCTTTACTTTAAATTAATTAATCTAAAATGTCATTATCACTCTTAAATGGCTACATGGAGTCCCAAAATCGACCCAACGATGACCATGGTTGGCCATTACTCATCCAATAAGGTTTGGTCAAGTGTTAAGAAAATTTTTAATTATTACAATATTCTTTTTTTTCTTTAATTACCCTATTTAACTTGAACCGCGGTAAATAAAAGTCAAAAGTTACTATTCACCAAAAATTATTTTTCTCTTATTGAACCCCATTTTACTTAATAATAACAACCATGTATGTTTTATTTTTGAGATTCAATTCACAGAAGTGGTAAAATTTCATTTAAATTAAAATTTCAGTTTTTTAACTACTACTAAGTGATTTCACTATTCATCAAAAATTGATGTTTTTCAGAAAAATACCAAAAATTCATCCTAGATATTTTTTGATATTCTGAATTCAAAAATGATATATATTTTTCCAAATTCAACACATAAAAGTGGAATTAATTAATTTTAAAATTAAATCTCATTGTTAAAACAAATAGCGTGTTTTTATGAAACAATAACTATCAAAATATTGACACTTGTTTATTCCAATTTCAATGTGAAATCAATTACAATGACCAAAATTGGATAAATTGGTAAAAATATATTCTAATTACACTTTAAAACAATTTATAAAGATAATCTAACAATATAAATAAATTATATTAAAGCAATGTTTTGAATTAAAATACAATATTTTTCACTATTCATTAAAAAATGAACTTTATCAGAAAAATTTCAAAAATTTACACAATGTAAATTTTGATGTCCTCATTATAATGAATGATTTTATTTGGTCTAATAGAATGTATTAAAGTGACCAAAACTATATTTAATGTGGTTTATACATTAAAAGGTGGTAAATCGACTTTTTATAGTAATTTATGCCTAAAATTAAATTCAATCACATTTTAAGCCTCTAAATTGTATTGGATACATGTAAATACATTTAACAAACATGTATAATCATATTTTAGTTAGTTTTTTTCATTCTATCCAATAAAACATCTAAGAGTTAACTACAATCATAATATTCTATTATTAGTGTGCGACGTAAGTTTTTAAAGAAACCAGTTGTTGTGTATCGGGTAAGCTATCGAACATAGCATCCCCTTTAATGTAAAATTAATATTTAATTCCGAAATATTAATAAATATGAAAAGTGTCTTATTCATTATGTATATATGATGTTACATCCTTCCCCCTTTTGGGAATTGCGTCCTCACAATATTAAAATTGGGCTGGGAAACATCATTGAAATTCCCATATCAGAACAAGAGTTAATAAAACAATCAATTTAAAATAAAGGTAGAGAAGTAAAAAGGTTACCTAAGACAAAAAATACTATGATTCCATGAAAAAAAGTACATGTAAGAGAAAATAACTCTCACAGAATAATAGAGATTGATAGAGAATATGATCACAGAAAGTTAACAACCAAAATATCATAAATTTATGGTTGGGTAAAATTTTGATGATAAAATAGAGCTTATGGCATTTTTTACTTCAAGATCCTTTTAATAGATTTGAAGAGTTTTATTAATAACAAGACTAATATCGTAAGGAAATATACTTACTCTTCATGTAGAGTTTCATCCTTTAATAAAATCCTACCACAAACTCATCTGTCCTCCAAAAGGTAACTATTAAAGATGACTTCTTCACATTGAAAGCACTATAATCCACTTTTAGAGAATACCACGATCCACAAAATATGAATAATATATTTCTCATATATTTATACATTAACAATAACCAAAATTGGTTAGTACATGATCATACAATACCCAAAAGGATAAAACTTTATAAAAAGAAGTACTACTATTAATCACCAAAATTCAACCAAAAGTACCCACAGTTCAAGAACGACCATTAAATATACAATTTTCCTTAAAATTCATCAAAATAATAAAAAAAATATTGAAACCCCAAACCCATATGGACATAAAACACACAGTCTTCCATATTAAATCTTAATATTTATCCCAAAAAACATCGACTACTCTTAAGCTCTCATACTGAAGTTTAATTGTCCTAATTACATATTCCATGTGATAGTTTAATCATTTACATAAATAATTCAAATTACCTTATGTCTACAATAAATACATATAATCTTCCAAAAGAATATTTCAACTATTACTACACAATTTAAATCCCAAGGTATCTTATTTTACTTAAGCATACAGTGTTCCCAAAAGAAAGAATGTCATCCAAGATAACCATTATCACAAAATAAAAAAATCATTTTCCTATAATAAGAATGTCCATTTGATAAAACATATAATCCCAAATAAACATATTATTGATCAAAACATTAATTTAACTTAATAGAATTAGTCATACTAACCAGGGACTTCACGTAGTCCAGTGTTAGGCGATAAATCCCAATAACACTTTAGTTGTGGGTCCGATTCCCGCAACTTTGTCCAGCGCGATGGGTTGTCACACGGTTTGGGTGTTGTAATATTTAGGAAACTATAAAATTTCCTAACATTCCCAAAAAGAGACAAATTACTCAAAAATAACTATAACATAATTTTTCCTCAAAGGTTATCTAATACATTTCATTTTCCTCCCCAAAATGTAACAACTATTTATGACTTCTAAAATAACTATGACTCTTTCTATTACTTTAACAATTATGGTTATTTAAATAATGCTAAAATTACACCCTAAGCTCAAAAGTTATCTAAACTGACCACTAATACCAACTATAAGGACCTGACCCTAAATATTACATAATATTGAATTAAATGAATAATTAACATTGATGATCTTTTAAGATTTATTGTTTTAGAGAATTAGGCCATAAATATTACATAAATACCTGAATATTACATGTACACACTACTACTGAGTATCTATTTTTTTCATAAAATAAAGACACTGAAAAAGAAACATGTCTTGTTCCATGTTTTAGACAACATGATTTTTTCTTGATCCAATCCTTGACCCTATTCATATTTTAATTCTGTGGAGAAAATTTCAAAAACATGGGATGAGTATAAAAATCTCAGTAATGGTTTGAAAATAGGGAAGGAAAACATTATCCCAACAATAAATAAAAATCAATGAAACCACAAACATAACATACCATACAAAATCATACGATTTATGAACAACACACACAAATCCTAAATAATAAAGGTTACCTATGACATCCATATCAAATTTACATTATAGCTACCACATATACATAGGAAGTTACAATTGGAATACCCATCACATTATATTCCTTATATCTCTTAGGAGAAACATCACATTTACCTCCATCAAATTAACCAATGCATTGGAGAGCTATCTCGGGCTCACCCGCCCTAGGTTTATCCTGGAACCACCCGTATACTTAATTAATTCCCAATAACCATAACATAATAATAACATATAACACAATTATAATGGAAATATAACATTTCCACTTTCCAATATATCAAATCAAGATATTGAAATAAACAATGTTTTATCAAATCATTTTCAAAACCATTTAAAAAGAGATTTTTTAATCATATTTTTCCATACCACATTAAAGTGATTAAATTAATTATCATAAGAAAACATTAATGTCCATATTAATAAATCATAAAACCCATTTTAAAACATGTAAATTAATGTGAAATATTTAGATTAATAAATCTTTAAAACATTTAAAATGCTATTTTAGTAAAATTGTTTTTTCAACAAAAAGAGAGATGCTTGAATACAAATAATTGAAGAATAACTTTTAATAAAAACATTCTAATATAATTAGAATAAATGGAATAATGATATAATATTTCAAAGGACAGTATATACACCATATAAGAGTGAATTGGTGCATACCAACAATGAAGTCTCATTGGAAATGTAAATTGGGATGAAATCCCTTATAAAGATTGTATCATTAATTTAAGGATAAATAAATCAAATAATTATGTGTGACAAATAAAAATACACCAAATATAAGTGTATATTAATTGTAAAACAATCAGATGTCATTCAAAGACATTCATAAGATGATATATTCAAGAAGTACAAGTTGAACCCAATGAATTGAAATTGGGTTAAGAAGTTCCCTTCTAAAAATTCGACAGCCTAACGACGTCACTTTAAAATTCAGAGAATTTGTTGATGAGATAAGAATGGTATCTCATCAAATGTAAATAAAGTTTAAATCAATGAGGATATATAATAATGTATACCAGCATAATAAGATGTAAATCAAAAGACATAACAAAAAGAAGTCTTTTAAATAGAGGAGGGACAAAGGTTCCCTTACCTATTTGGTAACGTACAAAACATACGCCATCGGAAAGAAGGTTCACACAATTAAGATGTAAATACTCATAAATGAATGTATTTTACCCTAAGAGTACAATAATAGGTAGTACATAATCCACAAGAAAGGATATAGTGGCAAATATTTCTTGAATCTCATGACAATAAAAATTGAGATGAAACCCTTTAACTCGTTGTAATCAACTTAGTCGTATGACCAAATGTTAATAACCACCAAATTAATCACATAATACCATAAATATAATTAGAATAATGAGAATATATATCAAATGGAAGAAAAAAATACACCACATTAAATGAATATGTAGTGAACAAAAGAAATATTACAAAATTAAAAGTGAGAGAAGAAAATCTCTTACCTCGTGTCCTACATGACTCATATGTTCTGTGTTCTCCCAGAATAATAAACATAAGTTAATATCTAATTCATTAAAAAAATATTTAGTGTTTATTAATCATTATATATCACTTATTATCTTTCTATAACAACTAGTTAATTATTTGAGTTCATATTGGATATTTTATCGATGTTCGGAACATGACTCAAAAAATGATCATTTTATAATTACAATTTTTCCATGTGGTAAATAGTCCATTATCTCCAGAATGATATTAATGATTTAGATATGATATAAATCATATATAACCAGAATATATATGTATTTATAACAGTTCACATCATTTTGGAGATAAGAAATGAAATGCAACGTTCATGGAGACGGTAGGAAGTACGTATGCTTGAATTCTACTTTCATATCTATTTCATATTTCAATGGAATTAAAAAATAATTATACATAGGTATATTATAATTCTAGTATAATATCATATATAATATTATTAACTCCATTCTTTATACGGCCGACAGGTGGAATTAATGAGTCATATCACTTTGAGGGGGCGGTAGTCCGCATTTCCTCAAATAAATTATCGTGTTTACCCATAATGGAAACCATAATGGTATGATATAAATGGAAAATAAGGAAGTATAAAGAAAACATTAACATAATATATATCATATATAAATACAGTACCATCATAATGGCCACCATGACAGAAGGTAGGAGGTAATTCAACAATCATCATTTCGTGAGGTGTTAGTTTTCCATCCATAGAAACATTATGTTCTTCACCCATTATATGGAGGTGTGTGTAAGTGTAGTTAGAATATTTCTCTTAAAAAAATAAAAGTATATTGAGGATAATGGTGTTTCTATAAATGAATGGAATAAAAAGAGTTTAAGGATTGGAGAAGAAAAATAAATGAAAAGAAGTTAACAGAAAACATTACCTTTAATTTGGGTAACTTCCTTTGGTTTGAACCAAAATGACTTCTTAATGTTTCGTCTGCCTAAGTTAAGTGTTCTAGGAGGAGTAGATGAATGTAGGGAGCTTAATTGGGTAGAGCTATGATGAGATTAAATGCTTGAGATGTGTGAGAAATTGGTTAGAAGTGGTCTCCTTTTATAAAGGAGAGGAGGGGCTATGTAATTTCCCAGACCTCTCCAGTCCATTACTTTTTAAAAATGTGGTGTTAGAAGTGTTCTCGGAGGTTAAAGTGACTTGGGGGGTGAGTTTTTGTGGAATTATAAATAAGAGTAAAGGGAAATATCTTTCGCACGGGTGGCACATATTTTGTCAATACCATACAGCCAAACCGCGCGAGGTTGATCTTGGAGGCAGTAGCTTATACACCGAAGGCACACGGTTTGTCTAAGCGTGCAGCCAAACCATGCGAGAAGGGTGATCGAGGAAGTATCTAACACACTGTTAGTTCACAGTTTGTCAAACCATGTTGAAAAACTGTGCTGACACTTAAATTAGATCATAAAATTGAGGATCTCAACCATTTCTCCTCTAACTTGATCATTTAAGCTACTAAGTGACCATAACTCTAGATTACCATCCCTTGAATGTAGGAGAACCTCTCACAAGAATTTTGGATGCGATCCAAATGCTTCTCTTGGAAAATCGAATCTTGTTTCTTGAGTTATGTGATCTTTCTTGATCATTCTTGGTTGGTTTCTTAGATCTACTTAGATCCACTCATCCCCTTCTCTCAGTTTCTTAGACCTATGCCCGTTATGGGTAGATCTAAGTGTGTGAATGCCAAATGTGATGAGATTTGGTCTTGAACTAGCTAGGATAAGATATATAAGGTGGGTTTCTAGAGAATCAACCCGGATTTCTTATGCGTTCTTCGTTTTTTGGGGTTTTCGTAATTAACCCTTGAGGTTGGGGATTCATTTCTTCTCTTTCTTTTATGTGCAATTGTATTTTTATCATGTTTAATCCCACTAGATGAAAAATTAAATTGAAATAATAAATATTTTAACTCGATAAATAAATTGTTATCGATTGTATGCTATTGACTCTTATTTTTCAAGATAGCATGATATCTATGCTTGCTTTGCTTAGTTGTTTGTTACTGATGAAAATAGGTAAAGAATGTAAACCGAGATTAATTAATAATTGTTGGGATAAAGATAAAGAGGCATGAAAAGGATTATGGTTCTTGTTGCAATTTGATCTTAATAAAATTGGCATAGTAAACATGTTCAATCTTTTATGATAGCTTACTGGTTAGGTTTCCTGATGTTGAAACCAACGAATTATTAACTTGTTAATTCAAGATGGATTAATGAATTTTATTGTTTGCTAATTCCTTGAAGGGTCCTGAGTTACCATATTGATTGTTAAAGGGCCAAGAGCCCAATTGATGTGATGTTTGCTTTCCTACTGCTTGTGCTGTGATGTGATCCTGGATGGTTGTGGTGATATGTGGGGGCGTAGAGGCCTTTTTGGATCAGGCATCAAATGATGCCTAGAGTGGAGAGATGCATCGGGTTATGCATGCGGGTGTTGGGGAGGATGCCGAGGTTGAAGGAATGGGATGGATGTGATTGTTGGTTGCTTGCTGGTTCTTTGGTTGTTTATATGCTTTACATTTCCCCACTACTCAACGAAGCTGGTCTTGCTTACCCTTCTCCCGAAAGAGGCGAAGACACGCAGGGTATTCCATATGATTTCCGTGTTTAGATTTTCCAGAGGGAATGGGCCTACGCTCTTTCTATAGGCGGAAAAGACTCGACGGGTAGTACATCTAGTCACCATGTTGAGGCCCCTTGTGTTCAGTATCAAATAATGTTTTTCTAGAATGAATGGGTATATGGGAAAGTAATTATATTATGAATAATTGAATAAATGGTGTTAACCCATCGGGTTAGAGTTTGTTGGAACATAATGATGAGCTTGTACTTTTGAAGGGACGGTGGATTTTAGGTGTGATGATAATGGAATCATTAATGTGGAATTGTTCATGGTAAATTAATGTTTAATGAATTAATTAACGTAAAGTGAAACTGATAAAGAGGGAATAATGTAATCTAATAAAGTTCTAAAATGGTTCTGTGCTTATAGGATACCTAGTCTTAGATGTGGAATCTTGGAGTCTCAGATAGGTTAGCTGTAGTTGAGTCTAAGAGTAGGTTATGTTTGTAGTGTGGTTGTGAGTTATAATATATCCTGTACATTTTGTGCTTCTATACTCTACACCACCCTATCAGTAAGGGAAACTGAAACCCTGGGGATTCTGAGCCCTGGGGGTGTTTTCCCCAACATTCCGGTGGGAGGATGAATGGATGACTACCCCCTTCAGCTCCGCTCTCTTCTCATGGTAGATACTTGTGCCATTAGACATAGCATATCCTATGGTCTAATATATGTGTAATGTATAGAGGCTATTATGGCGTGAGGATCCATACACGGTGTGTGGGCTGTAATGGCTTAAGGTATAATACCTGACGTATGATACACATTATGCGAGCTGTGGTGGATCCCGGAAACTACCTGGTTTCTTTTGTTTGTGAGGATGGTGTGGTGCTTCACCCAGGTGTCTGTGGGCATGCCTTTATGGTGTACGAGGTGGAAATTTTGGTGCTTCTCCCAGGTGTCTACGGGCAATCCTTTTTTGGAGAGAGATTCTTAGGACGTGAGATGTTGGGAAAAAGCAGAAAACCAGTGGGGAATTAGTAGCAAGGTACCCTTTATATTCTTTACTATATTATATATTCTTGTATGTGTTACTTGGTGAGAGTAGCCATGGTGAGATTGGGAACATAGTATACCTGTTTAGATGATGAGTTAGTTTCACTTGTTGTTCACTGTGCTTTAGCATGCTCTCTTTACTTTTGCACAAGAGGCTTTGGGGTGTATCCTACTGAGTATACTATTATACTAACCCTATGTGTTTATAAACTATTTTTTAGGTCACTTGGAGCAGGTTGGAGATCATGCTAGTTTTTACTAGCCTAGGTTTACAAGAGCTGTTCAGGCTTGTGGTTGCAGTTGATTTTGTTTCTTTTGGGTACATGCAGCTTTCCCTTTCTGTTTTAGTACATTTACATGTCATTTCATTTGTGCACATGGGTTACTATTTTATTTCCAGTTCTGAGTAGGATTTTATTGGTGTCTATCCTATCTCTCTCTTCCACATATGTTCTCTTAGAGGGTGATGCCTCCCATTTGTGTGTTACTATACCCTTGGTGATAGTCGCCAACCCAGGGCCGATTGGAAGCGGGACTCTGGGGTCATTATCTCCATTACCACATTGCCAGCCCAAGAGGGGTATAATTAATGGGAAGGGGGTCTTGACAGAGTGGTATCAGAGGTCTGGTTGAGGGATAAGATGGATCTTGGAGTTAGGAACATGTGAGGTTGCATGGGTTGGTAGGACAACAGTTTCATTCATGTTTAGAAAGTGAGGTAAAAACCGGGGGCCGGTGAGACATAGGCCTTTTGGGGCCCCTATGATTTGAAGTATGAACCTTTAAGTTTACAATGGCTACTAAACAAGGTGATACTAGTTGTAGGGTAGTGACCTAGGAAAGGATCATGCATCATTATTCTTTGTGCCTTTGTTTGAATGGGTAGACCTTGGGATAGGATAACCTAAAATGAATAAAAGAAAACAATTAGTTAATAAATGTTGAGTCTTCCATATTCAACGGTTAGGAGCTCTAATGGTTTGTTATTTTATAGGTATGGCTCCAGGTCGAAATCCTCATCTGGTTTGTGTAGAAAATTTATGGAAAGATGTTCTAGCAAGCTGTTCCAGCAGATCATCGTAGGGTAGAGGTTGACGATGATGACACTTGGAGGAAGACACTTCGAGTGTTTTAGTACCAGAGTCTGTAGAAGTACAAGGGATTTGTCTCAGATCTAGTCATGGAAGACTAGTTGGAGGAGGTCGAGATAGGCTTCAGTCTGATCTGTGCTTGGAAGGAGCACTGGGTTTCCTTGGTTGTGATGATGCTATGTGGAGCAGCGAGGCTGTGGTGGTTCTTATTCCTCAGGGATTGTGAGGAGTCAGAAATCTCATGGGAGGAGTTCCAAGACAGGTTTAGAGTCGAGTTCAATTCATCGACTGCAAAGGCGTCCGGTCGCCAGGAGATTATTTCCCTTCGAATAGGGAGCTCTAGTGTTCGAGAGTTTGGAATCCATTTTAGAAACCTTTTACGATATGATTCAAACCTTTTACCAGATGAGAAGGCCCGAGAGAGGCATTTTGAGGAGGCTTTGCATCCAGATATCTAACACCAGGTCACCCCATTTTTGATGAGGACATATCTTGAGGTGCTGGCGTGGTCAGAGGTTGTCGAGAGGACTTTGGCCAGGACCGAATCATCACTTGAGGGGAATCATCATGATTCCTCACGAAGTAGAGCTGTGGTATGGGGTTCCCAGTTTTTAGGGCAGAAGAATTTCTGTTCAGCCGTGGGTAGGTCCCAGCCCTTCACATCTTGTTTCTCCAGAGGAAGAAACTCTCAGGCCTATGCCAAGGTATCATGCGCTTGTTTTTCATGTGGTGGTAGTGGTTATCAGCAGCAGGAGTGCTCGACCTTTCAGAGTGGTCATCGTGCACTAGGCACTATGCTCCAAGTTCCTCCATTGAGACAGTTCCAGCCAAGGTAGCAGAAGCTAGTTGCACCAACTTTAGATCAGTAGAGGGTAGATGGGGCAGGCAGAGGATATCCCCATGACGCTCCCCATCCTCAGATAGTAGAGTGTGTCCATGGTGGTGGTCGTCATCAGGGTCAGAGAGGATGTAGAGGAGGTCATGGTCAGCTCATGCTCAAGCGTTTCTAGCCCCAGGTGATCCAGATGCCGTTATAGGTACCCTTTGTTTGTTTTATAACTTGGTTTATGCCTTTTTTGACTAAGGAGTGACACACTCCTTC
The DNA here is from genome assembly GCA_963277665.1 of Viscum album. NCBI lineage: Eukaryota > Viridiplantae > Streptophyta > Magnoliopsida > Santalales > Viscaceae > Viscum > Viscum album. The sequence continues at coordinate 2,093,314,331 of OY728142.1, forward strand.
ATATCACTTACCCTTGTCCATTCTTTGGGACTTGAGGTAGAGAGGCTTCCAGTGCCCTTGGTGTTGACTACACCAGTAGGAGGTCGAGTTGACTTGTTTGAAGTATGTAGAGACTGTGAGCTAGTGTTTGGGCAACACTGCTCTTGGGGAGATTTCCTATGTTTATGAATACAACCATATAATTTCATCCTCTTCGTGCATTGGTTGTATTCGGTGTAGGCTATCATTGATTTCTTTAGGAAGAAGTTTGTTTTCCTTGGTGCGGATGGAGAGCAAGTGGTGTTTGTTGGTGAGAGAGATCCTTAGATGGGTCATAGGAGCGTTACGTCTTTATTTTCCATGATGGATGAGATGATTTTGTGTTCTTCAGGGGTTCAGTAGTTGGAATTTACTAGGGTCACATAAGAGTACCCAGATGTCTTTCCAAAAGAGGTTGTAGCATTACCCTCTCAACGAGAGATCGAATTTGGGATCGAGCTATAGCTAGGAGCATATCCTATCTCTATGTCTCCATATAGGATGGCCCCTTCCGAGTTATAATATCTACATATACATCTTGATGGTTTGTTTCAGTATGGTTTTATTCAGCCAAGTGTGTCACCATGGGGTGCACCATTTTTGTTCATGAAGAAGGCCAACGGTAGTTTGCTATTGTGTGTCGATTATCGTCTCTTAAACAAAGTAACAATAAAGAATCTCTCTACTCCTCTGTGGATTGATGATTTATTCGATCAACTAAAGGGTGAAAGTTGGTTCTCAAAGATTGACTTGCGGTCAAGATATCATCAGATGCGTGTTAAAGATGAGGATATCCTGAAGATGGATTTCTGTTGTCGTCATGGGAATTATGAGTTCGTTGTAATGTTGTTTGTCTTGATGAATGATCTAGTTGTATTCATGGGATTGATGAATGTTGTTTTCCATGTGTTCCTGGAAAAGTTCCTGGTAGTTTTCTTCGACGACATCCTTGTGTACTCCATATCTGAAAAGGAGCATGCATAGCTTCTATGACCCGTCTTGGGAGTCCTTCGTCAACATCAGCTATTTGGGAAGTGGTCGAAGTGTGAGTTTTGGGCTCGAGAATTCCATTTCATGGGGCATGTTGTGTATGAACAGGGAGTAGATGTGGATCCGTTGAATATTGAAGAAGTTGTGTCTTGGGTAGCCCCCAAGACAGTGTCATAGGTGCGATGTTTCCTTGGTGTCGTAGGCTTCTACAAGAGGTTCGTAGCCAATTTCTCATGATTTTCAACTCCTATGACAACTTTTATTAGGAAGGATCAGGAATTCATATGGATTGATCAGTGTCAGGCATATTTCTAGTATCTAAAGGAGAAGTTAGTAAGTGCTCCAGTCCTTTGTCTTCTAGCTGATGGAGTTCAGTTTTATGTTTTCTTCGATACTTCACATCTGGGGTTAGGCTATGTTCTCATGCAGTAGAGGTCAGTTTTTTCTTATGGGTCTCGGAAGTTACGTCCCCATGAACGCAACTATTCCACCCATGATATTGAGATAGAAGTTGTGGTGTTTCCTCTAAAGTTGTGGAGACATTACCTCATTGGTGAATGCTTTGTCGTTTTCACTGATCATAAGAGTTTGGGGTATTTTTTATCCCAGCCTGAATTGATCATATGACAGTGTCATTGGATGGAGTTCTTGTAGGAATACGACATCAAAATATTGTATACACCTAGAAAGGGGAATGTTATAGCTGATGTGCTGAGCCAAAAGTCATGTAGTGATGCAGTGCATGAATTCGGTGATTCCTGGAGAGTAATGGAAGAACTGTCAGCATTACATCTTGATATGAGAGAATTTGGGGGTAGAGGCTGTCTTTTTCAGATGATTGTACAATCATCCTTGATGAAGAAGGTGGAAGTGTCCCAATTAGGGGATCTGGAGGTGGAGGTTTAGAGGGACCGATTTGTTTATGGCGAGGCCACTGATGGTTGGCTTGAATATGAAAAACACCAGGTGTTATATCATGGAAGGATTTTTGTTCCCTTGGAGATGCATAAGACGGTTCATAGAGAGTTCCATAGTTTTCCTTTAGAGGTACATCCTGGCGTGACAAAGATGTACAGATCATTAAGGATCCAGTTTTGGTGGCCTGGGATGAAGCGTCCTATTGTGGAGTTTGTGTCTCGATGTTTAGTCTGTCCGAAGGTGAAGGCCGAACACTATGTTCCTGGTGGTCTTCTCCAGCCATTAGAGATTCCTCAGTGGATGTGGGAGGACATATCAGTGGACTTTGTTACTAGTTTACCTCGAGCACCGGGAGGACATGATGATATTTGGGTGGTAGTTGATTGTTTAACAAAATTGGCCCACTTTATAGAAATCAAGGAGTCACGCTTGGTGGATGTTTTGTCAAGGAAGTATCTAGAGGAGGTGGTGAGACTTCATGGAGCCCTAGGACAATCACTCCTGATCAAGATACTCATTTTACCTCCATAGTGTGGAGAGGTCTCCAACATGCTTTCAGATCTCAACTATACCTTAGAACATATTTTCATCCTCAAAGGGATGGTCAGACAGAGTGAACCATCCAGAATCCTGAAGACATGTTATGCTCTTGTGTTCTTGATTTTAGAGGATCATAAATGAGGCACTTATCCTTGGTGGTGTTTTCTTAGAATAATAGTTTTCACTCCACCATCGGTATGGCACCGTTTGAAGCCTTATATGGCCAGCCTTGCAGTTCTCCGTTGTGATGGACTGGGGTCGGAGAGTCAGCAATTCTCGGACCGGAACTAGTACAGAATACAATAGAGATGGTTCAAGAGATTCTTGAGAGGGAAATAATATGCCGATCAATGAAGTAGACCCTTAGAGTTTAATGTTGGGGATCATGTGTTTCTGAAGGTGACTCCCCATCATGGGCAGTGAAATTTTGCTCGTGGAAGTTAGATTTCTCCCTGGTTTGTTGGGCCTTTCGAGGTGTTATCTCATGTTAGAGTTGTGGCATATCAAGTAGCACTTCTCCCTTAGATGATTCAGATACATGATGTTTTCCATGTATCACAGCTCCATCATTATCTTCATGACGACTCTCACATCATCGATTGGGGAGAGATCGATGTTGATGATGATGCAACCTTTCAGGAGAGACCTGTGGAGATCCTAGACCGCAAGGATAAGGTGTTTTGCAGGCGTTCTATCACCTTAGTTCGTGTCTAGTGGGGACATAGTGTCTTGTAGGAGAGTAACTGGGAATGTGAGTCAAAGATATATGCTCTGTAACAAGAGTTATTTGATGTTTAACTCATTTCATGTATCGATGTAGCTTTTGTGGTTATGAAACATTCATGTTTATAAGATGGCTCCCATTTTTGCTTTTGTGGATTTCTCTCTTTTGAGAGGTATCTCGATGGGTTGTTGTTCAGACCCTATTTCGTTTCCACTTTAGGAGGGTTTTGGATTCTTGAGGATGGGAATGTATTGAGAGTTATCTGATGTAATGGTCTGGACATCTCCAGTCCATTACTTTGTAAAAATGCTCTGTTAGAGGTGTTCTGGTAGGTTAAGGTGACTTGGGGGTGCATTTGGGAGGACTTTTATGGAAGACTAAAGAGAAATAGCATTCTCATGGGCGGCACCCGATTTGTCTAAACCGTGCGGCCAACCCATGTGAGGTTGGTCTTGGAGACAGTAGCTTCCGCACAAAAGGCACATGGTTTGTCTAACCGTGCAGCCAAATAGTGCCAGAAGGGTGGTCGAGGAAGTAGCTAACGCATGGTTAGTGCACGGTTTTTCAAACCATGTGGACTAACCATGAGGGAACTTAAATTAGATCCTAAAATTTTGGATCTCAACTGTTACGCCTCTAACTTCCACGTTTATTCTCTTATGCAGCCATAACTCGGGATTACCCTCCATTAAAGGCAGAAGAACCTCTCTCAAGTGTTTTGGAAGCGATCTAAAGGCTTCTCTTGGAAAATTAAAGCTGGTTTCTTGAGGAATGTGATCTTTCTTGATGGTTCTTGGTTGATTTCTTAGATCTACTTAGATCTACTCCTCCTCTTCTATCAGTTTCTTATATCTATGCCCGTTATGGGTAGATATAAGTGTGTGAATGCCCAATGTGATGAGATTTGGTCTTGAACTTTCCAGGGGAAGAGATCTAAGGCAGGTTTCTGGAGAATCAACCCAGTTTTCTTGTCTGTTCTTTGTTTGTTGGGGTTTTCACCAAAAACCCTTGAGGTAGGGGATTCATTGCTTCTCTTTATATTACATGAAAGTGTATTGTTATCATGTTTAATACTCCTAGATGACAAATGGAATTGACATAATAAATATTTTATCTAGATAAAGAAATTATTGTCGATCATATGTTATTGCCTCTTGTTTTGATAGATATTGTGATATCTATGCTTTCTTTGCTTAGCTGTTTGTTCCTGATAAAAATTGACAAAGAATGTAAACAAGGATTAATTGATAAATGTTGCGATAAAGATAAAGAGGAATGAAAACAAATACAGTTCTTGTTTCAATTTGATGTTAATAAAATTGGCGTAGTAAGCATGTTCAATCTTTTGTGATAGTTTACTTGTTAGGTTTCCCAATGTTGGAACCAATGAATTATAAACCAGTTAATTCAAGATAGATTAAAGAATTTGATTTATTGATAATTCTTTTAAGGGTTCTGTGTTACCCACTAGATTGTTAAAGGGCGAAGAGCCCAATTGATGTAATTTTATCTTTCATGCAACTTGTGTTGTGATGTGATCCTAGATGGTTGGGGGGATATGTGAAGTCATATAGGCCTTTTTGGTTTTGGAAGAAGATGAAGCCTAGAGTGGAAAGATGCATCAGTTTATGCGTGTGGGTGTCGGGGAGGACACCTGGGTTGATGGAATGGGATGGATGTGATTGTTGGTTGATTGCTGGTTCTTTTGTTATTTATCTGCTTTACATTTCCCCACTGCTCAAGGCAGCTGGTCTTGCTTACCCTTCTCCAGAAAGAGGCGAAGACACGCGGGGTATGCCACATGCTTTTTGTATTTAGCTTCTCCATGGGGAATGAGTATACACTCTTGCTATAGACGGAAAATACTCGATGGGTTGGACATATACTCCCTATGTTGATCCCCCTTGTGTTTAGTAGCATAGAATGTTTTTCTAGAATGCAAGTGAATATGGGAAAATAATTCTGTAATGAATAATTAAATAAATGGTGTTAACCCATGGGGTTGGAGTTTGATGGAACATAATTACGTGGTTGTACTTTTGAAGGGACAATGGATTTTGGGTGTGATACTAATGTAATCTTAAATGTGGAATTGTTCATGGTTAATTAATATTTAATGAATTAATTAACGTAAAGTGAAATTTATAAAAAGGGAATGAAGTAATCTAATAAAGTTCCTTAAATGGTTGTGTGCTTATAGGATACCTAGTATTAGAAGTGGCAGTCCGTAGTACGAGAGATGTTAGTTGTAGTTGTGTCTAAGACAAGGTTATGCCCATAGCGTAGTTGCGAGTTATAATATATAATGTACTTTTTGTGTTTCTATATGCTACTCCACCCTGATAGTAAGGGCAACTGACACCCCTGGGATTTGGAGCCCTGGGGAGTTGGGGGGGGGGGGGTGGGGGGGTTCCCCAACATTCCGGTGGGAGGATGAATGGCTGAATACCCCCTTTGGCCACACTCTATTCTCTTGGTAGATACATGTGCCATTAGGTACAACAGTTAGTTTTCCCCATATATGTGTGTAGAGGGCTCTAAAGGCTATTGGTTATTCACACACACATATTCTGGATATAGTATACTATGAACTACTATAGGTGTAATGTGTATAGGCTGTGATGGATTGAGGATCCTTACTTGGTGTATGGTCTGTAATGGCTTGAGGTATAATAACCGACGTTTGATACACGTTATGTGAGATGTGGTGGCTCCCAGAAACTACCTGGTTAATTTTTGTTGTGAGGATGGTGTGGGGCTTCGCCCAGGTGTCTGCGGGAAAGACATTGTGGTGCATGAGGTGCAGATTATGATGTTTCACCCAGTTTTCTGCAGGAAATCCTTTATGGAGAGAGATGATTAGGACATGCGATGTTGGGGAAAAGCGGAAAACCAGTGGGGATGTAGTAGCGAGGAACCCTTGATATTCTTTACTATATTCTATATTCTTGTATGTGTTACTTGGTGAGAGTAGCCATGGTATGATTGGGAACATAGTATACCTGTTTAGGTGATGAGTTAGTTTCACTTGTTATTCACTGTTTATTAGCATTCTATTTTTACTTTTTCATGAGAGGATTCAGGGTGGTTTCTACTGAGTATACTGTTATACTCAAACTATGTGTTTATAATCTATTTTTCAGGTCACTTGGAGCAGTTTGGACATAAATCTAGTTTCTATTAGCTTGTGGTTGTAGGAGTTGTTTGGGCTTATGGTTGAAGCTATTTTTATTTTCTTTTGGGTACTTTTAGTTTTCCCTTTTAGTTGTTGTACTTTTGCATGGAATTTCATTTGGGCACTTGCATTTCTTTTATATTTCCAGTTCTGAGTTGGAGTTTTTTGGTTTCTATCTTATCTCTCTCTTCCACATGTGTTCTCTTCGAGGATAACGCCTCCATTTATGTGTTACTATACCATCAGTGCAATTCGCCAACCCGGGGCCTATTGGAGGCGGGACTCAGGGGTCATTATCTCCCTTCTCACACTGCCGATCCAAGAGGGGTACACTTTGTGGGGAGGGGGTCGTGACGTGCTCTTTAAGAAAGTGTGAAAATATTATTTTATTATATAATGATATTCAGTTTCTAAAGGTTTAAAAATCATTATAATTGAAGACAAGATGACTCATTGTCGAAATCAAATCATCCAACAGGATTTGGAAATGTTTTGGATAATATTTTAATCATTATAATCTTATTTATTTAAATCATTTATTAATGAGGTAAATATTACATCATTATTGTGTCATATATAATTTAATTTATTTGATGTAATTTTTTTTAAAAAAACTACTATCATGTACTTAATCTTGTTAGATTTCTAAATAATATTTATATTCGTAAATATGACTTATATAACACCATAGAAAAATTATTTTACTAAATTTTTTCGTTTTTGTCATGTTTGCCTTTACTTTAAAATAGTTAATCTAATGTGTAATTATCACTCGTAAATGGATTCATGGGGTCCCAAAAAGAGACCCCAGGATGCCCATGGTCAGCTGTGACTCATCCAATAATATTTGGACAAGTGTTAAAGTAATTTTGAATTACTAAATTTTTTTTACCTTGAATTACCCTATTTACCTTTAACCGCAGTAAATAAAAGTCAAAAGTTACTATTCACAAAAAAATTATTTTCCTCTTATTAAACCACATTTTACTTACTAATAACAACCATGTATGTCATAATTTCGAAATTCATTTCACAGAAGGGGAAAATTTTCATTTAAATGAAAACATCAGTTGTTTAACTACTACTAAGTGGTTTCACTATTCATAAAAAATTGACGTTTTTCAGAAAAATACCCAAAATTCAGCCTATGATTTATTTGATATTATGAATTAAAAAATGATGTTTATTTTTCCAAATTCAACTCTTAAAATTGGAATTAATTAATTTTTAAATTAATTGCTGTTGTTAAAACAAATAGCATGTTTTTAAGAAATAATAACTATCAAAACATTAACACTTATTTATGTCAAATTTTAAAGTGAAATCAATTCCAATGATAAAAATTGGATTAAATGGTAAAAATATATTCTAATTGAACATTAATACAATTAAAATAAAAATCTAACCATATAAATAAATTATATTAAAACACATTTTGGAATTAATATACAATATTTTTCACTATTCATTAAAAAATGAACTTTATCGGAAAAATTCAAAAATTTACAAAAAGTAAATATTGATGTCCTAATTATAAAGAAAGATTTTATTTGGTCAAATATACTGTATTAAAGTGACCAAAATATATTTAAATTGGGTTCCCCATTAAAAGGCGGTAAATCTACCTTTTAATGTAAATTATGCTTAAAATTAAATTTATTCACATTTTAGGCCTCTAACTTTTATTGGATAAATGTAAGCACATTTAACAAACATGTATAATCATATTGTAGTTAGTTTTGTTCATTCCCTCTAATAAAATGTCTAGGAGTTAACTACCATAATAATATTATATTATTTGTGTGCAACGTAAGATTTCAAAGCAACCTGTTGTTTCATATCGGGTATGTTATCGAATATAACATCCCCTTTAATGTAAAATTAATATTTAATTCAAAAATATTAATAAATAATAAAAGTTTCTTATTCCCTATTTATCTGGGATGTTATAGGTTGACTTTAGAAACCATTGGCTTAGTGTAATGGTTTTAATAGTTTCATAGTTCTTTGTTGTTGAAATACTGAACAATGTGATGATATTTCACAAAGGAAATCTTTTACTCCATCAAATTAGTGTGATTTTCACATCATCAATCACTGATTGGGTGTTCTTCCGTACTACACCTAAATCACATCGTCACCCACACATGAAAATTATGGCTGATCCTTTACAAACTATTAACATGTGGGATGTTGAAATTTCCTAGAACATTTATAATTTTGCGTCATACAACTATAATTAAATAACACATTTCACTTTATATCCCCATGATACCATTGAAATTATCCTATATCCATTTCTCTGTTTAAGAAACACCCAAAAATATCTTCATAGATATTAATTTCTTGGATCGGTATGGATTTTTTAAAATATGGTCTTATACCACAAAATAATTGGTGAACCATGTATTTAAGGGTAACGACAATGTTGAAGGCATGTCATCCATGTCTTGTGATGTTTTACTCATGTGCCTCGATAGATTCATCAAATATTTATATTGATGGTAAGGGAATCCATATCAATTATATTTTGGAAAGAGAAATGAAAATATTTATCAAATTGTTTTCCAAAATTCCTTCCACCCGATCAATTAGATCACTTCCCTAACATTCATATTCTTTATCAATTTAAGCCACATATATGCTTCTATCTCAACAAGAAAAAAATAAGTATAACCTTCTCTTGGGTGGAATATATAAGGATAGATAATAATTTCTCTATGGAGTTGATCACATTTTCTCTGATTAAGGGATCTGATGATCCTTTCAAATTTAGAGGCCTTTATCCCAGAATGGTTTTAATTTCAAAATATTAATTATTATAGTGATTTGGTTGTTCCTCCTTATATAGGTTTTGATACAATAAATGATTTATCTAAGAGAGTATCATAATAATTTTTATGATTCCTTCTCCAATTCCTTGGGCATCTAATTTGGGTAGTCATCACATTTACCCTCAGATTAATTGTTTACCAGATTCATGAAATTTTCATCCATTCCCCAGAATAATGACAAAATTATGGATGTGTATTTCTAAACAATTAAACACATATAAGAGATTCTAATTACAGTAATGATATAACATTTAAATGATATTTATTACTTAACTTATTAATTTTTATGTTTCAATCTATCTTATTCGAGATCTATTTCAAAAAAAAGTATTATTAATTGATTTGATCCCTTAACAATGGCTCATAATTACCTCGAATGTTTACCAATTTATATCATAAAGAAAATTTTAAATGGGTATTTATAAATACTCATTGTCATTCACTAGTTCCCATTTGAGTAATCCTCCACATAGTGTTTTCAGGTTTTTTCTCTGTATAAATCTATTCTAGAGATACAACCACATCTCATATCTAGATTGTGATTAATTTTCTTGTTAAAACACATAATCTATAATTTACACCGAAGTATTAATGTTTTATAAAAAATTGTTTTATCAATATGAAATTCTATATATCTATTGAATCCTAATTGAAAAATAACTGACCATCCCTTTGATACCAACTATTATAACCCAACTCTGTATTACACATTAATTCATGATTTATTAAATAATATTACGCACACAAAAAACCAAAAGATCAATAATTAATGTGCATTGGCGAATTAGGGACATCAAATAACAACTTATAACAAGTAATAAATAATTTTTATGAAAATATCCCCATCATGATCATATTATATGTTTGTACATAAAAGTGAATCAGATAACATTTGGACATACATAAGAAATGGGTGAGATATGAATCCTAATAAATGAATAAGAATGGAATAAAATGAAGATATTAATACATTTTATAAAATATGTATATGAATGTGGAATAAAAGTGGTAATACTGAAGAAAACAATGAGTCATGATATATCATGATTACATAAAGGACACATGGAAAATTTGGGAACAACTTAAAACACTACATAAAAAACATTGGTGAAGGATAACATCTAGGAAATCATGGTGGAAAAATTACCATGATTAATTTTTTACCATCCCTAGTACCTTTCATGATATATCATGACATTTGAACAATACACAATGAATTAGAGAACTATATAAATCTAAGCTCAGCCATCACAATCTTTTCATTCCCATGCTTAAGTGAGCTACATGGAATATAAAACATGAAATTATTTATAATAATATGTCATTTTATAATAAATTATTTTCTAATAAATAAATCTAATTCCACATTATTGAATTATAATTATGTAAAGGTGGACCCCATTAATAGTAAATGGTTATGGGTGTTCCCTACATAATTGTTTTGTAATGAAAATCACAGTGATATTACGGAAACATAACAGGGGTGTATGAATGTCCATGGGAAGGATTGATAAGAGTGAAAGGGTTATATCATTCGATAAGAAAAAATAGATAGTATGGGGGAAATGGAATACCATATAACAAAAAAATGAAATTAACTAAAAATACATAATATAAAGAAAATACTTGAATAATGTCGAAAATAAGAGGATCCATTTCTAAATTATGGCACGGTTTCAGTAGTAAATAATGATTCCTAGTGGGGGATTAACGAGATTAAAATGTGTCTTTAATATCATATAAATAAAATGGTATATATTGAGGATATGGGAGAACATATCCCAACAATACTAAGTGAAGCTAAAAGGAAAAATATATAGAATATACTTGAGTAAAGAGGATGAGAAGATGGTCCCTTTCCTTGAGAGGGAAATTCCAAACATTTCTGAGGATCTTCATAAGATAATGGTGGAAACATTGTAGGAGACTATTGAGGGTAACAATGAGTAAGTATGTGATTCAAGGGTTTTTAGTGAAGATAAATCAGATCATGCAAGGTTTTATATAAGAAATGAGTTGGGAATTCATTATTATTTCTGAAACATGTGTTTTGGAATATATATAATTATATAATCAGAAAACCAAATATTCTGATGTATTATCCGTGGTTTTTACCCAATTTGGGAATTTGAAATTATTTGACATCGATAAGGTCCTATGTAATCAATGTATTTCCCTTCCTAGTGTTGTAGTGAGTCATGCCCTTAATAAAATGATTTGAAAACATTAAAATATATTATAAGTTATATATGATTCATAAAGGACTTACAAAATAAATAATATAAACAGAATTTCAAATTATTTTAATGGGAATGCCTTTATTAGGACTTAGTTACAATTTACTGTTTTTATTAAATTATGTTTTTGGTATTATGATGTATTAATTCCCACGATATATTTATACAATATTTTATTTCTACCCGAAAATTGAAATATCTCAGAAAATTATGCAAAAGTCAAAATTAGATAATTTAAACATTCTGATTCCAAAAATAATATTTGTTTCCACAAATAAATATTTTAATTTTTTAATTATTAATTATTAAATATGAATTTAAATATATTGAGAAATAATGTGTTTTCTCACATTAATTTCCTTCTAACCCTTATAAAAATTACATTGGACTTCATTAAAATTATATGATAATTTATATTAAATAAATAATAATAATAATATTTTATTAAAATATTATTTATTTCAAAAAATCATTTTTTTAATTAACAAAAAATAAAATAATTAATTTAAATATGACCAAGAAATTACGATTCGGTATTATTATTTAAAAATTATATTTATTAATAGAATAACACAAAGTTAATATAAACATTATTCTATTCTAAATTTATCAAATACAAAATTTTCTAGGGTATTGAAACATATATCTTTATTAAGTAAGAAAATTTCCAAAGGGTATGGTGCACAATAATGAGGCTTCCGTGGGGGGTTCAACATAAAAGATTCAGATTATGATCTTAGTGAACTTGATGTTCTCCAGTAAATTTTTTTACTAATTTTTATGTTTTTGGCTCTTTGATTGGGCTTGGTCAAAGGAAATGGCCCTTGATTTTATCCCCCTTAGATGCCCTAACAAATTTTCTTTATAGGATAATTTCCTAATAGCTGAGATTATCAATTCATTTTTCTGTGTCAATTGGGTTTATCAAAACCCTATATTTATTCAGGTCATATGATTACTTTTAAATGGATATATTATCAATTTATATGATGATTAAGTGTATTTTAAATTCAATAATTAATAATAAAACTAAGGAAGAGAATTTTTTTATATAAAATAATAAAACATAGTAATTTTAACTTAACGACTAGGGTACTTTTATTCATACAAGTTCATGTCATTATAATTATAATATACTGTATGGGAATAAAAAAGATCAACAAGAAGAGACTGTTAAGTTTTAGTATATAAGTTTTCCAATAGGGATTTTTATTTCAGAATTATAAATATGATCATCTAAGAATGATATCTAATTTTAAAATAAAGACAACCTAGGAATATTGAAAAAAACATATAACGTGGAATCTTAAATAAATGTCAAGGATAACTGCTCATATAACATAACATATTGTGATTAGGATATCCTCATACTCACCAAACATTGTATCTCGTGGGAGTAAAACATAACCCAATTCACTAGTGGGAAATTTAATTTTAGGCCGAACAGTTAATTTCTTATCTTGTACATGCATAAGTGGGCCACATATATCATTGAACAGGTGAAAATATTTTTTCATATTTTTTTCCACAATTAAGGAGTGTAGTATGAATGCATGGATTTATTGAATTAATGATGGATATGAAAATTTAGGTGAATGAACAAGAGTTGAAATGGATATGATTATTCACGAAACATGATTTTGGCATTGATAATCAATGGATTATTTTGGTTGCAATACAATGTTAGTCAATGATTTTTGGGGTGGAATAATGAGAATAAAGGGGATTTTTAGTCCCATAGACATCATGTGGAAATTAAAATTTATATGTAGGTTATTCTCCCAATTTATGTTAATTTTCCTTGGTGAGGTAAATATTTTTATGAATGTTTAGAACTACTTCCCCATCACCCATTGTTTCATCTTTAAACCAAACACTCTTCTCTCGATTTCTCAGAACAAGGTTCAAATTGAAATGATAGAATTAATGAGACACAATAAATATATTTGGTTCACCGTCACTGGGAAATATGAAAAGGTTATAACGTGGATACGTTCCTATATACCAAAACCACTAAAGCACACTGCTATTACAATGTTCGGAAAAGACTCATGGTTCCTACTACATTTCATCCCTTAAAATTTTGAAATCTCACTATTATCTCAAAAAAATGTGATCAATACTCATTCACATGATTATAATTTACATTAATTACATTAGTATGTTTTTCATATCATTTGGTGAAACACTATGTTTCGCATTCATACACAAGATTAAAACAATCATACCACATATTTACTAGGAAATACCTTCTCAATGATTTTTTAAGGCCCAATACTTTTAGGAAGCTCACACAACCATCTTGAAACTACCTAATTCATAAAAATATTTTTTTAATTTTTTATAGACTAAATATTTTTCCAATATTAATATTTTTTTAAAGATCACATAGCCTTCATAAGGCTCTATTATTTCATGATTCTCACGTAGCTTTCACAATGATCTGAAAAATTTCAAATTTCTCTTAGCCTTCTTGAATTTAAAAAATATCATAAAGCTTATTTAGAAATCAGAAACATCTTTTAAATATGAAATTGTTATCAAGAACAACCATCACAAATTACCTTCAGTAATTTAGAGCCTTTGGATTTTCATTAAGGCATTATCTATTCTTACAATGGGGTGAGAGGCCTATTTGTCAGTGTTTCCTCCAATTCATGATTCATCCAATATTTCAACTATCATTTATCAAATCATTACAATATTTATCAAGAAGTTCCATATTTGATGGACGTACTTGTGTACTTTTTACCCTTCAAGATTCTTCTCATTGTTGGGGAGATTTATTGTAAACCATTCTGAAATCACAAACCTTCAAGCCTTCACAACACCAACTACCTTCACAAATATCAACATATTTCGAAAATAAAATATTCTTAAAACCATTAAATTAATATATATATGATGCATCAATCCTAGAAATACTACATTAATGAAAATGAATTCATCCTCCAAAATTTGGACCCTATATATTTTCAAAACACATTGGAATGGAACCAGCTTATAAACAAACTTTTTAGCACATCCATCAAAACATAAATTCCTATATCAAGGAACATTCACCACACCTAATCAGTAATATACATGTCACTCCAAAAATGACCAAGGAATCCTTGGTTTTCAAAAAACACAATATACACAAAAGTAGTGCATAGATACATTGATGAATTTTTCCCTATAATCTCCCCATTGGGAAGTTTTTGGATACTCTTCACCCTTGTGATACCAAGTTAAATCTACTTCCATATTCAAGTAAATTTTCATTTTTTCAATTCTATATAGATTTAAATTATTTAATAAACACACAATCTAAGCCTTGGTGATCCCTACATAGCTGTAAGATAAGAGTTTCATGAAATGTTCATCAATGAATCACAACATCCCAAAATACAGTCAACTATTTTAATTAAGAAACTAATTTTCCCTGATATATAAATATTCGTCAATCTTATGGAGAATATTCATATTTAAAACATCCCATAAATCCCCCTAAATCACATCTCCAGTAATTATATTCTCCCCTATATTAATCAGGATAATTTCACCACCTTTTTCAATGAATGTAATGGTCACACCATAGTAGAAGAAACATTGTAAAGAATGCAGATTAGTATAAAAGGGAAGAAAAAACCATATATTCAAGAGAGCGGGTACCTCGATCATGCTATTTAAAGTGTGGGGAGATTATTAATCTCTAAGATCAATTCAATGCATCTCATCATTTATTTGGGTATGGACTTTGTTAGAATTTATGCATTTTGTTGTTATGTTGGAACATAATGTGACATTAAAATCCCATTATCCATCTTCTCCTTGATAAAATTTTACATGATTTAAATGTCCTTCATCCTTTAGAGATATGATTGATAATTTATATGATTTATATGACATGAATTATCTCATTGGATTCTGACCGCTAATGTCACTTTAGAACACATATCATCAAGCTACAACTTAATCCATAATAGTGTTGTGCACACTTGAATAACAGTAATATATTCATCTTCTATGGTTCTAAATAAAATAAAATACTCTCTATCACATATAAATGTAAGAATAATTGGACCAAGTTAGAATGAATCAAAAAATGTTAAATTATAATAAAATGGGGATCTATAACAATTTTCTTCTAAAAATGCAACTAATTATAGCAAATATATTTCATTTTACTAAAAATAAAAATCCAGTGTGTCAATAATATATCATAGTATTATTTTAACTACATGTAATTTAATTTCTTTGGGAATTCATTGATTCCAATAAGATGGTAATGTGGGAAAATAAATATATTGTACTGTCACTATTAAGTAAAACATAATTCCAATTATCTGCCTATATTAAGTGACATTAAACATATTGCCTCCATCATCCCATAATAGTTTCGACTATGTATCCACTGAAGTCTCCATATCCTTTGAATTATCCATTAAAAATCATTTAAAAATATCTGTAGCATATTTAAATTGACATATTAATGTGCATTTCTTATATATTTCAGATTTATACTAGGGAATATGTGTGTTCACTAATCATTGATATTTCAAACTCACTTTTCATGAATTATAATAATTTTTTTCACTTCACTTCATCTGACTGAAAAAATAATACGTAACCAACAAATATCAGCACAATCATCCTTTTATTACTACCATTATTTACATAGATATTGTAATCAAGTACACCATGATGAAAAAGGAGCTTCCTAGAAAAAAAATACAGTCGTGAATATTACACTCTGGGTTCTTACTTCAAATAATATATCACCTTTCTCTTCTGGAAAATATTGTTCTCAAATTTATGAATGAAAATACCATCTAGATTCTCAATATAACGGCTGAACAATAAAAATTAATTAATCTTGAATTAACTAAGTAAATGGACTTTCATTCACATCTAGGATATCTTATAGTATATTATTTTAGAGAATTATTCAATTTTTATTACATATCATCCTATAACTATACAATATGAAACAATCAGAATGAAATCCATTTATTCCACCAATGATAACCCATTAAAAAATAATTTTTTTTTCATTTCATGATAAAAATCATCTTGACATCTCTCATTCTCTTACTCATCCTTATACCATGTGTAAAAATTTTAAAAACATGCGATAAGCATAAAAAACAAAGTAAGGGATACACAAAGATGGAAAAATTTTAGCCTTGATAATTCATGAAAACCATGAGTACATTATCATAAAGTAATACTTTTAAGCATTATGAAGTTGTGAATATTCATCACCAAATATAATCCCATTACACACCAAATTATAACCAAAAGACTACCATAAAACACATAGAAAGAACAAATAAAAATAAAAGGTAACTTAGAACATAATCATATATAAATGGAATAATGATAAAGTCATATTCCACACATATCATTCTTACAAATGTAATAGACATTCATCTGACTTTTAAACCCAATGTATTGGTGGTTATAATGAAACCACCTGCCCCTTGTTTATCATAGAACCACCTGTCATTTGGTTTATCAAGTAACAACCATTCTAATTACCTAGTACAATCATATAATTATTACACAGAAATGATTACAATTATAATAAATTTAAACATAAAATATAATTTTCAGTTACAAGAAATAATTTCAAGATATTGAAATATTCAACCCATTTCCAAACATAGTTAAGACATTTAATAATGAAAATTTTGAATAAAAGTGTCCCATAAAACATTGAAACTTTTGAAGTAAATTAAAATTTAAAACACTTATATCAATTTAAATAAATTTATAAAAACCATTCTGAAAACATGGACATGAAATAAAGGGCTATAAATGAATAAATAATTAAAATATAAATACAATGTTTTAGTTAAAGATTCCCATGACACTTTAGTAACACATGAAAAAAAATCATTAGGGAATAACAATAATAGAAACATTAAATATAATGATAATAAACTATTCCATGTTATAACATGTCGAAAGGGTTGTATATAAACTTTATAGGATAATAAAAGTGCATAACTTTAAAATATGAATCAATGAAGGATATTGAGGCGAGGTCTCTTACAATGATCATATCATTAGATAAAGGATTAATCAATGACATAACTATGTTTCACATATATGAATACACCCAATATAAGTGGATATTCAAGGTAAAACAATCCTAGGTCATTCACACATAGTCTTAGAAAAAAAATCAATGACATGGATATTTAACTCAATAAATTGATATCGAGTTATGATTTCCCTTAAAAAGATCATTTTATGAAAAAAAATTGAGTATGTGGATTAATTATTAACACTCATAAAGAATATATAAATACAATATATGATATCCAATATTATTACCTACATAATCATTACAAGACATAATCAAAAAATATAAAATTTACCAAAATAATTTAAATTGTGTTACGAAGTTCCCATATTGGGTGTCTAACTTGCTACATTTGTTATACATATTCCTCTTAAATATCTCATCCTTGAAAGACCCTTGAGAACCTTGGATTTGGGATTTCAGTGAGACCATCAGAACAATAATGTGGGGATAGTGAGGAGGAGAGTAATGTGATCTTATTTGAGTAGCTACAAGGCTTTTTGGGTTGAAATATGGTGGTGGAGATGTGGTATGTATACATTAGGATAGGGGGTTAAAGTGGTGAATTTATTAATTATTTTATATTAAAAGGAAACCCAATAGAGGTGGAATTAATTTCCATAAACATGTATTGTAATTCAGTATGTATGGGTTGGTAATGGTGAAGCTACACCTCAACTAAGCATTAAATGTTTAAGTCATTTGGTTTGTTATTCTTTTTTACGTTTAACTTTAACCCTTGTCAAAATTTCTCTTTTATTAAGGTTTGTAATTTATTTACCATGGTAAATTTTCTATAACAGAAAATGAAATTGTCTAAATAACCTAATTTTGACATTCTGATTTCAAATATTGAATCTTATTTTTAAAATTTAATACAATTAAATAGTAAATATTGAGGTAAAATAAGTTCCACAAACAAAACTAGAAACATATTTTAAAAGAGAAGAATTCAAAAATTTAAAATGTTTTTTTACCTATTTTCAAATTTAAATTTATTCAAATGACATAAATTGGTTTAAATGATAAAAATAAATTTAAATTAAACTCTAACAAAAAATTAAATATATAATATAACTATATTAAAAAATTATATGAAAAATTAGTTCTGAATAAAAATGACGTATTTTTCCATATTCATTAAAATATAAATGTTTTGAGATAAATACCAAAAATTTATCCAAAAATTATCTTATGCCTCAATATTAAATAATAAGTTTATTAATTAAAATATTACTTATTATATTATATAAAACTATATTAAAAAATGTTTTGCCACAAATAAACTATAGAACTGCATTTCAAAAAAAATGCTCATTTTTTCTGCCAAATTGAATTTATTCTCAAATAATATATAGAAAACATATATTATGGATTTGAAATATTCAATTGAATATATGGAATATATTTTATATTAATGAAATTCATATAGAGTGATTTTATTATTTTCCAAAATCACTTATTTTAATTTGAATAGTTTTTAAAAAAAACATTTCATTTTAAATAGAAATTGTTTTATTTTCATTTATAAATAATATTTCACAAAATAATTAAATAAATTCTTATGGGAATAGTATTTTCATATATCAATGAATACTATTTGTTACTTCCATTTTAACATCTTAATTATAAGATGGCATAAAAATTCTTATGTTTAATGTGGCGTATTATGAATGTTATCAAACATATTCTCTCTTATTAAACACTCATGATGTTACATTCTCTCCCCTTTTGGAAATTATGTCCTCAAATTTTGACTTTGGGTTTGGTAAGTAAGGTATTAATCTTAAAAATACCATTATTTCATTCCCACATCAGAAAAACAAATAATAAAACAACCCATTTAAATGAAAGAAAGATATGGGAAAAGGTCACCCAAGATAACACATACTAGGATTATGTGTAAGAAAACATGTATAAGAAGTATAAACTAACCATCATGTTCTATTGGAGAGTGATAGAAAGCATGATCAAGAAAATGTTAACAATAAAAAAACAACAAACTTATTATGGGTTAAAAGTTCTGTGATTTAACAGTTGGAAAAGTAAACTGAAAAAGTTATTTTAATAATAATATTCTAATAATGTTAACGAATTTATTTACAAGGTTGACTATGAACATAAGGTAACATAATTTCGTGTCATGTATAGTTTCATCATTTAGTAAAATTCTTTCAAAACACTTCATTTCTCCAAATGAATAGTATTCAAGATGACTTGGTCACACCTAAAGCACTAAAATATACTTCAAGTGAATCACATAATCCACAAAAGATTAACTATATATTCATCCTGTCTTGAGACATTGAAAACAAATATCTAGTTTTGATAAGATAAAACAATTCCCAAAAAATAGAAACCATTTGATATAAAAACTAATTTTACTCTAAAAAATTCAACTTTAAAACCCAAATATTAATGTAGACCATTCATAAAAAATATCCTTGAAATTCCACAAAATAATTTGAACTATAATTGCAACCAAAATTTAAGATGGACATGATCACTAATTCTTCCACGATAATTTTTTTAACATTTATCTAAAAATAACACAAACCAATCTAAAAGTATCATACTAAAAGTACATTCCAAAATGACATATTCACTTAGATAGGTTAATCACATCCATAATTTACCCAAATCACCATAAATCCATAATTAAATCATTGATTTCTCCAAAAATAAAACAACATTTATTCATCAATTAAATTCCAAAAGTATTCTACAAAACATAATCAAATAAAGATCGCAAAATAGTGAATATCTTCTAATATTACATTTATCACTTAATCCATAAATAATTTTCGAGTCAAATTATTATATATTCTAAAATGTATTTTCCTCCAAAATCAACTTATTCTTAATCCATAAAATCATTTAACCTAAAATTACAAGTTATACTAACTAGGGACATCATTTAAGCCACTGTTAGGTGATAATGGCCAGTCAAACACCGATTGTGGGTTCAATTCCATCAGACTTGTCCTATATGATGGTTTGTCTCACGATCTACATGTTTCTTTAATAAAAAACTATATAATTCATATAACATTAAAAAAATGAAATAAAATACCCAAAATTAACAATACCATTTTTTTCAACCTTAAAGGGTTTCTTATACCTCTCATTTGAATCCCAACTCATAATGAACTCAGCATCATAATTCAAGAAGTCTTGTATATATAAACATATTTTTTTGAAAGTAATATTATTTAATAAAACAATTGTAAAATTAATGTACATCATACCTTGATCATGGTACCCACCTGGATTCATCATCATTTTGGTCACGTGGATAGAAGGTCCATGCATTGCAATAATGAATTTGAGATTCTTTAAATTCACGTGATTCCTTTTTCCAAATACACCTTGTAAAAATCAGGTCATGTGAGTGTTCATATAGAAATATTTTTTAAAAATAATCTTGTTTGACATATAATTTCAATACATTAGTCAAAGAATGCATTTTATAACACATTCAGAATGAGATTGAGTTGAAACATCCAATGAATGGTCCGTTTCAAATACCATATGTATGTTCTGAAAGACTATATTTTAAATGATTATATATAGTGGTTTTTAAAGGGTCTAATTATTTAGTATCTCTTTCAACATTACAATGTGCTTCATAATCATGTTATACAGTTAAATATCTATAAATACCTTGATAATATATACTATTTTTAAAAATATGATAATAATGAGAAAATAATATATGATTAAAAAATACCCAAGATCCATGACAGTATTGAGGTATAGTGGTGGAGTTTGATATCTCAAAAAAATGCTTTCAAGTGATTTGTATGTTATTAAATGTTTCACAATCATTCAGACATGACTTTTCAATAATTATTTCACGAAAGTCATCAAGAATAGATTGGAATGTTGCTTGAGATCCTCCTCATTCCATTTGTTACTAACATTCCATTATCTAAAAATGTTATAGGACAGTGCTTTAAGAAAAATAGTAGACATATAATGTAACTATAAGTCTATCCAAAACTCATAATCCGTAAATTTTTCTAAACCGACCTCAAATACCAACTGTAAAGCCTCAGTAAAAAACATTACTAAATCATTAGTTAAATCAATAATTTTACATTCATTCACATCAATTATCTTTACAGGTTATGATTTTTAGATAATTAGGACTTTATTATTACATATCATCCCGTAATATTACAAGAGTATACTATCAAACTATAATCCATTTTATCCATAGAAGGAAAGCCTTTTAAAAATAAAACAAGATTTCATTTCTTGATAAAAAGAATATTGACAAATTCCTTTATCTTACTCATCCTTATACCATGTGCTGTCATTTTATAAAAAATGGTATGAGCATAAAAATATCATAATGTGATACCAAATTATAGATAATAGTTACCCTAGATAAAACATGAAAACCATGAATACATTATCATAATGTAGTATTTTCTACTTTATGAAGTAGTAAATATTATTCACCGAATATAAGATCATTACCTACCCTTTTTAACTATAATAATACCATAATAACCATAAAAATCAGACATAACATAAAAAAGGTATCTAGGGACATAATCATGCTTAAATGGAAAAACCATATAGTCATATTCCACATATTACATTCTTAAAAATAGAATATCCATATGACTGACTTCTATACCCAATGCATTGGATGATATAAAGTAACCACCTATCCTTGGTTTATCACTGAACCACCCATCATTTTTTTATCATGCAACCACCCTGTTAAATGTCCACGTACCATCATATAATCATAATACATAAAATATTACAATTTTCACATTTTAACTCATAAAATATTATTTGCATTCACAAGAAATCATTTCAAGATATTGGAATATTTAACCCATTTCCAATAAAAATACACATTTAATAAATAGAATTTGTAATCAATGTTTCCAATACCAGACTATAATTTTAGAAATAAATTAAATTTATATGTCATTTAAGTCAATGTAATTGAATTCATAAAATAATTTTTAAACATGGCGGTAAAATAGAAGCTTTTTGAAAAACAAATCATTAAAACATTTAAAATGATGTTTTAGTTAAAGAGACACTTTCCAAATGAGATATACATGAATAAAAATAATTAATGAATAAAAAAAACAAAAACATAAATATCACGAGGATATACTATTTCATTATATAACATAACAAAAAGGGTTTTATATAAATCATATAGTATAATAATGATTTATAAAATTAAGATATTCCTCAATGAAAAGAGATTGAGATGAGGTCCTTTAAAAAGATCATATCATTTGAAAATAATAAATTAATGACATAATTAGTATTGAAAATTAGGATTGAAAACCCAATGGCATGGATATTTAACTTAATGAATAGAGATTGATTAAATATTTCCCTTGGAAAGATGATCATATTAAAAAATTAGATCGAGAATGTGCAGTAACTATATAAACATATAAAGAAAGTATTAATACAAGATAGGATATCAATTTTTTCCCCAAAAAATCATATTACAATATAATCAAGAAGTATAATATTTCCTCAAAGAATGGAAATTGGGTTATTAAGTTCCCTTACCTCATGTCCAACTTTTTTCATTTATTCTTTGTATTCCTCTTGAATATCCCATCCTTGAAAGACTAGTGAGGAACATGGATTCATGATTTTTGTTAGAACATTAGAACACATATTTGGGTAGTATAAGGAGGATAGGTTTTGAAAGATATTTGGGGAACTAAATGGGTTTTTGAGTTAAAAGTGGGTGGTGGATATGTGGTATTTTATCATGAGGATAGGTGTGTTCAAGTGATTAATTTATTTAATATTTTTTATTAAAAGCCACCATAAAGAGGTGGCATTAATTTTGATGACATTGGATTATATATAAGGATGTATAGGCTAGATAGGGTCAATGAACACCACCACCAACCATTAAATGTTGTAGTTTTTTGGTATATTAAACATTTTATTTTTAATTTTAACCCATGATAAAGTTCACTTTTATTACGGTAAATAATTTATTAACCCTAGTGAATTTTTATAACTGCAAAATAAATTGACCATAAAGACTAATTTGGACCTCCTGATTCGAAATATGGAATCCATTTTATCAAATTCAATTCACAAAATTGGGTAATTTTATTTAAATTTAATTCTACATACAAATATAAAATCTGGAATTTTAACATGTTAGGTTGATATTTTTGAATTGTTTATGTACAAATTCAATTACAAATTGATTTAAATGCCCTAAATTGTATTAAATGATAAAAATAGTTTAATTACTCTATAAAAAATTAGTAGTATAATATAACAATATAAATAATTAATATAAAAAATTATTTGTGAATTAAAATATAGTATTTTTCATTATTCATTAAAATATGAATGTTTTT
The DNA here is from genome assembly GCA_963277665.1 of Viscum album. NCBI lineage: Eukaryota > Viridiplantae > Streptophyta > Magnoliopsida > Santalales > Viscaceae > Viscum > Viscum album. Next base: position 2,093,338,217 of record OY728142.1, read on the forward strand.
AGAAAAAAATTCAAAATTAAATTTTGTGTATTTATTCTAAATATGATGTTTATTATGTCATATATAACTTATAAAATCTCCAAAATAATATTTAAAAATCTATCTCCATCAAAATTATGTAAAAAAACATTTTTATAAAAATTCTATTTTCTCCATAATATTGAATTTGTTCCTATATCATATCTTGAACACATATAAATTGAATTTTGACATTAAATTGAATATATTACATATATATTTAATAAATAAATCCATAAATAGTTATTTTGTTATTTTTTGAAACCACTTATTTTCTTTTAAATAGGTTTTCAGAAAAACATTTCCTTTTAATTAAAAGGGTTTAATTTTCATTAATAAATAATTTTTCCTAAATGAATTAAGTAAATGCATCGCTAAAAAATATTTTCATAAATAAATTAGTATTATTCATTATCACTATTCTTATATTATGGTTTTATGGTAAAGTAATAATTCTTATATTTTATGTGGTGTATTATATATGTTATTTAACATATTGTCTCCTTTTAAAAACACGGGATGTTACACTCGATATAAACATCTTCATACCAACCCCATTCAGAAACACTAAATTGTCATATATTTAGAAAACAATGTACCCACTTTGAACTTCAATGTACAAGAATAAAATTATTGTCTATAGCCTCATAGAAGGAAAAAATGATTCATCAATATCAAAAGATTTTATATGGGAGTAACCTTTTAACGGATGCCATAATTTTTTAGAACATAATACCATCTTTATTCATAATGTAGTGAAAGAACTGTTTGGTGAAGATGTTGTTTTTATCTGTTGGTCTCAAAACAATCACCTAATTCATATTATTCTCCAATTGTTCAAGCTCTTCATCCATAGCCTGATCCTAGTTGTCATCTCAAACCACATCATCATGAAATATAATCTCTATATATTATAGGAATTATTTGTTTATAAGTTAATCATTATCCCTATTTAAACTGGTTCTTCCTGAACACAAATTTTATTTTTTTTCATATCAATTTCAGCATGGTTCATTAGCTTCCATGCATAAGATTATTTTAATTCCTCCTTCTATTCCTCAGAATCATTTTTATATTATCGCTTTACACTTCAATTCTCCTATATTTCTTACATACTTTTAACTAAATTTTGGATATTTTTCGCTTTGTTGTTGATGAATCATTTCATTATCTAATATAGTGAGGTCATTACTTTTGCCTATTTTTTCTAGCTAATTTTTAAATAATTAACATGATTTTATTTTTTTAATAGCCAAGGAATACCCTAATTTTCCATGAGATTAGAATTTCCATTACATCTCCTGATTTTTAAAAAATAACATTTTTCTATTGATTCAAAAGTATTTTATTTTTATCTTCATTCCATTACATAGCTCGTACATAATTTTTTCATTTTTTATACAAAATAGTTCCCTATTTGATATGTAGACTGATGTTAAGACTACATCTCAAAAAATATCTCATATAGATGATTTTCAAAAACTATTTTTCAGATATTTTTGTTAGGATATGACTCCTTATCTCAACCACTCAATTTTTGTTTAAGGAGATCCCACTACTGAAACATGATACAATATATGTTGTTTCTTATGATAATCTAATATTTAGATATTTGTTTATTTCATACCATTATCAGAAAGAAATGTCAAAATATTTTGTCTCGGAATACTTTCAGATTCCCTATGATATTTTTCTATGAAACTGTACACGTCATACTTGTGGAAAATGAAAAATACATATTCCTTAATACTATTATGATCATTAGGATTCAAATTATATCTCTTCCCCTCAATTTCCCTTGTTGAGATAGGTCCACACCCATCTACATACACCAATTCAAGAATCTGGTTGACTTTTGTTATTTTTTCATGTCTATCAATTTGATAATCTTAACTTTTTTAAGAAGAATCACATGTGTGAGTATAACGATGTGATATCATATAGAGATATCAAGCCAAATAAAATTTGAATAGATCATCAAGGATGGTTATCCTATATAGGGAATCCATTTCTACCATAAGCAATTTTCTTTTTCATTGGGTAGAAAGAACATATATTCTTCTCAACTCAGAAGGTAGATATTACCATTCTTATTTTTTCCCTAAAAAATAACGCACCATATCTTCCCTAGATGAAATTCATATTTTTAGAAAATATTATTACATTCAATATGTCACATTGTTGGTTGAAATTAATAATGTTGTATCTTGGACATTAGAAAACCAAGACATCAACATACCTCCCTTCTTTTATCAAATATTTGGATACCCTCATCATTTCCAAAATTGAAAAAAACAACCATTCTATATTTTAGTCCTATTACATGATCCTTATTTCCCATCATATGAGATGTTTATACACTATAAAATACCCATACACCTAAATAATCAGATGGTTTTATTGAAATATAGACAACCACATTCTATTCGTCTCTCTTATTTATTATATGTGTCTTTTACTTAATACCTATTAGTTATTGATAATCCTAATATTCCATAGATTATGATTGTCCAACATCTTCTTGTTGAGATAAAAATTTATTTTGTCTTTTTAAATAATATTATTATAGATGGATCAACTGATTATGGACACTTTCATTATTCTTTTTCCTATTCCTTTTGCATTTCTGATGAAAAATATTTGGCCATTTTTCAGAATCGTCCACTCATTAAATAATGTCTATAAAAAGTTTTCTTATACTATTGAACTCTCAGTGGCCTCTTTTTTCTCTTTATACCTTCTATATAATATAACTATAGATTATAATTTTTGATAATGCGGCATTCTTATATAATAAAAACATCAAATACAAGATGTAATCCAGTGAGTAATATTCATATGATAACTTATTCAATGATTTCTCAGATCCTTGTAATTCTTATTTACAACCAAATCAATTTTTAACCTCAGAGAGGATGAATGCAGTATAAAATCAATAACAACATGTTTTTGTTTTCGATTAATCCCCATCACAAAATTTTCCTTTTGATTTGATTGTTACATTAATATTTACATAGTTTTGATATAAGGACCCATCCTTAAATATTACATAATATTGAATTGAATGAATAATTCACATTGAGGATCTTTTCAGGCTTAGAGTTTTAGAGAATTAAGACATAACTATTACATCTCAAAAGATTACAAGGTAGAAATTTCTACACAGATATCTATTTTATTCATAAAATAAAAACTCTTGAAAAAAAGAGTCATGTCTAGTTCAATGTTTTAGAGAACATGGCTTTTCCTTGATCCCATCCTTGACCCTATTCATCTTTAAATACTGTGAAAACTTTTCAAAACTTGGGATGAGCATAAAAGGCTTATTAAGGGTTATAAAACAAGGAATGAAATAATTTTTTCATAAATACATACAAAACATGAAATATTTTACTTTCCTCGTGAAATCATAAGGTTTATGAAAGACATATAGAAATCATAAATCATAAAGGTAACTGGTGGAATCCATATAAAACATACATTGTAGATATCACAGCTACATAGGGAGTAATTTTGGAATACCCATCACAGTATATTTCCTAAATCTCTTTGGATAAACATTCACATTTACCTTCTTCACGTTACCCAATGCATTGGAGAGCTATATCGGGCTCACCCGCCCTAGGTTTATCACGGAACCACCCATATACAAAAAAATACCAAATAACCATAATATAATCCTAAAATATAACACATGTATAATGGAATGATAACATTTACCCATTCCAATATATCAAATCAAGATATTGAAATAAACAATGTTTTATCAAATCATTTTCGAAACCATTTAAAATTTGATTTTTGAATCAAAGTGCCCCATACCACTTTGATGATTTTAAAAGAATTATCATTTGAAAAAATTATTTTCCATATAAATAAATCCTAAAATAAATTTTGAAAACATGAACATTAATTATAAATATTTAGAAGAATAAATCTTTAAAACATTTAAAACGATCTTTTAGTTAAAGAGATTTTTAACAAAAAGGAGAGATGCTTGAATACAAATGATTGAGGAAACAATCTTAATCAAAACATTATAATATCATGAGAATAAAAGTATTAATGATATATTATTCCAAAGGACAGTATATACACCACATAATAGTGAAATTGTGCATAACAACAATGAAGTCTCAATGGAAATGTAAATTGAGATGAAATCCCTTATAAAGATAATGTCCTCAAATTAAGTATAAATCGATCACATAATTATGTGTAAAAAAATAAATACACCCAATATAAGTGGATATTAAGTGTAAAAAAATCAGAGGTCATTCAAAAATATTAATAGTACGACATGTTCAAGAAGTACAAGTCGAACCCAAAGAATTGAAATTGGGTTAAGAAGATCCCTTGTAAAAATTTGACAACCTAACGACGTCACATTAAAATTAAGAAAATGAGTTGATGAGATAAAAATGGAATCTCATCACTTGGACATATACTTTACATAAATAAGGATATTTAAAAACATATACCAACATAATAAGATATAAATTAAAAGACATAAAAAAAGTCTTTTAAAAAGAGGAGGGTGAAAGGTTCCCTTACCAATTTGGTAACTAACAAAAAATATGCCACATGAAAGAAGGATCATTCAATGAAGATGTAAATTCTCATAAAGAAAATTATATTACACAAATAGTACAATCATGGGTAGTACATACCCCACACAAAAGGAAATAGTGGCAAATATATCATGAATCTCACATGAATAAAAAGTGAGACGAAACCCTTTACCACATTGTTATCAGCTGAGTCGTATGACCAAAAGTTAATAACCACCAATTTAATCACATAATACCATGAATTTAATGAAAATCATGATAATATATATTAAACGGAAGTAAAAAACACCACATGCAATGAATAAGTGTCTAAAAATGGAAATATCATGGAATTAAAAGTGAGATAATAAAATCCCGTACAAAAATTCTGCAGCCTAACGGCGCCACTTAAAAAATCATAAAAATAATTGATGAGAGTAAGAGAGGGTCTCTCATCATATGAAAATAAAAATTACAGTATGGGGAATATAAAATAACATCCTCTAACCTAAGAACATGGAGCATAAATGAAATGACATAAAAGAGAGTACATGAAAATAAAGAGAGAGATCAGATCTCTTACCTTGTGTCCAACTTGACTCGATCATTCTTTAATATCCTTTAATTTGGGAAACTCTCTTTGGTTTAAACCAAAGGACTTATTAAAATTCCTTCTGACTAAGTTAAGGCTTCTAGGAAGAGGAGAGAGATGCAGGGAGCTTAATTGGGAAGATTCTGGATGAGCCAAATGGCTTGAGTGGTGTGAGGAATTTGATGGAAATGGTCTCCTTTTATAAGGGAGAGGAGGGGCTCTTTAGGAAAGTATGAAAAAATTATTTTATTATACAATGATATTCGGTTTCTAATGGTCCAAACATCATTAGGGTCGAAGATAAGATGACTCAAAATCGAAATAAAATCATCCAATCAGAATTGAAAATGTTTTGGATAATATTTTAATCATTATAATCTTATTTATTTTAATCATTTATTAATGAGGTAAATACTGCATCATTATTGTGTCATAAATAAATAAATTTATTCAATGTCTAAAAATTATAAAAAAATACTACCTTTTAGGAAATCGTTTTATCTTTCCCATGAATATTTATAGTAAAAAATAGGACTTATATAATACCATATAAAAATTAACTACTAAAAGATTTTTGTTAATGTCAATTTTGTATTTACATTAAATTAATTAATCTAAAGTGTCATTATCTTCATAAGCGGCTCCATGGGGTCCCAAAATCAGCCCAAGGATTACCAAGGTCGGCCACTACACAACAAATATGGTACAGACAAGTGTTAAGATAAATTTTAATAATTATAATATTCTTTTATCCTTGAATTACCCTATTTACCTTTAACTGCGATATATAAAAGTGAAGAGTTGCTATTCAACAAAAATTATTTTCATCTTAATGAACCACATTTTACTTCTTGATAACAACTATGTATGTAGGATTTTTGAAATTCAATTCACAGAAGTTGTAAAATTTCATTTAAATGAAAAATTCAGTTTTTTTAACAACCACTAAGTGGTTTCACTATTCATCAAAAATTGAAGTTTTTTAGAAAAATACCAAACATTCAGCCCAAGAATTATTTGAAATTCCGAATTAAAAAATTTTGTCTATTTTTTAATATTAAAAACATATAATTGGCATTAATTAATTTTAAAATTAATTTATGCTATCAAAACAAATAGCATGTTTTTAAGAAACAATAACTATCAAAAGATTGATACTTGTTTATGTCCAATTTCAAAGTAAAATTACTTCCAATGACAAACATTGGATTAAATGGTAACAATATAATTTAATTTCACTTTAAAACCAATTAAAATTATAATCTAACCATATAAATATATTATATTAAAAGTCACCTTTGAATTAAAATACAATATTTTGTACCATTCATTAAACAATTAACTTGATTGGAAAAATTAAAAAAAATTACACAAAGTAAATTTTGATGTCCCCATTCAAAATAAGGATTTTATTTGGTCATATATAATGTATTAAAGTGACCAAAACTAGATTTAAATAGGGTTCTCCATTAAAAGGTGGTAAATCGGCCTTTTAATGTAAATTATTCTTAAATTTAGATTCATTCACATTTTAAGCCTCTAACTTTTATTGGATAAATGTAAATACATTTAAAATCATTTATAATCATATTTTAGTTAGTTTTGTTCATTCACTCTAATACAACGGCTAGAATTTAACTACAATTTAAAATAATAATATTATATTATTAGTGTGCAACATACGATTCCAAAGAAACCCGTTGTTGCGTATCAGGTACGATTTCGAACATAGAAACCCCTTTAAAGTAAAATTAATATTTAATTCACAAATATTAATAAATATGAAATATGTCTTATTCTTCATTAATCTAGGATTTTACATCCTTCCCCCATTTTTTGAATTGCGTCCTCACAATTTTAAAACTGGGCTTGGAAACATCATTAAAATCCCCACATCAGAAAAAGAGTCAACAAAAGTATCCCTTTAAAATAAAGGAAGAGAAGTAAAAAGGTTACTCGAGATAACAGATACTAGGATTCCATGAAAACATGTATATGGAGGAGAAAAAAACCATCATTTTCTGATGGAGAGTGATAGAAAACATGTTTAGGAGAATGTTAACCACCAGAAAATCACAAACATATGATGGGTTAAACACTCTTTGATTTCCCAGTAGGAAAAGTTAACATACAAGGTTTTGGTTTTAAGTTACTTTTCATTTAGAAATTTATTTTTGATCTTAACTAAAAACATATGGAAACACAATTAATTTTCATTTATACTTTTATCCTTCATTAGATTTCTAACACAAACTCATATTTCCTCCATACGATGAGTATTCAAGATGACTTTTTTGCATTAAAAGTGCTATAATCAACTTCGAGAGAATCAAATAATCCAAAAAAGATAAACTATATATTTCCCTTGTATTTAGATATTATGTTAAAAAAATGTTTAGTACAAGATCATATAATCCCCAAAAAGGATAAACTTTTATATAAAGAGAAACTACTCTTAATCTCCAAAATTTGTCTTAACAAAACCCAAAGTCCAACAAAGACCATTCAATAAAAAATTGTGCCTAAAATTCTTCAAAAGTAATCCAAACTTTTATTGTTACCCAAATCTCATAAGGATTTAATTACATAGACATCCAAGATATATCATAACATTTATCTCCAAGTAACACCGGTTTCTCATAAAGTCTCACATTGAAATGTAATTAACCTAATAACATATTCTCCATAATAGGTTAATCATTTTTATAAATAAATAAAATCATCATGTGTCAATAATAAAAACATATATTCTTCCAAATTAAAATTTCAACCATTATTCCCCAATTGAAATCCCATAATATTCTATCTTCCATAGGAATATAGTGTTTCCTCAAAAGATAGAACGTCTTCCACAACAACCTTTTATCACTTAATCACTAAATCATTTTTCAATACTAGGTATATCCATTTGATAAAACATATGTTCCAAAAATCAAATTATTCTTGTTCCATAAAAATATTTTACTAAAATAATAAGTCATACTAACCAAGGACTTCAAGATGGCTAGTGGTAGGAGATGGGCCCTTGTCGCCCTTCGGTTGGGGGTTCGATTCCTGCAGCCTTGCTGGATGTGATGGGTTGTCACCCATACTACATGTTGTCCTTTTTATAAAACTCAAAAATAACCCTAACATGTTTTAACCTCAAAGGTTTCCTCATTTCTCTCATCTTTATCCAAATTCATTATGATCTCAACATTTTAATTCTTTAAGTCTTATTTCACCCCTTTATGATAAAATAAAACAATACCCAAAATGAAGAACATCATACCTTGATCATGGTGTCCATTTGGTTTTATCGTCATCTAGTTCACGTAGGTAGAAGGTCCATGCATTGAAACAATTATTTAAAGATCCATCAAAATCATTTGCTTCCTCCATCCAAATACACCTTGTACAACATGGGTCATATGGGTGTTCACAAAAAAACAGTTTTGGAAAATAATCATGTATGACATATAATTTCAAAACATCTGATAAAACTTGTTTTCTATAAAACAGTCGAACCGAATTTGAGTTGAAACATTCAATTAACGATCCTTTTAAAATTCCATAACAATGTGCTGAGAGACTATATTTTAAAATCAAATATAAATAGGTTTCACAAGGTTCTCCTTCTTCATCACCTTTTTTAAAATTATAATATGCTTCAAAATCTTGTGATAAGGTAAAATATTTGATAAATCCTTGATATTATATACCATTATTGAAAATATGAGAATATTGTGAAAATAGGATTCTTCTAAATGCAAACCATGACCCATGATGATAACGAGGTATAGTGGAGGTGTTTGATATCTCAAAAAACTACTTGTAAGTGATTTGTATGATAGAGACAGTTTCACAATCATCCGAACATGAATTTTCAATAATTATTGCAAGCATGTCATGAGGAAGTGATAGGAATGTCATTTGAGATCCTCCTACTTCCATTTGAAACTGAATTTCCTTAATCTAAAAAGTTATAAAACAAGGATTGAACTGAAATATTAGATAGTGACTAACAATATGTCAAACAAAAATACATAATCCTGAAATTTGTCTAAACCGATCTCTGATACCAACTATAAGGACCCAGTCTTAAACATTTCATAATGTTGAATTAAATGAATAATTCACATTGATGATCTTTTCAGGATTAGAGTTTTATAGAATTATGACATAACTATTACATCTCAAAAGATTACAAGGTAGACATTTATACACAGATTTCCATTTTTTCATAAAATAAAAACTCTTGAAAAAAAGATTCATGTCAAGTTCCATGTTTTAGACAACATGACTTTTCCTTGATCCCATCCTTGACCCTATTCATCTTTATGTCCTACGAAAACATTTCAAAACATGGGATGAGCATAAAAGGCTTAGTAAGGGTTATAAAATAAATAATGAAATAATTTGTTCATAAATACAAACAAAACATGAAATCTTTTACTTACCTCATGAAATCAAAATATTTATGAAAGATAAATAGAAATCATAAATCATAAAGGTAACATGTGGAATCCATATCAAACACACATTATATCTATCACAGATACATATGGAGTTACTTTGTAATAACCATCATATTATATTCCCTAAATCTCTCAGGAGAAACATTCACGTTTAACTCTGTCACATTACCCAATGCATTGGAGAGCTATCTCGGGCTCACCCACCCTAGGTTTATCACGGAACCACCCATATACAAAAAAAATGCCCAATAACCATAACATAATAAAAACATATAACACATGTATAAAGTAAATATCACATTTCTACATTCCAATATATCAAATCAGGATATTGAAATAAACAATGTTTTATCAAATCATTTTCAAAACCATTAAAAAAATGATTTTTGAATCAAAGTGTCCCATTCCAATTTGAAGATTTTAAAAGAATTATAATTTGAAAACATTAATGTCCATATAAATAAATCATAAAACCCATTTTGAAAACATGGACATTAATGAGAAATATTTAGAAGAATAAAGCTTAAAAAAATTTAAAACGATCTTTTAGTTAAAGTGTTTTTTAACAAAAATGAGCATCGCTTGAATAAAAATAATTGAGGAATAAAATTTAATCAAAACATTATAATATCATAAGAATAAAGGTATTCATGAAATATTATTCCAATGGACAGTATATAAACCACATTAGAGTGAATTAATGTATAACAACAATGAAGTCTCAATGGAAATGTAAATTGAGATGAAATCCCTTATAAAGATGGTATCCTTAAATTAATGATAAATCAATCACATAATTATTTGTGAAAAATATAAATACACCCAATATAAGTTGATATTAAGTATAAAACAATCATAGGCCATTCACACATATTCATAGGATGACATGTTCAATAAGTTATAGTTGAACCCAAATAATTGAAATTGGGTTAAGAAGTTCCCTTGTAAAAATTCGACAGCCTAACAACGTCACTTTAAAAGTAAGAAAATGAGTTGATGAGATAAAAATAGTATACCATCACTTGGACATATAGTTTACATAAATAAGGATATTTAATAACATATCCAAACATAATAAGATGTAAATTAAAATTCATAACAAATGAAGTCTTTTAAAAAGATGAGGGTGAAAGGTTCCCTTACCAATTTGGTAACTAACACAAAATACGCCACATGAAAGAAGGATCATTCAATGAAGATGTAAATACTCATAAAGAAAATTATATTACAAAAAGAGTAGAATCATGGGCAGTACATACATGACACAAAAGGAAATTGTGGAAAATATAGCATGAATCTCACAAGAATAAAAAGTGAGATGAAACCCTTTACCACGTTGTAATCAAATGAGTTGTATGACCAAAAGTTAATAACCAGAAAATGAAACATAGAATACAATGAATATAATGAGAATCATGATAATATATATTAAATGTAAGTAAAAAATACACCACATGCAATTAAAAAGTGGTGAACAATGTAAATATCAAGGAATTAAAAGTAGGATAAGAAAATCCATAAAAAAAATTCGGCAGCCTAACGGCGCCACTTAAAAATTCTTAAAATTAATTGATGAGAGTAAGAGAGGGTCTCTCATCATATAAAAATACAAATTATAGTATGGTGAATATAAAAGAACATCATCCGACATAAGAACATGGAGCATAAATTAAATGACATAAAAGAGAGTACTTGAAAGGAAAGAGAGAGGTTGGATCCCTTACCTCATGTCCGACTTGACTCGATCGTTCTTTAATATCCTTTAATTTGGGTAACTCTCTTTGGTTTGAACCAAAGGACTTATTGAAATTACATCTACCTAAGTTAAGGCTTCATGGAAGAGGATATGGATGTTAGAATCATAATTGGGCAGAGTTTGGATGAGCCAAATGGCTTGAGAAGTGTGAGGAATTTGATGGAAATGGTCTCCTTTTATAAGGGAAGGAGGGGCACTTTAGGAAAGTGTGAAAAAATTATTTTATTATATAAAGATATTTTGTTTCTAATGGTCTAAAAATAAATAAGGTCTAAGATAATATGACTCAAAATCAAAATAAAATCATCCAATCATAATTGGACATATTTTGGATAATAATTTAATCAATATAATCTTATTTATTTTAATCATTTATTAATGAGGTAAATATTGCATCATTATTGTGTCATAAATAAATTAATTTATTCGATGTCTAAATATGATAAAAAAATACTATCTTATATTAAATAGTTTTAGATTTACAATATATATTTATAGTCGAAAATAGGACTTATATAACACCATATAAAAATTAATTACTAAAAGAGTTTTGTTAATGTCAATTTTGTCTTTACATTAAATTAATTAATATAAACTGTCATTTTCTTTCACAAGTGGCTCCATGTGGTCCCAAAATAGACCCAAAGATGCCCATGGTCATCCACTACTCAACCAATAAGGTTAGGACAAGTGTTATGGAAGTTTTGAATTATTATAATATTCTTTTAACCTTCAATTACCCTATTTATCTTTAATCGCAATAAATAAAATTCAAAAGATACTATTCAACAAAAATTATTTTAATCTTAATGAACCAAATTTAACTTATTGATAACAACCATGTGTGTCATATTTTTGAAATTAAATTCATAGAAGTGGTAAAATTTCATTGAAATGAAAAAGTCAGTTTTTTAACTACCACTATGTGGTTTCCCTATTCATCAAAAATTGAAGTTTTTCAGAAAAATACCAAAATTTCAGCCTATTAATTATGTGATATTACAAATAAAAAAATGATTTCTATTTTTCAAAATTCAAAACATAGAAGTGGAATTAATTATTTTTAAAATTAATTCCCACTATCAAAACAAATAGAGTGTTTTTAATAAACAATAACTATCAAAAGACTGATACTTGTTTATGTCCAATTTCAAAGTGAAATTACTTCCAATGACCAACATTGGATTAAATGGTAAAAATGTATTTTAATTTCACTTTAAAACCAATAATAAGTATAATCTAACCATATAAATAAATTAGATTAAAATGCACTTTTGAATTAAAAAACATTATTTTTCATTATTCCTTAAAAAATGAACTTTATAGGAAAAATTCCAAAAATTACACAAAGTAAATTTTGATGTCCCCATTCTAAAGAAGGATTTTATATGGTCATATAGAATGTATTAAAGTGATCAAAACTAGATTTAATAAGTGTTCTCCATTAAAAGGCGGTAAATAGGCCTTTTTAATGTAAATTATTCTTAAAATTAGATTCATTCACATTTTAAGACTCTAACTTTTATTGGATAAATGTAAATACATTTAACAAACTTGTATAATCATACTGCAGTTAGTTTTGTTCATTCCTGCCAATATAATTTCTATGAGTTAACTAACATTTAAAATAATAATATTATATTGTTAGTGTGTGACGTAAGATTCCAAAGTAACCCGTTGTTGCGTATCAGGTATGCTATCAAACATAGAAACCCCTTTAAAGTAAAATTAATATTTAATTCACAAATATTAATTAATATGAAATATGTCTTATTCTTCATTTATCTGGGATGTTACAGTTGAGCCCTACATTATCATTCATGTCACCTCAGTAATCATCATTCTAAATATCATAAAAAGATTCAAGAGTCTCTTTTGATTAGAGAATTTTCGTCATAAGGATAAATAAATCCTCTTCATGTTTATCTGTATGTTCGATTAGATTTTTCTAGTGTTAGTAAAACCATGGAGATATTTTTTTCTTATACTCAAAATCCTTTTCCATGTTCTATATAATTGTGGAAATATTTTTTTCAATTATTTATTTTAGCTCATATATATCATTTTTTTCTGATGCATATATCCTTTTTCATCAGATTCAACTCTATTTTCTAGTCGTGTTTCAGATTTCGAAACACCCATATCATTAAGAGAATATTTTGATTTTGGACAGGGAATAAACCTTCTGTAAAATTATTCTTCATCATTGTTACTTTCTACCCTTGTCTTTGAGATACCTATAATTTCCACTGTAAAATATTCTCAATTATCCATATAGTCATTCAACTCTTCACCCTGATATTATTATGAACACAAATTTTATTCAAAAAAGATTTTTCTTTTTTAATAAATTTGACTAAATTTTTATCTTACCTTTCTTTGTGGATGAATAATTTTTTATGATAATTTAGAATTCATCCTCATCATTTTCATGGTATTTCTTTCAAACCATATTGTACGATGTATAAAATTTTGACATTGAAATCATGCTAGTAGAAGTTTACCATGAAACATTCCATTTTCTCATTGAAAATAAGTTGAAATTTAGGACATGAATTTATCTAACTCTTCCTCTTTTTTCCATTATTTAATAGTGAGATTATTTATGTCCTTGAATTATAATTATTTTGAATTCCCCTCTTACATAGACTCATTATAATCATTTCTTATACTATTTGAAATAATTATACAATGCATGCTATCCAATGTCATATCATTTTGATATTTATCATCTAACAGAGAAACATTCAGATTGAACCAAGGTAGAAGTCTCCTAAATAAATGATTAAAAATATTTACCTATTTGGTAACATCACTGTCATTATACATGTCTTCCACAACAACATTCAATCAGTAAAATAATGCTTCAAAAGAATCAATGTGGTTCATTCCCAGATCCTCATACATGTTCCAAAGAACCTATAGCTTTTTATCTTTAAATATTATTTCACAATTATAATTATTTAGAATCTTTCCACAAATATAATGTGGTGACTTAAATGATATAAAATTCATATATATTTCATGGGATATGGATCCCCATTTTTTATTGATTCAATTAGATTCGTCATCTATTTCCCTATGATCTGCTTATGATAAGAGAACACTATCTACACTAGCAGAAATACTGTGAATTTATTATTCCATGATATCCATTAGTAATGAATCGAAGTAGTGTTATACCAGATCATTCTAAACATGAATATTTTTTCTATTAATGATAAAAATCCCTTTGTGATTTAAAACCTCCATTGAATCCCTTTAGAGAGAATCCCTAAAATTAACATTTCACTATAATAATAATTATAATCCGAACTAGGTAGAATAACATGACTAGGGGGTTGTGAATATGATTAGGATAGTCTAAAACAAGTTCTTCTTTATATTTTAATTCATCCATAATCAAAACACACTTTTCCCTCTCTCATATATAAATATATAAATAGAAATGAATGTATGAATGAGACACAATAAATATACTTGGTTTACCTTAACTAGGCTATTTATAGTGATAATTAAATGGAAATGTGACTTTATACCAAATAAACTAAATTGAACTACTCTTAAAGTTATCATAAAGGACTAACTATACCTCCAAATTTACAACAAATCACAATTTGATATCACATTGAACTCTCAGCTAATGTGTTCTCACTCATCAATCAGATAATTCTTCATTTGACCACTTGAATAAAAATGTATTAAACATCATTTGTTGCATCACAATGTTACACAATCACCATATTTGGAAATACAATGTAACAAAAAATTTATTCATAAATCTTTTGTTAGAACTTACATGATTCTCACTACGTTCACAAATCTAACATAGCTATCATGAAACTACCCAAATCATCGGTAGATTATTTTTCTTCGTCAGACCCTAAAACTTAAAAGAGGATCACTAATTTTTTGAAACTCACATAACCTTTTCAAATCATCTTCCTCTAAAAAATCGCACCCTATATTAACTTTGTAAACACCTTTTCTATGCTCACGTATACTTTAAAAAGATAAAAAATCTCCTGATGATTACATATCCTTCCCAAACATCATCACTTTATAATTATTTTTTCAATAAAATACTTCATGAATAACATTCAATTTTTCAGAGCATCTGTATTTTCATTACGGCTCTCGTTATGCACAAAAGGGGTGTAAAGGAAAATTCATATGTGTTTCCTCCCATTTCTGATTCTTGCAGGATTTCCACCAAAGATTCACAACGATCCTCAATCTAGTTCATAATGTTCAATATTTTCTTGAATCACTTGAGAAATTTTTACCATTTTCAATGATTCTATTAGAGAGAATGATTTAGCATTAAACCTTTGGAAATTATCAAATCACTTATCCATTTGGATACCATCTGCCTTTGAATAGATCTACATCTGCACAAAACCCCAAACATCAAAAAAATCATAAAAATTGTTAATATAACATATATATGAAGATTCAATCCAAGAAATTTATATTTCCTAAAGACTGATTCATCCTCCAAATTTTGGATGACCAAATTTTGGATAACACTGGGAAACAACCACACTTTTTATATGGAATTATTGCTACTAACTTCATAGTATCTATTATTATTTCTTTGATCTTTTTCACCATACATTATCAATGATATCACTATAAATCCACACCATACATAGAATCATTCTCTATAAACAAATACAATAAACCCTAAAACATTAGATGTTACCTTAAGGGATTTTTCCTATCAGAAGATAATAATCCAACATGATAAATTGGGAATAATAAAAAAATGTCAAAGATGGTTCTTCTATAAAGAGTAGAATGATAGACTCCATAATATTCATTTCGGTTTTCCAAATGAAAGGAAGAATCTTATTGATAGAGGGGGGGGACCTTGGAAGAACTATTGGGATGTATGGTTTGATTATATTCATTCTCCAATGGATTTTAGTGAAGATTGTGGGGATATTATGTGGGTTTTTAGAAGAAAAGAGGGGGGTTATTATTTATTTCACAATTCTAGGTTTTGGAATATATGCAATTAAGTAATGAAAACCACAAAAAATCCAATGGATTTTGACCATTGTTTCTTCCAATGTGAAGTGGTTTTTTGATATTTTACATGTTTAGTAATTGATCTTATAAAAATATTAACCTTTGTGTTGTGTAAGTGAGTCATGTTCATAAATAATCAATTTTTTAACATTAATATATAATATTGGTTTTAGAGGATTCGTAAAAGTAATATAAAAATACTAAAATAAAATAAAAAAACAACCAAATTTAAAGGGGAAACATATATTAGGTCATTGTTACTAGGTATGGAAATTATTACATCACATTAGTATTATAATA
This sequence comes from Viscum album, assembly GCA_963277665.1. Taxonomy (NCBI): domain Eukaryota; kingdom Viridiplantae; phylum Streptophyta; class Magnoliopsida; order Santalales; family Viscaceae; genus Viscum; species Viscum album. The sequence goes on from OY728142.1 coordinate 2,093,354,924, forward strand.
ATATCATAATACACACCATATATTTATATTTTATTTTATTTTGACCTAAAAATTCATCTTTCTATGAATGTTATGAAAATATTACTACTAACTTATTTCAACATACAGATTTCCAAAATAATATTTATTATATTGAAAAATACATATGTATTATAATTTAAAATTTTAAATTAGACATCCATATTTATTGAAACAATATTTTTTAGAAAATAAAAGCTTTTTAACCATTATATAATTTGATTTTGATTCATAGAATTATATGAAAAATTATATTTGATAATTATTATTTAATGATAATAACTTAATAATAATTTATTTATTTATAAAATTTATGAATTAATTAAAAATTAGTGTTTATATTGAAAATATATAATCCTACGAAATATAATTTGACAATTGTTGTACTAAAATATACATTTTATTAATCTTATTAATTAATAATATATAATTTTACGGAGAAATAAATTCAAATATTAAAAATAAAATGTATATATATTAATTATCTTAGGGTAAATACACAAAACCATTTATTACATTAGTGAACCCCCTAAGGGTAAGCTGTGTGATGGTGATATTTTAATATAGTGGATTGGAGAACATTGTTTGTGCCAAGTTCTGAAAGAACATGAAATTCTCCCCTGAATAAGTTTTCTCATGATTTAGTTATTAAATCATATCTTGGTATAGGTTAATGAAAAATCCTTGTGATGTTATCTCCCATGAAAGATTTCATAAATGTGCTTCATAGGGTAATATAGTTCTAGTAGGGTCCATCGAATCTTTCATATTTATCATCATGGACATTATCATAGACCTATATTTTTACTAATCTTCAGATAACCATTTAATAAATATATATTAAAGGATTAAGGCTATTAATAGTCTTTATAATTTTACAAGATATAACATATTATGGTATAAAATAACAGAATATGTTATGGTGTTTCAATACACACATCATTTAATTCGTAATATAGTTTAATCACAAATGGTTTTTTTAAAAAAATTTCAATCATTACATAGATATTTTATATCTTTTAATAAATTGTAATAGTTCGATATCCCTTTTGATAAGAAATTTTGAGCTAAAAATGATAGGAAATATATTATAACTAAAGAGTTAAAACAAGGATATGATTAGTAATAACCACATTATCACCAATTTTTATAATTGTTTTAAACAAAAACATTCTATTACTTTTTTATTAATAATGAAATAATTTTTTTGAAAAGTCATATTATGCTAAAAAATATGTTTTCTTTAAAAATAGATTTTAAATATCAATGTGTGGAAACAATCATTAATTTATAAATAATTATTAAATTTTTTATTTGGAAATTAATATAGTTTTCTAATTCAAAATTGCAATATTATCTTATGTTGATTTTTTTTATTTTTTAAAAATATTTTTATATTTCACTAAATAGAGAATAAAATCTATTTTGCTAAAACAAACAATTTTCAACCAATCATGTAATTTAAAAGACACATTATATTTTTTATTTTTTTTATAGTAATAGAAGATATATTTTATGAATCATAATAAATATAATTTTATATTAATAAAAAAATAAATCTTTATTTTTTTATATGTTCCTTTTTATGGTTTAAAAAAGAAATTTTCTATAAACATATAATCATTTAATATTTCAGATATGTTTTAAAATAGATTTCTTCTAATTCAGTTAATTAAATCCATAATATGGATATTATATTTAGAATCAATAGGTTTATTTTCTATAAATTAAAACCTTTTATTATTAAAAATAATCAATTGTAATTGAGGTAATATTAGTCACCTTAGTAAAGGGAGAATAGGATAGACATAGTTAACATTACATAAAAATGCTCAAAATCATTTATGAAATTTCTTATATTTATTAGTCTTATATTACTTATAACTTACAATTCATAAATTAAATAATATTATATTTTGGTTCCATTTTTCATTGATAAAGACCATTATATTATGTTATGTAAATAAAAATTCAAGAATATCACTCCCTTGATTTAAATTTATCTTATATTTTCACATATGGATATGATGATGTTGTTGGGGAATATATTTGTTTATTTGTAACATAATTAATTTATTTTCATGACTATATGTTTCTTAAATTTTTTGTGATGTTACATTTACATTAAATGACTTCAAAACATTATCGTAGTGCTTGTGCAAGTAATATATAAATAAATGTAAATTAGTTTAAAAACACAAAAAGTAATATTTTCTAGATTATTTATAGTTACAAATGAATTTTATGTTCTATAATAAACGATAATTTATTTTGATACTGTTTATATTTTTATTTTATACCTTTATTGATAACTTTAGGGTCAAAAAATGTGAATAGTTTTTAAAATGACATTAATTGATTTTTAAGTGGTAATATATATTATGAATTGATTTAAAAACTTATAAAACAATCAAATATAAAAATTGAATGGGTATATAGTCTAAAATTTTATCCATGTACCATTTTGGCACAATTTTATCCTCGTATATTTATTTCTAACAGATCATTTTTGTAATGTTTTTTTTCGCTATTAATGTTATGATCATTTAAAAAAGGGGCTAAAATTAAAGGAATGGATTAAAAGGATGCATAAAACCATAAAAATATTATTTGTTAAAATTTTTTCAATCATAAATTTTCATATATTTGAAAAAATTTCATATTTGATCCACATTCATAAGAATAATAATTTATAATATTTAATAATTTTAATTAATTTCATTCGTTTCCTCAACCATAAAAGGATAACACCTATCCCCTCTTCTGAGCAAATTAAAATGATATTAGGTTATAAAATGGTTTCCAAACACATTTCTATCATCCATAGCATTGATCTATGGGACTTATTTTTATCAAAATATAATCCTTTCAAGATATATGGTGTGAACCAATAATGTTTTATTACGGAAGTGGTATTAATCAAAATAGAATACATTTAATGTGATTTAAAGTTCCACATCATATAAATATATGTTATAAAATATTAAATAATTAAATAAATATAATAAATATACTAAAATTTAATTTTATTATTGATAAACCATTTTCCACTTCCATTCTATCTAATGGGAATTGAAAGTAATCCTCGTGAAACCTTGTGGACTACATTCTCTAGGTAGTGGCACTACTCAATTTACATATCCATATTCTATGGTATAATATTATGAGGGATTTAATCTTTAAATATTATATTTAAGATATAATTATTATTATGTAATTATAATATATTTTCTACCCTTTTAAAATACGATTTTTTATGAAAATATAATTTCTCTTGTGTATAATTGTGGACTACCACCTCTATAAATTTTTTAAATTTATATTTTATATTAATAGTAATAATGATATATTCAATGAATATATATTATTTTTATGATATAAAAATTATTATGTAATGGTGAAATTAATTTACCTTTTATTCATCACAATCAATAAAAAGTGGAAAACAACACCTGTTTATATATATGGATTCATGACTCCAAAAAGAGATGTAAATTATTCTTCACAGAGCCTCATTATAAATTGTTAGAAATTTTTTTATAATAAGTAAATATCACAATTATACAATTAGTCATATTGTAGAGATTATGATTCAATTACTATGGATCATGTACTCGAACCATCAAACCGAAACATTTATAGAAAACAGAGTAGTTTCCACATGAATGTCGATTATAAGGAAAACATTATTAATAAAAGGAATATTTGATATTAAAAAGGGTTTATAAATAGTATTTTATTAATTAATATATTTTATTCATTTATGTAAAATAAATTTTTATTATATATATATATATATTAGAGTTGATTTTTTATAAAGAAAAGAAGGACTTTATGTCAGGGGGTTATCAAAAAAGATGCTCTTTTCAGGAGTGTTCATGATAAATTTACTACAAGGGAAATATATGGTTATTATTATTTAATACCAAAATATTCATTTCTACAATGTTTTTTCTGTTTTTTAAACGTATTAATACAATTTTCTACTCTAGGTTACATAAAATGATCAAGAAAATTATTTCTAGGAAAATTCAACCTTGTTTATTCTTTAGTCAATGATATTTTTCTCCATGCCCATACAATTCAACGTCATTTTAAGAATGTTATTACATATACGTGACATTTTATTAAAAGATAATTTTCACTGGCATTTACATTATTTTCAATGTTCAAAAAATAAATCTGTATAATAATTTTTTTCCCAACATATAATTTTTATCTTTTTACAAATGTGTGAAATTAATGTTTTATTTTTACCTATAAAACACCAATAAATTAGCCCACTATAATGAAAATTATTCTTATAGGTTCTTAGTTTTTAATTTTTAAATAAAATAACTTTCTCAATAATTTTGGAATTTTCAATTATATTATCCGTCAAATAAAATGATATTTTTACATTCATTCAAATAATGATTAAAATAGAATTTTAAATTATTTTTATTCGATGTAAAAATACATTAATAATCATTATACTTCACTTGATATATTATCTCCTAATAAAATCAATTATTTATAGATTTATTATGATGATTATTATTAGAGAAATATCCTATGAATCTTGTTTCCCTCTAATGGGATTGTTATTTTATGAGGAAATAATCATAAAACCAATTAATTTTATATTGGCTATTCATTGATTAATAGTTAATTTAATACGATTTAATTTCAATGGGATATTTTTGATGAACCGATTAATGGTTTTTTTATTATGTCACAATTATGGTTTATGGGTTTTGAGGAGTGGGTCTATTATATCCCAAATATGAATTGGGTAATGATGGATACTTCTTAATATACTATTTAAGGTGTGAAAATGATTTCATGTCCACAAAATCATTTTTGGACATCATTTCAAGATTATAAGATTATTTGTGGACCAAATTTCTTGTAATTGAGTTCATTCATAGACTTTCATTCATGGCCTTAAATTTATAAGTAGACAAATTTTCAATTCCTTACATTTTTGTGTGGAAACTAATTTCATGACATTATATTAATGAATGAACTGATAACAGTTTGTAATTTTTCACAATGTTATATACTTTTTATTTTACCTCATTCTTATGTTTAAGATACTATCTCATGGATCATGATTAATTATTAATGATTCTACTATGTTATGATTTTATTCTTTTAATATGAAAATTCCTTATTCCCTCACTCATGATTAAATATGATTAATATATTGTTCATGAAATTCAGTTAGATTATAATATAATCATACGCTTATAATGATGTATGATCAATTATTGATAACTTCTATTTTTACCGTAAATATGAATATTAGATCACACATTATTATATTTTCATTTTCTACAAGTTGTGAAGAAATATTTCATTTAGTTGATGGATATTGAATTTAATGTTATAGAAGAAAATTATGGGAAATGTTTAAAATCCATTATAAAGAATGATTATTATGTGTATATTATCAAAATAAACCAAAGCTTTATAAAACTTTGGAATTTATTATTTGTAAAATATAGTGAATATTTTTCTCTAATGAGGAAAAATTTATTTATTCTTTACTCAAGTTTTTGTAATTGTTATAGGAGTAAAAATTGCTTATTTTTTTGGAGACTAAAATGACAAATCTTATGTCAGATCCCTTAAGATAATACTAACTTTGGGAGAACATAATATGTTATGATAAGGAAGTGTGTGTGATTTTATGAACCAATATATCCCTATCTAGAATTTAGAAATTGGATTGATATATAACATACACAGAGAGGTTTAACAAATTTGAATGTGATATATTGGGTATTAAATTGTTTATACTTATTGTATGATTAGTTGGAGAAAGACTGCACACCTAGAAAGACACTCCCAGAGGATAAGATTAGATTAATTATTATTATATTAATTAATAATATTTAATGATTCCAATAGATGATGACTAAGAATGAACAAGGATAAACTAAATTAATAATATGTTTAAAAACTAGGTGTTATTTTTTTCACATCATATAAGTATTTTTAATTATTATATGATTTCCCACAATGATTTTTATTCTCACATAATGATTTTTTTTGTTTTTTTAAATGTATAAATCAAGTAGGAGGCATGTTATTTCTAAATGTAACATATTAAGGAATTATTTCCCTAATGATCTACATATTTAAATTAGTGTTGGAATAAAAAAATGTGTTAATAAAAAAGTTGAATTATAATGATATTATTAACAATCAAAACATGGGTGAGCATCCTGTCACGATAAATGAGAAAAAGGAGGAGTTTCATTGGAATTTAGTTTATGAATACTTCAGAGGGAAGAAGATCCATCTTCTGTAATCTTATCAATTTTGGAAAAACAACCGTGGAAATGATTCAATGGTTTGAGATGGTGTTTTATAGAGGAAAAATATACTCATAGATAAAGAAATATCCAATTGAAAATTATGTGTTTAATTTATGGAAAGTAATTTTATCTTACAATAATATTTATAGTTCAATGTAATCTATTTTGGGTATATGATTATTACCTAGGATACATCTCTAATATAACAGATAAATCTTATCCCAATGAAATAACTTTTATATTCGAATAGATAAATTCAAATTAGTGATATACTTAGGTTTTTAAATTATACAATTATACAATAGAATTTTTTTATTAATAATATTCAATTTATATGACTCATGAAACATATTGGGGTTTTTTGTAGTATTTTTCTATTATGAATATCATATTTATGTTGAATTGTACAAAAAAATATAGAAATTAGATTAGAAGTGAGGTTGTATTTTGGTAAAACTCATGATTTTGGGATAGATTGGTGTTTTGATAATAATGGTTTATTAGGATATTTGTTTTTGATATTGATAATGTAAATTAGACAATCTATGTAAAGTTAATGTTTAAAATCATAAATTTTTTTATATCCTAATTGGGATTCTGTATTTCAATGATAATAATTATAAAAATTTGGGAATTATATTATTAAAGTATATACATTTGTTTTTTTGTCCCTATTAGAGATTGAAATTATTTTTAGATAGTTTTTAATTTCATGATCAAAGAATATATGATAAATTCATTCCTTGGGATTTTACATTGTCTAGCCTCTTCCAATGAGTTTTAAGGATAGATAAATTATGAATTTATCTTTGATGAAAATTTGTATTATTATGGTGATTTTTGATATTGGTAAATGATGATATATTCATATTTTTTAATCGATTCTAACTAGTTTTGTTTTGGTAATCATATTAAGATATTTGGAATGAATTTTTATTTTTTATATATTTTTTGATCCCGTAATAGTTTGTTTTATGGCATAATGGATAAACCAAAATCATCATGGTTATTGATCATATAGAATATTAAATGAGTAAGGGATGAAAAATCGGCCGAGGCATAATTAAATGATGAAATCGAGGCTTATGGTATAGAAAGAAATCATGCATGTTTGTGGTCTCATATTCTCTACTATGATTTTCAATCATTTCCCCAACTCAACTAGGAGGGAGATAAATCTTTCAAGTATCATGAGAAAATTATTATTATAATATCAAGGTATATTTTTTGAAACAGATGATAATTATAATGATACATACTTTGTTTTAGAATTAAATAAATTTCTAATACAATTTTTCCTAGTAAATATTATGAAATTAGTTATCCTCACAAAATCTAAATATGACATATTTCTAATTCAAAATATACTAATACTATTAAAAATTAACTAAAATGTTGATAGATTTTTTTTTGGTTGGGAAAAATGTAAAACCCTGAAATTTTATAATATATATTCCTTTAACTAAATGATATGTTTTCAACAGCTTGCTGGAAAATAAATACACTGCTTAAAATAAACCGCAACATATTATAACAAAGCCGTTAAATCAGTGGAATTATTAAGAATGAAAAAATATAGAAAATAATTATAATATTATTGAATAATTAAATTTTATTTATTAAATAATTATAAATAAGTATTCAATTTTCAATAAAGTATTTTTACGCACGAAAAATATATTTTCACCAGAAATAAATTTATTTAATATTTTGTGAGGAAATTTTAATTGATTTATTACTTTTTAGAATCTTATTTGTGGAAATGAATATCATTTCTTAAATAATCAATTCTATATTATATTAGTGTCAGTTGTTTTTTATATTTTCTAAACAAATTATTCGTCGGTGAATATATAAAATTTATATTTTTCTAAAATTATGAATTTTTATATACATCAATGAAAATATATTTCCCATTATGTTATTGATTTATTTTTAATATCACATATGTTACATTTTATTTATCATATCCTAAATAAATCCATATTAATTGAAAATATTTTTTATTTCATTTTGAATTTATTATTTATATTTCACATTTAAAGTTTCAAATAACTATTTTGCAGTGTATTTTATATATTTTAGTTGTAATTTATTAACTATAATTAAAAAAAACGAATCATGAAAAAATACATTCTATATTTTTAATTATGATTCCCACATTTAGAAAATTTTTCCCTTTAATTTGTAGTCATTTGGAATAATAACGATGGAAAATTTAATCTCCTCATTAAAGGGTATATTGAGATAAAGATGGTTAATTTTATAGAACAATACATCAAAATTATCCATAAATTTCCTATATATCATTGAGTGAGTTTTATTATATTAAACTATTCAAATATTCAAAAATACTTTACATTGGTAATATTCTTCATTGATAAAAACCATTGAATTATTTTATGTAATAGAAATTTCCAAATGTCACTCTCTTGCTTTAATGTTTTTTATAATCAAATAGGGAGAAAAAGTTTTTATGACCAACAGTAAAATTATATTTTTAACATTACTATTATATTTTTATAATTTATATTTATTTTTATCAGTGATGGTATAATTTAATTAAATTCATACACATCACAAACTAAATTCTTCTGAAAGCATAAGAAAAATTAAAAAAAATTATTTAAAAAAACTTAAAAGTAAATTTTTTATACAAGTATTAGTTTAAAATGATTTTTATACATAATAATAAATTATAATTTATGGTTATGGTGTTTCTAATAGAATACCATACCCTTCTATATGTCTTGAAATTCTCTATATCTTAATTGTTCTTAAAATAAATTTAATGTAATATTATGTCAAAAAATATATTACTAAATTACTTAAAATCAGAACAATCATTAAATATGAAACGTAGGAGGAGATATTGTGTATAGTGTCTTACGATTACCATGTTTGTGCAATTTTTAATATAATTTTTATCATTATAATCCTTTCATGTTGAAAACCATGAGGCTTGATTGATGTTTTAAATTTGATAATGAAGGGGTTAAACCAAATGATAAGGTTTAAAATGAAACATAAATATTTAAAAATATTATTTTTTCATGAATTTTTAACCATAATATTATATATCTTAAAAAAAAACCACATGGATCCACATTCACATAACTTTTTTTTATATTAAATTTGTGGTAAAACCTTTTGTCTCCTTACATTCACTATAATAGTTACCACATCTGTACCTTCTACAAAAGTAATGATAATATTATCTCATTAAATAGTAAATATAATCCATTCACACAATCACTCATGAATCCTATTGGATCTTGTTTGATTATAAAACCATCATTTCAGATATTAAGGTGTAAGCCAACAGAGGTTTCTCAATGATGTTGTATAACTCATAACAGAGTACATTAAATTTTATTCCTTTTTTACACCTTATATGAATGTATGGTATCAATTTATAAATAATTAATTTAATGTATTAGAAATATAGAATTTTTATTATTATAATTGATCCTCCATTTTCCACCTCATTTCTATTAGATGGGAAATGAATGCATTACTCATGTGTACATGTTGACCACCACATACATATAGAAATATTTATATTTTTCCATCACCATATTCCATTGATTGTTGTTATAAATAATTTAATATTTATATATCATTATTATTACATAATTATTCATTTATAATTATAATATCATGTCTACATTTTAGCCGTTAATCTGAGGGAAACTGATTATATCACCCCTACATATATATAGACTACCATATATAGAATGAAATGAGATTAATTTTTAATTTCTTTTATAAATTATTTTAATAATATTATATTTATATATATTTAATTATTATATAAATCATATTTTATATAGGTGAATTATTATTTAAGTTTCCTTCATTCTAACTATCAAAAAGTGGAAACATCACTTGTGTGTACATACCAACTACTGTCTCCGTGAATTGATGTAATTAGTTTTCACCATTAGGTGTTGTAAAAGATTATTGATGTCTTTGTAGTTAATTAATTTGAAAATTAAATATCTACTATTTTTTGGAGACTATGAAAACACGTTCAAAGTTAATGTCCTTGAAACATCAAAATGAAATATGCCTTGAAAACAAACTAGTGTTCATCAGAATTTCGATCTTAATGAAGAAATAATACTAAATGAAATATTGAAAATTATAATTGTGGGATAATAAAAATTTATCTATCAATTTGGTTTTATAAATTATATATAATATATCTATATTGATTTTATATGATATTTCAATGTTTGTGAAGTAATACATGACTTAATGTAGGGGTTTTATGTTATAATCTCATTTCTTTTGAAGATTATGTATGATAAATTCATGATAAGGTAAATTATATGGGTCATATCCTTAAAATAAAATGTATTCTCTTATTATATAGTTATTTTAATCATTGTTATGTATTTTTACCATTTCCACTCTTCGTTAGATGAGATCATTTTGAATGTTTTTAAAGGAAAACGATGTTATTTCCTCTTTGGTCAATGAAAATATACTTCAATGTCTATAGTCCTCAAAATTTATTTTATTAATTTTTATATCTATACATGAAATATCTTAAATAATAAAATTTTAATACCTTTGAATATATTTATAAGGGAATAAAATTAATTTTTTAAGAAATAATATTTTTATCAAGTATTTTATGAGTTTTTGTAATGATGTAAAAGGAATTTATTCCCCAAATTTATATGACCTGAATGTATTTTCCATCCTCTATGAACAATATTTACTAAAAATTTTCCTTCACGATTATTTTTTTTAATAAAAATTAAATGCAATTTTTCAATAATTAAGGAATTTCTGGTTAAAATGTTATAAAAAATAAATGGTGGTTATCTCAAATTTTAATGAGGTTTCTGAAATACATTTTAATTTTTTTTCATATACTTCAACATCCAATATGTAATTTCTTTTCACGTGAGAGATATGATCTTATGATACCATCCATTATTTATTTTGATGGATTAATATAATGATGATTTAGGGATGATTCTTTGAAACCCATTTCCTTCCTACCTCTTAATTATGTAATAATGAAATATTTATGAAACATGTTTCATTTTAATTTGTTATTTAATAATGAAATTATAGAATAAAACCAATTTCTATTATATGTGTTATGATATAGGGAATTGATGTATATTTTTATAATCATAGGGAATATGTTAGTTTTAGGGTTTTGTGAGGGGTGGGTACGGTATAACCCCCAAATTCATTGGTTATGTAAATATAAATAATTAAAATAAAATTCTCATTCATAAACTGACTTTATGTTCACAATATTATTCTTATACCTAGGTTCATGTTCATATACTTATTCGTTGACATATTCTCATTTCCATGAGTTTATTCATGGACGTTTTTTAATTTCTATATGTTTTTATGTACCTATTTTAATGTCCATGGTTTGATGAGGACACTTGATGTTTTTTATTTATCTAAATGACTAGACCTGTTACACATTATACATGATCACAATGTAATATGATTATAATTATACCACATTCACATGTTTTCAATATTTTCTAAAGGATCGTGAATTATTATTGATGATTCAACACTCTTATGAATTTTCATTTGTTTATAAAAAATCCTTGGGTTATGACTCTTGATTATATATATTTAATTAATTTTTTATGACTTTCTTATGTAATGATCACTTTCTCATAACCTTATGTTTGTATAAGATCATCGATTGATATATTTTATGGTTATCCTTAATGAGAATATGACCACACCCTTTATTTTGATTACATTTTTGGTAGGTTATGAGGAATATTTTTTGGAGGTCATGTTTATTTAATGTACTATGATAGAATAAATATATCAAAGATATTGAAGATCCCTTATGAAAAAATATTATTAAGATTACATTCTCTAGGAAAACTATATCATTACCATCCTGAGGTATTTTTATTCTAAACATTATTGAATATTCATCTCCGAAGATGTAATATTTATATATGTTATACTAGGAATCCCCATTTTCAAACCTATAATATCCTTATTTGAAAATTCTGTTAGGTGGACAGTGTATTCTAATATCATGAATCCCTTAAATACAATAATCATACTTAGCATAGTCAAGAACCTTGAGATTTTTTTCATTTTCGTTTTAGTTAATTGATAGAACCAATGTGATATATGAAATCAATGAGTTTGATGGAGAATTAAATGATTTTACCAATGTGAAATAAAATGGGATTGGAGTAGGACTGAAATTGATTTTCCTGTGATCAACAAAATATCTCTTATAAAGAACAATAATAAAAAAAAATTCTGAATAACCAACAAAACCAATGATAGAACCACTCTATATTTAGTCTATAAGGTAAAAACACCCAATATCCATTACTGTGGCTTCTATTCGAATAATTTCTATTCGAATGATAGATAAAATAAGAAAAATTAATCTTAATTCTCCATTTCATGGACATTGATTATCCTTTGGGAGATAAAGATGATCATGGTTGGACACTCATTAAGAAAATGAGGCATGTAAAATGAATTGAATTTATGGAATTGTAGTAAATTAAGTTATTTTTATAATTAATATAATCTAAGAAATAATATTACTAAAATCAAGAGATAGGTTCTTGGGATAAATTATAATTCAAATGAATTTATTAGTACATATGAAGAAAAACTCACTATATAAGAATGGAACAGTTATAGTTTAATTTTATTAGATAAAATAAAATATTAAAAATTATTAATAGAATAAAGCTATTGCGTATAAAAACATATTACATAATGGACTTTGGTATATATGAAGAAATTTTTTATTCTCTATTACAGTGTAATTAGGAATATGAGTTCCCATTATTCACATGGGATTGAGAAAAATGAGTGAATAATGGAGACTCATGGAAACAAAAAGGATAAAATAATTTATGGAATTGTGAATCCACATACGAAATACAAATAATATGTTGATGAACATCAGTGAATTACATTGATGAAAATTTTAAAATATTTCATGTTAGGAAAAAATAACTATATATAATATTAATTCCTTATAGATGTGAAGAGGATCACAAATGACATGATTGGAATGAAAGACATCATAATGATCTATTGAGACAATAATGAGTCAATTATAAGTTGTATAATCATTATACCGATTAGTTCACCATTTTAAGGATTAATGAATATTATCAACATTATATACCTTTTAATTCATAAGAAAATGGAAGGCATATCACTACAAGAATTTCTAATTATTTTGACGGTCCATTAGTAACAGATTTTCATTGCAATTTAAATTTTGTAAAGGGTGTCTAAAAAAATAATCCATAGGGTAAGAAGGTGTTGAAATTATAATTATTTTCAACAGTCCATCACAAAAAGCATTTTTTATGGATATACAGATCATTGTATAAAAACTATGAAATATTATTTAGAATCCTTTTGCAATGATTCATTTCTAATAACCTTTTTCAATCGATATATAATCTGTCATGAATAATTTAGTAAATATAGAAAAAATTTAATAATTTATATCATAAAAAATTAAAAATATTCAAAAACAATTATAACAATAAAAACAAATTAAAACACACTAAAAAGTAATACAACATTTAATAAATAATATATCTATCCTACAAAATTAAAAAATATTCATGGAATATTATCAATTCATCAAATGAAATCAGGTGGAGGTGGATAACACAATGGTCCAGTGGGAGAAAACTCTACACCAAATATGTGGTCAAGTCACCACATATAATCCATAGTCTCCTCATCTCTCAGACGTTGTTGCTCATGCTCCTCCTCCATCTACTTATACGTTTGTTGTATCATCTCATTTTGAGCTCTAAACCTCTCGTCATTATATGAAGCCGATGATGGCATCGATGACGACACACCATGATCTCCCTTCACGGTCCCAGATGCCATGGCATAAGTAACATAATAAGTCAATTTTTTCTGTCGAGGACCAATACTAATCACTCGTCCTTTCTCGACACCCTATAGAATCTTCTGTATCCAATCCCTCTCATCGAAACCTGAATGAAAAATGACATCATTTTCGATTTCTTCATGAATCTCCAATGAATGAGAAGTCACAACCTCATATGTTTCTTTTAAATATAAAGAAATATTAGAATAGCAAAATATTTATATTGATTTTATTTTTCAATGAAATCATAATCCACTATATGGTGTTGTTGTTTGCCTACAACTTCTCTTGTATAAGGATTGTAATACATATTTTATAAACATCAAACTCCATAACATCCGGGTCAGTAACATCAAGTAAAATTTTAAAAAACATGTTTTAGTATATATAATGATGAATATGTTAAAAGGATTTTCAATTTTACTTTATTAAATATTTGAAAGTGGTTTTTTCGATTGTTTCATTACATAGTGGAAAATGATTTTTCCAAATTAATATCAAAAGTGGATAATTAAAATAGTTAATATGGTTATATAATCTATAAATCTCCCCCATCATATTGTATATGTCTTTTATTATGATCTTATAAAGTTGAATTATTTTTAAATAGAAAAATATAAAAAAATTATTTAAAATTCATTAAGATAGAAATGATATAGTAGGTAATCATATAAAATAGATAATAGAAGTAACTATACAATATTTAAATCATATGATATGGTTATTGAGTAATGTATATTTTTATATCTCCCTGGTTATATTTAATATATCATTTGTGTTTGTCATTGATATAAATTCACTTGATTTAATTTATGTTTTCAATATAATAAAAAATTGAATCATTATTCATACCATAACTTATCCATTGTTTAGAAATATTTATCAGTTTTTTCATAATATTTTTTTCATATAGCTTCTATACAATTTTATAGGATTCCATATGTTTGTAAAATATGTATACATCAATAAAAATATTAAAAACATTTTGAATAATTAATTCAATAAAGCATAGAGTTATATCCCAATTATTAGCGATAATAATGATTCACTCAGTCCATAATAATTTAGTGAAATAAAAAAAACTTCATCTGAGGGTCTCAAATCAGAATAATATATTAATGAATGTCTAATAGGTTTGAAATATAATATATAATATTCAATCAAGGATATCAATAAAAATTACTAATCATGTTACCTTTTGAAAAAATTATATTTCAAAAAACATTCTAAAACTATCAATAGATATGTAAAAATTAAAATTACCCCTAAAAAGATAAAAATTACATTTACTTCCATATTTATATCCAAAGGATGATTATTTTTAAAAAATATAGAAAAATAATAAATTGAAAATATAAATTTTGTTGACATTTCTCATACTATTTCATTAGAGTAAACATACTTTTATGTAGTCATACATATGTGTAAGCATAAATAAATATTTTTTCCTGAGAAGGAGTATGGACCATCTAGGTATATATAGAAATGAATCAATTTCAGATCAAATTATTTTGTACATTAACAATAATCATGTTCTATGCAATAATTAAATAAATATTATTTAAACATATTTTCTTTTATGTATAAAGATTATTCAATGTTGTGTAACAATGATTCATGCATAATCAAGAAAAAGAAATGTTTAAACAACATTTTATTTTACATGAAATTAATTTTAAAAATTGTTTCAAAACAATTTTGAAACCTACAATTACATAGTGGATAAAAAATAAAATTTGATATCATTATTCATGGTTAAAAACAATAACCAATTGCTTATTTATACCATGAGAAATTATAATTATCCCATTATATACCAAATATAAAGTTAACATGTACATGATTTTAAATTTTTTTGAGGGAATAAAATAGTTTTTAGTTAATAAAAACGAATTTAAGGATTTTAAATATATGAAAACAATGTAGTTAGAGATAATTCAATGAAATACCGAATATTATAAAATAAAATAAATATATTATTCCATAAAATAATCTAAATTATTTAAAATATCATAACATTATAGCTTTTAAAACAAAGAATGTATTTATTACTGATAAAAAGACTTTTAATCATCCTTTTTCAAACACCGTTTAATTGATATAAAACAATGATATCTTTTTAAAAAAATTAACAAATTTTTAAATAGTAAATATAAAATTAAAAACCAATAACAATTTCTTTTAAGAGACATTATAAATAAGTTTAAAAACAATATTTATTTGATTTATTAAAGGATATACCACCTTCAAAAAATATATGATAACTATATTGATTCTACCCTAAAATTAAATTCCATATTTTTGACTTTAAAAAACTATAATTATGAGTATTTTAAATTCTAGATTTATAGATCATTGAACAATTCCTCCTATATAATAATTTAATTGCTACATGGAGTGAAGAAAAGAAATAAGACAATCCATGAATTATGAAATGAGTTGCATAGAATCTAAATAGAATAAAATAGAAATTAAATATTTTATAATAAGGTATGAAAAAATATGTGTTACATGATTCATGACTAGAATCATGTTCATATATGCTTAATTAAAACATCTATATCAAATATTTTTCATAAAAAAGATAAAATTTATTACTCTCAAACCGAGATACCTTTAATGGTTTAGTAACTATAACTTCTAATTCAAAATTTGTTAAAAAACTCCAAAACAATATCACCTTTATTTACATGATCACTATTATAAAACAATTTAACAAAAATGTGTTTAGTTTTAAAATATGTAAATTTTTTGTTACAAATTAAAATATAAGAAATGTCACTATAATAAATTGGAATATTTTTTAAATAAACATTTAAAACAATTAATTTATTTTACATTACAAAAAATTGAGGATAATAATTACCAACTACTATATATTTTTTTAATGATATTAATAAAGAAAATAATTATTATTCATTTGGGATCTTAGAGATGTGTAATTTTTTAAGAAAACAACACAGACCAGATTTCCATTTTTAAATCGATTTTAAAACCTCTAAACATCGAATCAAAATTGCTAATGTATTGAATAATTTAATCCCTAAAAGTAATGAATTTATCATTTATTTAATATTACTAATAATATTTTTCATGGAGGCTATGTGTGATTATTAATGATTATCCTAGTAATTTTACTCAAAATAATATTAAAAATTAAATCTTATATAAAAGAAGACATATAAAATAACTAGCTGTCATTCCTCAATTTTTTTTAACACAAATAGAATTCCATGAATGTTATAAATTCAATTTACAATTAGTACACATTGTGATTCCAAATGATTCACAATAATGAAGAAAAATTCAATTATATAAAAATTATCAAAACTAAGAATGGTTCAGAAGTATTCCAAAATTTGATTGATAAATTATAAGTCCTAGAAGAATATTAATTCTCCCATAATACACATTTCAAATTTACAAGTCTTTAAATTCAACAATTCATTACCATAAAAAATAATAGTTATAAAAAAAATATCATATGAACCCCAATAGATAAAAATTATAGGATAAATTTTACTTTAATTGAAAACATTTTTCAACAAAAATGATTAAAATATTTCAAACCAAATCAAAGAGGATTTCATAAATATATTTAACACTTTTTCAAAATAAAAAACATGGTTAGGAAATTTCTCAATTTTACCAAATTATTTTCAATTAACATAATTTTATTACATAAAGGTGTCATTTGAAAATGAAACTTTAAAATCATTTGAAACAATTTAAAACCTTGAAAAATAAAATAAGACAAAACAAATTTATACAATCAATCATAGAAACAATTACTAATGATTCAATAAAATATTTTCATTATAGTTGATAATTTCTATGAAAACATATATATTGATATTCATTTCAACATTAATATATTTATACAAATTACATGGAAAATTAAATTGTTTAAATAACATTAATAATATAAATTCTAGAAATTATTTCTAAAAAATTGATTGACTAAATATTCAATAGAAACATTCCAATTAATTACTTTAAGATATTAATTAAAATCAATTGAAAAAAATAAAAAATAAATGCAGTCACATCCAAAAAATAAAACATATCTATTCTTTTTTTGAGATTCAATATTACTTTTTTGAGGAACAATACTAGAGAGTTTGAGGATCAATCCCAACCATATATATTTATCCCGTTTTTATTTCATATTGGCCCCTCTTTCAATTTTGACGCATGTAGGGTTGGAAACTACTAGGTTATACTTGATTACACAATTTGTTCATTTTATTCCACAACAAAAAATGAAGGATATAAGTGGTTATGATGTACCACAATCATTAGAGAGAAATTAGAGGGGAAGGATCCACTAGAATGCTCTATAGGTTGGTTGGGAAGTGACCGTTGGTGGAGGAATAAAGAGAAGGTGAAGCTCAGAATAGTTGGTAGGAATGGTCTATGTGCATGTGGTAGTAAGAGAAGGTGAAATTTAAATGGTTCAGGTAGTTTATTTACCATATGATTATATACAAAACAGGGATTCAGACATTGGGTCAGTTATAGGCCATTGTCCAGGGAACATCGTGGTAGTTTTTAGAATACGTAGTGTAAGATATATGTCCTTCTAGTCATGTTATTTGGGATATATTTCCTTTTCCAATAGGAAATGAAATGTATTCCCATCTACCTAAAAATGAAATATGTTTTTCTCTTGTCTACTAAAAAGGGTTTTGACACAATATTTTATAAAAATAATAAATAACAGGGTGATCGTTAATGGATTTACATGATCTAGGATCAGATTGTGGAGTATTATCCCCATTAAAATATATATTATGGTGGGGATTATCTTCTCTAAAAATGAATTATCTAAATTAATATTAATATTTTCAAAATCAACATTAGACATAACATGAAATTTTAAATGATCTGAATATTTAACAATCATACATATATTATTTGAATACATATAATATTTTCATTCTATTGAATAACTAGTGAAATTTTCATCAATATATTTATAACAAAACATGCCTAAATTATATTTATTATTATAAAAAATATATATTACATAAAAATAAATTAATAAATATATTTCATTCACACAATTCAATAATTATTAATGGTTCTTTTATAAATCAGACTATAAATAATATGATTTAAAGTATAACATGAATATATAAAACATCAACATAAAAATATGTATGTATGTTATATTAAATTGACATTGTTCATGATATTTCAATTTTAGTTCAATTTTTTTATTTCAAAAAAAATTCATTTTCTGTAATGACTTCAAGGTGATGAAATATATTATAGTAATCATTATTTTCAATAAAAATCATAAAATATCAAAAATCAACTCTTCTATTAAGATGAATAGTAATAATCTTGCATTAATTTATATTTTTAACTAGATTAAAAAAATTTGAAAATATAAATGGGGCTTAATATTCGTGTGAAAAAAATTAATCTTAATAATACTTTCTTAAATCATTTAAAATAAAAAATTTAAATTTTAGTCCTCTTATACCAATAGTTTGAGTAGGAATAATCATGTGAACATGTGGTAATAATAAATGAATATTATAAATTATATTATTAATGAAATAGAAAAATACATTTAAATTTTTTCACCCTAATAAACTAATAAATATTATTATACATATCCCTCATTAATTATTCAAACATTTGAAAAGTGTAATTCTAAAAATCCATATCTAATTGTCTAAACTTCCCATTTACAAGTAATTCTTACAAAAGAAAATTATAATTTGGTATATAAATTTAAAAAATGTACTAGTTGAATTATTATTATAGGATGGTTGGGTTATTAATATATACAATTTACAATTCATAAATAATAAAGAACCTTTTGTAAATTTTCTTACCATTTTAAAATTCATTATTCATATTTTCCTAAAATAATTATTAAATTCTTGTTAGATTGTTTTTCAATCCAAAAATATAAATAAATTGTATGTAATGTGAAATTTAAAAATACAAACTCCTCCAAAACCATTTATATTACCCTAACAATTATTTCAGATTTTAATCTTTCATCAATCAAATTTTTGTAGGAAATAAATTATGACAAGACTATAGTCATATAACTAGAGATTATAGTATTCATGTACATTAAATATTTCTAAAATCATTAAAATTTTCTTATTGAAAATATAAAATAATAGAAAATTTTAAGGATCATGTAATTTTTGGGTATCACAAGATTCATAAAAAAATTCTTAGGTACCCCTATTAATTTGAAACAAGATCTATAAGGTAATATATACTATAAATTATTCTAAATACGAGAAAATATAAATAATAGAGATTTTAGATTTATAATTGAAGAATTATAATAATATATTATATTCATCTTATATATAAAAAAATTGTAATTAAAGAATATCGTTCTGAACTTTTAAAAAAATAAATCATATACATATGAGGTAAACATATATCATATTCACTCCAATATTTATGTTTTCTTCTTTTTATAAATAATTATCTCATGAAAAAATTAAAAAAATTCTATTAATTTTTAATCCCTGCATTTTTTCATAAAATATCCATGATGATTTGAACTCTTCATAAAAATATTCACCAAGGATGGAATAAGTATTAAAATGATTTTTATTATAATTAAAATGATCAATTTTTTCTCAAAAAGATTCTTATTATTACATTTTTGTTTGTTAAATATATCATCATCTCTTAGAAAATATCATCTAAATATATAAATCTCTTCATCCACTTCAGGAATAATTGGTTTTAAAAATCAAAATAATCATCAGAAAATCCATAATAAAATCTTTAAATTCCAACCAATCTTCATGATTCTATATGGGAAAAGATATAAAATTTAGTTACAATCCTAAAATATTTTTTAAAATATGAATATTCAATATAGATGTAACTTGGGGATAATTCCCCTTTCTCTTTCTTTCTATAATTATTATCTTTATTTAATTTTTTTATCATTAAAATTAGATCAAATTACACCCTTTTTATTTAAAAAATAACATTTTGAATATTATAATTAAAGAGAGATATGTTTCAAATTACTATTTTAATTGTCATATCAGGAGTTCTATAATGATTAGTTTTAAATAATTTCTATTTTAATAAATTTTTATACATGATTAACATGTTTATCCATATTTTCTTTTTTAATTTATGGATTTTTAGATTAATAAGAGTTAGAATAATCAATACTAATAGATTTGGAAGTTTCCCCTCTCCTCAATAAATTCATATATTTAGTACATTTCAAGAACTAAAGTTCATATTTTTGTAATTAACAGATGTCTTCTCCAAGTTTATATTTTTAAAATTGTTTTTTTAATAATGGAAGTTTATTTCTCATACCAATTCTTGGATAAATCTCTTGGGGCAATTTTAACAATAGAATATTTATGCCATATATCCAAAAGAGAATTATTTATAGGTAAAATTTATAGTAATACTATTAATTATATGGATGAGCATTTTATATTCCACCTAATGTAAATCATGATATTAAAATATATGCATTTTAATACTTGTAATTTTTCTTATTTGGTCAATGGTGTGTATGTTTTAAAATTTTCTAAATTCACGAGTTGTCATTTAATTATATATATTGGTAAAAAAAAATTATTAATTATATAGTATATGATATTCACAAAATTATAATTAAAAATATATTTTGATAAATAACATCCTATAAGAGTATAAGATATTAAATAGGTATTAGCTTTTATTTTACCCATGTAATCCAATTAAAAATACTGAGTTTTTTAGGATAAGATCCCCTCTTAGTTTTCCACTAGTTATAGAGAGCACCATAAATATCAAGTGGTATTTGAGGAAGCAATTTATAATTTTATTTAGATCATACCATCTAGAAAATTATTTTTATAGATTTTCTATTATATGATATGTTAATAAAAAAATAATATTCAACCATTAAAAAAAGGAACCAAGTTCTATGAAAATTTTGTTATCAAGTAAAGTTGTAACTGAAAAAACATATAAAAGGCCAAGGATAAATTACTATTTTTCTGGGATGGGGGAAGATATATTAGGATATAGACTGGGGAATGGGTGGTTTAATCTAACTGTCTAAATTTTTAATGAGGGTTTTTATTTTCAATGATAATTAATATTTCAATCATTTAAATGAAGTTAAAATTTTATGAAATTCAGAAGTAAATGATTATAAATGAGAGCATAATATTTTTTGTAAATATTTTTAGATTAAAATTTTAGGATCGAAATGATGAATGTAGATGCCCAATATAAAGAGTGGGGGGGGATTGAATTCTTTAAAAATTAATTTGGAGCCTTTAAAGATTAGTTTGACAAAGTTAAATGAACATACACAACAACTCTAAAATAACCATTTTCTTAAAATTTACATCCTTAAGAGAAAAGCTTAAAAAAATTTCTTAAATGAAATATTCTTCATTAAAGCATATAGAATCTGTAATGTAATCATAGTATCATAATTAGAAAGTATAATAATGTTATACTTTCTATCCTTAACAATGTTTTGATTACAATGGAAATATAACAACATTAAATAGAAAACAAGTAACAACATGATTCTTTTAACCCAATGAAAAGGGTATCCAACAACCTTGGATAAAGTTTCCTTGATTTATAATTTCAAGAAAATATATCTCACCCCAACCCAGTTAAGCCCTAAATCCGAAGATCGGTATCTATCCTACTATCCCCACAAGCCCTCAATTTTGAAGGAAATCGGAACATCAGTCTTCCAAACCCAGAAGCCCACGATCAGCACAATCGGATTCTACACAAAGCAAGTCTTACCAAGTTTTCACACCCGAACTGGTTGTTCCAGACATCCGCATGAAGCAGTGAGAGGTGAAAAAACCTCTCTCACTAGAAATCACTACACAGCTTTTTCACATGGGCCAATTGCATCCACTATCTACATTATTCTCTGTTCGTTCAAATGGTATTGTATTTATAGGAAAATATTTTCAACGGTCGGATCCACTCTAACAGTTATATTTTCATTAAATTTTGGAGGGACTTGGACACGTGTCAAATATACACCTGTTAGTTAGTAATTGGTTGTATGACATTGTTTCATGTAACAGAAATGATATGAAGTTTTAGATAAGAATTGTATATGAAAAACATTGAATCTGATAATACTGGAATGATACATTAAACCACTCTAAAATTATTAAAAACATATTCTTTAGAAATAAAAATTATTAAAAAAATGGATTCAGTAAGGAAAAGTAAATCGGATTGTGAAACCAGAACTCATTTGTTCTGGAATCGGAATCATAAAATCAGAATAACTTATTCACCAGATTCAGTATCATAATGTCGTTATCACTTATACATTGTAATCAGTCTCATAATGATGGTATCAATTATACATTAGATTCTGTATCATAAAGGCCATATCACTTATAAATTAGAATCAGTATCATAAAGGTGGTATCACATATACACCAGATTTGGTATCAAAATGGCGGAATCACTTATACACTAGAATCTGTATCATAAAGACGGTATCACATATATTCCTGATTTTGTATTATAAATGCAGTATCACTTATACACCAGATTCAGTTTCCTAAAGGCTGTATGAAAAATCAATAAATCTTATAGAATTAAAAATCATAATAATACATCTATAAGTATAACAAAATGGATAATTCTGAATCTTATGAAAAAAAATCGAGCTTAAGAAAAAGATAGAACTTAGGAAAAAGACAAAACATAAGCAAAAGTGTTTGTGATTTTCAAAACATAAAACCATAATGATTGAAGAAGTCATAAGAAAAACTTATTGACTCAATAATATTCTCCTTTTTGGAAATCACAAATAACTTCTATAAGGAATAATATATTGAAATTGATAAACAAGTATGAAAAAACTTATCTAACCCTTTGAATGAGATTTCTGATGAATACGACTAATACCCCTTTAGGTTATGTTTCCCATGGATCATATTATTGGTCTTTAGTGTCTGGTTTTCTCTCTAAAAACAATATCCCCCCCTTAGAAATATATCTCTTATTAAAATAAAACTCCTCTATACTTGGTCATTATACTTTATTACCATAATCTCTCTCAATAGATTTTCCTCCTTTGAGGACTTTAATAAATTATTCCTTTAAAATAAATTCCCAGCCTTTGTGATTTTCAAAAAGATTGTAAGGAGTGAATAATTATAAGATTTACTTATAAGATTGAGGAAGCATATATTTGAAAACAAAAGAAAGATATGATAGAAGCTTCTTAATGAAATTTTCGAAATAATTTTTAGATTACAACAAACATCAGAATGCAAAAAAATTCATCCATATTTATTCTCTTCAGACAAAATTTTCTTTATCAGAGATTTATGTTTCTTTACTTCCTTATGATATTCTCAATGTTTTTCAACAAGATCTATTGATCCTAATTCTAATATTCAAATGAAATTATTTCTTCTTCCTAAAGAGCCACCTTTCACTCTAATTCAACTCTGACTTCCATATCACTGCTTACAGACCAGGCATAGAATTGAGTTGACTAGCTTTATTGGAGATTGATGCATTGAACTTTTAGAACTCAGTTTCACAAATATTGAATGCTATATTTGTTGAATCCATGATGTCAAAAAACTATCTTAGCTCTTCATTGATAGTTCTTCTATGGTTAAAGACTTTCTTACAAGTCACCTTCTATACTTTGTAACTGATCAAAAGATTACTAAATTATGCTTCTTGCATGGAAAACATGTCAATAAGCATATTAGTCAATTCCAATTTTTGGTTTAGAGTTTATTGAATAATTTGCCTCCAGGAATCTATATTTTCAAGAACTATAATGAGTATGACCAACTTACTTAATGATATATTGACAAAGTCATGTCTAACAGATGATGAGGATTCGAAACCAGAAATGTCTTTTCCTTTCTGAGCTCTCTTGGAGGTAAGAAAACTGATTTTTCTATTTTATTAGAGGACTTATGAGGTGATTCCCTTTAGGATGGGGAAACTGAAACACTCTTACCATTGATAGGATTTTGAAATAGAGATTGATCATCAGATACTTGGAAAACATTAATATATACTTGTCCATCTTCATCTTCTTTAAACTCTTCTTCTTCACCACCTTGATGATTAACATATTCTCTCTCTTCTTCTTCGACATCAATTACAACGTTTTATTCTTATTCAACTGGTACTTATTCGTTGACTTATACTTCTTCCTCAACTTCTACTTCAACGTGTTCTTCGACTTGATAATCTTAAACAATTTAAGAGACTAAACTCGAAGAAGTTACAATGTAGTCTTCTACTTCCCATAAAAGGTCATTATAGTATTCTTTCATTATTTTATCTTCTATTTTTGAATTGGTACTGATAAATATTGAACTATAATAGCTTTCTAGATTTTCGGAGTGGCATCTGGATTCTTATGAATGACATGAGGTTCTTGAACATGTTGAGAATTCTTTTCTACAACTTTTAGAACAGACTGAAAATACTATGGTTCCCAGATTTATTCTATAACTTCTTCTCCTTCTTTTCATTCACAATATTTTTATCTTGCATTATTTTCAAGGCCTTAGCCTCTATAGGATTTATTTCAAATGAAGGATCTCCTTCCTATTTGGTAGTTTCAATTTGTATCAATATTGTAACTCTTGCATCAGAATTTGCTTTTAGTTTCTTTGAAGGAGGAGGTGCTGATACCGGGACTTTAGGAACTAGTACTGGAAAGCATGATTCATCAAGTTTTATTTACATGGGTATGGATTTTGAAGATTATAGAACATAGCCCTAGTTCTAGACAACCATATCTTCAATGGTTTTGGATTCATGTAGAAAATATATCTTCATCCTACTTAGAGTTTCATCACTGAGCAACAAAATTTTAAAGGATAGGAGACTAATCGGTATGTGACATTCAGTTCTTAAAGGCGCATAACAATTATCCTGGAGATAGTTGTCAAATATAAAATAATTTGAGATCTAATGGATCAACCATTTAAAACCTGGATGGTGAGGAAGATGTACTTTACCAAGTTAATCATCATTAAGTTATTGATAAAGTGTTGAAGAATGATATCACATATTTTTAGATAGTCCTTATCTCCTTTTCATGGGATAATAAAGCACTTTATTCAGAGATCTACAATCTTTTGGTTCATTGTATGATTCGTAATCTTCGGATTCATAACATATCTCAGTCCAATAATATCCAAAGCCTCAAATTTCTAAAAAGAACCTTCCTTCTTAGGGTGTTTTTGAGAGCATAGAATAGATTCCCCTTCATATGGTATATTGAGAACATTTGCTGCCTTCTTATAAGAAAAAATATATGTCATATCATAACATTTAAACCTAAATAGATCTTTACCATCTTTTTGATAGAAAGTAACGGACACAAAGTACTGAATAACCAGGTCAGGGAAAACCAGATACTGACACTTCTCCGTAGCCATAGAAACATTTTCCAGTCCGTTAGATATTATCCCCTTATAGATGATGGAGTAATATTTTGCATAGCAGTTAGGGCATAACAACTTTTCTGTAAAGATTTACCAATCCTTTATTTCTTTGGGAATCTACATCTAACCTGCTGAAAATTTAGGAGTCATTCTGGATAAACAAGACAAAAGAATCAGAGCGAGGAATTTGATGAAAACTAAACTTAGACATTGGGATCAGTAAGTATGGTGTGACTCTGATAAATTATGAACCCCTTATATAGGCATAGATTATGACTTTTAAGCTACAATAAGTTAATCAAATGTCTTAACATAACCTGATCCGATCTGATGGTTGAGAATGGATATATGGATTATGAATTATGATGTTTTGTAGTAAAGTAAACCGAATTTGATAATTTTGTAATTCCAACAATTGAATATTATGATAAATAAAATAAAGGGTAAGACAATTAAACTTTTGGAATACTCTAAGAAGTGTGTCGGTATTATAAGAATTATGTTGAAATTTTTCAATTCTGGGATATCAATACCAAAATTTCATATTCTGAAATTTCCAAAACTGAAATCTCCAATTCCGAAATTTCCAATACTGAAATTTCCAAATAAAGAAAGGTATAAATTAATTTATGATGGAAAAAAATAATCTTTTGGAATGATAAAATTTCATGAAGAAGAAAAAGCATAAAGAAAGATGAAAAATATGTACTACCACTAAAATAAGGAGTAATTTAATGTTATGATTTGATTTAAAAAAGATGTATTTAAGAATTATTACCTTATAGAGATCATTCCTAGATTTTGTTTAATGTATTAAAGTCTATCAGAATGTAATGGTCTTGAAAAAATATCCACAGTCTGTTCTTTCATTCTGATGAATTGTAGAATAATATACCCTTTTATGTTTGGGATCCCTAAGAAAGTGATGTCTAATAGCTATGTGCTTTGCACGGGAGTGATGTGCATGGATTTTACTTACGGAAATGGAACTTTTGTTATCAAACATTATTTGAGTCTTATTAAAACACAAACCATTGTTTGTAAGTGTGTGTTGCATCCACAACACTTGAGCACAACCACTTCAAGTTAGAACATATTCAACATTAGATGTGGAAAGTGCAACAGAAAGTTGCTTCATACATGACCAAGAAACTATGAAATATCCTATGAAATGACATGTTCATGATTAACTTTGTCTATCCATTTTACAACCACCGAATACAGCATTTGAAAAACATTATAGTTTAAAATTATTTCCAAAGGAAAAAAACTCCAAAATATATAGTTCTCTTTAAGTAGAAAAATACTATTTCCACTTCCTTTAAATGAGATTATTTTGTATTTTCATGGAATCTTTAAAATAAGAACACTGATAACATTAAGTCAGTTCGACAAGCTGTTATGTAATTAAAACTTCCTATCATCACTCTATATGATGTTTGACCCACAGGTTTCCCTGCTTCACCAATATCAAGAGTATTAGACGTTCTGATTGGAGTACTTATATTACTTAGCAATATCATACCCGAAGTTCATAATAATATCTTCAATATACTTATATCTAGATATGTAATTTCCCTCTGATTTTTGAGAAATTTTACAACCATGAAAAAAGGTTAACGCACCCATCATACTCATCTCAAACTCAGATTTCATAAGATTCCCCATGGAATTAGTTAAGGATTCTTGAGTTGATTCAATGAAGATGCCATCAATATAAATTGGGACAATAAAATCATTATTATTATATTTCTTAGTAAAAAGGTTTGGATCAGAAGTTCCCTTAACATAGTTATTTTGAAGAAAAAATATTTAAAGTCAATCATACCAATATCTAGGGGCTTGTTTAAGTCCATACCGAGCTTTGGTATGTTTATAAACATTATTAGGATGTTTTGTATCACTAAATATAGCGGTGGATATACATAGACTTCCTCTTATACATAACTATTAAGAAAAGAACACATTACATCCATTTGATAAAATTTGAAATTAAAGAATGGTGCAAAAGGACAGAAGGATACCAATAGATTCAAGACTTGCTATAGGAGAATAAGTCTCTTCATAGTATATTCCTTCTTGTTGGATATTGCCTTTGGCAATTAATCTTTCTTTTTTTTCTTACAATAACCACGTTTTCATCTCATTTGTTTCTAAAAAACCATTTTACTCCAATAACAGAAGTTTTTTTAGGTTTATCAACCAAGATCCAAACCCAATTCCTTATATATTCGTTGAGTTCATCTTGCATATCCTTTATCCAATATTCATCACCAAAGGATTCTGGAGGAGTCTTTGGTTCAAATTCAGAAATAATAGCAACATGTTCAACCACATTCATTAAATAAATTCTAGTTCATATTAGTTGATTAACATTTCCAATGATATTATCACTGGGATGATTTCTATTTAACAAATGACTTGGGTTTTGAAGATCATCAACACAGGATAGAAAATATTCAGGAGTAAATTTTTCAGAAACATTTTCTTGAACATTATACATTTATGAAAAATCATCTATCAAAGGTTGGTGATCAGTTTTAGAAAATATTTTAGGAATTATTTTAGGTTGTTTAAAAAAAGGATCATTTTCATCATAATTAACATGCACCATTTCATCCACAATGCAAGTGTTTTTATTGAAAAATCACTATGTCTTAGAGTTAGTGGAGTAGCCTAAGAATATTACTTCTTTGGAATTGAGTGAAAATTTATATAAGTTAACCTTGGTATTTAAGATAAATAATTTTCAACCAAAATAATTAAAGTAACATACATTCTGTTTTCAGCTTGTCCCTAACTCATAAGGTGTTTTATTAAGAAAGGGTCTAATTAAAACTCAATTTATAGTATAATAGGAAGTACTTATAGCTTCATCCTAAAAATTATTAGCTATATATTATTCACTCAACATGGTTATAGTCATCTTTTGAAGAATAAAATTTCTTATTTCAACAAAAACAACCTGTCGAGGAGTTCTTGGAGATGAAAAATTGTGAGTAATACCTTTTTTACTTCAAAAAAGATTCAAAATCAGAATTTTTAAATTCTCATCCATGGTAACTATTAATAGTTATCAATGAAAGTTTTATCATTTTTAACATGAGCTCTAAAAACATTGAAATACGAAAAAGATTAAGATTTATTTTCTATAAAATAGACCCATGTAAAACTAGTGTTGTCATCAACTATGACAAAAACATAGTATTTTCCTTCAATACTTACAGTTTTCATTGAAACAAATAATTCCATTTTCACTAACTATAAGGAATTAGAAGTTGTAACTTCACATATAGATTTAATGCATGATTTATGTTTCTTTCAATTTTGACAAGGATCACAGACTTTTGAAGAATCAAACCTTTGATCTAGTAGATCATTAACATGTTCTTTCTTATAATGTTTACCAAGAATCCTTATGTTACAGTGTCTTAGTTTTCTATTCCATAGACAATATTGAACTTCAATTTCACTTAGGAAAGGATGATTCTGACATATAAGGTCTTCTAGGTTTAGTGTGTATACATACTCTTGCCTATGGTCTGAGAGAATAAATTCATCCTTGAAATTGTGTACTAGTCACTTGTCATTCCTAAAATTAACAAGATATCCATCATCACATAATTTACTTATGCTGATGAGGTTGTTCTTAAGAGCTTAAACTAATAAAACATTTGAAAATAACTATTTTCCAAGAAGAATAATGTTACCTATACAGACAATTTCTCATTGAGATTTATCTCCAAAAGTTATTTTTATACCTTTAGTCTTTAAAATCATTTCGATATAGTTTTTGGTACCAATCATGTGCTGGTAACATTCACTATCCATGTATGATATGTTTTTGGTACTTCCTTCATTATCCTAAAAAATAATAGTCAGGTTTTTGGAATCCAAGCATTCTTCGATCCGAAATTTTTTGATAATAACATTTTGGGTTTCCACATTTTTTTAGAAAATAA
Source organism: Viscum album (assembly GCA_963277665.1). Lineage (NCBI taxonomy): Eukaryota > Viridiplantae > Streptophyta > Magnoliopsida > Santalales > Viscaceae > Viscum > Viscum album. The sequence continues at coordinate 2,093,385,546 of OY728142.1, forward strand.
GGATTTATGAAACCCAAGAGATTGAACATGATTTAAGGAATGTTTTTTTTCATCCAATGGCCACCAAATTGACATTTAGAACAAAAAGGGGCTCTGGGAGGAACAAAATAAATGTTTATTAAAATAGTTTTCTCATTAGAATAACCCAATCCATGATTATTACCATGATGTCGATTTGAGAATAAATCTTGTCAAATTTTTCCTTACTAGATGTAAAATTTTCAAGTAGTTTCTTCAATGAAAATATTTCAGACATTAGTCTTAAGACTAAATTCCTATCTTCTAGAATAATAGACTTAGAGTTATGTTTATCCTCTAAAACAAATTTCTCAAAAAACAATTTTTATGATCTTTTGAAAGATTATCCTTCTCATAATTAGCATCCTAAAGTTTCATTGAATGATTCTCTAAAACATCACATTTCTTACCAATATCATCGGTAAGATCCGAAATTTATTTCATTGAAATAAATTGTATAGAAATTACCTTTTTCATGCTTCATAGAAAAATTAAAATTTCTTATCTCTAGAAACTAAGAGAACCTAGAAACATCCTCTTAGGAAGAAAAATCATGATAATTATCTGATAATAAATATTCTTCATCAGAAGGAAAATCTTTATCCGGAAAATTTTCACTCAAATACTTATTGGTTATGGATTCAGAAGTTTGTACCTCAGCTGTAGGACAATGATTTTGAAATGGATTTCATGCTATTAAACTAATATTACTTTCCTCATAAGATTCATAATCTGATGAATCGTAGGAAGAATCTCCAACACTGGAACTCCATGTGTTATTAGAATTTTTGAACATTTTATGCTTTGATCTGTAGAACATCTTCTTGTTTCCCTCATAATTCATGTCTTTCTAGTATCTTTTCATATGTAAGGGATAATTAGGTCTGATATGACCAGTTATTTTAGAATCATATCATTTCACATCTCCATATTTCTTATCTTTCACATATTTCTTATTGTATTTATATTAAATGTTCTTCTACCCAAAAATATTGTTCCTCCTCTGAGAAAGATTGGAAAAATCATTTCCTAATGTTTTACTTTTACTAGATTTAGATTGAACAACAACCTTCATATATTTAGATTCTATAACTCTCTCAGGAGTCTTGGCATTCGTATGATCTATAGTAGATGTAAGAGAAACACCTCCATTTCCATTCTTCTTCTTAATATTATCAGCATCTCTCTTCATTCTGGTTGCACGTTGAAGAATGGTTCCAAATAGTTTATCGAGATAAATCAGTGTAACTTTTCTTTTTCATCTATACCAGTTCTCTTGGATTCCCATACATTTGGCATGATGTCTATAATCTTGTCTACAAGAGATTCATCATATAAACCATTCTCACCCATTGACTGTAAGCTGTTGACAATTTTCATGAATCTTTGTTGTACCTTACATACGGGTTCCCCATAAGGAGAACAGAAACCATGATACTCAGCTCTGAGCATATCACTTATAGTTTTGTAAACTTTGGATGTTCCAAAGTGAGTTACTTCATGATTCTTCCAAATACTATTTAAGATTCATAGGATAAAATTTGGCTATATATATTTCTAGTCATGGAACAAAACAAAGTATTATGTACCTTAATTTTTAGGTGGTATTCCACTTTTTCCAGAGAAGTAAAGGTTCTATGTTCCTTATTCAGGAATATTATAATATCCAATAAAAATAATGTAGTTTTCTACACATGTGTTTATCACAAATGACTTCATTCTGTCTCTCCAATACTCATAGTTATTTCCATCAAATATTGGTGGTCTATTAGGATTGAGATTATCTAAAGATCTAACATGAACGTCTGTCATACTAAAAGGAATTTACATCCACAGAAATTATTAAGAGTAAAATATTATAATCAAATAAGAAAAATAAATCTTGAGAAATAAAAATTATATGTGGATATATGTATTTCAGAGACCTCCTATGATACCAATTATAGGATCAAGATGATGAATTTACATGCTCAATATACAAGAGGGGAATGAATTGTATTTTTTATAAATTCCATTGGAACTTTTAATGCTTATTTTAACAATGATTAATAAACATAACCAACCCCTCTAAAAGAACCCTTTTCTTAAAATTTACAACCTTATGATAAAAGCTAAAAAAAATTCTTAAATGAATGAATCTACCTTAAAGCTTATAGAATCTGTAATATAATCAGAGTAATCGAATTTGAAAATATAATAATGTTATACATTCAATCATTATCAAAGTTATGATTACGTCAGAAATAAAACAACATGAAATAGAAAACAAGTAACAATAAGATTATTTTAACCCAAAGAGAAGGGTATCCAACAACCATGGATAACAATTCCTTGATTTATACTTCCATGAAATTTAGTCTCACCCAAACCTAGGTAAGCCCTCAATATAAAGATCAGTATCTGTCTTGTTATCCCTGAAAGCCCTCGATTTAGAAGGAAATCATAACCTCAATCTTCCAAACCCTGAAGCCCATGATCAGAACGATCAAAGTCTACACAAAGCAAGTTTGAACAAGTTGTTCACACACAATTATGTTTTTCGAGTAATTCATGAAGTTTATCCACTCTCTACATTATTTTCAACTCGTTCATATGGACATGTATTTATAGGAAATGTAACCCAACGTTCAACTCCACTCCAACGGTTACATTTTCTTTAGTTTTAGAGAGACCTGGACATTTTTCAAACATACAACGGTTAGTTTGTGACAGATTTTACGACAATGTTTCATGTAACAGAAACGATGTTAAGTTAAATATAAGAATTATGTAAGTAAAACATGGAATTAGATAAAATTGGAATGATATGTTAAAAAACACTATCATTGTGAATAAAAACATATTCATAATAAAAACATTATCCGGAAAACAGATTCATTATGGAAAATTAATCAGAATTTGAAACGAGTATCTCATTTGTTATGGAATCAGAATCCTAAAATCGGAATCACTTTTACCCTAGATTTGGTAATATAAAGACTGTATCACTTATACACTGGAATCAATATCATAAAGACAATATCACTTATACACTAGATTCAGTATCATAATGGTGGTATCACATATACACAGGAATTGGTATTATAAAGACGGTAACAATTACACACCAGATTTGGTATCATAAAGGAGGTATCACTTATACAGCAGAATCAGTATCATATAGAGGTGTCACTTAAAAATCGGATTTGGTATCATAAAGGCGGTATCAATTATACACCGGATTCTGTATCATAAAGGCTATATGAAAAATCAGTAAATCAAACAGAATGTAAAATAGTAATGATACATCTGTATTTATAACAGAATAGAAAATTCCGGATCTTATGAAAAAACCAAACATAAGAAAAACACTGAACATGAGAAAATGATAGGACTTAAGAAAAATTGTTTTGTATTTTTAAAATATAAAACCATAAGGAATGAAGAATTCATAAAAAACTAATTTACTCAACAAAAATGTCATATGTTTACTACTCACATCACTCTACTACACTAATTTTATGGTATACACTAATGAAAAATATTTTCTATGGGATTCATATCTTAATTAACATGTACATTATCAAATGGAGGTATAACCATAAGTAAAAAATATGGTTTCAAATGGGATTCAAAAAAGAATAAAATAGTTAATATTATTCTAGAGTAATAACCCAAGACATGAATTTTGATGGCGGTTTAACAAAACACAATGAACACTTTTAAGAGGAAAATTAAAAAACACACAATGTTGAAAAAGATGTAAAGAAGATAGAATAGATTATATATAAGCCAAAACAAAGCAGATATTAGAATATTTTGTTGAATAATTTAACAGCATCCATTACATCTTTACAAATGGAGAAATTTTATCTACATGGTAGTAATGATTGTAAAATCATAACTCATCCTCCATATTCATTCATCATTTTTTTGAAAAATTGTTTTCATCGCATAATAAAAATCTTTATGTCTTTATATTAGATTTTATCAATTGTATAATCATATATATCAATTCATTAATCTCATTGTTCTTCCATAATTTATCTATTATATTTATTTAACAGTTTATAAATTATAAATAGTTTTATAAATCAAGAAAATGCATAAAAAAATTAAATATAAGAATAATAATACCTGAATCATGAGTAAAATTATAGTTATTAATACATTTAATGTTATATCATTATAATAACACTAAATATAAATAAATAATATTGAGTTAAATTATTCAATAAATAATATTTATTAATGATTAATTAAATCATAATACCCACTATAACATTCAATAATGGACATCCTAAAAATATTTCATTCTAGTTTCCGTGTACAATTTTTTAATTTCAAAAAAACATTTTATTACAAGATGTAGATAAAAATAATTTTTGAATACCTGTAAACACACAAAAATAAAATATAATATGATAATTAAATAAATATAATAATTTTTAATTAAATAATTCTTCATAATCTTGAATGGACACCAATAATTTAAATAAATATCACAAATGTTCATGTTTTAGAAATCCAATATTCATGTAAGGATACATTTTTATTATCATAAATTATTATATATGAATAAAAATCATGAAAAAATAATCTAATCCAATATAAAAATATATCAATTTAACCAATTATTCAAATATGTGTAAAAAATATTTATTTAAAAAAACAGAAAATATTTACAACTTAATCCATTATTATTATTCAACAAAAATACTATTTACTATTTAATAAAACTAAATCCTACATATATAATTTTATTTAAATTTCATGTCCTGAAAATTCATAAAAATCATTAGATTTTTCATGAAGTTGATTAAATTTTTTTATTTCAAAATCTTTTAGTAAATCATTATAATGAAATACTACCAAATCCTTTGTAAAAAATTATTCCTAGTGAAAATTTTTAAACATTAAGTAATTGATTATCAAAGAAATTATAATAAAAAATTTCTACAAAAATATTAATTTATTTCATTATGATTTAAAAATCTATTTGAGGGAATCCAAATATTGGTAATAATAAATGAATAATGTTGTTATGGATTATAATTACAAAAACAATATTCTATATCTACAAATTCTACATACAACACCACTAGATTTAGTAAATGTGAGGGATATGATATGTACATAACCCTGAAGAATATTTGGAATAAAGATTATCCTTGGGACATGTTTATTTGTATATTCATGTAATTTGAAACATATATAACGTCGTAACTCTTTTACATGGAGTTATATGACGAAATTTTATCTCGCCTACCTTAAACTCATTGTATCATCAATGGTTTTCATCATATCTCTATTTGTAGATATGTGATTCTATAATTGTTTTAATAAATACATTTATGTTTATTTTAAGTATATTGACATTTTTTATTCCCCATATATTTCATATTCAATCATCATCCCACCATCTTGTATTTTTAGGGTTATTAATTTAGAGGTATTTATATGGGGATATATATTTTCATATGAGAATCCTATTGTTGTGTGATAAAATAACTAATGGTTTATATTTTTCTTCTCATAATGGGAATAAAATATAGATTTATATATTTCACAATCTAGTTTTAATCCATTAAGTTATAGAGGAATTATTAATAGTGGATTTTGAGAAGGGGTAATTTTATGAATTTGGTTTGGAATATGGAATTAATGTATTTTTATCATCTTAGTTTTTTGTAAAAGTTGAATGAGTTTTATTTTTTCAATAAGATAATTCTTTTGATGAGGTCAATATTTGTGAATACATAATGGAAGGATTATACCATTCCATTAAACAATGTTTTTTAATGATAGAATATTAAAAATGGCCCAGAAAAGGGCATGACTTTTGGAATTTTTTTGGGGGGTTCCCCTATGTAACATAAGACCAAACTTTGCTACAAATAACTGATGTAGTGTATTAAGGATCAAAATAGAAAACCTGACTACAGGGTGATAACCACATTATTATATAATCTTTTGTGTCAATAACACATGCTTCAATTTTGAACTACACTATAAAACTAAAATTATTATGTAGAGATTCCACCTATTGGACATGCTAACCCCAAAATAGTCATGGGGGTCCTAGTGGTGAGGTGTTTTGTTTCACATAAATAAAAATGAATTTGGGATTCTAAAATAATGGATAATAGGTCCTAAATTCAATGAATTTCAGAAACACATAGGTAATTTTACCAAGATATTAAATTGACCACACCATAGTATTCAAAGGGAATCATTTTTATTTGGTGTGTTAATATAAGACACACCAAATGTGGTATATTTGATTTAGAAGATTCATGAATGGTTCTCCAGTGACCCAAAAAGTGTGGTCTTATAAATTATTATTTGATTCAATTGTAATTGAAAACCAATTATTTCTGGTTATTTATGTGAATAAAATTGAATTAATATAAGGCCCTATACTTAAACCTTACTTAATATTGAATTAAATGAATAATTCACATTGAGGAACTTTTCGAGTTTAGAGTTTTAGAGAATTATTACATAACTATAACATCTCAAAAGTTTAAAATGTAGACACTTCTACTAGGTTTCCATAAAATAAAAATCTCTTAAAAAGAAATATGTCTATTTTCATGTTTTATATAGAATGCATTTCCCTTGATCACATCCTTGACCCTAGTCCACATTAAGTCATGTGAGAAACATTTCAAAAAAAAACTTGGGGTGAGCATAACAAGCTCAGTAAAGGATACACAAAGAAGGAAAACTGTTAGTTTTTTAAAACAACAAGTAAACCATTAATACTTTACCAAAGTAATACTTTTCACCTTTATGAAGTAGTAAAAACTCTTCACTAAATAAAATACCATTACTTACCCTTTTGTAACCAAAATATTGCCATAAAACCCATATAAAGAACACATAACATAAAAAAGGTAACTTGGGACATAAACATACTTAAATGGAATAACAATTCGGTCGACTTCCACACATACTTATTGGAATAGCCTTACGACCGATTTCCATAACCAATTCATTGGAGGTTATAACGTAACCACCCGTCCTGGTATTCACGACACCACCTGTCATATGTTTTATCACGTAAGAACCCGTCAAATGTCCAAGTACCATTATGAAATCATAACACATAATACAATTATAACGAAAAGAAAACATTTCCACATTTCATGCACAATATATCACTTAAATATATTAACATAAAAAATCCATTATCAAACCCATTTTCAATACCAAAATACATAAAAGAGTATACGGTATTTATTTACTTTTAAAAGTATAGTGGCTTGTTGAGGAAGCCAAAGATCAAATAATACTCGCGGCAGCGGAAAGGTCTTTGTCACCGCGTACATTAAAAAGAAACATAATTTTTCTTATTTATTAAAATACATTGTATATAGAAGATTCCTTCTGAATAAAAGTAGAATTCAATGGGGTTTATACACCGTAAAAAATAAAGTTGTTTATAAAACAAGATATGCCTCAATGAAAGAAGATTGAGATGAAGTCCCTTACAAAGTCGGTATCCCTTTATTAAGGATAAATCAATTGCATAATTATGTGTGACAAAATAATACACCAAATATAATTGGATATTATGTGTAAAACAATCAGAGGTAATTCACACATATTAATATGACGACATGTTCAAGAAGTACAAGTTTAACCCAAATAATTGAAATTATGTTAAGAAGTTCCCTTACAGAAATTTGACAGCCTAACGGCGTCACTTTAAAATTTAGGAAATGAGTTGATAAGAGATAAGAAAGGTATCTCATCACATGGACATAACATTTAAAACAATAAGTATATATAAGAACATATCCAAATACAAGAATACGTAAATTAAAAGACCTAACAAAAAGAAGTCTTTTAAAAAGAGGAGGGTGAAAGGTCCCCTTACCGAGTTGGGTAACTTTGGAAACGTACACCCCCTAGAAGAAGGGTCATACAATGAAGATTTAAATACCCATAAATGAAATTATACTACAAAAAGTGTATAATAATGGGCAGTACATACACCACTCAAAGGAAATAGTGGAAAACGTAACATAAATGTCACGGGAATAAAAGTGAGATGAAAAATCCCTTACGAAAACTCGGCAACCTAATGGCGCCACATAAAACATACAAAAATGGATTTATGAGATCAAAGAGGGTATCTCATAATATGAAAATAAAAAATACTATATGTGGAATATAAAATAACATCCCAAAAAATAAGAAATATGAGCTTAAAAGAAATGACATAAAAGAGAGTACTTAAAAAGAAACACTGAGGTTGTATCCCTTACCTCGTATCCGACTTGACACGATCATTCTTTAATATCCTGAATAATAAACTTGAGTTAATTTATACTTGATTAAGAACCTTTTTCAAGTTCATTATTCCTTTATATCACTTATTACCATGTCATTAACACTATGTAATTATTTATGTTAATAACGGTCGTTTTAACGATCATTGCTACTTGAGTCAAAAATAAACTCTTTATAATTACAAGTTTGTTCATGGGGTAAAATATCCATTATAAGGCCCCAGCCTTAAACCTTACTTAATCTTGAGTTATCACAAGATTACATATTGAGGATCTTTTCGGGTTTAGAGTTTTAGAGAATTAGATCATAAAACTTGCATTACATTCCATAAACAAAGTGGTTACATAAAGATAGTATTCTTCATTCCCATCAATGGAAACACATTTAAAATAAAACATGGATTATTTCTTGACACATCCTTGACTCTATCATCTTATCATGTACCTTTCCCTTGACTTGTGAAAAACATTTCAAAAACTTGGGATGAGCTTAAAAACTCAGTATGGGTTATAAAAAAAACATGGAAAGGAAACTTGAGTTCATATATACATAAGAATGAAATCATAATTTACCCATAAAACATAGGCACTTTAACATACCTCATAAAATCATGAATAAATCATAGAAATCATAAGACATAAAGGTAACTTGAGGCATTCATAACATTCTTACGTAGGGAGTAACCCTCTTGGTTATGTTTGGAATACCCATCACAGTATATTCCCTAAAATCTCTTCGGTGAAACCTTAACGTTTCACTCCTTCGCGTTACCCAATGCATTGGAGAGCTATAATGGTCTCACCCGCCCTTAGTTTATCACGGAACCACCCGTCTTCATAATAATGCCCAAGAACCATAACATAATCATATCACATAAAACATGCATAAAGGAAACATAACATTTCCACATTTCAATCACGAGATATCAATACAACACATTGATATAATAAAAACATTATGAAAACCATTTTCAATACCAAAGTAAAACATGGTATTTATTTTTCGTTTTTTAAAAAAATGTATGGCTTGTAGAGGAAGCCGAAACTCAAATAACGGTCACGACGGCGGAGAAGTCGTTGTCGCCGCATACGTACGACAAAAACATTCCCTTTTTTCATTTAGTAAACGCTTCATATAAAAAAGATTCCTTTTGAATAAACGTAAAAGTCAAAGGGGTTTATACACCGTATAAAAGAAAGTTGTGTATAAAATAAAATATGCCTCAACGAAATGAGATTGAGACGAAGTCCCATACCTCGTATTCGACTTGACCCGACCGTTCTTTAATCTCCTGAATAATAAACTTGAGTTAATCTCTACTTTCTTATGAATCTTTTTTAAGTTCATTATTCCTTTTATACCATGTTATGAACATCATGTAATCAGTTAAGTTAATAATGTTCATTTTGTCGGTATTTGGTTCGTAAGTCAAAAATAGACTTCTTACAATTACATGTTGTTAATTTGGTCAGAGGTTCGTTATATCCAGAATGATATTAATGATTTGGATAGCATATATATCATATATATTCATCAAATACATGTATTTATAAAATTCCATCACATTTAGAGGTAAGAAATGAAATGCACCGTTCATGGAGACGGTAAGCCGTACGTACGCATGAACGCTACTTTCATTTCTATTTCGTATTTTATAGAATGGAATCATAATGATATAAAGGTATATTATAATTCCAGTATAATATCATATATAATATCATAGTTCCATCCTTTATATGTCCCACATATGGTATTTAACGAATCAAATCACTTTGAGGGGGCGGTAGTCCGCACTTCCTAAAATGAAGATATCGTGTTTACCCATAATGGAAACCATAAATGTATGCCCAAAATGAAAAAAACAGAAGCTTAAGGAAACCATAAACATTATATATATCATATATAAAAATAGTTACATCATAATGGTCACCTTTGAAGGTGTTAAATGAGTATTGAACAATCATCGTTTCAGGAGGCTGAATTTCGCCATCCACGGAAACCGTATGTTCTTTAACCATTTGATGTAGTTGTGTGAGAGTGTAGCTAAAATATATCTTATAACAACATCCTATTATATTGAAGATACTGTTTTTGTTACAAAAGAAGTAAATAAAAAGAGTTTAGGGGGTTCGAGAAGCAAAATAAAACAAATGAACATGAGCGAATGAATTACCTTAAAAAGTGTAACTCCTTTTGATTTGAGCCTAAAGGCTTCCATTGAAAGGATTCTGCCCAAATGGGAATTCTCTAGGATGAGGAGAGGGATGTGGAGAGAGCAAATGGGCAGGGTTTGGCCGATCCAAAGGCTTTAAGAGTGTGTGAAATGAGGTAGAGGTGGGGGCCTTTTATAAGAGGAGAGGAGGGGCACTTTTGGAAAGTAAAGAAATATAACTTTATTTGAAAATGTGTTTCGGTTTTAAAAGGTCCCACATTGATATAATTCGTGGATAAGGTGATAAGGGTTCTAAATCCACTCATCCAATTGGTTTTGGACATGTTTAGTGCATAGATTTTACATTATCTTTCTATTTTATTTAAATCGTCAAATAATGATGTCATCGCTGCATCATTATTATGTCATAAATAATTTAATTTATTTAATCTCTACAAATCATACAAAAATTACTATTATGTAGGAAATCTTTTTAGCTTTCCAATGACTATTTATAATCAAAATTTGGACTTGTATAACCCCACTTAAAAATTGTTTTCGTAAAACATATTATGTTTGTGTCATTTTCACTTTAACATTAAATAAAAAGTAATTTATGTCATTTCCCAAAAAACGTGGATCCATGGGGTCCCCAAGTTGACCCATGGCATTTCATGGTCGGCCATGACACAACCAATGAGGTTGGGACATGTGTCTAGGTCATTTCATTTTATTAAAGTATTATTTATACCTTAAACTACCCTAATTACCACTAATCGCGATTAAGAACTTAATAAGTTACTATTCACCAAAAAAATTATTTTAATCTCATTGAACCACATTTTACTTCTTAATGACAGCCATGTATGTCGGATTTTCAAAATTCAGTACACATTAGTGGTAAACTTTCATTTAACTGAAAAATCAGTTTTCTTGATTACCACTTAGTGGTTTCACTATTCATCAAAAATTGAAGTTTTTCAGAAAATTACCAAAAATTCACCCTAAGCTATATTTGATATTCCAAATTCAAAAATGAAGTCTATATTACAAAATTCAAATCATATAAGTCACATTAATTAATTTAATAATTAATTCCCGCTGCCAGAGCAAATAGCGTGTTTTTACAAAACAATAAGTATCAAAATATTGACACCAGTTTAAGTTTAATTTCAAAGTGAAATTGATTCCAATGACCACCATTGGATAAAATGGTAAAAATATATTATAATTTAACCTCAAAACCAATTCAAAACATAATCTAATCATATAAATAAATTAGGTTAAAAAGCAGTTTTGATGTAAAATGCAGTATTTTTCACGGTTCATTAAAAAAAATGAACATTGTCAGAAAAATACCAACAATTCACACAAGGTAAATTTTGATGTCCCAATCATAAAGAATAAGTTTATTTTGACAAACATAGTTTATAAAATTGTCAAAATATAGATTCAAAAATGGTTTGCCATCAAAAGGCACTAAAACAATCTTTTAAGAATATTAGTGTATTACATGCATAAGATTGTATTTATTTTCATTTTAAGCCTCTATAACACTATCTTAATCATTAATAGACATAAATAAAAATATCTATTATTCATTACTTACTTGGGATGTTACATCCTTCACCCCTTTAGAAAATTGCGTCCCCGCAATTTATTTACTTATCGAATAAATGGGCGTACTTATCCCTCATTGCATTTTCAGATTCCCATGTTGCCTCTTCAATCATGTGGTTTTTCCACAAAACCTTTACCTGCTTAATCACCTTATTCCATAACACTTTCTCCCTGTGGTCAAGAATCTGGACCGGTTGTTCCTCATAAGATACGTTCTCTTCCAGCTGAACTACCTCTGGACTCAAAACATGAGATGGATCTGACATATACTTTCTCAACATCGAAACGTGAAAAACATTATGTACCTGAGATAAACTCGGAGGTAAAGCCACTCGGTATGCAACTGATCCAACTTTCTCCAGAATTTCGTATGGTCCAATGAACCTTGGACTCAACTTTCCTTTCTTACCAAATCTCATCACACTTTTCCAAGGAGAAACCTTGAGAAAAACATGATCACCTACCTCGAAAGATAGATCCTTCCTCCGGTTATCCGCATAACTCTTCTGCCTGCTCTGAGCAGTTCTCATGTGTTTCTGAATCAGCTGAACTTTTTCTGCCATCTCTTCTACCAATTCTGGTCCCATCAACTTTCTTTCACCCACTTCATCCCAGAAAGCTGGAGTTCGACACCGCTTCCCATATAATGCCTGAAATGGTGCCATCTGTATACTGGAATGAAAACTGTTATTATATGAAAACTCAACCAAAGAAAGATGTTGGTCCCAACTTCCCTGATAATCCATAGAACAAGCTCGTAGCATATCCTCCAATGTCTGAATTGTTCGTTCTGACTGCCCATCTGATTGAGGATGAAAAGCTGTACTAAAATTTAATTCAGTACCCAACGACTTCTGAAGGCCTTTCCAAAAGTTATAAGTAAACCTGGGATCACGATCCGACACAATGGAGAGAGGAACTCCATGTCACCTGACTATCTCTTTAAGATACAAATGGGAAAGTTGATCAAGATAGAACGTATCTCATATAGCAAGGAAATGAGCAGATTTGGTCAAGCGATCAACAATAACCCAGATTGCATTATTACCTCGAGATGTCTTCTGTAATCCAACAACAAAGTCCATGGATATATTCTCCCATTTCCACTCTGGCACTGGTAAAGGCTGAAAAATCCCTTTCGGTAACTGCCGCTCTGCTTTAACCTGCTGACAAGTCAAACACTTCACAGTAAAATCAGCAATATCTATTTTCATTCCATCCCACCAGTAATACTCCCGCAGATATCTATACATCTTAGTACTGCCCGGATGAACTGAAAATGGAGAACTATGAGCTTCACATAACAACTCTCTCTTCAACTGTGAATCACAAGGCACACACAATCTCTTCCCAAATCTCAAAACGCAATCATTATCAATGTTGAATTCAGGCAACTTACCTTTCTGAACCAGCTCTACCATTTTCTGCAACTCACTGTCTTACTTCTGTGCTTGCTTGATTCTATCTGATAGTGAAGATCTCGCTGATACCTGAAACAAAACAGAAGGAATTCCTACACCAACAACTTCTATGCCAAAGTTCATCAAATCCTTAACCAAAGGATCACGTTCCAACCGCAACATTGTTAATGAATCATTACTTTTTCGACTCAAATCATCAGCCACTTTATTTTCTTTTCCCGGATGGTAATGAATTGTACAATCATAATCTTTGATTAATTCCAGCCATCTCCTTTGTCTAATGTTTAACTCTTTCTGAGTGAATATATACTTTAAACTTTTGTGATCGGTATATATTTCACACTTTACTCCATACAAATGATGCCTCCAATTTTTTAAAGAAAAAACAACAGCAGCTAATTCCAAATCATGTGTAGGGTAATTTACCTCAGGAGTTTTCAACTGTCGTGAAGCATAAGCAATTACCTGATCATTATGCATTAGGACGCAACCAAGTCCTTTCAATGAAGCATCACTGTATATAACAAAATCACCATTCCTGGAAGGTAGTGCCAAAACTGGAGCATTCACCAATCTTCTTTTCAATTCCTGAAAATAATCATCACATTCTTTTGTCCAGATAAACTTAACACCCTTCCGAGTTATCTTAGTCATTGGACTAGATAACCGTGAAAAATTTATAACAAACCTTCGGTAATAGCCCGCCAAACCAAGGAAGCTACAAATCTCGGTTACATTTGTGGGTCTTGGCCATTCTTCCACAACTTTTGTTTTTGCAGGATCAACAGTTATTCCATCTTTAGAAACAATTTGACCAAGGAAGGAAGTTTGTTGCAACCAAAACTCACACTTGCTGAATTTCCCATAAAGTTTCTTTTCTTTTAAGGTTTGCAAGATAACCCTTAAATGTTTTTCATGCTCTTCTTTACTTTTAGAAAACACCAAAATATCATCAATGAAAACCACCACAAACTTATCCAAGAACTCATGGAAAATTCTATTCATTAAGTCCATGAATACAGCAGGTGAATTGGTTAGCCCAAAAGGCATTACTACAAATTCATAATGGCCATATCTCATACGGAACGCGGTCTTCGGAATATCTGCCTCCTTTACCTTCAGCTGATGGTACCCCGATCTCAAGTCAATCTTTGAAAAAAATTGAGCTCCCTGGAGCTGATCAAACAAATCATCGATATGAGGAAAAGGATATTTGTTCCTAACAGTGATATTATTCAAGGCTCTATAATCAATACAAAGTCTCATAGAACCATCTTTCTTTTTAACAAATAAAACAGGAGCACCCCATGGTGATGTGCTAGGTCTAATGAAACCTTTCTCTAATAAATCTTGCAATTGCTCCTTCAACTCTAAAAGTTCAATTTGTTCCATTCGATAAGGGGGTTTTGAAATTGGCTTAGAATCAGGAACTAAGTCAATAGTAAACTCAACTTCCCGATCTGGTATTATTCCAGGCAACTCATCAGGAAAAACATCAGGATACTCATTTACCACTGGCACATCATTAATCTGAACAGTTCCTTTATTTTCAACGACGTGTGCAAGGTAACATTCATTTCCATCTTTTACAAGTTTCTCGGCCTCTTGATATGTTATCAAAAGTAAGGGTTCATTCTTGTAAACAAACTGAAAGTCTTTCTGAAAATAAACTTCTTTAGCTCTACAGTCAATCTTAGCATGGTAAATAGAGAGCCAATCCATACCCAGGATAACATCAAACTCAACTAGAGGTAGAACAATAAGGTTTTCAAGTAGGTTCTTTCCACAGATAAGGATAGGAAGATTCTTATAAATTCTTTTTGCCTCGACACTTCCCCCAGGTGTTTTTACTAAAAGTTCAGGAGTCATTTATTGAGATGGTATTCCCATTTTACTAGAAAAGGTTTTAGAGATGAAAGAATGTGTAGACCCCGAATCAAACAACAAACTGGCATAATCTGAAAAAACAAACAAAGTACCTGATACAACTTCATTTGATGGCCCGACATCTGCTGAAGTAGTTTCAAAGGATTTCACCACCCCTTTCTGCTTGTAGTCTAACTGCTTCCCATCACTCAAGCTCCTTGTCGGACACTTGTTTGCATAGTGACCCATCTCATTGCACTTATAACATTTCACTAACTGTAAATCAAATTTGTTCTTACCTTCACCTTGATCCTTTTAAGTGCAATCACGAGCATTATGTCCCATCTTACCACATCGGTAGCACTTCCCAGAATTCAGAAGACATTCCCCAGCATGCCTTTTGCCACATTTATCACAAACTGGAAACTTAGTTCTCTTACCATCAGACTTTTTTGAAGAATTCTTACCTTTCTCCTTCCACCTCGGTCTCTTCTTCTGCTGGTTTTTATAGAAAACTTGGTCATCGGCAAACTCCATTTCCACCTTCTCAGCACATCGAACAAGCTTTTCATAACTTTTAAACTCACGAGAAGCTAATGCCCTTCGATACTTTGGCTTTAATCCTGAGTAAAAACGATTGATTTTACTATCAAGGTCCCAGATAAAATTTGGAGCATACCTTGCCAATCGAGTGAACCTTTCTTCATAGGCAGCCACTGAGTCTTCCTCTTACCTCAATTCCAAGAATTGCTTTTCCATCCTAAGTCGAACAACCTTAGGAAAATACTTCTCAAGAAACATACCTTTGAATTCATCCCAGTCAAGAGCATCAATCTCATCAGCATCCCTGATATTTTTAACCATAGACCACCACTGATCTGCTTCACCCTCCAAACGGTAAATAGCAAGACTAACCTTTTGATTGTCTGAACACCCCATGACATCAAAAATCTTCTCCAGTGCTTTAATCCACCCTTCAGCTAGCACAGGGTCAGATGATCCTCTGAATGATGGTGGATGTTGCCTCATGAAATGTTCCACCACTGACATGTTCCTCTGCGGTTGATCTGGCTGATCTCGTGCAAGGATACCACTGCCATTTATCGCTTGAGTCAACTGTGCAATTACTGCAACAAACTGTTCAGTTCCAATTCCGACCATTTCTGGATGTTGATTCAGAAGGTTATTTCCTTCTGTATGCCTTCCTAGCACAGCTTCCCTGTTTCCTCTGTGGAAAACCATTCTGAACAAACACGTCTTAGATGAAGCAACATGGTAATCTTTAAATGCTATATCATTTAGAGAAAAAATATATTTTGGATAATCATTTAATAGAATTCTAACTCCTAAAGTTATCTAAACCGACCTCTAATACCAACTATAAGGCCCCAGCCTTAAACCTTACTTAATCTTGAGTTATCACAAGATTACATATTGAGGATCTTTTCGGGTTTAGGGTTTTAGAGAATTAGATCATAAAACTTGAATTACATTCCATAAACAAAGTGGTTACATAAAGATAGTATTCTTCATTCCCATCAATGGAAACAAATTTAAAATAAAACATGGATTATTTCTTGACACATCCTTGACTCTATCATATTGTCATGTACCTTTCCCTTGACCTGTGAAAAACATTTCAAAAACTTGGGATGAGCATAAAAACTCAGTATGGGTTATAAAAAAACATGGAAAGGAAACATGAGTTCATATATACATAAGAATGAAATCATACTTTACCCATAAAACATAGGCACTTTAACATACCTCATAAAATCATGAATAAATCATAGAAATCATAAGACATAAAGGTAACTTGAGGCATTCATAACATTCTTACGAAGGGAGTAACCCTCTTGGTTATGTTTGGAATACCCATCAAAGTATATTCCCTAAAATCTCTTCGGAGAAACCTTAACGTTTCACTCCTTCGCATTACCCAATGCATTGGAGAGCTATAACGGGCTCACCTGCCCTTAGTTTATCACGGAACCACCCGTCTTCATAATAATGCCCAAGAACCATAACATAATCATATCACATAAAACATGCATAAAGGAAACATAACATTTCCACATTTCAATCACGAGATATCAATACAACACATTGATATAATAAAAACATTATGAAAACCATTTTCAATACCAAAGTAAAACATGGTATTTATTTTTCGTTTAAAAAAAAGGTATGGCTTGTAGTGGAAGCCGAAACTCAAATAACGGTCACGACGGCGGAGAAGTCGTTGTCGCCGCATACGTACGACAAAAACATTCCCTTTTGTTGTTTAGTAAACGCTTCGTATAAAAAATATTCCTTTTGAATAAACGTAAAAGTCAAAGGGGTTTATACACCGTATAAAAGAAAGTTGTGTATAAAATAAAATATGCCTCAATGAAAGGAGATTGAGACGAAGTCCCATACCTCGTATTCGACTTGACCCGACCGTTCTTTAATATCCTGAATAATAAACTTGAGTTAATCTCTACTTGCTTATGAATCTTTTTCAAGTTCATTATTCCTTTTATACCATGTTATGAACATCATGTAATCAGTTAAGTTAATAATGTTCATTTTTTCGGTATTTGGTTCTTAAGTCAAAAATAGACTTCTTACACTTACATGTTGTTAATTTGGTCAAAGGATCGTTATATCCAGAATGATATTAATGATTTGGATAGCATATATATCATATATATTCATCATATACATGTATTTATAATATTCCATCACATTTAGAGGTAAGAAATGAAATGCACCGTTCATGGAGACGGTAAGCCGTACGTACGCATGAACGCTACTTTCATTTCTATTTCGTATTTTATAGAATGGAATAATAATGATATAAAGTTATATTATAATTCCAGTATAATATCATATATAATATCATAGTTCCATCCTTTATATGTCCCACATATGGTATTTAACGAATCAAATCACTTTGAGGGGGCGGTAGTCCGCACTTCCTAAAATGAAGATATCGTGTTTACCCATAATGGAAACCATAAAGGTATGCCCAAAATGAAAAAAAAAGAAGCTTAAGGAAAACATAAACATATTATATATCATATATAAAAATAGTGACATCATAATGGCCACCTTTGAAGGTGTTAAATGAGTATGGAACAATCATCGTTTCGGGAGGCAGAATTTCTCCATCCACGGAAACCGTATGTTCTTTAACCATTTGATGTAGTTGTGTGAGAGTGTAGCTAAAATATATCTTATATAAACATCCTAGTATATTGAAGATACTGGTGTTGTTACAAAAGAAGTAAATAAAAAGAGTTTAGGGGGTTCGAGAATCAAAATAAAACAAATGAACATGAGCGAATGAATTACCTTAAAAAGTGTAACTCCTTTTGATTTGAGCCTAAAGGCTTCCTTTGAAAGGATTCTGCCCAAAGGGAATCCTCTAGGATGAGTAGAGGGATTTGGAGAGATCAAATGGGCAGGGGTTGGCCGAGCCAAAGGCTTTAAGAGTGTATGAAATGAGGTAGAGGTGGGGGCCTTTTATAAGAGGAGAGGAGGGGCACTTTTGGAAAGTAAAGAAATATAACTTTATTTGAAAATGTGTTTCGGTTTTAAAAGGACCCAAATTGATATAATTCGTGGATAAGGTGATAAGGGTTCGAAATCCACTCATACAATTGGTTTTGGACATGTTTAGTTCATAGATTTTACATTATCTTTCTATTTTATTTAAATCGTCAAATAATGATGTCATCGCTGCATCATTATTATGTCATAAATAATTTAATTTAGTTAATGTCTAAAAATCATAAAAAATTACAATGATGTAGGAAATCTTTTTAGATTTCCAATGACTATTTATAATCAAAATTTGGACTTGTATAACCCCACATAAAAATTGTTTTCGTAAACCATATTATGTTTGTGTCATTTTCACTTTAACATTAAATAAAAAGTAATTTATGTCATTTCCCAACAAAAGTGGATCCATGGGGTCCCCAAGTTGACCCATGGCATGTCCTGGTCGTCCATGACACAACCAATGAGGTTGGGACATGTGTCTAGGTCATTTCATTTTATTAAAGTATTATTTATACCTTAAACTACCCTAATTACCACTAATCGCGATTAAGAACTTAATAAGTTACTATTCACCAAAAAATTATTTTAATCTCATTAAACCACATTTTACATATTAATGACAACCATGTATGTCGGATTTTCAAAATTCAGTACACATTAGTGGTAAACTTTCATTTAACTGAAAAATCAGTTTGCTTGATTACCACTTAGTGGTTTCACTATTCATCAAAAATTGAAGTTTTTCAGAAAATTACCAAAAATTCACCCTAAGCTATATTTGATATTCCGAATTCAAAAATGAAGTCTATATTACAAAATTCAAATCATATAAGTCACATTAATTAATTTAATAATTAATTCCCGCTGCCAGAGCAAATAGCGTGTTTTTACAAAACAATAAGTATCAAGATATTGACACCAGTTTAAGTTTAATTTCAAAGTGAAATTGATTCAAATGACCACCATTGGATAAAATGGTAAAAATATATTCTAATTTCACTTCAAAACCAATTCAAAACATAATCTAATCATATAAATAAATTAGGTTAAAAAGCAGTTTTGATGTAAAATGCAGTATTTTTCACTATTCATTAAAAAAATGAACATTGTCAGAAAAATACCAAAAATTCACACAAGGTAAATTTTGATGTCCCAATCATAAAGAATAAGTTTATTTTGACAAACATAGTTTATAAAATTGTCAAAATATAGATTCAAAAATGGTTTGCCATCAAAAGGCACTAAAACAATCTTTTAAGAATATTAGTGTATTCCATGCATAAGATTGTATTTATTTTCATTTTAAGCCTCTATAACACTATCTTAATCATTAATAGACATAGATAAAAATATCTATTATTCATTACTTACTTGGGATGTTACATCCATTATATCCAGAATTATATTAATTATGTATATATAATATATATAATATATATCCATAATATTCATGCATTTATAATATTACATAACATTTAGAGGTAAGAAATGAAATGCACCGTTCATGGAGATGGTAAGTCGTACGTACACATGAACGCTACTTCCATTTCTATTTCATATTTAATGGAATTAAACATAATGATACATAATAGTATTATAATTCCAGTATGGTATCATATATAATATCATTAAATATATCCTTTATGCACACCACCTATTATATTAACGAATCAAATCAATTTGAGGGGGCGGTAGTCCGCACTTCCTAAAATGAAGATATCGTGTTTACCCATAATGGAAACCATAAAGGAATGCCATAAATGAAAAATACAAATGCTTAAGAAAAACATAAACATATAATATATCAAATATAAATATAGTGACATCTTAATGGCCACCATTAATGGTGTTAAAAGAATATTGAACAATCATCATTTCGTGAGGCAGAAATTCACCATCCACAGAAACAGTGTGTTATTTAACCATTAGATGTAGGTCTGTGTAAGTGTAGCTCTAATCCTTCTTATAAAAACATCCTAGTATATGTACGATACTTTTTTTGTTACAAAATAAATGAATAAAAAGATTTGATAGGGTTGGAGAAGAAAAATAAAACAAAAGATTACAAGTGAAGACGTTACCTTAAAATCGGGTAACTCACATTGGTTTGAACCAAAATAGTTTCTTGAAGAGATTCCTGCCTAAGGTAAGGCTTCTATGATGAGTAGAGAGATTTAGAGAGACAAAAGGATCAGATCTTCTCTGAGAAAAATTCTTGAGAGGTGTGGGTAAGGTGGTAGAGGTGGGGGCCTTATATAAGAGGAGAGGAGGGGCACTCTTGGAAAAGTATAAAATGTTACTTTATTTTCAAATGAGTATCGGATTTTAAAGGTCCCAAATTTATTTTTTCGAGGATAAGATGATAATAGTTCGAAATACACCCATCAAATAAGTTTTTGACATGTGTAGGTCTTAGATTGTACATTATCTTTGCATTTTATTTAAATCGTTAAATAATGAGTTAATCACTGCATCATCCTGATGTCAAAATAATTTAATTTATATAATGTCTAAAAATTATAAAAAAATACTATGATTTATGAAATAGTTTTATCTTTCAATTCCCTATTTATAGTCAAAAATCGGACTTGAATAACCCCATGTAAATTTTTTTTTAGTAAAACAATACATGTTTGTGTCATTTTTACATTTACTTTAAATAAAATGCATAAATGTCATTATCTTACCCAAGTGGCTCCATGGTGTCCCAAAAATCAACCCATGGGTTTTCTTGGTTGGAAATGACTCATAAAATAGGGTTGGGAGAAGTTTCATGATGTTTTCATTTTATTATAATATCATTTTTACCTTAAATCACACTAATTACCTTTAATCGCGATTAATAAAACTTAAATGTTACTTCTCATAAAAAAATATTTTCATCCCATTGAACCAAATTTTACATAATAATAAAAATCATTTAAATTGGAATTTTGAAATTCAAATCACAGAAGTGGTAAAGTGCCATTTAAATGAAAAATCAGTTTTTGTAACTACCACTTTGTGGTTTCACTATTCATCAAAAATTAAGGTTTTTCAGAAAAATACCAAAAATTCAACCTAATCTATATTTGAAATTACAAATTCAAAAATGATTTCTATTTTTCCAAATTTATAACATAGAATTTGCATTAATTAATTTTATAATTAAAGCCCGCTGTCAAATCAAATAGCATGTTTTTAAGAAACAATATCTATCAAACGATTGACACTCGTTTATGTCCAATCTCAAAGTGATATTAATTCTAATAGACACCATTGGATTAAATGGTAAAAATATATTCTAATTTCACTTTAAAACAAATTCAAAACATAATCTAATCATATAAATGAATTAGATTAAAAAGAGGTTTTGAATTAAAATACAACATTTTTCACTATTCATTAAAAATGATCTTTATCTGAAAAATACCAAAATTTTACACAAAGTAAATTTTGAAGTCCCGATTCTAAAGAAGAATTTTATATTGTAAAATATAATACATTAAATTGTCACAAATTGGATTTAAAAGAGGTTCTCCATCAAAAGGCAGTTAATAGACCTTTTAAAGAATATTAGAATATTTACGCTTAAAATTGGATTCATTCACATTTTTAATCCTCTAACATTTATTGTAAAAAGTAAAAATATTTGGCAAATATCTATAACCATTTTGTAGTTAGTTCTGTTCATTCCCGTCATTACAACAGCTAGGTGTTAAGTACCATCTATGATAAAATTATTTTATTATTAGAGTGCAACGTATGATTTTAAAGGAACTCATTGTTGCGTATTGGGTAAGCCATCGAGCATAGCGTTACCTTTAAATTAATATTAACATTTTATTCAAAAATAGGGATAAATATAAAAATATCATATTCATTATTTACATAGGGTGTTACATCCTTCCCCCCTTTTGGGAATTGCGTCCTCGCAATTTTAAAATTTGGCTCGGAAACATAATTGAAAGCCCCACATCGGAAAAGGAGTAAATTATACTATCACATTAAAAGAAAGTAAGGGAAGTACAAAGGTCACCCAAGTTAACCCATTCTATGATTCCATGTATGAAAACATGGATATGGAAGAAAAAACAAAGGTTCATGTTTTGAGGGAGTGTGATAGAAAACATGTTTAGGATAAACTTAATCACTAGAAAATAACAAACTTGTGATGGGTTAAACAGTATTGGATTCCCTAGTAGGAAATGTTAACGGACAACATTTTTTTAGTTACTTTTCATTGAGGAATTTATTTTTGAGCTTAACTAAAACATAAGGAAACATACTTACTATAAGGCCCCAGCCTTAATCCTTACTTAATCTTGAGTTATTACAAGATTACCCATTGAGGATATTTTCGGGTTTAGAGTTTTAGAGAATTAGATCATAAAACTTGCATTAAATTCCACATATAAACAAAGTGGTTACATAAAGATAGTATTCTTCATTCCCATCAATGGAAACACATTTAGAATAAAACATGGATTATTTCTTGACACATCCTTGACTCTATCATCTTATCATGTACCTTTCCCTTGACCTGTGAAAAACATTTCAAAAACTTGGGATGAGCATAAAAACTCAGTATGGGTTATAAAAAAACATGGAAAGGAAACATGAGTTCATATATACATAAGAATGAAATCATACTTTACCCATAAAACATAGGAACTTTATCATACCTCATAAAATCATGAATAAATAATAGAAATCATAAGACATAAAGGTTACTTGAGGCATTCATAACATTCTTATGTAGGGAGTAACCCTCTTGGTTACGTTTGGAATACCCATCACAGTATATTCCCTAAAAATCTCTTCGGAGAAACCTTAACGTTTCACTCCTTCGTGTTACCCAATGCATTGGAGAGCTATAACGGGCTCACCCGCCCTTAGTTTATCACGGAACCACCCGTCTTCATAATAATGCCCAAGAACCATAACATAATCATATCACATAAAACATGCATAAAGGAAACATAAAATTTACACATTTCAATCACGAGATATCAATACAAGACATTGATATAAAAATATTATGAAAACCATTTTCAATACTAAAATAAAAGTAAAGTAAAACATGGTATTTATTTTTCTTTTAAAAAGAAGGTATGGCTTGTAGAGGAAGCCGAAACTTAAATAACGGTCACGACGGCGGAGAAGTCGTTGTCGCCGCATACATACGACAAAAACATTCCCTTTTTTCGTTTAGTAAATGCTTCGTATACAAAAGATTCCTTTTGAATAAATGTAAAAGTCAAAGGGGTTTATACACCGTATAAAAGAAAGTTGTGTATAAAATAAAATATGCCTCAACGAAAGGAGATTGAGACGAAGTCCCATACCTCGTATCCGACTTGACCCGACCGTTCTTTAATCTCCTGAATAATAAACTTGAGTTAATCTCTACTTGCTTATGAATCTTTTTCAAGTTCATTATTCCTTTTATACCATGTTATGAACATCATGTAATCGGTTAAGTTAATAATGTTCATTTTGTCGGTATTTGGTTCTTAAGTCAAAAATAGACTTCTTACACTTACATGTTGTTAATTTGGTCAAAGGTTCATTATATCCAGAATGGTATTCATGATGTAGATATCATATATGTCATATATATCCAGTACATACATGCATTTATAATATTACATAATCATTTAGAGGTAAGAAATGAAATGCACCGTTCATGGAGACGGTAAGCCGTACGTACGCATGAACGCTACTTTCATTTCTATTTCTTATTTTATAGAATGGAATCATAATGATATAAGAGTATATTATAATTCAAGTATAATAACATATATAACATCATTAACTTTATCCTTTACACATCCCACATATGGTATTAACGAATCAAATCACTTTTAGGGGGCGGTAGTCCGCACTTCCTAAAATGAAGATATCGTGTTTACCCAAAATGGAAACCATAAAGGTATGCCCAAAATGAAAAAAACAGAAGCTTAAGGAAAAAACAAACATATTATATATCATATATAAAAATAGTTACATCATAATGGCCACCTTTTAAGGTGTTAAATGAGTGTTGAACAATCATCGTTTCGGGAGGCAGAATTTCGCCATCCACGGAAACCGTATGTTCTTTAACCATTTGATGTAGTTGTGTGAGAGTATAGATCAAATAAATATTATAAAAACATCCTTGTATATTTAATATACTGGTGTTGTTACAAAATAAGTAAATAAAAATAGTTTAGGGGGTTGGAGAAGCAAAATAAAACAAACGAACATGAGAGAATGAATTACCTTTAAAAGTGTAACTCCTTTTGATTTGAGCCTAAATGCTTCCGTTAAAAGGATTCTGCCCAAAGGTAGTCCTCTAGGATGAGGAGAGGGATGTGGAGAGAGTAAATGGGCAGGGGTTGGCCGAGAAAAAGGCTTGAAGAGTGTGTGAAATGAGGTAGAGGTGGGGACCTTCTATAAGAGGAGAGGAGGGGCACTTTTGGAAAGTAAAGAAATATTACTTTATTTGAAAATGTGTTTCGGTTTTAAAAGGTCCCACATTGATATAATTCGTGGATTAGGTGATAAGGGTTCTAACTACACTCATCCAATTGGTTTTGGACATGTGTAGTTCATAGATTTTACATTTTCTTTCTATTTTATTTAAATCGTCAAATAATGATGTCATCGCTGCATCATTATTATGTCATAAATAATTAAATTTATTTAATGTCTAAAATTATAAAAAAAATACTATGATATATTAAATCTTTTTAGATTTCCAATTACTATTTATAATCAAAAATTGGACTTGTATAACCCCAGTTAAAAATTGTTTTCGTAAAACATATTATGTTTGTGTCATTTTCATTTTAACAGTAAATAAAAAGTAATTTATGTCATTTCCCAACAAAAGTGGATCCATGGGGTCCCCAAGTTGACCCATGGAATTTCATGGTCGGCCATGACACAACCAATGAGGTTGGGACATGTGTCTAGGTCATTTCATTTTATTAAAGCATTATTTATACCTTAAACTACACTAATTACCGCTAATCGCGATTAAAAACTTAATAAGTTACTATTCACCAAAAAATTATTATAATCTCATTGAACCACATTTTACTTCTTAATGACAACCATGTATGTCGGATTTTCAAAATTCAATACACGTTAGTAGTAAACTTTCATTTAACTGAAAAATCAGTTTGCTTGATTACCACTTAGTGGTTTCACTATTCATCAAAAATTGATGTTTTTCAGAAAATTACCAAAAATTCACCCTAAGCTATATTTGATATTCAGAATTCAAAAATGAAGTCTATTTTACAAAATTCAAAACATATAGGTCACATTAATTAATTTAATAATTAATTCCCGCTATCAGAGTAAATAGCGTGTTTTTATGGAACAATAAGTATCAAAAGATTGACACCAGTTTAAGTCTAATTTCAAAGTGAAATTGATTCCAATGACCATCATTGGATAAAATGGTAAAAATACATTCTAATTTCACTTCAAAAACAATTAAAAACATAATCTAATCATATAAATAAATTAGATTAAAAAGCATTTTTGATGTAAAATGTACTATTTTTCACTATTCATTAAAAAATGAACATTGTCAGAAAAATACCAAAAATTCACACAAGGTAAATTTTGATGTCCCAATCATAAAGGATAAGTTTATTTTGACAAATATAGTTTATAAAATTGTCAAAATATATTTTCAAAAATGGTTTGCCATCAAAAGGCAGTAAACCAATCTTTTAAGAATATTAGTGTATTCCATGCATAAGATTGTATTTATTTTCATTTTAAGCCTCTATAACAATATCTTAATCATTAATAGACATAGATAAAAATATCTATTATTCATTACTTACTTGGGATGTTACATCCTTCCCCCCTTTAAAAAATTGTGTCCCCGCAATTTATTTACTTATCAAATAAATTAGGGTACTTATCCCTCATTACATTTTCGGATTCCCATGTTGCCTCTTCAATCATGTGGTTTTTCCACAAAACCTTTACCTGCTTAATCACCTTATTCCGTAACACTTGCACCCTGTGGTCAAGAATCTGGACCGGTTGTTCCTCATAAGATAGGTTCTCTTCCAGCTGAATTACCTCTGGACTCAAAACATGAGATGGATCTGGCATATAATTTCTCAACATCGAAATGTGAAAAACATTGTGTACCTGAGATAAACTCGGAGGTAAATCCACTCGGTATGCAACTGATCCAACTCATTCCAGAATTTCGTATGGTCCAATGAACCTTGGACTCAACTTTCCTTTCTTACTAAATCTCATCACACTTTTCCAAGGAGAAACCTTGAGAAAAACATGATCACCTACCTCGAAAGATAGATCCTTCCTCCGGTTATCCGCATAACTCTTCTGCCTGCTCTGAGCGGTTCTCATGTGTTTCTGAATCAGCTGAACTTTTTCTGCCATCTCTTCTACCAATTCTGGTCCCATCAGCTTTCTTTCACCCACTTCATCCCAGAAAGCTGGAGTTCGACACCACTTCCCATATAATTCCTGAAATGGTGCCATCTGTATACTGGAATGAATACTATTATTATATGAAAACTCAACCAAAGAAAGATGTTGGTCCCAACTTCCCTGATACTCCATAGAACAAGCTCGTAGAATATCCTCCAATGTCTGAATTGTTCGTTCTGATTGCCCATCTCATTGAGGATGAAAAGCTGTACTAAAATTTAATTCAGTACCCAACGACTTCTGAAGGCCTTTCCAAAAGTTAGAAGTAAACCTGGGATCACGATCCGATACAATGGAGAGAGGAACTCCATGTAACCTGACTATCTCTTTAAGATACAAACGGGAAAGTTGATCAAGAGAGAAATTATCTTGTATAGCAAGGAAATGAGCAGATTTGGTCAAGCGATCAACAATAACCCAGATTGCATTATTACCTCGAGATGTCTTCGGTAATCCAACAACAAAGTCCATGGATATATTCTCCCATTTCCAATCTGGCACTGGTAAAGGCTGAAGCATCCCTTTCAGTAACTGCCGCTCTTCTTTAACCTGTTGACATGTCAAACACTTCACAGTAAAATCAGCAATATCTCTTTTCATTCCATCACACCAGTAATACTCCCGCAGATCTCTATACATCTTAGTACTACCCGGATGAACTAAAAACGGAGAACTATGAGCTTCACATAACAATTCTCTCTTCAAATGTGAATCACAAGGCACACACAATCTCTTCCCAAATCTCAAAACGCAATCATTATCAATGTGGAATTCAGACAACTTACCTTTCTGAACCATCTCTACCTTTTTCTGCAACTCACTGTCTTGCTTCGGTGCTTTCTTGATTCTATCTGATAGAGATGATCTCACTGATACCTGAAACAAAACAGAAGGACTTCCTGCACCAACAACTTCTATGCCAAAGTTCATCAAATCGTTAACCAAAGGATCACGTTCCAACTGCAACATTGTTAAAGAAGCATTACTTTTTCGACTCAAAGCATCAGCCACTTTATTTGCTTTTCCCGGATGGTAATGAATTGTACAATCCTAATCCTTGATTAATTCCAGCCATCTCATTTGTCTCATGTTTAACTCTTTCTAAGTGAATATATACTTTAAACTTTTGTGATCGGTATATATTTCACACTTTACTCCATACAAATGATGCCTCCAAATTTTTAAAGCAAAAACAACAGCAGCTAATTCCAAATCATGTGTAGGGTAATTTACCTCATGAGTTTTCAACTGTCGTGAAGCATAAGCAATTACCTGATCATTCTGCATTAGGACGCAACCAAGTCCTTTCAATGAAGCGTCACTGTATATAACAAACTCACAATTCCTGGAAGGTAGTGCCAAAACTGCAGCATTCACCAATCTTCTTTTCAATTCCTGAAAACAATCATCACATTCTTTTGTCCAGATAAACTTAACACCCTTCCGAGTTAGCTTAGTCATTGGACTAGATAACCATGAAAAATTTCTAACAAACCTTCGGTAATAGCCCGCCAAACCAAGGAAGCTACGAATCTCGGTTACATTTGTGGGTCTTGGCCATTCTTCCACAACTTCTGTTTTTGCAGGATCAACAGTTATTCCATCTTTAGAAACAATGTGACCAAGGAAAGAAATTTGTTGCAACCAAAACTCACACTTGCTGAATTTCCCATACAGTTTCTTTTCTTTTAAGGTTTTCAAGATAACCCTTAAATGTTTTTCATGCTCCTCTTTACTTTTAGAAAACACCAAAATATCGTCAATGAAAACCACCACAAACTTATCCAAGAACTCATGGAAAATTCTATTCATTAAGTCCATGAATACAGCAGGTGAGTTGGTTAGCCCAAAAGGCATTACTACAAATTCATAATGGCCATATCTCGTACGGAACGCGGTCTTCGGAATATCTGCCTCCTTTACCTTCAGCTGATGGTACCCCGATCTCAAGTCAATCTTTGAAAAAAAACTGAGCTCCCTGGAGCTGATCAAACAAATCATCGATATGAGGAAAAGGATATTTGTTCTTAACAGTGATATTATTCAAGGCTCTATAATCAATGAAAAGTCTCATAGAACCATCTTTCTTTTTAACAAATAAAACAGGAGCACCCCATGGTGATGTGCTAGGTCTAATGAAACCTTTCTCTAATAAATCATGCAATTGCTCCTTCAACTCTAAAAGTTCAATTTGTGCCATTCGATAAGGGGGTTTTGAAATTGGCTTAGCATCAGGAACTAAGTAAACAGTAAACACAACTTCCTGATCTGGTATTATTCCAGGCAACTCATCAAGAAAAAAAAAAGGATACTCATTTACCACTGGCACATCATTAATCTGAACAGTTCCTTTATTTTCAACGACGTGTGCAAGGTAACATTCATTTCCATCTTTTACAAGTTTCTCGGCCTCTTGATATGTTATCAAAATTAAGGGTTCATTCTTGTAAACAAACTGAAAGTCTTTCTAAAAAGAAACTTCTTTAGCTCTACAGTCAATATTATCATGGTAAATAGAGAGCCAATCCATACCCAGGATAACATCAAACTCTACTAGAGGTAGAACAATAAGGTTTGCAAGTAGGTTCTTTCCACAGATAAGGATAAGAAGATTCTTATAAATTCTTTTTGCCTCGACACTTCCCCCAGGTGTTTTTACCAAAAGTTCAGGAGTCATTTCTTGAGATGGTATTCCCATTTTACTAGAAAAGGTTTCAGAGATGAAAGAATGTGTAGACCCCGAATCAAACAACACACTGGTATAATCTGAAAAAACAAACAAAGTACCTGATACAACTTCATTTGATGGCCCGACATCTGCTGAAGTAGTTGCGAAGGATTTCACCACCCCTTTCTGCTTGTAGTCTAACTGCTTCCCATCACTCAAGCTCCTTGTCGGACACTCGTTTGCATAGTGACCCATCTCATTGCACTTATAACATTTCACTAACTGTAAATCAAATTTGTTCTTACCTTCACCTTGATCCTTTTCAGTGCAATCACGAGCCTTATGTCCCATCTTACCACATCGATAGCACTTCCCAGAATTCAGAAGACATTCCCCAGCATGCCTTTTGCCACATTTATCACAAACTGGAAACTTAGTTCTCTTACCATCATACTTTTTTGAAGAATTCTTACCTTTCTCCTGCCACCTCGGTCTCTTCTTCTGCTGGTTGTTATAGAAAACTTGGTCATCAGCAAACTCCATTTCCACCTTCTCAGCACATCGAACAAGCTTTTCATAACTTTTAAACTCACGAGAAGCTAATGCCCTTCGATACTTTGGCTTTAATTCTGAGTAGAAACTATTGATTTTACTATCAAGGTCCCGGATATAATTTGGAGCATACCTTGCCAATCGAGTGAACCTTTCTTCATAGGTAGCCACTGAGTATTCCTCTTGCCTCAATTCCAAGAATTGCTTTTCCATCCTAAGTCGAACAGCCTTAGGAAAATACTTCTCAAGAAACATACCTTTGAATTCATCCCAGTCAAGGGCATCAATCTCATCGGCGTCCCTGATATTTTTAACCATAGACCACCACGGATCTGCTTCACCCTCCAAACGGTAAATAACAAGACTAACCTTTTGATTGTATGAACACCCCATGACATCAAAAATCTTCTCCAGTGCTTTAATCCACCCTTCAGCTAGCACAGGGTCATATGGTCCTCTGAATGATGGTGGATGTTGCCTCATGAAATGTTCCACCACTGACATGTTCCTCTGCGGTTGATCTGGCTGATCTCGTGCATGGATACCACCGCCATTTATCGCTTGAGTCAACTGCGCCATTACTACAACAAACTGTTCAGTTCCAATTCCGACCATTTTTGGATGCTGATTCGGAAGGTTATTTCCTTCTGTATGTCTTCCTAGCACTGCTTCCCTGTTCCCTCTGCGGAAAACCATTCTGAACAAACATGTCTTAGATGAAGCAACATGGTAATCTTTAAATGCTATATCATTTCGAAAAAAAAAATATTTTTGGATAATCATTTAATAGAATTCTAACTCCTAAAGTTATCTAAACCGACCTTTGATACCAACTATAAGGCCCTAGCCTTAAACCTTACTTAATCTTCAGTTATTACAAGATTACACATTGAGGATCTTTTCGGGTTTAGAATTTTAGAGAATTAGATCATAAAACTTGCATTACATTCCACATATAAACAAAGTGGTTACATAAAGATAGTATTCTTCATTCCCATCAATGGAAACACATTTAGAATAAAACATGGATTATTTCTTGACACATCCTTGACTCTATCGTCTTATCATGTACCTTTCCCTTGACCTGTGAAAAAAATTTCAAAAACTTGGGATGAGCATAAAAACTCAGTATGGGTTATAAAAAAAACATGGAAAGGAAACATGAGTTCATATATACATAAGAATGAAATCATACTTTACCCATAAAACATAGGCACTTTAACATACCTCATAAAATCATGAATAAATCATAGAAATCATAATACATAAAGGTAACTTGAGGCATTCATAACATTCTTACGTAGGGAGTAACCCTCTTGGTTACGTTTGGAATACCCATCACAGTATATTCCCTAAAAATCTCTTCGGAGAAACCTTAACGTTTCACTCCTTCGCGTTACCCAATGCATTGGAGAGCTATAACGGGCTCACCCGCCCTTAGTTTATCACGGAACCACCCGTCTTCATAATAATGCCCAAGAACCATAACATAATCATATCACATAAAACATGCATAAAGGAAACATAAAATTTCCACATTTCAATCACGAGATATCAATACAAGACATTGATATAAAAACATTATGAAAACCATTTTCAATACTAAAATAAAAGAAAATTAAAACATGGTATTTATTTTTCTTTTAAAAAGAAGGTATGGCTTGTAGATAAAGCCGAAACTTAAATAACGGTCACGACGGCGGAGAAGTCGTTGTCGCCGCATACGTACGAAAAAAACATTCCCTTTTTTCGTTTAGTAAACGATTCGTATAAAAAATATTCCTTTTGAATAAATGTAAAAGTCAAAGGGGTTTATACACCGTATAAAAGAAAGTTGTGTATAAAATAAAATATGCCTCAACGAAAGCAGATTGAGACGAAGTCCCATACCTCGTATCCGACTTGACCCGACCGTTCTTTAATCTCCTAAATAATAAACTTGAGTTAATCTCTACTTGATTATGAATCTTTTTCAAGTTCATTATTCCTTTTATACCATGTTATGAACATCATGTAATCAGTTAACTTAATAATGTTCATTTTGTCGGTATTTGGTTCTTAAGTCAAAAATAGACTTCTTACACTTACATGTTGTAAATTTGGTCAAAGGTTCATTATATCCAGAATGGTATTCATGATGTAGATATCATATATGTCATATATATCCAGTACATACATGCATTTATAATATTACATAATCATTTAGAGGTAAGAAATAAAATGCACCGTTCATGGAGACGGTAAGCCGTACGTACGCATGAACGCTACTTTCATTTCTATTTCGTATTTTATAGAATGGAATCATAAATATATAAGATTATATTATAATTCCAGTATAATAACATATATAACATCATTAACTTTATCCTTTACACATCCCACATATGGTATTAACGAATCAAATGACTTTTAGGGGGCGGTAGTCCGCACTTCCTAAAATGAAGATATCGTGTTTACCCATAATGGAAACCATAAAGGTATGCCCAAAATGAAAAAAACATAAGCTTAAGGAAAACACAAACATATTATATATCATATATAAAAATAGTGACATCATAATGGCCACCTTTGAAGGTGTTAAATGAGTGTTGAACAATCATCGTTTCGGGAGGCAGAATTTCGCCATCCACGGAAACCGTATGTTCTTTAACCATTTGATGTAGTTGTGTGAGAGTGTAGCTCAAATAAATATTATAACAACATCCTTTTATATTTAAGATACTGGTGTTGTTACAAAATAAGTAAATAAAAAGAGTTTAGGGGGTTGGAGAAGCAAAATAAAACAAACGAAGATGAGAGAATGAATTACCTTTAAAAGTGTAACTCCTTTTGATTTGAGCCTAAAGGCTTCCTTTGAAAGGATTCTACCCAAAGGGAATCCTCTAGGATTAGGAGAGGGATGTGGAGAGAGTACATTGGAAGGGGTTGGCCGAGCCAAAGGCTTGAAGAGTGTGTGAAATGAGGTAGAGGTGGGGGCCTTTTATAAGAGGAGAGGAGGGGCACTTTTGGAAAGTAAAGAAATATTACTTTATTTGAAAATGTGTTTCGGTTTTAAAAGGTCCCACATTGATATAATTCGTGGATAAGGTGATAAGGGTTCTAAATCCACTCATCCAATTGGTTTTGGACATGTGTAGTTCATAGATTTTACATTATCGTTTTATTTTATTTAAATCGTCAAATCATGATGTCATCGCTGCATCATTATTATGTCATAAATAATTAAATTTATTTAATGTATAAAATTATAAAAAAAATACTATGATATAGGAAATCGTTTTATCTTTCCAATGACTATTTATAATCAAAAATGGGACTTGTATAACCCCACTTAAAAATTGTTTTCGTAAAACATATTATGTTTGTGTCATTTTCATTTTAACATTAAATAAAAAGTAATTTATGTCATTTCCCAACAAAAGTGGATCCATGGGGTCCCCAAGTTGACCCATGGCATTTCATGGTCGGCCATGACAAAACCAATGAGGTTGGGACATGTGTCTAGGTAATTTAATTTTATTAATGCATTATTTATACCTTAAACTACACTAATTACCACTAATCGCGATTAAGAACTTAATAAGTTACTATTCACCAAAAAATTATTATAATCTCATTGAACCACATTTACTTCTTAATGACAACCATGTATGTCGGATTTTCAAAATTCAATACACATTAATGGTAAACTTTCATTTAACTAAAAAATCAGTTTGCTTGATTACCACTTAGTGGTTTCACTATTCATCAAAAATTGAAGTTTTTCAGAAAATTACCAAAAATTCACCCTAAGCTATATTTGATATTCCGAATTCAAAAATGAAGTATATTTTACAAAATTCAAAACATATAGGTCACATTAATTAATTTAATAATTAATTCCCGCTGTCAGAGCAAATAGCGTGTTTTTATGGAACAATAAGTATCAAAAGATTGACACTAGTTTAAGTCTAATTTCAAAGTGAAATTGATTCCAATGACCACCATTGGATAAAATGGTAAAAATATATTCTAATTTCACTTCAAAACCAATTCAAAACATAATCTAATCATATAAATAAATTAGATTAAAAAGCAGCTTTAATGTAAAATGCAGTATTTTTCACTGTTCATTAAAAAATGAACATTGTCAGAAAAATACCAAAAAATCACACAAGGTAAATTTTGATGTCCCAATCATAAAGGATAAGTTTATTTTGACAAATATATTTTATAAAATTGTCAAAATATAGACTCAAAAATGGTTTGCCATCAAAAGGCAGTAAAACAATCTTTTAAGAATATTAGTGTATTCCATGCATAATATTGTATTTATTTTCATTTTAAGCCTCTATAACACTATCTTAATCATTAATAGACATAGATAAAAATATCTATTATTCATTACTTACTTGGGATGTTACACTTACTTGTCATGTTGACTTTCATCTTCTACTATATTTCTTACACGAACTCATATTTTCTCCAAAAGATGAGTATTTAGGATGTCTTGTTTACCTTAAGAGATCTATAATCAACTTCTAGAGAATCACCTAATCCACAAAAGAGAACTATATACTTCCCATGTCTTTAGACTTTATCCAAAACCAAAACCAAAATGGTTAGTACATGATCAGATAATCCAGAAAAGGATAACCCTTTATAAAAAGAAAATTTATTCTTAATCTCCAAAATTTGTCCAATACCCAAAGTTCAATGAGGACCATTTTATAAAAACAGTTTCCATAAAATTATTCAATGTAACCCAAACTATTATCGAAACCCAAATATTTGATGTATTTAGTTACATAGTCTTCCAAGGTACAACTTAACACTTATCTCCAATTAACGTCAGTTGGTCTAAAAGTCTCATATTGAAAAGTAATTAACCTAATCACATATCCTCCATGATAGGTTAATAATTTCTATAGATAACACAAAATCAACTTACTCTTAGTTCATAAAATCATCTAACTAAAAATAATTATTCAAACTAACCAGGGAATTCACGTAGTTCCGTGGTAGGTGATAAATACCAGTTTCACTTTGGTTGTGGGTTCGATTCCCGTAGCTTTATCCAACGCGAAGGGTTGTCACACGGTCTGTGTGTTGTCCTTTTTTCAAAACTATATAATTCTTAAAAATTATCCAACAATGAGATAAAATTTTAAAAAATAACCATAACATAATTTAACCTCAATTTTATCTCATGCCTTTCACTTTCCATAATAACATATAGTAACCCATAATTACCTCAAAAGTAAGGATCATATAAACCCAAATGATTCTTTATAACTATTTCCACAAAAGAACAGATAACTAATCCTTGAATAAAATTTTCATATATCAAACATCAGGGTAACACATACTATAAAAAGTCTTCTAATGCAACCCCGTCATCAAAAGAGACTTAATACTCTTAATAATTTCACCATAACTCTTGAAGCCCTTATATGATGAATTCTTACTCATTAAACATTCTTCATGATCCATTAACCATTACTTTCAAACTTATTCTGAAATACTTCTTTCCTACAAACAAAATCATGATTCATATCCTATGATTCCAAAATAGGAAAGCAAAAGTTTAAGAAATTATTCATACCTTTGATTGGCAATTTTCAGTATCATCACCCTCAATTGGAATGGAATTAGGTATTGGTAAACGAATATTTGTATGATCTTGGTGATCCCATTCTAGAAACATCTTCATAGGACATGTGTTTGAATAATGACCATGAACACCACATTTAAAACATTCAATTGATCCCACAGAAAAAACTTCTTTCCCTTTCATCGAGTCAACTGGATGCTTCCTTTTTTCATGGCAGGTTATTTCTTTATGACCTTAATTTCCACATATATAGAATATTTCTATCACTTTGAAACATTTTTCTAGGTGTTTCTTTCCACATCTTTGACACAAAGGTTTTTTAACACACTTACCTTTATGATTATTACCTGTAGTTCCGTAGGGATTTGTTTCTCGAATATATGATGCCTTATTGAAATAACCAAGGTTTAGGTGGTCAATAATGACTCCATATAGTTGGTTGAGGATAAACACAAGAGTTATCATTGAAGTTCCCATATCATTCAGTTGCTCACTCAGAAAACTCTCACAGTTTCCTTCACATCCACTGTTACTTTGGTGCCTGCTAGATCCAGCAATTTACTAAAACCAAAAAGGTCAGTGTGAGTATATCAAAAAAAAACCATCATGTACTAACGAGGATGATAAACACTAAGATATACTTACTCATTCACTTTATCTAAAACTAGGACTCTTTCTGAAATCCTAACCATATGGTATTGTCACTTATGCTTAGAGAATACTCTAACCTCTAATGTTATCTAAACCGACCAATGATACCAACTATAAGGCCCTGTCCTTAAACCTTACTTGATATTGAATTAAATGAATAATTAACATTGAGGATATTTTCAGTATTAGAGTTTTAGTGAATTAGGACATAACTATTACATCTCAAAATATTACAAAGTAGACACTTCTACTTTGTTTCCATAAAATAAAAAACTCATAAAAAGAAACATGTCTAGTTCCATGTTTTATATAGAACGACTTTACCTTGATCCCATCCATGACCCTAATCCACATTACGTCCTGTGAGAAACATTAAAAAAACTTGGGGTGAGCATAACAAGCTCTGTAAAGGATACACAAAGAAGGAAAACTGTTAGTTTTTCAAAACAACAAGCAAACCATGAATACATTACCAAAGTAATACTTTTCACCTTTATAAAGTAATAAAAACTCTTCACTAAATAAAATTCCATTAATTACCCATTTTTTAACAAAAATATTACCATAAAACACATATAAATAACACATAACATAGAAAGGTAACTTGGGACATAATCATACTTAAATGGAATAACCATATAGTCGACTTCCACACATACTTAATGGAATAGCCATACAGCTAACTTCCATTGTAACATCCCAAGTATGTAATGAATAATACATATTTTTATTTATGTCTAGTAATGAATTAGATAGTGTTTTAGAGACTTAAAATGAGAATAAATCCAATCTTAAGCATGGAATACACTAATATTCTTAAAGTATTGTTTTACTACCTTTTGATGGAAAACCAGGATTAAATCTATAATTTGACAATTTAATAAGCTATATCTATCCAAATAAACTTATTATATATGATTGGGACATTTAAATTTACTTTGTATAAATTTCTGGTATTTTTCTGATAATGTTCTTTTTTTAATGAATAATGAAAAATGATGTATTTAAATTCAAAACCTCTTTTTAATATAATTTATTTATATGATTATATTATCTTTGTAATTTGTTTTATAGTAAAATTAGAGTATATTTTTACCATTTAATCCAATGGTGGTCATTGTAATTAATTTCACTTTGAAATTGAACATAATCTAGTGTCAATCTTTTGATACTAATTGTTTCATAAAAACACGCTATTTGCACTGACAACAGGAATTAATTATTAAATTAATTAATTTAACTTATATGTTTTGGATTTTTTAAAATAGACATCATTTTTGAATTCGGAATATCAAATATATCTTAGGGTGAAGAGTTGGTATTTTCTAAAAAACATCAATTTTTGATGAATAGTGAAACCACTAAGTGGTACTTAAAAACTGATTTTTCGTTTAAATGAAATTTTACCAGCTCTGTGTTTTGAATTTAAAAAATCTGACATAAATGGTTGTCATTAAGAAGTAAATTGTGGTTCAATGGGATTAAAATAATTTTTTGGTGAATAAGAACTTTTAAGTTTTTTAATCGCGATTAGAGGTAATTAGTGTAATTTAAGGTAGAAATAATGTTTTAATAATATGAAATGACCTAGACACATGTCCGACCATTATTGGATGTGTCATGGCCAACCAAGAAAATCCATTGGTCAACATGGGGACCCCATGGAGCCACATTGGAAGTAAAATGACATTAATGCCTTTTATTTAATGTTAAAGTAAAAGTGTCACAAACATGAGTTATTTAACTAAAAAAATTTTAAATGGGGATATACAAGTCATATTTTGGACAATAAATATTCATTATAAAGATAAAACAATTTCCTATATCATAGTATTTCTTTATAATTTTTAGATATTAAAAAAATTAAATTATTTATGACACCATGATGATGTAGCGATTACCTCATTATTTAACAATATAAACAAAATGAAAATATAATGTAAAATATAAGACCTACACTTGTCAAAAACCTATTCTATGGGTGGATTTAGAACCCTTATCATCTTATACTCGAAATTTATAATTTTGGGACCTTTTTTATCCGAAAATAATTTTATAGGAAAGTATCTTTTCTTAACTTTCCAAGAGTGCCCCTCCTCTCCTCTTATAAAAGTCCCCCACCTCTACCACCTTACCCACACTTCCAAAGCCTTTGGCTCAGAAAAAACCTACCTATTTTGTCTCTCCACATCCCTCTATTACTCTTTTAAGCCTCAATTTGGGCAGAAGTCTTCCCAAGGAAGTCTTTGAGCTCAAATCAAAAAGAGTTACTCGTTTTAAAGGTAGTGTTTTCTCTTGTGTTCTTTTGTTTTATTTTGATTCTCCAACCCTCTAAACTCTTTTTATTCCATTATTTTGTAACAAAACCAGTATCTTCAATATACTAGGATATTTTTATATTAAGTATTCGAGCTATACCAACACACACCTCCGTCTAATGGTTAAAGAACATACTGTTTCTGTGGATGGCGAATTTCTGCCTCACAAAACGATGATTGTTCAAAACTCATATAACACCTTCAAAGGTGGCCATTAATATGTCACTATAATTATATATGATATATAATATGTTTATGTTTTCTTTAATCTTCTATATTTTTCTTTTATGTCATACCTTTATGGTTTCCATTATGGGTAAACGAGATATCTTCATTTTAGGAAGTCCAGACTACCGCCCCCTCAAAGTGATTTGATTCGTTAATGCCATATGTGGGATGTATAAAGGATGAAGTTAAAGTTATTATATATTATGTTATAATGTAATTATAATATACATTTATGTAATTATGATTTCATTCCATAAAATACAAAATAGAAATCAATAAGCGTTCATGCGTACGTACGACTTACTGTCTCCATTAACGTTGCATTTCATTTTTTATCCCCAAATGTAATGTACTATTATAAGTAAAAATATATAATGGATATATATGATGTATGTTACATATATGTGATGAATATAATTCTGGAATTAAAATATACATACCTCTCATTTAGTTTTAGTTCCATTAATATGACATAGAAATGAAAGTCACGTTCATGCGTACGTACGGATTACCGTCTCCATGAACGGTGCATTTCATTTCATACCTATAAATGATTATGTAATATTATAAATACATTTATATTCTGGATATATATGATATATATAATATCCAAATCATGAATATCATTCTGGATATAATGAACCTTTTACCACACGATCAACACGTAATTGTATGAAGTCCACTTTCGACTTAGGAACCAAATATCGACAAAACAAACATTATTAACAAAAATGATTACATAATGTTTATAACATGGAAATAAGTGATATAAAAGGAATAATGAACTTGAAAAAGGTTCTTAATCAAGTAGAAATTAAATAATGTTTATTATTCAGGAAATTATAGAATGACCGAGTCAAGTCGGACCTGAGGTAAGGGACTTCGTCTCAATCTCCTTTCATTGAGGAATATTTCATTTTATACACAACTTTCTTTTTTACGGTGTATAAACCCCTTTGAGTTTAACTTTTATACAAAAGGAATCTTTTTCTACGAAGCGTTTTACAAAATGACAAAAAGGAATGTTTATTTTAACCTACGTGGTGACAACGACATTTTCCGCCGCCACGAGTATTATTTGGTCTTTGGCTTCCTGAACAAGCCATAATGTTTTTTTTAAATGAAATTAAAACCATATACTCTTTTATGAATTTTGGTATTGATAATGTTTTTTATAATGGATTTGTTATGTCAATATATTTAAGTGATATATTGTGATGAAAGTGTGGAAATGTTTTCATTCCATTATATTTGTTTTATGTCTTATGATTTTATAATGGTACTTGGAAATTTGATGGGTGGTTACGTGATGAACTGTATGATGGGTGGTACTGTGAATACCAGGACGGGTGGTTACGTTATAACCTCCAATTCATTGGGTATGGAAGTCGGCCGTATGGCTATTCCATTAAGTGATATGTGTGTAAGTCGACCGTATGGTTATTCCATTTAAGTATGTTTTTGTATCAAGTTACCTTTATATGATATGTGATCTTTATATGGGTTTTATAGTAATAGTTTGGTTACAAAAGAGTAAGTAATGATATTTTATTTAGTAAAGAGTTCTTACTACTTCATAAAGGTGAAAAGTATTACTTTGATAAAGTATACATGGTTTACTTGTTGTTTTGATAAACTAACAATTTTCATTTTTTGTGTTTCCCTTACTGAGCTTTTTACGCTCATCCCATGTTTTTGAAATATTTTTCACAAGTAAAGGTAAGGGTACATGATATGATGATAGTGTCAAGGAAGTGTCAAGAAAGAATCCTTGTTTTATTTTAAATATGTTTCCGTAGACGAGAAAAATGATTTCTATCTTTTATGTAACCACTTTGTTTAAATGTGGAATGTAATGCAAGTTTTATGTTCTAATTATCTAAAACTATAAACCTGAAAATATCCCCAATGCATAATCCTGTAATAACCCAAGATTAATAAAGTTTTAAGGTTGGGGCCTTATAGTTGGTATTAGAGGTCGGTTTAGATAACATTAGGAGATAGAATTCTATTAAATGATTATCCAAAAATATATTTTTTATGGTAAAATTGAAATGATATAGAATTTAAAGATTACCAGGTTGCTTCGCCTAAGATATTATTGTGATAAGAATGGTTTTCTATAGAGGAAACAATGAATCTTTTCTAGGAAGGCATACAGAGTATAATGACCTTTCAAATCAGCAACCAGAGATGGTCAGAATCCAAATTGAGCAGTTTACTACACTGATGGCTCAATTGAATCAGGTGATAAATGGTGGTTTTGTTTTTTGATGTTATTATGGTGTTTTCTAAAAGTAAATAGGAGCATGAAAGTAATTTAAGGGTTATCTTGCATACCATAAAAGAAAAGAAACTGTATGAAAAATTTAGCAAGTGGGAGTTTTGGTTACAAAAAATTTCTTTCCTTGGTCACATTGTTTCAAAAGATGGCATAACTGTTGATCATGCTAAAACAAAAGTTGTTGAAGAATGGCCAAGATCCACAAATGTAACCGAGATCTGTAGTTTCCTTGGTTTGGCAGGTTACTACTGAAGGTTTGTTGAAACTTTTTCACGATTATCTAGTCCAATGACTAAGCTAACTCAGAAGGGTGTTAAGTTTATTTGGAAAAAAGAATGTGATGATTGTTTTCAGTAGTTGAAAAGAAGCTTGGAGAATGCTCCAGTTTTGGAACTTCCTTCCAGGAATGGTGAGTTTGATATCTACAGTGATGATTCATTGAAGGGACATGGTTGGGTCCTTATGCAAAATGATTAGGTAATTTCATATGCTTCAAGTCAGTTGAAAACTCATGTGGTAAATACCCTAAACATGATTTGGAATTAGCTGTTGTTGTTTTTGCTCTAAAAATTTGGGAGCATCATTTGTATGGAGTAAAGAGTGAAATATATACCGATCACAAAAGTTTAAAGTATATATTCACTCAGAAAGAATTGAACATGAGACAGAGGAGATGGCTGGAATTAATCAAGGATTATTATTGTACAATTCATTACCATCCGGGAAAAACAAATAAAGTGGCCGATGCTTTGAGTCGAAAAAGTAATGCTTCATTAACCATTCTATGTTTGGAACAAGATCCTTTTTTTTTTGATGACTTTGGAATAATAGTTTTTGTTGAAGGAAGTTCTTCTGTTTTGTTTCAGGTATTATTGAGATAATCCCTATTAGAGATAACTAAGCAAGCACAGAAGAAAGATAGTGGGTTACAGAAAAAGGTAGTGCTGGTTCATGAGGGTAAGTTGAGTAAATTTAATATTGATAATGATTTTGGATTGAGGATTGGGAAGAGATTATGTGTACTTGGTGATTCACAGTTGAAGAATGAGTTGTTATGTGTGGCTCATAATTCCCCATTCTCAGTTCATCCTGGCAGTACTAAGATGTACAGAGATCTTCGTAAGTATTACTGGTGGGATGGAATGAAAAGAGATATTACTGATTTTACTGTAAAGTGTTTGACTTGTCAGCAGTTTAAAGCAAAGCAAAAGTTACTGAAAGGGATGCATCAGCCTTTACCAGTGCCAGAGTGTAAATGGGAGAATATATCCATGGACTTCGTTGTGGGATTGCCAAAGACACCTTGAGGTAATAATGCAATCTGGGATATTGTTGATCGATTGACTAAATCTACTCATTTCCTTCCTATTCAAGATACATTCTCTCTAGATCAACTTTCTCGATTGTATCTTAAAGAGATATTCATCTTTCATTGAGTTACCCCATCTATTGTATCTGATCATGATCCCAGGTTTACTTCTAACTTTTTTAAAGGCCTTCAGAAGTCATTGGGTACTGAATTAATTTTTACTACAGCTTTTCATATGCAATCAGATGGGCAGTAAGAATGAACAATTCAGACCTTGGAGGATATCCTACGAGCATGCCCTATGAATTATCAGGGAAGTTCGGACCAACATCTTTCTTTGGTTGAGTTTTCATATAATAACAGTTTTCATTCTAGTGTACAGATGGCACCGTTTGAGGCATTATATGGGAAGCGGTGTCGAACTACAACTTTTTGGGATGAAGTAGGTGAAAGAAAGCTGATGAGACCAGAATTGGTAGAAGAGATGGCAGAAAAAATTTAGTTGATTCAGAAACACATGAGAACAGCTTAGAGCAAACAGTAAAGTTATGCGTATAATGGGAGGAAGGATCTATCTTTTGAGGTTGGTGAACATGTTTTTCTCAAGGTTTCTCCATGGAAAAGTGTGATGTGATTTGGTAAGAAAGGAAAGATGAGTCCAAGGTTCATTGGACCATATGAAATTCTGGAGAGAGTTGGATTAGTTTCTTACTGAGTGGCTTTACCTCCGAGTCTATCTTAGGTACACAATGTTTTTCTTGTTTCGATGTTGAGAAAGTTTATGTCAGATCCATCTCATGTTTTGAGTCTAAAGGAAGTTCAGCTGGAAGAGAACCTATCTTATGAGGAACAACCAGTCCAGATTCTTGACCACAGGGAGCAAGTGTTATAGAATAAGGATATTCATCAGGTAAAGGTATTTTGGAAAAACCACATGATTGAAGAGGCAACCTGAGAATTTGAAAATGCAATGAGGGATAAATACCCCCACTTATTCGATAAGTAAATAAATTGAGGGGACACAATTTTCAAAAGGGGGGAAG
This sequence comes from Viscum album, assembly GCA_963277665.1. Classification (NCBI taxonomy): domain Eukaryota; kingdom Viridiplantae; phylum Streptophyta; class Magnoliopsida; order Santalales; family Viscaceae; genus Viscum; species Viscum album. The sequence goes on from OY728142.1 coordinate 2,093,429,555, forward strand.
GATGTAACATCCAAAGTTAGTAATGAATAATATATATTTTTATCTATTTCTTGTAATGAATTATACAGTGTTTTAGAGGCTTAAAATGAGAATAAATCCAATCTTAAGCATGGAATACACTAATATTCTTAAAAGAGTATTTTACTTCCTTTTGATGGAAAACCATTTTTAAATCTATCTTTTGACAATTTTATAAGCTATATTTGTCAAAATAAACTTATTATTTATGATTGGGACATTGAAATTTACATTGGATAAATTTCTGCTATTTTTCTGAAAATGTAATTTTTTTAATGAATAGTGAAAACTGTTGTATTTTAATTCAAAACCTCTTTGTAATCTTATTTTTTTATATGATTATATTATCTTTTTATTTGATTTTAAAGTGAAATTAGAATATATTTTTCAAATTTAATCCAATGGTGGTCATTTGAATTAATTTCAATTTGAAATTGAACTTAAACTAGTGTCAATCTTTTGATACTTATTGTTTCATAAAAACACCCTATTTGCTCTCACAACGTGAATTATTTATTAAATTAATTAATGTAACTTATATGTTTTTAATTTTTTAAAATAGACGTCATTTTTGAATTAGGAATATTAAATATAGCTTAGGGTGAAGTTTTGGTATTTTTCTAAAAAACATCAATTTTTGATGAATAGTGAAACCACTAAGTGGTACTTAAAAACTGATTTTTCATTTATATTAAATTTTACCACCTCTGTGTTTTGAATTTCAAAAATTCGACATACATGGTTGTCATTAAGAAGTAAAATGTGTTTCAATGGGATTAAATTATTTTTTTGGTGAATAGTAACTTTTATGTTTTTAATCGCGATTAGAGGTAGTTAGTGTAATTTAAGGTAGAAATAATGTTCTAATAATATGAAATGACATAGACACATGCCCTACCCTTATTGGATGTGTCATGGCCGACCAAGACAATCCACGGGTCAACTTGGGGACCCCATGGGGCCTCTTTGAAATGAAAATGACAATAATTCTTTTTATTTAATGTTAAAGTAAAAGTGTCACAAACATGAGTTATTTTACTAAAACAATTTTTAAATGGGGTTTTACAAGTCATATTTTTGACTATAAATATTCATTATAAATAAAAAATTATTTCCTACATCATAGTATTTTTTTATATTTATTATATATTAAATAAATTAAATTATTTATGGCATCATGATGATGCAGCGATTACCTCATTATTTCACGATTTAAATAAAATGAAAATATAATGAAAAATCTAAGACCTACACTTGTCAAAAACCTATTGGATGGGTGGATTTAGAACCCTTATAATCTTATCCTCGAAATTTATAATTGTGGGACCTTTTTTATCCTAAAATAATTTTATAGCAAAGTTTCTTTTCTTAACTTTCCAAGAGTGTCCCTCCTCTCCTCTTATAAAAGCCCCCCACCTCTGCCACCTTACCCACACTTTCAAAGCCTTTGGCTCGGCCAACCCCTACCCATTTTATCTATAAAAATCCCTCTCTTACTCTTTGAAGCCTCACTTTTGGCAAAAGTCTTCCCAAGGAGGCCTTTGAGCTCAAATCAAAAAGAGTTACCCATTTTAAAGGTAGTGTCTGCTGTTGTGTTCTTTTGTTTTATATTGCTTCTCCAACCCTCTAAACTCTTTTTATTCCTTTATGTTGAAAAGAAAATATTATCTTCAATATACTAGGATGTTTTTATAAAAATTATTCGAGCTACACCTATACACACCTCCGTCTAATGGTTAAAGAACATACTGTTTCTATGGATGGTGAATTTCTGCCTCACAAAACGATGATTGTTCAAAACTCATATAACACCTTCAAATGTGTCCATTAATATTTCAATATATTTATATATGATATATAATATTTTTATTTTTTCCTTATTCTTCTGTATTTTTTTTATGTCATACCTTTATGGTTTCCATTATGGGTAAACGTGATATCTTTATTTTAAGAAGTGCGGACTACCGCCCCCTCAAAGTGATTTGATTCGTTAATGCCATATGTGGGAAGTATAAAGGATGAAGTTAAAGTTATTATATATTATGTTATAATTTAATTATAATATACCTTTAATTACTTATGATTTAATTCCAGAAAATACAAAATAGAAATGAAAGTAGCTTTCATGCGTACGTACGGCTTAACGTCTCCATGAATGGTGCATTTTATTTCTTATCCCCAAAAGTAATGTACTATTATAAGTGCATATATATAATGGATATATATGATGTATGTTACATCTAATTGATTAATATAATTCTGGAATTAAAATATACATACCTCTCATTTAGTTTTAATTCCATTAATATGACATAGAAATGAAATTAGCGTTCATGCGTACGTACAGCTTACCGTCTCCATGAACGGTGCATTTCATTTCTTAACTCTAAATGATTATGTAATATTATAAATACATGTATATGCTGGATATATATGATATATATGATATCCAAATCATGAATATCATTCTGGATATAATGAACCTTTGACCACACGATCAACACGTAATTTTAAGAAGTCCACTTTCAACTTAAGAACCAAATATCGACAAAACAAACATTATTAACACAAATGATTAGATAATGTTTATAAAATGGAAATAATTGATATAAAAGGAATAATTAACTTGAAAAAAGTTCTTAATAAAGTAGAAATTATCTCAAGTTTATTATTCAGGACGTTAAAGAACGATCGAGTCAAGTCGGACCCGAGGTAAGGGACTTCGTCTCAATCTCCTTTCATTGAGGCATATTTTGTTTTATACACAACATTATATTGTATGGTGTATAAACCCCTTTGACTTTTAATTTTATACAAAAGGAATCGTTTTCAACGAAGCGTTTTACAAAACGAAAAAAATGAATGTTTCTATTAACGTACGCGGTGACAACGTCCTTTTCCGCCGCCACAAGTATAATTTGGTCTTTGGCTTCCTGAACAAGCCGTAATGTTTTTTTTAAATAAAATAAATACCATATACTCTTTTATGTATTTTGGTATTGAGAATGGTTTTTATAATGTATTTTTTATGTCAATATATTTAAGTGATATATTGTGATCAAAGTGTGGAAATGTTTTATTTCCATTATATTTGTTTTATGTCTTATGATTTTATAATGGTACTTGGACATTTGATGGGTGGTTACATGATGAACCATATGACGGGTGGTGCCGTTAATACCAGGACATGTGGTTACGTTATAACCTCCAATGCATTGGGTATGGAAGTCGGCCGAATGGATATTCCATTAAGTGATATGTGTGGAAGTCAACCGTATGGTTATTCCATTTAAGTATGTTTATGTCCCAAGTTACCTTTATATGTTATGTGATCTTTATATGGGTTTTATGGTAATATTTTGGTTACAAAAGGGTAAGTAATGATCTTTTATTCAATAAAGAGTTTTTACTAATTCATAAAGGTGAAAATTATTACTTTGATAATGTATACATGGTTTACTTTTTGTTTTGATAAACTAACAGTTTTAATTCTTTGTGTATCCCTTACTGAGCTTTTTATGTTCATCCCAAGTTTTTGAAATTTTTTTCACAGGTCAAGGGAAGGGTACATGATATGATGATAGTGTCATGGAAGTTTCAAGAAGGAGTCCATGTATTATTTTAAATATGTTTCCGTTGATGGAAAAAATTAATACTCTCTTTTATGTAACCACTTTGTTTAAATTTGGAATGTATTGCGAGTTTTATGATCTAATTCTCTAAAACTCTAAACCTGAAAATATCCTCAATGTGTAAACTTGTTATAAATCAAGATTAAGCAAGGTTTAAGGCTGGGGCCTTATATCCATACCCAATGCCTTGGAGGTTATAACGTAACCACCCGTCCTGGTATTCATGGCACCACCAGTCATATGGTTTATCACGTAACCACCCATCAAATGTCCAATTACCATTATAAAATCATAACACATAATACAATTATAACGGAAAGAAAACATTTCCACATTTCATGCACAATATATCACTTAAATATATTGACATAACAAATCCATTATCAAAACCAATTTCAATACCAAAATACATAAAAGAGTATATGGTATTTATTTACTTTTAAAATTATAACAGCTTTTTGATGAAGCCAAAGATCAAATAATACTCACGGTGGTGGAAAGGTCATTGTCACTGCGTACATTAAAAAGAAACATAATTTTTGTCATTTAGTAAAACTCTTCATATTAAATATATTCTTTCTGAATAAAATTAGAAGTCAATGGGGTTTATACACCATGTAAAATAAAGATGTGTATAAAACCATATACGACTCAATGAAAGGAGATTGAGATGAAGTCCCTTACAATGTTCGTATCCCTTTATTAAAGATAAATCAATTACATAATTATGTGTGACAAAATAATACACCAAATATAAGTTGATATTATGTGTAAAAAAATCAGAGGTCATTCACACATATAAATAAGATGACATATTAAAGAAGTACAAGTTTATCCCAAAGAATTGAAATTATGTTAAGAAGTTCCGTTACAGAAATTCGAAAGCCTAACGGCTTCACTTTAAAATTGAGGAAATGAGTTGATGAGAGATAAAAAGGGTATCTCATAACTTGGACATAACATTTACAGCAATAAGGATATATAAGGACACATACAAATACAAGAATATGTAAATTAAAATACCTAACAAAAAGAAGTCTTTTAAAAAGAGGAGGGTGAAAGGTCCCCTTACCGAGTTGGCTAACTTTCGAAACGTACACCCCATGGAAGAAGGGTCATACAATGAAGATGTAAATACCCATAAATGAAATTTTATGACAAAAAGTGTATAATAATGGTCATTACATACACCACTCAAAGGAAATAGTGGAAAACGTAGCCTAAATGTCTCGGGAATAAAAGTGAGATGAAAAATCCCTTACGAAAACTCAGTAGCCTAATGACGCCGCTTAAAACATCCAAAAATGGATTCATGATATCAAATAGGGTCTCTAATAACATGAACATAAAAATTACAGTATTAGGAATATAAAAGGACATCCCCAAACATAATAAATATGTGCTTAAAAGAAATGACATAAAAGAGAGTACTTAAAAAGAACGAGAGAGGTTGGATCCCTTACCTCGTATCCGACTTGACTCGATCGTTATTTAATCTCCTAAATAATAAACATGAGTTAATTTAATATTTATTAAGAACCTTTTTCAAGTTCATTATTCCTTTTATATCACTTATTACCAAGTCATTAACACTATCTAATTATTTTTGTTAATAATGGTTGTTTTAACTATCATTGCTACTTGAGTCAAAAATAAACTCTTTATAATTACAAGTTTGTTCATGGGTTAAAATATCCATTATATCCATAATTATATTCATTATTTATATATAATATTTAAAATATATATCCATTATATACATGAATTTATAATATTACATAACATTTAGAGGTATGAAATGAAATGCACCGTTCATAGAGATGGTAAGTCATACGTACGCATGAACGCTACTTCCATTTCTATTTCATATTTAATGTAATTAGAACATAATGATACATAATAGTATTATAATTCAAGTATGTTATCATATATAATATCATTAAATATATCGTTTATATTTACCACATATGGTATTAACGAATCAAATCACATTTAGGGGGCGGTAGTCCGCACATCCTAAAATGAAGATATTGTGTTTACCCATAATGGAAACCATAAAGGCTTGCCATAAATGAAAAATATAGAAGCTTAAGGAAAACATAAACATATTATATATCATATATAAATATAGTGATATCTTAATGGCCACTTTTGAAGGTGTTAAATAAATATTGAACAATCATCGTTTCGTGAGGCAGAAATTCACCATCCACAGAAACGGTATATTCTTTAACCATTAAGTGTAGGCGTGTGTAAGTGTATCTCGAATACTTCTTATAAAAACATCCTAGTATATGTAATATACTGTTGTTGTTACAAATTAAATTAATAAAAAGAGTTTATGGGGTTAGAGAAGCAAAATAAAACAAAATAACACAAGTGAAGACGTTACCTTAAAATTGGGTAACTCCCATTGGTTTGAACCAAAAGGGTTTCTTGAAGAGATTACAGCCTAAGACAGGGCTTCTAGGATGAGGAGAGGGATGTGGAGAGACAAAATGATCAGATCTTTTTCGAGCCAAAGGCTTGAGAGGTGTGGGTAAGGAGGTAGAGGTGGGGGCCTTTTATAAGAGGAGACGAGGGGCACTCTTGGAAAGTATAAATTGTTACATTATTTTCAAATGCGTTTAGGATTTTAAAGGTCCCACATTAATTTATTTTGAGGATAAGGTGATAAGAGTTCTAAATCCCCCCATCCAATAGGTTTTTGACATGTTTAGGTATTTTATTTTACATTATATTTTCATTTTGTTTAAATCGTTAAATAATGACGTAATCGCTGCATCATCATGATGTCATAAATAATTTAATTTATTTAACATCTAAAAATTATAAAAAAATACTATGATGTAGTAAATCTTTTTATATTTCCAATTACTATTTATAGTCAAAAATATGACATTTATAACACCACGTAAATTTTTTTTAGTAAAATAATACATGATTGTGTCATTTTTAATTTTACTTCAAATAAAAGGCATAAATGTCATTATCTTATACAAGTGGCTCCATGGGGTCCCATAAATCGACCCATTGGTTGTCTTGGTCTCCCATAACTCATCCAATAGGGTTAGGACAAGTTTCATGAAATGTTCATTTTATTATAATATCATTTTTACCTTAAATCACACTAATTACCTTTAATCGCAATTAATAAAACTTAAAAGTTACTTTTCATCAAAAATTATTTTCATCCCATTGAACCACATTTAACTTAATAATAAAAATCATTGAAATTGGATTTTTGAAATTAAAATCACATAAGTGGTAAAGTTACATTTAAACAAAAAATCAGATTTTGTAACTACCACTTTGTGGTTTCACTATTCAAAAAAAATTAAGGTTTTTCAGAAAATACCAAAAAATCACCCTAAGCTATATTTGATATTCCAAATTCAAAAATGATGTCTATTTTACCAAATTTATAACATAGAAGTTTCATTAATTAATTTTATAATTAAACCACACTGTCAAATCAAATATCGTGTTTTTAAGAAACAATATCTATCAAAAGATTGACACTCATTTATGTCCAATCTCAAAGTAATATTAATTCCAATGACCACCATTGTATTAAATGGTAAAAATATATTCTAATTTCCATTTAAAACCAATTCAAAAGATAATCAATCCATATTAATAAATTATATTAAAAAGAGGTATTGAATTAAAATACAACATTTTTCACTATTCATTAAAAATGATCTTTATCTGAAAAATACCGAAAATTTACACAAAGTGAATTTTGATGTCCCAATTCTAAAGAATAATTTTATTTTGTCAGATATAACACATAAAATTGTAAAAATGTTGATTTAAAAGAGGTTCTCCATCAAAAGGCGGTTAATCAACCTTTTAAAGAATATTAGAATGTTTACGCTTAAAATTGGATTCATTCACATTTTAAATCCTCTAACATTTATTGTAAAAAGTAAAAATATTTGACAAACATATATAATAATTTTGTAGTTAGTTCTATTCATTCCTGTCATTACAACGACTATGTGTTAACGACCATTTAAAATAAAATTTTTTTATTATTAGAGTGAAACGTAAGATTCCAAAGGAACTCGTTGTTGTGTATTGGGTAATCCATCGATCATAGTGTTCCCTTTAAATTAATTTTAAAATTTTATTCACAAATTGGGATTAATATAAAAATGTCATATTATTTATTTTCCAGGGGTGTTACAATTAATTTACAACATAATTACACCAATATTGAGTTATAAAGTAGTAATGGTTTATCTACAGTCATGGAGATCTTGTGAGAAGTTATTGAAGAGTTATGAGAGGTTTTGAAATCCAATAATGATGTTGAAAATTGAAATTTGACTACTAATGAATATCGTCATTTGAAATGTATGTATAAAAATCTATAATCTGGAGAGAAGTTGAGGTAGGATTTGAATGATGTTGAAACTACATGAGAGAATAACTAAGATCATGATTCTTATTTTATCACGGATATAATAATTAGAGCTAATGAAAGGATAATTTATGGTAGAAGAGAAGACAAGAAATGATGAGAAATCATGAGATGTTGAGTATCTATGAGATTTTTTTTAAAAATAATCCATGAATCTTCTTGTATTTTTAAAATCATTAATAACGCATTAGTGTGTAAATTCCTCAATGAATATTTTTTGATATAAGACCATCCTCATTTTGTGAAGAGATAACTAGAAGCAAATTTCTGACATTAATATATCATATTTACAAAAGTGATTAATTTTCTATGGTAATTTGGGCGGAAAGAGAACAAGTGGATTTCTTGTTGAAAGATATTTTTTTAATATTAGATAATCCTTGTTATGGGGAATATCTAACAGTATTAAAATTAGGTATATTTACCCAAACAGTGTATACATAAATTTATTTTATCATTCTTTTTTTCCACATATGAGGCAAGGTGGATAAACTTATTTAATAATATCAAGAGAAATAATTGTTTTATATGGATTATTTATAACGGAAAACTAATAGAGAAAAATAGTTCATTGATTCATCCCCTATACCTCTTAGTGATAAAATTGAATCAAATATTAATTAGTGGTTTTAGAGTGTTGTTATTCCAAAATATCTAATGACTTCCTTAATTTATTTTATATTTTTTTGACGTGTATATTTTATAATGTACATAAGAAGTCTCAAAATAAGAAAAAGGATGTCCATTATGAGGATATAAACTAAAATGTTCTATATAAACTCAAAAAATATGAAGAAAGTAAATAAAGGAGTTATCATAATAATATAATTATAATAGGAATAGAACCATAAACTAAAGTGAATCACTGTAGTACAATTGAAATTAATTTTATTGAATATTATTATTCAAATGAATCTTGTTCAAAGCGTGATGATGATATATAAATTATTGTTATTAATTCAATAATTAATGATCCTATAGTGAGTGTTAATTATGAATATAAAATTTAAATTAATAAAACTATAAATATTCTTCAAGATGAGAATCCAAAAATAGAATAATGTGATAATAGAATTGATCATGCATCAGATAAAATGGTTTGGATATGAACCACCTTGTAAAATATTGTTATATAAATGTTGAAATATTTAGGAATTGAAATGAAAGGTATTTCCAATATAAGAATTTCATAAAAAGATCAATTTTATAATGGATATTATTTTAGGAGAACAATTTGTGATTATTTCCATTCATATGAAAAGATACATTAATTCTCTCGGACTATCAATATATCCCAAATATAAACCATGAAAAATACACTGGGAGGGGTTGATTTTTATTCATAACATGTCATGAAAATTTATCATGATTATTTTCAAAAGATGATGTTTAATTGTAAAGATAAGCTGGGTTAATTTCATTAGGATAAGAATATTCGAAACCTAATGTTTCCAAGGATAAAAATAAAACAAAAAGTTTTTAAATATGGAAATTAATGGAAATTGTAGTCTACATTTAAAGGGAAGGATTACACACAAGTTTAATAATTTATTTTTACTTATAAGAGGTCATAAAATAGTTTCCTAATGATATTGAGATCATGTGATGATTTATCCACACCAAGTCCATAAATAATGTATCCGATAACCTTAAAACTATATTATTTACTAATGAAATAAAAATTTCTTGTATAAATTTTAATTCAATTTCAATGAAAATATACAATTTTATAGGTACTATAAAACCTACCATGTAACCATGGTTTGATATGGGACTATATAAGATAAAATTTTCTCCATGACGTGTTCAACAGGGTTGTAGATGTACCCATAAATAAAACTGTATAAATCTTATGAGATATAAATATAACTCACTAGAAATATATAGAAGGATGTTTATCAGTTATTGATAGTGTTGTCTAACGATTGGAAATAATCTATTAGAATCAATTTATAACATATAAGTTCATGAAACTAATTTAAAGAAACAAGAAAGGGGGAGCAAATATAATTATTAAGGAAAAAAATATGACAAAAGGTCAATCAAAAAATAAATATGAAAATTAGTGAAAACATGAAGAATAATGGAAATTTTTGTGAGGGGTGTAGTAAATCATGATATGATCGACACTACCCTATAGATATTCTACTTAAATAATTGGAGTTAATTATAAATAAATAGAAAGAACATGAAATAATATATTCCAAAATATCTATAGTATATGTGGATGATTCACACAAAAGAAATGATAATATTTGAATAAGATAATAGTCTGTTTTTAGTGGAAACCCTCAACTCGAATATTTCTGATGACAAACAAATATGACCCATTATATTCCCTATTATCCTTCATTATTTTTTGAAAAATAATGTGGATTTAAGGATATTATGGCAGAAATAAAATATTGGTAGAATATAATATGAGATAAATACAAAGTACATATTCGTGATAAGTAAACTTAGAGTTCATTATTTAAAGGTAAGTTTACATCTAGGTAATAATTATCTAAATATATATTGTAACATATTTTTCATTTCTGGACATCATGCGAAAACTGTATAATGAGGTAAAAAAAATAAACATCCACTCCATTGGAATGAATACAATAAATTCATTTTTAATGTGGAGTTTTGGTTGATTTATTTAAGAGAAATTGTGAGTTTATATCTTTCCACATTATTTTTTGTTGTTTTTTTTATTATATTTAGAGGTTACAGTGTATTTAAAAATATTTTTATCTAGAATATTACGTGATTTATGAACATGTTTTAAAATGAAAAATAGTTTTCAATATCTTTGATAAAATATCAAATAAATAACTTTTTTGTCTTGTATATTTTACCATGTAGACAAAAAGTTGAATAATTGAATGATCATAAACTTGAATGTTAGTTGATTTAATCATCATCCTTTTAGAGAAATGTATAGTGGATACGTCGGTTTTTTGAAGAAGGTTTTAGTGAGAAAACCCCCTTCAATAACTTTGTATTTATTTTTGAAAATGGGGAAAGAAACAAGGATTTCCATATTAGTACTTAGATATATTTGGTCATGTGGTATTGTTAGAAAATTCATTAGGGATATATTTTAGAAAAGTGTATGAGTTGTACTTTTCTTCATTAAAATAAGTTCATTATTGATATCAGTATGTGTCCATAGAGTAAGGATTGAGTAGGTAAAACCATAAAACATAGTGTATTGATGGGATATTATCTAAAACAGTCAAGACATCATTGTTTCAATGGGTGTGGTATTTAAAGAGTTTCTCTATGTCAAAAGTGGAATATAAATAATAGTTATAGAATGTATTCAAGATCAATAAGGTCATCATCTCTTGAAATTTATTATCGTGTAACAATAATAACTATGGGGATTTTAAATAAACTATTTTTTTTCACTACACTATAAAACTAGTCAAGTTGAGTTGAGGATCAACATATTAGTCATTTTGAAACTATAGTGGGAATTGTGAAAGCCATAGTGTGTTGTATTTTGTGTGTGTAAGGGATTGATATTTTAGATTATATATAAAATGTTAACATGTAAAAAATTCATCTAGTTAGGAAATTCAATAGGATTTTTTCCTAGGAATTACACTAAACATTCCATTGTATTCAGAAAAAAGCCATTTTAGTGGGTTTTATAATAGTAGATGAAAAAATTTAATTTTTTTATTTACAAGAATATTAAATGATTCATCAATGACTAATTAATAATGGGAAATTATTTTAGGAAATCATTTAGATATACTTAAAAAAATCATTAATTATTTTAGTGCAACAAGTTGACTTAATTACTGAGTAAATGGAGAGAAAATCATTTCATGAAGTTTATGTGGATTGATTTATGTTACGAAGATTATATAGGGTGTTATTGAATAGTTATCGGTGTCTTTAAAATCAAATTATGATATTTAAAATTTTAACATTGACTGCTGATGAAAATCTCCATCTCCAATAAATGGATCAAAATCTACCACTGGGAGATAATATGAAGAAATCATTGAATGGGGTAGTACATGTTTAAAACTAGAACATAGAGAATGATACATCCTTTATTAAGAAGATCTAAATTTGAGATTATTATAATATATATTTAGTTTTATGGGAAGTCCTAAAATTATGATAAATCATTAGATGTTGAAAGGAATTTTAAATTTTCATGACCATTTGGTATAGAATCATAATCAACTAATAGATATCATGAAAAATCAATACAATGGTATATCCCATTTTCCATATACTATTGTAGGAATACAATCATTTATAAGTAAAAATACAACTGGAGGAAATGGAATTTCAATATTGGAAAATATTTTTAGAATATTTGAATCATCTAGTGGATATGGGGACCTGAGCGAACAAATTGGATTCCATTTTGTTTGAGGTTTATGGAATAGTTTATCTTCTATGTGGGGACAAGGAAATTAATAGGAATTGATTCAACAAACATCAAATATATTTTATTCATTGACCATTAAATGTTTTTACAAAAGAGGTATGGTTGGCATATATTATTTAGTCGACCATGAAATTATATAATTAAAATTTTTGGGATTGATGAAAAAAAATATAAATGAAAGGGTATCACTAATTGAACCCAAACCCCTCTCAGTAATCTCATTAGAATCTTGAAAAACACTTGGAGGGGTTTTTTATATTGAATGGGGACCAGATGGTTGTTCAATACCCTAGATAAGTGATAGAGTGTCCTTAGGATGGACTTGATGTTGATATTCCAACTACAGGAAACCACCATAGTGTATTAAAAAGATATAACACATAACATTCAATAGGGTAGGGAGGGAATGGAACAATCTTATGAAATAATATATTGAGGGATCATGAGGATGAGGTCTTGTTTTATAGCCCTGGTAAGATGTTTTAGAAGGGGGCCCTCTATGATGGGAACCAATCCAATGTTTCTATTTGGAAACCATTGGGATGGGATATAGAAAGGACTTGGCCTTTTACTAGAAGAAAATAGAATATCACATGAATATATAACATAAGTATAGGGAGGGTATTTGGGGTCCACCCAAATTTTGGGGCTAAAAGTAACATAGTTGAGGAGGCCACTTCCTATCATGACATAGATGATAGGCCAACACCATTGTCCCTATGGTTTCCTTTTTAGGGGTGGAACTTGGGGGGGGGGCTACCTGAGGTGTATTATGTTATGGGTCAGAATCCATGGTTTAGTTAGAGTCTAAGTGTGGTCATTTTTTATAAAATACCCTAGGTTGGGGCTACATGGAATAGTCATGTGGGGGCTTCTATCATAGAAAAATTGGCCGCACAAAATAAATTTCCCTTCCTTGTTTTATAAGTGTGGGATGATTAATAGTTTAATAATCAGACCCTCAATAATTTTTGGGGTCCTGGGTTTGAGGGGGAGTCTTATTCATCAATAATTCTACGAATTTTATCTCTATTTTATTCACTATGTGGTAGGATGTTTTTCATGTCATCATAAGGTATTCTATAGTTTTTTAATCCATTATCCCTATATTATTTTTCCACCATCATATCCCATTGATTTTGGTTCAAATTTGGGGTCTTTTTAGTGATTATTTCACCATACCATGGAGATATCACCACTAAAATATAAGGTTATCATATGTAGTTTCTATGGGATGACCCATGAGGGTGAACAATTATATTTTCATGTGGATTCATTTTAAAGATGATTCTAAAATCTCATAGGGATTTATGATCACATGTGAGGAATAAATGAGTTTGGATGAATATTCATAGATCATGGAATGGGTGGTAGACCATTTAATTGGTAGGTATTCCACTTAATACATGATCACATGACTGATTATTCATGTTTTTGTTCCTATATAAAAACCTAATAGTATAGGGAAGATGGATAAAGATATAGACCACCATAGAAGAAATATATTTGATGATATTTGGTCACATATTCAAGGAATTAGTGATCATTAGTTGTTAGGTGAATTTGGATCACCTAAATAATCTTTATCTATTGGGAGGGTGTGTTGGTTGTGAGGATTAGAAAAATATTATAGGTTTTAGAATGGATTTGAAACATAGATATCAAAGTATGGGTTCTCATGGGTTAGTTGGCTAGGTAAGAGGATTATGACTAATGTGGTGGGTGATATGGTCGTGTGTTTTAAACCAGGTGAGTGAGACACACTAAAAATCGGCCTGAGAATGTGGTGATCAATCTAAGTGTGTCATTTCCATCATATTGAGTTGAATTTTTATGGAGAGGGTTTCCTCTATGTGATATATTGAAATATTCCCATTATACTATTTTAAATGATACCTATAATAGGTCGATTGAATTGATAGGGAACTCGAATCCAATTTTCAAGGGTAACAGAGAAGGATATCCTAGTTTTGTAAATTGTTAATGGGAATAGTAGTGATTAGGTTGGCCTAGGTAAAAATATATTTTTCATGATAATGATTTTGGATGTGGATTCCTTAAGGTAATGTTGACCAGGGTTGATATTAAATATTTGGGTGATGAAATACATCTTGAGTGACTATTTCCTTGTAGATGATCTAATGCGGTATTTTGAGATAGATTATTTCCCTACATTTAATACATGTGTGTTCCTAGGATAGTCAATACGCCTAGTAGGTGAAATGATACTAAAACATTGTATTTCAATTAGATATGATTTATCTATAAGGATATCCCATGGTGAGGTAGATTCCCCATAGATATGATGTTGACATTTCCGTTTTTTTATTATGATGTTATAATGGACTCAACATGAATAATATTGGTTCATGATAGTAGACCACCACAACTTTTATATTTAATTCATGATGTGGTGAAGTATGTGGATGAGGGATCCAACATTTAGTGATTAGGTAGAGGTATAGTATTCAAATTTAAGATTATACCATATGCCTTCATGTAGTGGACTAAGGATAAACGAATTTGGCTGCCATGCTTCATGTGTTACATGATGAATATCTAGTTTATTGATGTTAGAAGATGATCAGATTTCATCTTAGGATGAAGTTGGAATTTTTGGGCACCATGGTTCGAAAAATGTTGAACTGATGTGTAGATAAATTATGGAAATATGTTGGGGACTCTATCTTTTCACCAATGTAGGGATGATATGTTATATTGATGTCCTTTTTAGAATATATTGACCTAAAACATAGGGAGTTTTCTTAGCCTAGTCAGAAAAAATGTCCACATGATTGGTTTACATATTTGTCATATGCTGGCATATAAATTATAGAACCTACATGGTGAATAAGGATTAGTCATACTGATATTCTCTTATCATGGATTTCAAGGGAAAATTATTACTTGGGAAGACGTTACATTCCATTCAGGTTCAATATATGATGTGTAGTGGCTCATGATGGAGTTATCTAGGAGGGATTTGGAGATAGCTTTTATATTATGGACTTTGGATGATAGTAGGGTTTTCTGTGTATTATTTATATAATTTGTTTTATATATATGATCCATGTAATGAGTATTTTACATATAATTGTATGCTTCCACTAGATATAACTATTATCGTATTTTGTTTAATGTATTTATGTGTAGTCTAATTTTTTTTGGGAATTTGGTAATTTCCAATATTTTTCTAACATTGATTAAAGGGAATTTCCAACAAATTGTTGCGATTATATCTCTCTTCCAATTGACACTATCATGTGAATGGGGTGTCATGCTTATTCTATCAAGACACAATGACTCAGATGCGCATTATCTGATGGGTCCTTTTAAGGTGGTATCAGGTTTTTAGTTTTTTTACAGTTTGGAGAGATAAGTGACATGTTAGTTCAAAATATGTTGGATTTTATGAGGGACCATAAACTGGTGCATCATTTCAACTATTCAAGAATGATTTACTGGGTAAAAATGATATTTTATTTTTTGTTAATTGCTATAAATATTATTCTTATGATGATTTTTTAATTTGATATGATTACTAGAGTTTTTATTAATGTTTTGTATCATTACTAATTTGTAAATGGTTTTTTTATATGAATAATATTTTGGATAATGATATCACATGACATTATCAATAATGTATTTATTTTATTACACTTATTTTTGGGTTTAACTTTTCAAAGTTTCAATAACATATTATATATAATTTTCTTACATAAAATTTCAATTGAAATTCTCCACATCTAAAATATGGACATTTTTCGGATTATAGGTCATGTTGATACTTTTACAATGTGTTCCCCAACAATGATTACAAATTCATTTTTTTATAGAGAACGTATAAGAAGCATTAAAATTTCAGTGCATTTATACAATTCCAATGAAATTATCTGAGGATAGGGAAGTGTTTCCTTGAGGATTCAAGATTATTTAAAATATTTCTACACAACCTACACTTTTTTTCATATATCATCACTATGGAATGCTACAGAAGAAAAACTTATGGGTTAGGAAAGGAATAGATGTTCCTTCATCATTTGGTAAGTATATAATTTTTACTTTTTATGGCATTGAGGTTAGGTGAGAGGGAATGATTAGGGGGATTCATGGCCCAATAGTTTTGGATATACTGTGAGTATAATTATATGATAATTTTTTTTTGATTCAGTCCCATATAGATGTTTATCTTTCATTATCCATTGAATTATGTATAATTCATGGGTTTTTGGTTGTGATTGACCTTCAAATGGATCATGGGACGTAGGTAGACATGTGATAGATTTTTTGGATTGGATAAGATGTATGGGAGTGTGAGTCAGGTCATGTGATTGGGTAGTGTTGGAGGATTAAACAATTGGTTTTTGGTTGTTGATGAACCTGAGTGGTTCATCAGTGGTAGTTTAGTGGTATTATGTGAGTGGGAATGGTGTACTAGAGTTTTTTCCCTTGATAGGAATTATCATGGAGGAGTCCATAATGTACCCAATTTTTTTGGTTCTTAGCGGAATGTTTTTGGAAATACAAATCATTTGCATCACAACATTGTTTATTAGATGATACTATTAATAGTAGGCTAAGAATAAATGTCAGTGGGTTCTTTACTTTTTCATTTGTGTAGTAATGGGATAGTTATGTCCATTCATTGCATTTAATAATGAAAATCAAATGTTATTTCATGATAATGTGTTTTTAGTGGGAAATTATCACAATAAACTAATATTGGTGAGAATTATACCAGTCATAGGTGAAATAATCATCATGTTGAATTATTGCCATGTTTGATGAGACATGTCAATGGTAGTCAAATTATAATACATATATCATGATGTGTTATGATTTGATTCCATATTACTCCTCAGTGGATACCATATTCATTGTTTTTATGTGGAGTTTGTTATATTCAATGTGTTTCCATTATATACTATTGAATTGGATTAAATTATATCTAAATATAGACGTGAGAGCATGAATGATTGAGTGTGTGTTTTATGATATTAAAGTTAAATTTCAAAAAAAATATGGTTTGTGAATTACTATAAATTGCTAGTTTATCTCAGTATTCCATTGGGAGGGAAAGATTAATGATCAAGTGAGTAGTTGTGATATTTGTTTTTAGATGAGGTAATCCAAAAGAGGTATGAGTACTATTCTAAGAGGGAATTTTATAATGTGAGGTGGAAACTACATCAAAGGTAATATTTGGATCATATATAAAGTGCTAGTGTACTTTTCAAAGTGAATTTTCATTAAAAGATTATTATGGTGTGGGGCTTCCCTTTCATGAAATTAGTTTTCATAAATGGATTTATTTTCTGGGTATAACCATAAACTTCTATGTGAATTGGTTGAATCAACCATGTTAATGTAGAATATATGGTTGAAATTAATCAACAACATTGTTTTGACACTATTGATGTTTTGGTGGATAGATTTGTGGTGAATAGAGTGCTCTAGTAGTTAGAGTTCCATAACCAAAAAGTTTCTATCATTCCAAAATAAAACATGAAATGTAATAGTTGAAATAATTTCTATGGTTTCCTTATTTTTTGTTTTTATAAAAGTCAATCCTTCTTGGGGATGGGGATCAATATATTTATGATTTTGTAATGTCCAATGTAATATCATGTCATTGTGTTTTTGTGAAATCTAGAATTTAAATATGATTCATGATTTATTCAGGAATTGGGATTCACATTGGGAATCTATGCATTGGTAAATTTATAGGATTCAATTATTGATATATAACAATGCCTAAATGGTTTTTTAGGTTCCTGATTAAGTGATAGATTAAGGCCATGTAAATGAAATTTCCACTCAAATCAGCCATCAAAGAGTAACCATTTTGTTTGAAATGTAATGGATTGAAGTCAAGGGTGGTCATGGAATACACTAAGGAATTTTCCTATATGGGGAACCTGTGGTGGATGTATTACCCCATTGTCATAGAGGCCATGTCATAGATGGTAGGCACCCTCTGGTTGGGTACTCATCTAAGGTGATAATACCACATCCAATGTGATAAAAATAATTATGGCTTCCACCAATTCATATGAGAAAATGGATTATATATAATGGAAGTAATTAAGAGTTGTAGAGATACTGCTAGGTTGATAAGTCTATATAATGGATAAATATTCTATTTGTGATGATTTGAGTCAATATAAAAGCAGGTCAGAGAATGTTACATGGTATACCTCATGGATTATAATAGAAAGGGTTACCCTCAGTGGATACCTAGGTTTGAATATGGTGTGGATTAATACTTTGTGCAGTCCCCAGAGGCCTCAGATAGTCCTTTTATAATTGAACTCTGGTTGTGGAAAAACATTACGGATCCAAGGGAGGAGGATTTCACCAATGAAACATAATCATTGAAACAAAAAATCTCTGAATACGTTTTTTATGTTTAGACATCTAGTTAATATACATGTGTTCCCCATTTGATTTTAGGCCATAGAGACACTTGTAGAGAGGCCATTCAATTAAAAATCAGCCACATCTTCGTCTATTTAGTCCCCCATTCGTTGGGATATTTTTGGTATGATCTAATGATGACCTTAGTATTGTTCTTCCATTATTACTCTATTCATTTTTTCTATATAGTAGCCTATTAATTTTTGAATGATATTATATGTTGTTTCAATGATGATTTTTTTAGATAATTGTGAAACCAACTCAAAAGTATGCAGATTTCAGGTTTTGTGGATAGAGGAGGACATTCGGGGATGAATTCTATCAATTTAAGGATATATTTTTCCAATAAAAAATCATGGATCCTAGGTAGTAGTGTGAGAATGGATGAGGAATGAAGAAGTTTGTCTAATTCATGGTGAAGAACAAATACTATGGTAAAATCATATCAGATGAAGTATTCCCCTTTAATGCCAAATTTTATGCTAATTTATGAATGTTTTTTTCTTCATTCTTATTTAATGGTACCAAGAATAAGGTTCGTGATAAAGAGTACCCATGATAAAGGATGTATAATGGGTTTGAGATATCATTCTCAAAAAGATATCTATTATTCAGTTAGGTGAATCTATATATCTAACTAATGATATATCCAATGGGTGGAGGTCATGGAAGAGTTGAAGAGAGACCACAATAATGTCTTGATGTGTGAGTAGTGATTCATGTAACCAAGGATGATTTCCCTTGGGATATTTATCAATGAATGAGGCTTAGTCCTTTTTTGTAATTTGATATGGCAGTGCATCTCATTCTTGGTGAATAATGACCAAGTGATAGTGGATTGAGATAATGGTGAGTGTTTTCAATGGAACATGCCCTTTTGGACGAATCAAAGAATGATAAAGATGGTTTCCTTCATGTAACTTGGTGAGAGATCATAAATAAGATATGTGTATCAAGACATAGTATGTGTCAAAAGAGATTTCTAGGAATTGGAATCGAATTACCAAGAGGTGTAAAGAGTAATGTCCTTTGATAGACCATGGGTAGCTGGATCATGAGTGCTGAGTTTTGATCATTCATGGAGGTTGGAGATTGGGATAGCCTATGGGATAGGGTTTCACTGAATGGGGAAATACCTAGGATATAATCTATGGTAAATATGAGTGAACTTGACCAAATTAACTAGCACCTTAGTGATGAAAATATAGTATGTTTGACGTTTTTTATGTTATACTTGTACTGCATGTATGTGGTTTAGATATAACGCGAACATAATATTGGGGAATATAATTTTTTTCCTCAATACAGGTTTAGATGGAACTATCTAGAATAACATGGATTAGAATGAGTTATATTATTTATTTTTTAGATCTCTTGTTGAGTTTCATGGTTCATGGTGACATAAAATTCATTGAATAAGATTATTTTATTTGGGTGGTATCCCTAAAGATAAATGGTCAGGTTATGATGTATTGTGAGATTTGAATTATGAACACTACCAAGAGTGATTAGTTAGAGCATGGAAATGTGGATGTAAGAACATACCATGTCCCACCCAGGGGTGATTAGTGGACTAGGATGACAACCAACATATATCTATTTTTATGAGATAAGAATCATATTTTTAGGTGTTAGGTGATGATGAGATTCCATCATTGGTAAAGGAGTGTTGAGTAGTGATTCATAGTCTAAAACATGATGAATTTATTTTTATACTGGTGGTGGTGACATGATGTGGATTCTAAAAAAGTGATAATAAAATTATGATCAGTTTTCATTGTGTCTTGGGTAGCACATAGTGACCTAATACAATGGGAGATGTGGTGGCTTGGATAGAACAAAAATTCCATGTGCATGGTTGATGTATTTAATTTACATATGCATATAGTTACATGATTTTGTATACTATAAGAACATTTTGAGATACATATGAGATTTATTTCCCACACCCTACACGAGGACTTCAAATTTTTTGAGGAAAATATTTTAATATTTGGTTCATCACATGATGTGAAGTGGATTTGGATGGATTAGAATGATGGTATTTTGAGTCTCTGATTGTATTTTTTTCCAAAGATATATGTAATGAATGTTTATTATTTTTTGTCTTTTATTATTTTTTAATTTATGATCATCTCAGTATGATATTAGTTAATGTATGAATGCATACTTCCACACAATAACATTTTTATGTATGTGATTATAGAATATATGTCACGTATGATGGATGTGAATGGATTTTTTAAAATTTATACAACTTGTATAACTCTAATTCAAATGAAAAGACATGCCATTTTATTAATTAATCCATCACCACAATTTATTAACCTCTATCATATAAGGAGTCATGTTTGATTTCACATGGGAGAATAGCTCATATTCTCATTTTGATCCTATTTTTTTCACAGGCTTTGGTCACAACACACTAATTATTAATATTCCTATCAGGTTGTCCATTTTTTTAGAGGTCAAAATATTATAATAATGTAAAAATATATAGAATACTCTAGAACATGGAGGTAGAAATTAGATTTTTTTGAGATACAATTATTAGTGGTGTTCTGTATAACCTCGCCACTTCTCATGTATTTATCTTAGCAAGTTGGTTGGGGGAGAATTATTCATTAATATTGATGAATTTTCAACTCATTATAGAATGATAAACCACTTAATATATTTATTTTTTAATTTTAAAAATTGATAGGCTACCTAACGAAATGAATTTTGGGACATTATATAATTTTCATATGAGTATGAGAAGTGATTAAATCATCAAAATATAAAATATATTTATCTTATTTAATATTTTTGAAAGTAATGTCCTAACATAATTTACCATTAAACTGATAGCTATACTTGTCACCACATGGCCTCAACCATGCGTCCCCTTATCCTACAGGATACCGACTAGAATTTAGGGTATAAGGAGGTTTTATTGAGGATACTATGCCATCCTGATCATAACGGTTGAGTGGTATATCATAAATAAATTATAGATAATAGCCAAAGAATTAATAAATGAAAGGTGGTGTGTTTTAATGATAATTCAAACTGAACATAAAAGATGTAAAATTCCCATATTCAATAATACATGCATGTTTAGATGATTATCAAAGATTAAAGTATAAGGTAAAATAAGAAGTACAATAAATGAAAAATAAAAAGAGTACAATGGCTATCTCCATGAGAATCCCGGGGACTAGCTTAACCTTGTACTCCCTAGCTTCCAACGACAGAGCACAACACAAGAAATCAACATAATGCTGAAAACATCATGATCTTCTTGGGTACCCGAGTGAGATAGAGGACCGAGCATGGAGTGATATGAAGTGCCAATATGATACCATCAATGATTTCTAAATCAATATATGTAATTTACAAGAAAATGAACAATATTCTAATATTCATGAAATACAAGGTTGTAAATCAGTAAATAAATAACACTCCTTTCCTAGATCGTAAATGGATACCTAACAGATTCTATATAATTCTACCTAAATTATATTTCTAAACCAAAGTATCCTATAAAAGTGATATTTTATATACAAAGAATCATATATGTTGCAAAATAAGTGGGATAATGACAAGAATTTTTTTCATCTTGGAATCCAATCCACCAATAGATCATTCAATTAGTCGTATAATATAATAATAACATTGAATAAATTATAGCTCCATAAGATTTCTAAGAAAATAATACATCAATTATAGTAATGGAATCATGAGAATTTGTAAGGATATCCATAAATTAATCCTAATCATTTGTACAAAATCCCTTGATATAACAAATACCACAAAGTTCTTCATAGGAATCCTTTAACAAAATCCCTAATTTCAATATTGGTATGGTAAACATAGATTCTAACCAAGCATCCAACATATGGGACCGAGTAACCCCTGATACATGGCGGAGCCATGTTTTCAATGATTCCATCCACCTGTAGCACCACTAAATAACCAATTCCACTTACATGTATATATAAGCCACATAGAGAGCCTATCTAATGCATTCCAAATGATCTATCCTAGATTATCATGTGGTACCAAGCCTTGCACAATGTTTCCACCAATGATGTCTTTATATTGAGACCCATGTTCACTCACGACCCCAAAGTACAAAAGGAATAGCATTTAAAATCAAATTCCATCACCATGGAATTTACATATCACTTCCAAATAGTCTAGCATGTACATTTTATTCAAGAACAATAGTCATGGAATAAATCATGAAGCACAAGTAACTTGAAAAATGTTCCAAATAATAAGACACATGGAATGATATAAGGAGATAACATATGAAATAATAAATTCAATTTGATCGATTATTCCACGTCCTTAAGATGTAATCGATCAATAAATCAGTATATACAAAATATATGGCAGAAGATGTAAGTGTTTGAAACAAATCATAAGAACAGTGAAAATGATATATATCAAGAGTTAACATGTTTCGATCATATGGGTTTTTAAATACATTATTAATATTTTGTAAAATATGGTGCACATGATAATGCCATATTCATCAATCATAAAGAAATGAAAACAATCCATTGGGGCCTAACCCATGGTCTATAAATCAATTAAAACCAATTCATTAATTCCATTTATTTATTAATGTGTAAAACCCCCAAAATGGTGTTCATATGTTAATGTATCAAGGGTATTTTCCCCTAAAAATTTGAAAATTCCATCAACGTAAAAATATCCAAGGTGATCAACCAAATGGTTTATTCTCCACTCTAAAGGGACATGCCAGACATTGATACATTTTCAATTTAAAATATTAATTTAAATTAAAGATTCATCAGGAGGTTCTTGAATGTGGTAAAATGGATGAACATGTAAAAAGTGATTAAAATTTGGGAAATATGCTATACCAGTAACCTTATTCAACGAAGATTTAATCGTCTGATAACAAGATTTCATTTGGACAGGTTTGGACTGAATCACGGAAATGAACAAATTCCCAAAAAATATTATGAATTATCTCATACCATGATAAATTTATTGAGAGAAAATTAAATAGAGAATGCTTCATGAAGACTGTACAAAATTGAAAGGGAAATCCAAAGAGACTGAGGATGCATCATTCTAAAAACAGATGGAGGAGTTGAATCTTAGACAAGGATAGGTCTGAGATAATCCACTTGTGAGATTGGAGGAGTTGGAAGCTGCTGGAAATGGATAAATAAAAGTGTAAAATCTATTTAAGGCTCATTAAGGAAAAAATGGTAATTTCTTCCCCCAAATTATGTCACATTTTTTCTTCATGGATAGCCAAACATTGTTCCAACCATGTGGTTGCCACTACTTATGAACACTAACCCCACATGATTATCCAACCTAGTTTTCCCCAATAGTGCACAACTCAGGCATTAAACACCAAATTCACACTATCTATGTATAAATAAGTGTATGTACAAGGAGAATGATATGGAAAAACATTTCAATACCCATTAACATCACATCTACTAACTTTTAAAAGAACCATGGTAACAACTGAGGATCACACCATTATTGAAAAACTATTCCCCCCAGTTAGCCTTCTATGATTTTGATTTCTCGAGTTATAACTATTCCAAAACATGAAGAAGAACCTAATAAACCCTTCATGTCTTAATACAAGTTTTAAAACAATGCATGAAACATTCCAACAATCAAAATTATGTTTTGAATCTTTATCTATATATAGGGCCATCCAATAAATGAAAAAAATTCAAATTCACATTGAATTTCCATCCAGTAAAAAAATCACAAGACACATTAATATACTCACCTTAAAACATCTCAATAATGAGAATCCATTGGAAAATAAAGAAGAAATCACTTGAACTACTCATGTCATGAAATATTATAGAAATTGTTGTGTTTTGTTTCCAAACACCCCACACACCTCTGAGAGTCACCTTCTCATATAGAACGTAATACATTGAAACTCAATTAAACACTTTTTTTATAAGTTAAAACATTGAGATATAACCAACCAAGAACATGTCATTTGATACATAATCATGTCTTAATCTACATTGGCAACATATCTGTATTACTTTATACCATAGTTTCAAATACTTTAACGTCCAACTCAAAAACCTGATACATTGATCGTCAAAATAATGATTTAAGAATTCTATTAGAATTATAACAATTATATTGTATTTAATATGAATTTTATCAAATTTTCATCTTTTAATTGTCCTCATATCCTGGTCTACCCAACATTCATTAAAATGCCCATCAAATAACCACCGCCCTTTTCAGAACATGATAAAGTGCCACTATGTGATTCCTCTATGATGGAAGAGGACACGAGAGATGGATAACAAGTTGAGCTTCTTTGGTTTGATGACCCTAAAAACTCTCAAATTAGATGAAAAGTTCATTTCAAAATCTAGACTTTATCTTTAGTCTAATCAAGCTCACTGATGCTCTTAAATAGCTTCCTTTTATTTCTCTTTCCAAAACATGAATTGACGTCTCCGTACCTCATCATAAATATATGAACATTTATGAACATGGTTTTTTTGTTACTCATAGTTAAAACACTCCCATATATACTGACTAATGTATGGGATATCCTCAGAGATAGAAACTAGATTCCATGCAGATTGTCCATGGAGAACCTATCCTGGTTTTTAAAAGAGAGACATCATTACCAAGAAAAATATCCCCATACCACAAACACTGGATAAACCTAAAGTGGTATCCACCAGGTGATCATGATAAGGGGGATAAGAGGGTCCGTAGAATCTATCCATGTAATTCCTATTTGGGAAAAATTAGTATCAATGAATAGTGAACATGCCTCAATACAACCATGAATATTGATAGAACTACGATAGAGTTCACTCACTAATCCAAACAATGTTTTTAATACAAATATAGTTGTAAAACTAACATTATCTTAATGTACCCATAGAAAATCAAGATATAGGACATAATTATCATTTCGTCAGGTGTACACTAAGTGTTTTTGGAAGGTTCCCTAAAAGGACTTAGAACACGCCCACTAAGAAGAGGGATAAGTGCTCAGTATAGTTCAAAAAAACCCTATCAACAACATATATAAATTCTAGTCGACCCCATTATGATTATTTCCTTTTATAATGCCTGATATCACCCATTATCACATCCACACTAACACACCCCGATTTCTTCATTACATGAGGTATTTCAAGATATCTCAATCACTAAAACAAAAGTCGCACCCTAAATAAAATTATTTTTAATGTTTGTAGAGATATCTGACTATGAAAAATTCATTCTATTATAAATGAACTAATATAAAATGAGATAATCATACACAAGGATTTTATGAAGGGCTGACCATTTCTATATGGCCTTTCATGGTTGTGTTCCTTATACGTGGGAGGATACTTTTAGCAAGAATAGTAGTGAAACTCCCTCCATGTGGAGTGTCCTTAAGTTTGTATATATCTATAATGGAATATAATCCCATGGACCACACTCCACTGAAAATGAATATCATTTACAAGAGGTGTTCGTCACGAATTACCATGAATTAAATTAATGAAAAGGGGAAACATGCAATTTAAAAGAATGTTCAAATAGTTTTTGTCTAACAATATATATTACATTAATTTTTACCTTTGACCATGCATGATAATGTATTATGAATAAAATCAAAAACAACTAACAAAAGTGTAAAACACCAAACCCTCTTATAACGTCAAACCGAGCATTAAGACGATTTTTATTTCTTTCAATGATCATGCCACTCTACACCAAAGAAGAGCCATGGTTCAAGTATAACAGCTCAAACATAACCTATTACAATTAAGAAAAAATGATTTAATTTACCACTTTTTCAACTCAACATTTACCACATCTACTAATGAATATTACCCCTATAAACGAAATTAAAACGGAACATCCCCAATACTATCCATTGTCTTATCATCCTTTATAAATACTGGTATCTATGGGAATATAAAAGAGATTTATCCCAAGTTAGTATTACAGGATATGACTATTATCCTAGATGATGATGTACTATTTCATCCATCAACATGAAATAAGAAGGGGTTGGGTTGTATAAATCACTAAATAGTAAACCATTCCTTAGACATGTATACCCTTATGAACCAAGTATTTCTTAATTAGCACACTCATAGGAATGGTAAAAATAGAACGTGGACATCTATAAAACAAGGGTGTCATTTTTCAATCAAAAATTCATAAATGAATACTGTCTCACAAACAGTACAACTTGAGAGAAAATTCTTGTAAGAAACTATAATGGGATTTAAATATTTTAGGGCACTACAAAACCACAAGCTATATAACGACCCATACTTTACATACATTGTTATTTATTGAAAATTGAATCACACTTGTTATAACATATAACAAAACCATTAAAGGACCGTATAGGTATAGTGTCTTTAGAAACTGGAAAGCATAACCAACTGGTTCATAAAGCATCTACTTTGCCTCCCATTTATTTCATCATATCTAGACTCCCTTTTTGGCATATTCTACTTAATAACCTTCTTCCTAACCCGGGGAAATAAAACATACGAAAGGGTGAGCTCAAATGCTCAATAAGGTTAAACAAAAGAAATATCAATCACATCATATACATAAGCACATAACTTTTGGAAATCTTAACCTGCAAAAGAGATCATAATTTCATAACATGGGATAAATCATAGTAGTGAAATGTAGTCCCAATATTCATAACATAAAACATCAAACTTTGTGGAATACAAACATAATCATAGAGAATCATTTCTTTTTAGTCAAGACTTATTGCCAAGACTATCTTAGTGGACAAAGTCCATATCTGAACCGAGTTACCCTCGTTTCAGTCCTGCTTTACTGAACCGGTATAACCTACCGTTACAGCCATGTCTATCTCATGAGATATATAATCATTACCCAATGCATTGGAGGGAGATAAAGGTCCCACCCATCTCATAATGATACCGTTATTATGTGTGCCACAAAATCAGAAACCATACATCATAGCATAACCCATGTAATAAAAATGTGAATCTTAAACATCATGACATCATAAAAAAGTTCATATAAGATAAAGGAATTCATAAAAATATAATTCCATCACAACATAATCAAATCAATGTAATAATAGGGATGGAAACAGAACCCTTTATTATCATATATGGAAAATAATTTTGATAAAAAACTTGAACTCCATTCTTGAGGAAAATATCCTTTCTACTTCAAAAAACACATTTCCTTTCTTAAAATGTCATACAATTCTAAACTAAAAAAAGTTGATTAAAAATAAACTTGAAAACTTGTAAAGGAAGATTCTTGGAAATATTTTTTTAAATATCCATTCATGCCGTATAATTTAAAAAAAACATTCTTCGTACTTTTGTCAGAAAAGTCAAAAAGTACCTCGTACGAAAAACAAAAAAAGATTCCTTTCATGTCTTTTACTAAAAACTCACCGAAGGGTAAAATTGGATTTAAAAAATTTTATGTGGATGTAAATAATATTACATATTGAGGAAACATGGATGTGGATGATAAAATACACCCCAGTAAATACCAAAGTATAAACAATCACGGATAAAAATGAGATTGTGATATTTCCCCTACCTTATGTATGATATGATTTGTACATGTCCGAACCTCCTGTATAATGATTTAAATAATGTTATTGACTTATTCCATAATCATACTTATTTTTATGATATCATATTTGGTCATATTCTTAGCTTCTTAGTAGTAATATTTCATTGCTACTTGTTATTCGGGTGTTTATAACATTTTTGTTCTTATGCGTGTTTTTTCGAATAAATTATTATTCTTATCTTTAGGTTATAGATACCTCATTTCAAGAATGTTATTAGTGTAATATATATCATATTCATTCATTCAATTCATTTATATAATCATTATGAAATTAAGATCATGTAGAACGAGTCGCATCACATCGTGGAGACGGTATTCCGTACGTACGCACGAGTGATGATAGCGTTCCTATGATCGTGGAATTGTATTGGAGTGTATGTATACTATTTCAGAATTAGTATCACTTTATAATAGTCATATATAGTTATTATTTACACCATTATGCCCATCAAAGTATGGTGGTGGTGGAAAATAGATTACACCACGGCGTGGAGATGGTATTCCGTACGTACGCACGCGTGGTGATTTCTTTTTCCGTAGGATGGATAGATGGTGAAATAGGGTTGTTTCATACTTATAATAACATATCAGTATATGAGTGATACTGATGTTATTACATCATAATGAAACAACTAAAGATGAATAAGTGGAAGAAGAAATAAAGATGAAAGAATTGGTAACAGACATTACCTCTTCTTTGAAGTGATTCTTTGAGACCATCTTTTAGGGCACTAAAATTGGTCTTTGAAGAAGACCAGGACCTCTAGGGTGTCTCTAGGGAAGTGGAGAGGTGGAATGGGCAGGTGTTTGCCGAGCTTGAAGGCTCAATGTGGTTGAGGAAGAGGGGGAGGAGGTGCCCTTTTATAACGGAGGAGAGGGGCACCTTTAAAATAACTAAAAATATTATTTTATTATAAAGTCAAGTTCGGTTTTAAATAGCTTCAAATTGATTTATTTCGAAGCTAAGGTGGGTATGGGTCGTAATACTCTCATAAAATAGAATTTATACAAGTTTAGGTTCCTATTTTAACCTTATTATTTAGATTTAACATTAAGTTAAATAATTTTACTTTTACCGTGTCTTCTTGTGTTCTTATACAATATGGTTAATAAACATACTATAAGCATCCAAACGAACCCAAATTTGTTTATTATTAATATATATAACTGTATCTAAGTTATTTGGCCGAATATTATATTTTTAGGAATAAAATAACAATTACTAATATAATATTTGTTTTAAAAACTATTTTATGTCAATTTTGACACTATTAAGTAATTAATTTTTGTGAAAATAATAACAGAATGATTAGTTTGAAAAAAGTTAATTAAATCAATAATAACATGTCATATTAATCTATAAAATTAGTTTAATCCATAAAAAGTGTCAAATTACAATTATTTTGGTGTTTATAACATCAATTATGTCAATATTTCATAAATAAGATAATTACTGCATCATCATTGTGTCATAAATAAATTAAAATATTTAATGTCTAAAAATTAAAAATAAAATAAAATTATGTATTAAAACTTTTTATCTTTCTAATGAATATTTATAGTCGAATTTATCTTCTGTATAACCCCATATTAAAAATGATTTAGTTATTAAACTTGGATTTTAACTATTTTAACCCTTCTTTAAATAAATTAATAATAAATGTCCTAATCTAATCCAAGTGGGCCTAAATGGTCATAGTTTATTCCTAAGTTTTCTTTTGGTCTAATTACACTTGTACAATAGAATTAGGACATGTGTTAGGGTAATAATAATATCATTTTTACCCTTAATTACCATATTTACTTATAACCGTGGCAAAAAAGTAAAAATTTACTATTCACCAAAAAATTATTTTCATCTCATTGAACCACATTTTACTTACTGACATCAACCGTGTCTCTAAGATTTTCAAAATTCCAGTCACAAAAGAGGTAAAATTAAGTTTTATGAAAAATTCAGTTTTTTTAACTACCACTTAGTGGTTTCACTATTCATCAAAAATTGAAAGTTTTCAGAAAAATACCAAAATTTCACCCTAGGCTAATTTCGATATTCCGAATCAAAAAATGAAGTCAATTTTGAAAAATAAAATTTATAAAATTTCAAAAAGTGATTATTACTATTCATAACGGCTAGTTTTAATAATATTTTATTAGCATATCATTGTTTAGTGAAACTCGGTATTGCGTACGACGCAAGCTATCGAGGAATGTCGCGATTTCGTGTAAAGCAAGCCAAGCAAGTCTTGTGTGTAGAAAAAGATTCCTTTGATGATTTATATAACATAAAAGTCTCGGGTGTTACATTATAACCCCTTAAAATGAATTTATCCTTCAAAATTCGTCACTTTGTAACAAACAGACGAGGATACGTCTCCCTCATCATATCCTCAAGCTCCCATGTAGCTTCTTATAATTGGTGGTTCCTCCATAAAACTTTCACCAATCGAGTGGGCTTGTTTCGTAGGACTTTTTCACTACGATCCAGAATCTCTATCGGCTGTTCTTCATAAGAAAGATGTTGCCCCCGCGGTACAACTTCTGAGCTAAGTACATGTGAAGGATCAGGTATGTACTTTCTCAGGAGAGATACATGGAACACATCGTAAACTTGAGAGAGATTCGGTGGAAGAGCCAATTGGTAAGCTATCTTCCCAACATGATCCAGTATTTCGAAAGGACCGATATATCTAGGGCTCAAATTCCACTTCTTTCCAAATCTCATAACCCTTTTCTGGGGAGATATTTGTAAGAACACTTTATCACCCACTTCAAACTCTAGGTCTTTTCTTCGGTTGTCGGCGTAACTTTCCTGTCGACTCTGAGCTGCTCTTATGTGTTGTTGAATAGATCTGACCTTTTCTTCCATTTCATCAATGAGAAAGGTCCTAATAACTTTCTTTTCCCAACTTCATCCCAGCAAGTTGGAGTCCTGCATTTCTTTCCATAGAGAGCTTCATAAGGAGCCATCTGAATACTGGAGTGAAAGCTATTATTATAAGAAAATTCCACCAAAGGTAGGAGTTGATCCCAACCACCTTTGAAATCCATAGAGCAAGATCTCAACATATCTTCTATAGTTTGAATTGTTCTCTCAGACTGACCGTCTGTCTGAGGATGATAAGCAGTGCTGAAACTCAACTCTGTATCCAGAGTATGCTGAAGACTTCGCCAGAACTTTGAGGTAAACCTCAGATCCCGATCAGATATAATAGAAAGTGGTACTCCATGCAATGTTACCACTTCCTTTACATATATCATGGCAAGCTGATCCAGAGAGAAATCCTCTCTAATAGCAATGAAGTGTGCAGACTTTGTATGACGATCAACTATGACCCAGATATCATTATTGCCTTTGGATGTTTTAGGAAGTCCTGTGACAAAGTCCATAGTGATGTTTTCCCATTTCCATTCGGGTATGGGTAATGGTTGTAACATCCCCTTAGACTTCTGTCTCTTAGCTTTAACTTGTTGACAAACCAAGCATAGAGAGACATATTCAGCAACATCTCTTTTCATGCCATCCCACCAGAAGTACTCTTTCAGGTCCCTATACATATTCGTGCTTCCAGGATGAATAGAGAATGAAGAACTATGAGCCTCATCCAGTAGCTCCTTCTTTAATTCAGGTATGGTAGGAACACAAACCTGATTCCAAAACTTTATTATCCCATCATAATCAAGGTTAAATTCAGGAACATTTCTCACCTTCTTTTGTAACTCAACATCTTCTTTCTGTGCCTCTTTAATCTTCTCATGTATAGATGGTTGAACATTCATTTGAGAAAGATAAGATTTTTCCACTTTCATTATAATTCCAAGATCCATCCTTTGTAAATCTATAAATATTGGTTCTTTTGTGAGCCTCATCATGGATAAACTATCATGTTCTTGTCGACTTAATGCATCTGCCACCTTGTTTGCTTTCCCAGGGTGGTAATGAATTGAGCAGTCGTAATCCTTAATCAGCTCCAACCATCTTCTTTGGCGCATATTCAGCTTCTTTTGTGTGAAAATATACTTTAAACCTTTATGATCAGTATAAATATCACACCTTTCACCATAAAGGCAATGCCTCAAAATCATTAATGCAAAGCTTACTGCAGCTAACTCCAAATCATGAGTTGGGTAATTTTTCTCATGTATTTTCAACTGTCGTGAGGCATAAGCTATCACCATATCATTTTGCATAAGAACACACCCCAATCCCTTCTTGGATGTATCACTATATATCACAAACCTTTCTACACTACAAGGCATTGTGAGCACAGGTGCACTGGATATCCTTCTTTTCAACTCCTTGAAATTCTCTTCACATTCCTCTGTCCAAACAAACTTAACTCCTTTCTGAGTCAACTTGGTGAGTGGATTAGATAATCGTGAAAAATAATTCACAAAACGTCGATAATATCCAGCCAAACCAAGAAAACTTCGGATCTCAGTTACTGTTGTTGGTCTCGACAATCTTTCGATAACCTCTATTTTTGCTTGATCCATAGATATCCCTTCTTTTGAGATTATGTGACCCAAAAATGAAACTTTTTAAAGACAAAATTCACATATGGTAAATTTGGCATAAAGATTCCCCTTTCTTAGGGTATTTAATATAATTCTCAAGTGATCTTCATGTTCTTCCTTTCTCTTTGAATAGACAAGAATATCGTCTATAAAGACTACCACAAACTGATCAAGATAGTCTCTAAAGACACTATTCATTAGATCCATGAAGATAGCAGGGGCATTAGTAAGACCAAATGGCATCACTATAAATTCATAGTGTCCATACCTTGTACGGAAAGTCGTCTTTGGTATATCCTCCCTTTTGACCCTTAATTGATGATACCTTGAATGAAGATCAATCTTGGAAAAGTATTGAGCTCTTCGTAGTTGGTCAAATAAGTCATCAATGCGTGAGAGAGGATATTTGTTCTTGATAGTGATCTTGCTATGTTCTTGATAATCAATGCAGAGTCTCATTGATCCATCTTTCTTCTTAAAAAATAGAGCAGGTGCTACCCAAGGTGACACACTAGGGCGTATAAACCCCTTATCAAGATTCTCTTGGAGTTGCTTCTTCAATTCTTGCAACTCAATTGGGGCCATTCTATAAGGTGTCTTTGAAATAGGCAAATCACCCGGTACGAGTTATATTGAAAACTCAAATCCTCGATTCGGTGGAAGACCCTGTAATTCATCCGGAAAGACATCATAAAACTCCCGTACAATGGGCATATTCTTAATCATGAGGTTCTAACCAACCATTTGAGAAAAATAACCTTCATTTAGTGGAATCAATACCCATAAAATGGATGAAATTTCCACTGGAAGGTTATGTTCATCCTTGCATCGATAGATGATCATAGATTGATCTAGAATATAAAATGTGACTTCCCTTCTTTGGCAATTGATATGAGCTCCATGTAGAGTAAGCCAATCCATGCCAAGAATCACATCAAATTCCACTATAGGAAGGATCACAAGATTTGCAGGAAGCACTTTCCCACAAACTTCGATCGGAGAAGAATTATAAACTTTTGATGCGACTGTTGTGCCATTAGGTGTTGTCACAGCTAAATCAACATCTAATTGTTGAGGTAATACGATGATACCCTTAGAAAACTCTTCATAAATAAAGGAGTGGGTGGATCCAGAATCAAATAAAACATTTTCTACTTTTGAGTGGATGGTAAGTGTACCTTTCACCACATTGTTATTGTACTCCACATCGCTGATAGAAATTTCACGTGACCTTCCTTTGTCTTTAGCCTTAAGAGTTTGTTGACTTCGACCATCATCATCAACCCTTAGATTAGGGCATTTATTGGCATAATGTCCCATCTCCTTGCACTTGAAAAATTGAAGTATAGTAGGTTCATTTTGTGTATCCCTTCCTTTGATTGCATCATTAGACATCTTCTTCCCATCATCGCGGCATTCAAATGCCCGATGACCTTCCTTTCCACATTTGAAACATTTACTTCTCCCTTTAAGACAACTCCCTCCATGTTTCTTTCCACACTTTGAGCACAAGGGAAATCTCATCTTCTTTTCAGTGTGCTCTTTATATTTTCCTTTGAATTCCATTTTCCTCTTCTAATAAAACCCATATGACTGATGGGTTACTCCAATATCCATCTCAACATTGAGAGCACATCGAACGATTTCCTCATAGCTATTGAAGTCCCTTATGGCTAAGGCCCTTCGAAGACTTGGTTTTAAGCCACTAAAGAATCGATTGATCTTACTCTCAGGTTGGATAATAATACCGGAAGCGTACCTTGCAAGTCTTGTAATATTTTCTTCATAGGTACCAACAGATTCATCATCCTTTTGTTTCAGTTCAAGAAACTCTTTCTGCATCTTTGTTCGGAGAATATGAGGGAATTACTTATTGAAAAATAAGTTCTTGAACTCGTCCCAATCCATGGACTCAATTTCATCCCTTTTCCTCGTATTCTTAATAAGATTCCACCATTGATCAGCATCACCTTCCAAACGATACACTGCTAAGATGATTTTATCATGCTCAAAACATTGAAGAACTGAAAATATCTTTTCAGTAGTACAAATCCATTGTTCAGAAGCTAATGGATCAGTAGACCCACTGAATGAAGTTGGACGCTGTCTCATGAAGGATTCAACAAAATGTTGCTCCTTCCTTTGCTCGTTTGGAAGTCCTGCATGATTCAAAGCTTGAGAAAGTTGTGTGAGCATGGCTACAAGATTTTGTATTCTAGCTCCCATAACATTTGGTTGCTCATGGGGACAATCATTGCATTGCCCATCACATTCTGCATTAACACGGTTCCATCGAGTTCCAGCCATTTACTAAAACCAAGAAGAATAGTGTAAGCAACACTAATTATAATAGGAAAACCACATAATCAAGAATAAAATTTCACACTTAAGGTCTTATCCTAGGTTATTCATGGCCATTTCTAAAACACTAAGATTGTGTTCTATGCATAGACTTATCCTTATGGTTCTTACTAAGGATTTCACATCCTAGTTTCCAATGGTTGACTATACCTTTCCTCTGATACCAACAATAACGACCCATACTTTACATACATTGTTATTACTTCAAAATTGAAGCACACTTGTTACAACATATAACAAAACCATGAAAGGACCGTATAGGTATAATGTCTTTAGAAACTGGAAAGTATAAACAACTGGTTCATAAAGCATCTACTTTGCCTCCCATTTATTTCATCATATCTAGAGTCCCTTTTTGGCATATTCTACTTAATAACCTTCTTCCTGACCTGGGGAAATAAAACATAAAAAAGGGTGAGCTCAAATTCTCAATAAGGGTAAACAAAAGAAATATCAATCACATCATATACATAAGCACATAACTTTTGGAAATCTTAACCTGCAAAAGAGATCATAATTTCATAAAATGGGATAAATCATAGTAGTGAAATGTAGTCCCAATTATCATAACTTAAAACATGAAACTTTGTGGCATACACACATAATCATAGAGAATCATTTCTTATTATTCAAGAATTATTGCCAATACTATCTTAGTGGACAAAGTCCATTTCTGAACCGAGTTACCCTCGTTTCAGTCTTGCTTCACTGAACCAGTATAACCTACCGTTCCGGCCATGTCTATCTAATGAGATATAAAATCTTTACCCAATGCATTGGAGGGAGATAAAGGTCCCACCTATCTCATAATGATACCATTCTTAAGTTTGCCACAAAATCAGAAACCATACATCATAGCATAACCCATGTAATAAAAATGGGAATCGTAAACATCATGACATCATAAAACAATTCATATAAGATAAAGGAATTCATAAAAAAATAATTCCATCACAACATAATCAAATCAATGTAATAATAGGGATGGAAACAGAACCCTTTATTATCTTATATGGAAAATAATTTTGATAAAACACTTGAACTCCATTCTTGGGGAAAATATCCTTTCTACTTCAAAAAACACTTTTCCTTTCTTAACAAGTCATACAATTCTAAACTAAAAAAAGTTGATTAAAAATAAACTTGAAAACTTGTCAAAAAATATTCTTGGAAATATTGTTTTAACAATCCATTCATGCCGTATAAGTTAATAAAACATTCTTCGTACTTTTGTCAGAAAAGTCAAAAAGTACCTCGTACGAAAAAAGAAATAAGATTCCTTTCATATCTTTTACTAAATACTCACCGAAGGGTAAAATTGGATTTAAACAATTTTTTGTGGATTGAAATATTATTACATATTGAGTAAACATGGATGTGGATGATAAAATACACCCCAGTAAATACCAAAGTATAAACAATCTCGGATAAAAATGAGATTGTGATATTTCCCTACCTTAGGTCTGATATGCTTTGTACGTGTCCGAACCTCCTGTATAATGATTTAAATAATGTTATTGACTTATTCAAAAATCATACTTATTTTTATGATATTATATTTGGTCATATTCTTAGCTTCTTAGTAGTAATATTTCATTGCTACTTGTTATTCGGATGTTTATAACTTTTTTGTTCTTATGCGTGTTTTGTCGAATAAATTCTTATTCTTCTCTTTAGGTTATAGATACCTCACTTCCCAAATGGTATACGTGTAATATATATCATATTCATTCATTCCATTCAGTTATATAATCATATTGAAATGAAGATCATGTAGAACGAGTCGCATCACATCGTGGAGATGGTATTCCGTACGTACGCACGAGTGATGATATCGTTCCTATGATCGTGGAATTGTATTGGAGTGTATGTATACTATTTCAGAATTAGTATCACTTTATTATAGTCATATATAGTCATTATTTACACCATTATACCCATCCATGTAAGGTGGTGGTGGAAAATAGATTACACCACGGCGTGGAGACGGTATTCCGTACGTACGCACGCGTGGTGATTTCTTTTTCCGTAGAATGGATATATGGTGAAATAGGGTTGTTTAATACTTATAATAACATATCAGTATATGAGTGATACTGATTTTATTACTTCATAATGAAACAACTAAAGAAGAAGAAGTGGAAGAAGAAATAAAGATGAAAGAATCGGTAACAGACATTACCTCTTCTTTGAAGTGCTTCTTTGAGACCTTCTTTTAGGGCACTACGATTGGTCTATGAAGAAGCCCAAGACCTCTAGGATGTCTCTAGGGAAGTGGATAGGAGTAATTGGCAGGGGTTGGGTGAGCTTGAAGGCTCAAAGTGGTGTGAGGAAGAGGGGGAGGAGGTGCCCTTTTATAAGGGAGGAGAGGGGCACCTTTGGAATAACGAAAAATATTATTTTATTATAAAGTCAAGTTCGGTTTTAAATAGCTCCAAATTGATTTATTTCTAAGATAAGGTGGGGATGGGTCGAAATCCTCTCATACAATAGAATTTAGACAAGTTTAGGTTCCTATTTTAACCTTATCATTTAGATTTAACATTAAGTTAGATAATTTTACTTTTACCGTGTCTTCTTTTGTTCTTATACTATAAGGTTAATAAACTTACTATAAGCAGCCAAAAGAACCCCAAGTTGTTTATTATTAATATATATAACATTAGTTAAGTTATTTGGCCGAACATTAGATTTTTAGGAATAAAATAACAATTACTAATATAATATTTGTTTTAATAACTATTTTATGTCAATTTTGACACTATTTAGTAATTAATTTTTGTGAAAATCATAACAGAATGATTAGTTCAAAAAAAGTTAATTAAATCAATACTAACATGTCATATTAATCTATAAAATTATTTTAATTCATAATAATTGTCAAATTACATTTATTTTGGTGTTTATAACATCAATTATGTCAATATTTCATAAATAAACTAATTACTGCATCATCTTTGTGTCATAAATAAATTACATTATTTAATGTCTACAAATAACAAATAAAATACCATTATGTGTTAAATCTTTTTATATTTCTAATTAACATTTATAGTGAAATTGATCTTATGTATAACCCAATATTAAAAATGATTTAGTTATTAAACTTTGATTTTTACTATTTTAACCCTTCTTTAAATAAATTAATAATAAATGTCCTAATCTAATCCATGTGAGCCTAAATGGTCATATTTTTTTCCTAAGTTTGTTTTTGGTCGAATTACACTTGTAAAATAGAATTAGGACATGTGTTATGGTAATAATAATATCATTTTTACCCTTAATTACCCTATTTACTTTTAACCGTGGCAAAAAAGTAAAAAGTTACTATTCACCAAAAAATTATTTTCATCACATTGAACCAAATTTTACATACTGACATCAACTGTGTCTCTCGAATTTTCTAAATTCCACTCACAGAAGCGGTAAAATTATGTTTTATGAAAAATTCAGTTTTTTTAACTACCACTTAGTGGTTTCACTATTCATCAAAAATTGAAAGTTTTCAGAAAAATACCAAAATTTCACCCTAGGATAATTTCGATATTCCAAATCCAAAAATGAAGTCCATTTTGAAAAATATAATTTATAAAATTTCAAAAAGTGGTTATTACTATTCATAACGACTAGTTTTAATAATATTTTATTAGCATATCATTGTTTAGTGAAACTCGGTATTGCATACAACGCATGCTATCGAGGAAGGTCTTGATTTTGTGTAAAGCAAGCCAAGTAAGTGTTGTGTGTAGAAAAAGATTCTTTTGATGATTTATATAACATAAAAGTCTCGGGTGTTACAAGCTATCCCCACACCAAGGCAGAATGTGTCGACCCAGAATAAGGTAACTCCTATAAAATGGACTATACATACGAGCCTATTATTCTGGTTTGACCTATAAGGAATAAAATTTGGAAAAAATTCTTGTTCATATTCAATTTTTATCTCTAAGAACACCGATATACTTTTTCTGAATAGACACACCAAGAACACCACTAATAATTAAATTTTATGGAAAAATAAGAGAAATTAATTCTTTAAACACATAAACATTTAGTATTATTAAATAGTTAGTGCTAGTCATAATGAAAAATAATTTGGTACATTATATAGCTAATGTCACGCGGAAAATGAGTCATGTTATATTAAACTCCCTTAAAAATTAAATCGTATATTAACATCCTATTAATTTGGTAATTGATTTAACAAACCCCGTTTTAAAAAATATTCAGGTATTTATAATTCCCCATACAAAAATATCACAAGTAGATTAAAAAGGACTTTTACTACTAAATGATTTACTAGACATTAAGAATGTTGCCTAATGTTTTCATGAAACACATATCAGTGGCTACATGAATAATAGAATTTCTTACAACCAAATCATAAACACCTCATATGGGGTAAAAAACTAAGGAATACTAACAGAAAAAGAGATGGACGAGGGTCACATCTTTCCATTTAGGGTTCAACAAGAAAACCCCATGCAATTTATGAATTTGTATTTTAAAAACACCGTTAGCTTGTTCATTACATAAGAATAATTCCCCAAATTACCATAATGGGTATAGTTTTCAATTAATGAATTTATCAATAATATTCATTATGCCAAATTATTAGAGGTCATAAACATAATAAGGAATCCAATTAATTTAAGTGACAATTTTTATTTATTTATTCTTCAATATATAAGTAGAAGGCTTATATCAGATTATTTGGCCATATGAGTTCCCACATTTGAATTTATATAGAGCCCATACACTTTACAAAATATAGTTGGTTCACATCTATATTCGACCATTTTATATAATATCAAAAAGAATATGAAAAAACCATTACATTTATGCAAAAGCTAATAATTATATAAAGTGAACCTATAATGGTTCGATTATATGGGTAACCTTTTTCCAACTCATAAATCTCCAATTCAAATTAAAAAATTAAATTGTATCCCATTTTACCACAACCAAAATTGTCATCCCATGGGACCAATAGTACATGGATAAAACATGTCATATATTATTAGTTAGGTGTCCCCATGAATAACCAAATTAACACTATAAAATTTATATCTATGAATGATATACATGGAAATGAAATATAGATTAATATGATAAGGAAAGAAGGATGCATGAAAATTAAGCATGGAAGGTTACCATATAACCAAAGAAGAAGAAAAACATGATAATCCTATCACTAAAAATTTGTTATCATGGTATAATACTAATGAAAATAATATTAATTAAACAATTAAACATGTTTTACAGAAGTATGAAATGAAATTACTAAGTTGGTAAAAGTTAAGCTGATTACCAAATTAACTAATCAATGAATATAACAGGAAGGAAAATAAAACACATTTCACATAAAAAAATCCAATTAGCCAAACAATGAATACTACATGGAATGTCATATGCATGGAATGTGAATCTAAATATTTTTATGAAGAACAATATAATGATTCATCCATTCAATATTGTTCCATGGAATAAATAATAAGAATTATTAAATTAGTAACCCTTGGGATGTACACCAATCACTCAAGGTGAAATCAAATAAATTATAATAATTAAAAGGATGAACATAAATCCCATCCTTGGCCCGTTGGAAATTACCTCATACACTGGTTGAGAAATACAAGGAAAAACTATTTTCCATGTGTCGAAACATTCTAATTCTTCTATCTAGAATCCCAAAATGGTAAGACAAAGGAAAAAAATCTCTGAAAAAACTTTGTAACATCCCCACCCAACAACACAATAAAATGGTATCTAGATCAGTCACCACATGTCCTCAAGTGTGCCTCCCTGAATATTAGAGGCTACTGACATGCATGGAGTGCATAAGGAGGTTATAGTGGTGAGACTCTACCCACATGATCATAGCGGAACAATGGATTTCCATAAATAAATAACAGAAAACCCCAGAATTAGTAATATATATAATGAAGAATTGTGGATGGATAATGTAAACTAAATATAAAATATGGCCATGGCCAATATTGAAAAACTCATGATTGTCCAAATGATTACACAAGATTCAATAAGGAGGTACAAAAGGAATTAAAATATTATAAAATTTAAAGGAATCCAAATGATAAATCAATGTGAATCCTGTGTACTAGCTCGATCATATTCTCCCTAGCTCCCAATTACACAGTACCACACTTGAATTTTACCCATTGTCCTAAGAACATGATGATATGCTCAGGTAACATAATTAAATGGTGTCCTGAGTGTAATTTTAGATAAAATAACATTATGACACCATCCACATTGTATAGATAAATCAAATTTGTTCATAAAATGATGAAAAATGTTCCAAAATAGGTGAATAAAAAGTATTAAATAAATAAATAAATTACATATTGGTCTAGGATAAAAAATGGATACTTGAATTATTCTATATGGAGTAATATATGTTTAAAACTAATTGTGTATAAAATAGGTCTTTCCTATGACATGGATTCCAAACCCTGCTGACATCATTTAAGAAGTATCATAATTTAATAATAATAATGATAAAATATATAACTAAATGTATTATATGAAAAGAATACCTGAAATCATGCAATCGAATATTGAAACCATATAAGGTGATATCTAAAGGAATCCCAATGGTACCTATAAGATCCCTTAGTATATCCTATACCATTCAGTCAATCCAAGGAAACACATAGTTTTATCCCTCATATCACTCATGATATTGTAAACTCATAATATCTAATAAGTATCTCACATAGGGGATCGTGTATCACCACAGGCATGGGGTAACCAGCTTTTTGATGAGACCATAGTAGTTTCTCCTATATGGAACATATTTCACACATGAGTATAAAAAAACTTCTAGAGATATCATCAATGGAAATCCAAAGGATCACTCTCGATGCATCATTTAATACCAAACCCAGCATGAAAAATCTTTCAATGGTGTCCTTATATCGAGACCCATGTTCACTCCTGGTCCAAAATAAGACAAGGTAAATAATTTAAATCACACATCATCATCACGATATTTCTATATCGCTTTAAAAATAGGATTTCCTTTGAATTTTATTCAGTCCCCACAATCTAGGCATAAATCATGAATCACAATGAACTAGACAAAAACTCCGAATCATAAGGAACATGTCTTGGCCTATGAAGATATAATAATAAATATGAAATGAGAAATCATGTTTATGAAAAAATTATCAAGATATAATAAATGCATTCATAATAATGCATAATATATATATATAATGAGTAGTAAGTGTGGGAAGTAAAAATGTTCCCAAGGAAAACTATATTTATCATGAGAAAGGAGGTTTGGGTTATAAGCCATATGAGATAAATCTATCATATTTCATAAAATCAGTGGGCACGTGATAAATGTGTATGCATACTTAATAATATTTGGAACATAACCAATGGGTTCTAACTCATGGTTTATAACTCAACTCAACCCAATTCATTAATTGCAGGTATTTTATAAGTAGAAGGACACCCCAAAAGTGTGTTCAATCATTATTGGATCAATGATATTTTGACCCAAATGTGGAACCAAGAAATCAAAGTGGAAAATCCAATGTGATCAACCCATGAGTTGATTCTATAATCACAAGGTTCATTAAATACATTGTAATGGGTTGAAATTACTTTTTATAGAAATTTCAAAGAATCATCAGGAGGATCCATCACATGGCCCAATAGTGAACTATATATAACATGATGAATCATTGAGAAATAATTTATCCAATCTAACTTATACCATGTATCCTTTACTTTTTAAATAATAATTATTGTTTTGGACTAGTTTGGGAGAAATAGAGGATATGAATGAACACCATAAAAATAGGTATAATTAGATCACACAATGATAACTTGGTAAAGAAAGAATTAAATAGATAAAGGATGAATAAGAATATAGAGCTTACCAAGACGAATCCATAGAGACTGGTGATGTTCAATTCAATCAATAGGCATAGGATATAGATCAAATCATTGTTTCATTATGGGAGAAGACTCCCTTGAGAGGGGAGGATGAGACACATATTGGAAAATGATAAGGAAAATGGGGGAAAGATATTTACAGATCATTAATGGTAAAAGTAAAATTTCTCTTGTAAAACATGGTTTCTTGTTTTGGCCTCATATATAGTGAAATTGATCAACAACCATGTGGCTACCACTTCACAGAAACCTTATCCCCAAATAGTTTTCCTTCATAGTTTTTACCAACTATGCATGAAGCTTGTGTTAAACATTGTATGATCAATACTTAAGTGGCTCAAAGAATGATGAATATGATCATTGATTGGTAAAAATATGTGACTCTCAATAGAACCAAATTTTATCACCATAATAAATCAAAAAGTTAGTACTGGA
Organism: Viscum album; assembly: GCA_963277665.1. NCBI lineage: Eukaryota > Viridiplantae > Streptophyta > Magnoliopsida > Santalales > Viscaceae > Viscum > Viscum album. The sequence goes on from OY728142.1 coordinate 2,093,473,320, forward strand.
GGGGAACACATTTTTAGAAAAATCATACACCAATGTCATCATTCTCTGATTTTATTTTTCTGGGGCCCGATGCTATCGAAACATGGTGGATAATCAATGGAACACCTCAATAATGTAACCTATTCTAGAAATAATGTGTTTAGGAATTCTATTATCTAAATTATGTTTTTATGCATGGTTTATAAAAAAGGTCCATAAATAAATATCAGAATTATAATTTATATTGATTTTCCAACTAGTACATAAATAAAATTGGATACTACATAGAATATCAATAATATTATGTATATTAATAAATCTCAATCATTATATTATGCCAACAATGTTTTGAATAGAGTTATTTATACATCATTTTGTTTTTTGAGTTGATAGAGACCATTGATCCAGTCGATTTATCTAATAACTACTTAATTTTATCTAGATTTTAGGGAACAAAGAACCATCTACCAACCATTATATCTCCAACATTATCGTTGGTTAATTATAATATATTCCCCTTCATATGTTCATCCACCATATTATATGTATATATAAAATATATTTTTATTAACTTTATATTCAATAGTATATATGTTTTTTTAGTTATTTGAAAAAATATTGATATTATCTATTCTTTAATGATTCCAATTTCAATACTCTAGATGGATGAGAAGATTAGATCCTATTAAATAAATATCATAGGTATAGTATTAGTATCATTTTTTACTTACTAAAACCACCACATTTTTTTCTTTAGCAGGATATTAATATATTGAGTAGTCTTAGTATTTGGTCAGTTGTAGATATCTTTATTGGAGTATATTAAAATATTTCTATATAGATATATTATTTTCAATCATCTAATTAGTATATTGGTTATACATATCCCATCAGAAAGCAACCTTCACGTTAATAATGTGACTATTAAAACCACCATATCTATGTGTTGTTTTGGGTAATCTTTCTCATGTATAATTAATTGATGTGAGATTTTGGCTATCACATTATCAATATGAATTATGAAATAACCCAAGGCTTTCATTGATAAATAACAATATATAAAAAATACTTAAATGTATGAGTGTAGTATGAAATTTTGTAGTTATTAGCCTATTTTTAAATTCCATAAGGGTATATTTACAATAAGGTTTCTAAAAATCATCACCCCTTTATATGTTACCTTTGTTACTTTGTATTACAATCGCACTATGTTCCTCCCAAATCATTGATAATACAAATCTAATTCAATAGAAGTGTGTATATCCTTTATATATGTTGGATCAAATGATAGTTTATCATAATTTTCAATTAACGAAAATTAGATTTATTATTTCAGGTGATATAAATCCTAAAAATGTATCTTTATCCACCCAAACATGAGATTTCATTACATTTCAGACTAAATTTCATTATGACAAGTCACTAAATTGGTATCAAAATTATTTTTTCATTAGTATATACTTTAAGAATATATTCTATAATTATAAACAATGAAAAATAAGAGTTTATTCTAGAATATATAAAAAATAAATTCCTAAAATCCATGATGATTGTTTGATAATTATTATGTCTAAATTTACTAATTATGAACTCATAGATTCCATATAATTAATGAATTGTTGTGATTATAATATCATCCTCCTTCTACTTCAATTGATTATATCAGTATGCGTAATCTCCCTTTGATAAGAATTGATACCCATTTAGTTGGTCATAAAAATCATAATTTTTTTAATACCAAATAATTCCATAAATTTTCTCTTGAATATTAAATGGGATTATTTCAAGACCAGGCGCTGAGAGGGCATATTATTCTATGACCTGGACTGCTAGAAATGATATGTTGAAAAAAATTATGTTTTAAATAGTGCATGTGAGTGATTTTCCTAATGATGTGTAATAACACATAAAATGGTTCCCTGATCAGAAATTTGATGGCATCATTGTGTTCAGGATGGTGGGTTTTCCATAGACACGACATACATATACTTAGTGTGTGCTTCTGGTGAGAAACAAATAAAATTCCACAAGCGTAAATAAAATAATTAAATTAAATTACTTTTAAAAAAATCTTATAAAGCATGAATAGTGACTTGGATTTAAAATTTTAGACAATCATTGATATTCTGAGGGTATTCTTTCTATATGTGGAGCCGAATATTGTCTAGTGTAGGTCAATGATGGAATGTGGTAGTTGGTCGTAAATAAAACAATTGAATAAAGTTATTTTATTTTTAAATTAATATAACTGATAAAAGGTAACACAGATAGGGAATATGAGAGTATCATTGAGTTTGTGAGGGTATGATTCACTTAGATGGATTCTAACAGTGTCCAACATGGGTTGATAGTGAATTTTGGTTTTTGCGACATCGCCATAAAAAAAATAATTCAAATAAATGTTATTTTATTTTTGAATCCTCATAACTCACAGATGGTAACTTGTACTAAAATATTGAACACACCATTAAGTATTGAATAATAGGTTCTCATTTCAAAATACTTAACCTTGATCTGTGCAGGATTAAGAAAAAAGATTTTTTGGATGTTTGAAAAAAATAACGACAATTAATTTTTTTTGTTTAATTTAGAAAATTTCACTGCGGTGCAGAAATGAGGTAATGATAAATCTCATTAATGAACCTCATTCATGAGTCAGCGTAATTAGGCTTCAACATAGAGTTCTGATTACACAAAAAATGAAATAGAATCATTGATTATTTTTATCAATTAACAGCCTAACAATCAACGTAGAAATATTGTCACAATCCTAGAATTTCATCGCGGATTTTGTGGGTGGTGACGACGAAATAAGTTGTACAACCTCTGCAATGATGAATTTAGGATAATCGAATGATGGTGACAACACCCTTGGAGAATGAATTCGAGATCAGATATCGACGAATTGTGATGAACAATCATTCTCGAGCAATTTCCTTTCTTACGTAGGGGTTTATGTTATGATTTTATTTGACACATTCTTCTTTCAAAAACAACAAAAGTAGATCAAAAAATAAATATGTTGATCCACAAGTCACATCTCATTGAGAGAGGGTGTTTTATATCACAGTTTTTTCTTCGATATTAGATTGGTGATGGAATCGTGAGCCTCCCCCATCCTGTTTTTTTAAAATATTAACAAAGAGGAATTGAGAAAATAGAAATAAGACCTTGATTCCTCTGTTCTAGGGAATTCATGTGTTCTTCTTGGATGGACCTCCAAATTGATGATGAGGTGATTTTTGAGGCGGAAACTGGGATGATGGTGCCCCAAGGATCCCTAAGGTGCAGGATGATCAGGGATCATACCACTAAAGAGGACACAGTGGTCTGCCAAAGGCCCCAGAAAGTGCACTGGCATATACCGGTGATGGCCCGTGGGGGCTACCGTGGGTGGGTGGAAGTGGTCGTTGGTGGGGGGCCCTGGCTGAGGATTGGTGGAGGTGGTCACAGGTGGGTGGAAAAATTCCATGTTATCGTGTCAAGGAGGAGGCCATGACCAGCTAGGGTCACGGTGGTGCTGCAGCGGGCGGCCACAAGTGGGCCGATGGATGGCAGAGGTGGATAAGGGCAACGTCGTGCAGGCTGTGGCATGCGAGTACGTGGTCTGGCGGGGACCATGAGTGGGACAAGGGGCTATCGACTCTTTCCGGTTGTGTGGGCTCAAACCGGACACCCAGCCAGTGTTGAGGATGGATGAGACCGACCCCCATGTGGGCCCAACATGGGGGGTGAAAACCAGGCCACTGGGATGCCCATGCTGGGAATGAATCGTCCCACCTATTGTGGGATGGGCTAGATGGAAGAACGAAATTGGAAGACCTGGAAGGCTGGACCTACCACTAAATAAGGGAGGGTCCAGGAATTCCCAATGGTCCTGGCTTAGTGGTTATGCTAGAGCATGCCAATCCAGACCCAAACCGGGTTGGGGCAGGTCAACTGACCAGGCCACATCATGCGAGTCACCGAAGTCGGGTTGGTTGAGTCATTCCAACTAGGTCAGATAGACCCTTGGCCCAAGAGGCGCATGTTTACTAAAACACTAATATCTTTTAGACTGGGCATCTGATTGGGGAGCTATTTGCGGCGTTAGAACCCTCACGATGATACTCTTATTTTGGCATGATCTAAAGTTACTTTCATTGTAGTTGAAATATGATGAATGTTTTGAGTTTTAGATTTCCATAGAATCAATCTCACAATATTTGGGAATCATGTGGATGGATGAGACCTAGAGAATGCGGACGAGTGGGTCTAAATGGATATGCATGCCTATATGATTAGAAACCCTATCTGGATTTGATACAAGAGAATTTATTTGGATCCGTTATAAGTGACCTTGTGTAGATCATCTTTAGTGACCATGTGTGGATCAACTACAATCAAACCAATGTCAGTCAACTACAAGAGACCATGTGTGGGTTAGCTACAAGTGACCCAATGTCTCTGAACTATATGTTTCCCTGTATAGTCTAGCTATGATAGAATATGTGGTAAGAAACTCTGTGTGACCCAGTAGGACCACAATGGGGAGAAACTCTATATGACCTAGCGGACCCACAGTACTATTCAGGTATGAGTACCTCAACAGTCTATGATGTTCAGTGTACAATTGAAAACTTTTATTTATATACATTACATTATAGGTATGTGAACTGACAGTACCTTGTGTTTAATTTAGCTTTTGTTAATTCCCTTGTGTTTCGTCAAACCTAATGAGTATTTTGTTACTCTCCCAGGTCTGGGATTCTCACACATGTGGTGTGTTTGGTGAAGATGACAGGTGCATCGATAGAGACCTCAGTGTCATGGGACAAGGCGACGACTACTAAGACATGACAATCAGGTGGAACATCCATTGATTTTGACATCCACATCTTTCATACACATCTCGTGTGGTCTACTACCTATGTCTTACATAGATATTTTATAATTTACTATTTTCAATTTGTTTGTTGTTCTGTTTTTATTCTGGACCATCTGGCATACAACTTGTAGCTTTATTTTGTGGATGTTTAGTGGAATTCTGGACTTTCATTCCAGCTATTTAGGCCATTATTTTGTGTGTTCCTACATAAAGTTACTCATGAAAATGCTTCCCAATAGTTGAACAATTCCTTCGATGCTAGTCTTCAGCCCCTAGCCTTTGGGAGGCAGGCTTGGGGTAGTCACAACACAGGCCCCAGGGGACGGGTTATGAAAAATGGTATAAGATTATGTTGGTTCAACCATAAGAACATTGGGTCTATAATATTTTATGCTGGAAATAGTGTTAACGATTTAGATTTTGGATTTCAGGCCAGGGAGCCCAGTGCTGGTGTGGTGGATGACTATTCCATACACCAAGATCTAGAATTCCATATTCAATCTTGGTACATGCAAAAACTAGATGAATATGACATTGAGTATTTTCCTAGGATTTTTTGAGTTAGTGCTAGCTCAGTATGTATAATAATTTGATCGTGGTTCATCTCTATTTTTTCACAAGATTCCTCAATGTGGACCGCCATCCGTGATTCTAGTGCGTGACCACGAGGATGGACTATAGATTGATTATTCCCCGATATAGGGACTATTTCCCAAGATGACATCTTCAGGTGGTGTACCAGCGATGCCACCTCCCTTTGTTATGTAGTTACTATCTGCTATATCATTAGAGAGAGAACATAGTCTTATTTCCTCACACGTGCTTCATTGATAGATACCCCTCATGTTCTACGATGAGCCTGACTCACATGAGGCTATTGAGTGGCTTGAGGTGGTGAAATTTTTTTCCATATAGTTATTGACCAATTGACCAGATGGGGCTTCTATCCACAAGCCTTCTACCGAGCTCAGAGGGGAGATGGTGGAGTTTTACCATTCTAACACATCAAGAGGTTACCCTTACCAAGATAGACGTCGATAGTCTCTTTAAAGAAAATGTATTTCTAGAGGATATTCCAGGACTTCTATATCACATAGAGGAATATTATTCATTGGTCTATACCCAAGGACGACACTGATATCAATAACTGCAAATTTTGTGGCTTCTATATAGCTCCAGGAGCTAGGGGTATAATTGGAGGACTTGTAGATAATGTTTTTTGTATGGCCTAGTGTTTCACCTTGGGTATCCCTAGTGTTGTTATCCTAGAAAAAAATTGAATCACAAGGTTATGTGTGGACTTATGGAACATGAATCAAGTGATTGTGAAAAATTTGTATCCTCTACTTAGGATTGAAGACATATTCATTCAGTTGAAGGGGCGAGATTTTCCTTGAAGATTGAAATCAGATCAGGCTATCACCATATTCATGTATGATATGAGGAAATATTGAATATGTATTTCGAATGTCGATACTACAACTATGAGTACATAGTGATTCTATTTGGTGTGAAAAATTCCCCATTAGTGGTAATGGGACTCTTGATAAGGACCTTCTAGCTGAACTTATAATGGTTTGTTGTGGTCTTCTTTGTTGACATCTTAATGTATTCAACATCCGATGAGGAACATGCAATATGCATGGGGATGGTTTTAGACACACTCCGAGAGAACTAGATTTATTAAAAAACACTCAAAGTCTATGTTCTAGTGGGGAAAGGTTTACTTTCTAGGACATTTCATCTCAGTGGATGGAGTATCAGTTTTTTAAGTTAAGATCGAGGAGGTGTTTTCTAGGGAACTACCCAAGAGTGATACTGAGGTACTAAGTTTCCATGGGTTGGTTGGGTACTATCGGAGGTTTATCCCTGATTTCTATAGAGTGGAAGCACTCATGAAAGAATTTAAAAATAAGGGAAACACTTTGTGTGGACATATGGATGTCAGCATAGAATTTAGATGTTGAGGTAGATCTGGATGAGTGCTCATATCTTGAGTTTACAAGAGGATAGCCCCAACTAAATTCTTTACTATAAGGCATCTGAAACTCGACCTCATTTTATCCTGATGGAATGGAAATAAATGATTTATTATGTCTTATGAAAGTTGAAACCACATTAGTAGAACTATGTGACTCACAACCTTGAGTTTTATGTTGTAGTTTTTACACTAAGGATTTAGAGACACTACATTATGGGGGGACGTTTCATCTTCTACTCTGACAACAAGAGTATCTAGTTTATATTTTCTAAAAAAGGATATAAATCTGATTTGATGACTTTGGATGGTGTTCCTCTAGGACAATGACTTCGAGATAGTCTATACATCCACAAAGGGGAACATGGTGGTAGATTTTCTCACCTAGAGATCGAGTTCACAACTATTGAACGATGGATCATACTTGTTGGCCTCACATTAGATATCCTGTTGTGAATAGAGATTAGGAATATTTTATTCAGTAAATGGTTGTTTCCCTTCCACTCTTACAATGGGTTAGGGAGGTACAAATCATAGATTCTATCTTTGAGGATAAATGTTCCTAGATAACAACAGGGAGTGGCCATGATATACATTTGAATGGTGGGAAGCGTGTGATATTTTTCAAAGGATGCACCATTGTACTAGTGGCATTGGTGAAGGAGGGTTTGTGGTAGTTGCATACATCCAGTTTCAAGGTACATCTATGAGTGGAGAAGTTATACCAGAACCTTCTATTTTGGTACTGGTGGTCAAGGATGAAGAATACATTGGAAGAGTTTTTTTCAGATGTTATGTTTTTCGGCAAATGAAGGTTGAGCACCAAGATCCATCAGGTTTGACCCAATCCCTTGAGGTGCGTGAGTTGATGTGGGATGGAATATCGATAGACTTCAGGATGGTCTCACCACATTTGTATAAGGACGATAATATTGTCTTGGTCATCATATATTAACTCACCATGGCAGCCCACTTCCTACCCAATCAAGAGTAGAGTTCAGTAGAGAGTTTGGGATGCCTCTATATGCATGAGATAGTTGTAATCCATAGAGTCCCATCTATGATTGTATTTGATCGTGATGCACATTTGACATCATAGATGTGGAAGTGATTATAGGTGGTGTTTGGGAATCCTCTATGATTGAGCACAAAATTTCTCCCATAGACGGAGGTTAGATAAAGCACACCATACAAACCTTGTATGGAATGATTCTTTCTTGCGTTCTAAATTTTAGTCCCAGTTCGGAGGACAACATACCACTGGTGGATTTTTTTAATACAATAGATACCACTCCCCCCATTAAAATAGAATCATATGAGGAATTTCAACGATGACCATGCAGGCCCCTTTTATATAGGAAAGACCCATAAGAGTTAGTAGTTAAGGGTTCAATGATGGTATAGGATACCACAAATAAAGTTCAAGTCATCTAGGATTAGATGTAGAACACACGGAGCCAAAAAAATTCTTATACATATAAGAGATAGAAAACATTGATGATTGAAAGGGGAACCATATATTCCTACATGTCAATCCACAATGAGGGATTTTGAGATTTGGATGGCGCGACATGTTATCTCTGATGTTCATCAGAACATTCATGATTCTGCAAAAAGTGGGTGAGCTGGCATACCCATTGGCTCTACTACCACAGGTAGGGAGGGTTCACGATGTCTTCCACATAACCCATCTGAGGATATAAGTGCAGGAAACATCTCACTTCATTGACTATAATGAGCTAGAGATTGACGATGGGGTGAAATTCATGGAGTACACGATGGATATAGATGATCAAAAAAATAGGATCAATTGTGTATGGTCGATTCAACTTGTGCATGTTTTTTCGCCGCACAAGAATCACCATGAAAGCATGTGGTAGTAGAAGGTTCAGATTTATTCTCAGTACCAATTTTTGTTTTATTATACCTTTTTTTGGATTATAAGGATGTAAATCCCTAAAGGGGGGAGTAATTTCATACCATGGAATTTCATTATTTTTTATTAAATTAATTGGGATAATTTCGAGACCAAAAGCATAGATGGGGAGTGATTTCGAGACACGTAGTTTTTGGAATGATCTATCAAATAAAATATTATTTTTTATATATCTCGCATGAGTGGTTTTACAATAAAAAGTAGAAAAACTCGTAAATGGGATATTGTATCAGAAATCAGAGGGAATTGTCACATTAAAGATGGTGGGATTACCCTTAGATGTTACATATGTTTAGTCGATGTAGGTCTCTAGTGAGAAAACTATAAAATGGAATAATTGTAAATGAAATTATTAAATAAAATTATTTTACTATTTAAAATTCATTACTATCACGAATGATAACTTGGATTGATAATCAAAGACAACAATTGAGCTCGTGATTGTATGCTATCCTTAGGCAGATCCTAACATTGGTAGACACATGTCAATAATGGGATGTATATTTTGGTCTTAAATAAAATAACTAAGTATGTTATTTTATTTTAAAATAATTATAACTCAGAAATGATAAATTCAAATGGAAATCAGATAGAACCATTGAGTTTATGAGGGTATGCTTCCCATAGGTGGAGCCTAACATTGGCTGGTGTAGGCCGACTATGAAATTTGGTTTTTGGGACACAACTGTAAATAAAAAAATTCAAATAAAATTAATTTTCTTTTCAAATCCTTATAACTCACAAATCGTAACTCCGATTAAATTTTTGAGACCACCAATGAGTTCACAATGAGATGTTCTACATAATAAGGACTTAACCTTGAATGGTGCAGGTTGAGGGAAAATGTTTTTTTAGATGTTTTATGAAAAAAATATAATAATGTTTATTTTATTCAAAATAGTTTGTTGTGGTGTAGCGACGAGGTACCGATAAATCTCATTAATGATCCTCATTAATGAGTCAGCGCAATGATGCTTCCACATAGTGTACCAAAAACGTTGATTCATGTTTCATCAATTAATAGCCTAAAAAATAGTGAAGTATTATTGGTACAATCTTGGAATTTCTCTAAGGCTTTGGTGGGTGGTGATGATGAAAGACGAAGGAAAATCTATCCAATGGAGAATTCCATAGAATCAGATGATGACCAAAACACCCATTGAGATGGGTTTTTGGATCGTAGATCAACATACCATGAAGAAATATCATCCTCAAGAAATCTCCATTCCCTGGTAGGGTTTACATTTTCATTTTCTTTTCCTTGTTCTTCTTTCTAAACTAAAAAATGTGGATCAACCCATGAAAAGGTTGATCTGCTGGACCCTTGTCCTTATGGGAGGGTTTTTTATCTCTTGGCATTTTATTTAGGGATAGATTGTTGATCCAGTATTGAACCACCCCCTTCAAATGTTTTAAAAACATTAACCTAGTGGAATTAGGCCCACATGAACACGTCCATGATTCCTCCATCCTTGTGAATTCATGCGTTCTTCATGGACCCACATCTGAATTAATAGAGAGGAGATATTAGAGGGAGAAATAGGGAAGATGAAGCCCCGTTGACCTTGGAGGCCCATGATGTTTGGGTATAGGACCAATGGAATGGACCTGGTGGTCCAAGGAAGGCCCTTCTGGTGCACCAGTGACATTCGGCGGTGGCCCGCAGGGCAGCCGTTGGTGGGTTGCGGCGAGCTACAACGAAGGGCCGAGGTGGAGGTTGCCAACAGCATGGTTCCCGTAGGTAATGAATGACACGACCACCTGACCATGTTGCTAGAGTGTCCCACACAGCGTGGGACATGGTGTGCTAGCATAAGGCCAAACATGGACCATGTGTGTGACAAGGGGTGATCGGCTCCTATCATCCACGTGCACTCAGTTTGGATGACTAGCGAGTGTCCGAACTAGAGTAGAATGTCATTACAGGTAGTCCAAGAAAGTGGGTTGGGAGAACTGGGATAATGGTCGGTTAAGGCTGGATCACAAACAGACCTACTTTTGAGGATGGGCACGCAAGATAAAACAGGTCCCCTGGGTGGCCTGGGTTGGGAAAAACTAACTTTTCTCTTGTGGGTCCGATCAAGTCCAACAAGGCCCAATTGTCATGGATAGACCACAATGGCCCAGTACTGAACTAGTTTGGATTAGTTTGATTGAATAGGAATGGGTTAAGAGGGACCCCCAGGTCAGGTTAGGTGAGTCATTATGACCATGTCAGATGGAGCCCAGACACAACCAGCCACTATTTACTAAAACAGTTATGTCATTTTGAATGAGCGTCCAATTACTGATCCATTTGAGGTTTCAGAACCCTCCCGATATAAATATTTTTTTGAAATGAACTAACGATACGTTCATGGATTTTGAAATATGAATATTTTCTTGATTAGTGGATTCTCCCAGAATCATACGCACTACATGCATGAATCCTGTGACTGGATGAGACCCAAAGATTGCAGGAGAGGGAGTCTAAATGGACATGTAAGACTAGATTATAAGAAAACATGTGTGGAAGAGCTACATGTGACCCTTTTTGGATCAATTAAAAGAGACCCTATATGTATCAGCTACAAGAAACCTTGTGTCGATCAGCTACAAGAGTCCCTGTGTGGTTCAACTAAAAGAGACCCTATGTGGCTCAACTACAAGCGGCCTTGTGTGGATCATATATAAGAGGCCCTATGTAGACCATCTATGATGGGCTATGTGGGATGCATCTCAATGTGACCTAGTAGGCCCTTAGTGGGGTGCAGATCTCTATTTCCCTATGGACCCATGATACTCAACAAGGATGTGTACCTCAGTAGTATGAGGTGTTCAGTGTAAGACTGTCAAATTTTCTTTACATACCATAGATTATACCTAAATGATCTGACAGTACCTTGTGTATACTTTCCTTTGTTGTATTTCCCTTGTTATTTGGGATACCTAGTGAGCATTTTATATCCCACCCCTACACGATCTTCACCCACACATGTTGTTTCTGGTTCAGATGATATGAACTTCAAAAAAGACCCCGGTGTCTAGTGACCAATAGGTTCCTGGTAAGATACGATAGGTAGGACATATTTCTATAGTATTTGACATCCAATCAATGCCTAAACTTTTGGATTGGTCTTCTATGGTTTCCTTACATTGAACATTTGTAATTTCCTATTTTCAGTTTGTCTTTTGTTGGATTTGAATTCTATCCCAATTGGCATACATCATATACATTTACTTAGTGGGTTTTTGGTGGCATTCTTGTTCTCCTTTCACGATATTTGGGAAGTGGTTTTAAATGCGTGTGTGCATAAAATTAGTGATAAAAATGCATCCTAATCATTATAAATTCCATTAGTTCTATTCTCCATTCCCATTCTATTGGGAGGAGGTCTTGTGGTGGTCACAACACGGTCCCAGGGGAACAGGTCACGGTATTTATTATAGGTGCTATAACATCATTACCATAATCTATTTATGATATTAATAATCCATGTAAAGACCCATTGAACCATCCATATACAAAACTAGATGTACATAGATACCCTATTTCTATAAACATGTTCATATGAAACCTATATCAAAACTCACTTAATGATTCTACTTTAACTCATCTAGTTAAATGATCACTGTTCTCTACAGGATCTATAATTTAAAACTATTCTCAAGGTATATTCTAAAATGATATATAATCCTCTCAACAAGATATAATAACTATAATATCTCCATGTAATATTACATAATATTCAATAATATTTTTTATATCATCAGTGATGATCCAATCATTATTCATTGGGATATTTAGTTTTTCATTATTTTTCTAGAAAAGAAATTTCTTTTATGCATTGTAATTCATTGATTTTACATACAATGTTGATGTAACATTTGATGATCAGTATAGGAATGAGTAAAACCTTCCTTTTTTATGAATTATTATGTTCATTTACATTAATTATTCTTGAGATTTAATCTAATCATTTCTAAACAAAAAACATTTCCTTTTTCTTATGATATTGTTTCAAAGGTGCTTCTTCTCTTTCATTTGATATACGAATCATTTAATGTTCTTACCAATGTAACACTTTTTAGTAGTGAATAAATAATTAAAATATATTATTCTATTCTTATATATAGTATTATTAACCCTTTAATAGTAAAAAATATCCACATCAACCATAAGTACCCAACAATCATTTTTCTCAAACCAGTACAATTCATGAAATTCCAAATCCATTTATAGAATTATTAATCCACTAATGTAATTGTTAATCATGATTTTAAGCCAATGAAAAATTCAAAGGCATACCTTGTAGTAATTGTGATGTTTACATTTTTGGTCCTAACTGATTCATACCATATATTCTTATGAATGAATAATGATTCTCTAGTTTAATAGAAAGAGTGAATGGAAAATATTAATTGAAATATATATTAATGTATTAATTTTAAAAACCTATTTTTATAAGTTCATTTTGATTTTTAATCATGATCAGATTCCATCATTTATTACCTTCCCCATCAAATTGATATATAAAAATGAAAACATTCTATTAATTTTTGAATTAGAAGGCATAAAATATATATTCTATGTATTTTATACATTTCTTATTGATTAATGGTTTGGTCAATCCACCATACAATGGGGGTTGTGGTCAAAAATAAAACTCAACATCAATATTCTCACAATTAAGAGATGTACAATTATTTATTTAGTTCTCTCTATTATTAGTTAGGTGAATCGATTGATCATGTACCCTGATGATATTTTATCCTCTTTATAAAATTAAATTAGGTATATAATTTTGGTAATCACAGTATCTCACGCCACCATGATTAATAATATTGTTCCTCCAATTTACCTTTATTTTCTTAAATAATGTTTCAAAACTGAGTAAAAATTTCTAATTAAGATGTATATAAAAATGAAATTATGATCATTTAAGGAATGACTCATATATCATTAGTATATCTTGACATATGATATATTATGATTTTTTTCTAGCTTATTGGTTGTCTATATCCTCTAATTTTAAATAATTTCATCCCTAATATTTAATAGGAAATTATTTAGCTCTAACTAGAATGGGCTATATCCTATGCATGAGATATCAAATAATATTATTATAAAAATCAATTAAAGTTTCCTAAAAATTGATAGGTTAAATATCATTGCGAGATTAATTGAATAATACATAATGAAATTTTTTTTTTCCTAACATTGATTATATATTCCAAATTTTTTCCTAGGATATCATCATTTATCAATAACATCATGAGAAAACCCTATAAAATATGAAAAAATATTACTAAAAAAGAATGAAAATATATTTTTAATCAATGTAAACATACATGGGAAAAATTTTGAAGATTCTAAATGATGGAATCATAATGATAATGATCACTAATAATCACGTTGGATCATGACATAAGGAAATGAAATAATCAAAAAATTAATGCATGGGGGTCATGATAATATTTTTCAAACATAAATAGCGCAATCATAATAACATTTCAAGGCTTGGTGATAGGATATCATGACATAATGTGATTTGATTACTACCCATGCACCATACATAATATATCCTAAGATATAATATATCAATATTGATTTTGGTACTATGAAATTATCCTCCCACCCACTACAACATAATATTCTATCAATAGATGTTTCATATATAAATTTAACATATATAAATAATAAACAAAAACCCACATGAAAAATAAATAAGTTACTTATTATATCTATAAATCATTAGGTGTGAAGGTATTTGTGTGCATTGAAATAAATAAGGGGTTAAAGGATTGAAGATGATAAAATTTGAAAGAAAAAAATTTAGATCATGAATGTATCTCTAAAATTGAATGAAATATTATAATAATAATTAAATAATATGTTTTTAATAATGAACTGCATATGTGGATGGTAGTGGGGCCTATGGATAGCTTAGTTATAATGATCATGTGTCCAATGGGAATGAGAATTTTATAATTTTGATGATGATTTATCACGTGTTATTGTATATAGAATATTTATAAGGGATATTTTATATTGTGATATTTGGTATAGAAGGTATGGAGTGGGTTTTAGGGGTTCTAGATATACAAATATTATGTTTTTTGGATGTAGAGAGTCTTAATGTTACTAGTATGGGTTGATTTAGTGTTTAATGAATATTCATGGGGTAAAATACCCCTAACCAGGGACACAAGGTTGTTGATATTTATTATTGATAACACACTAGATTTATGGATATCCAATGATAATAGATATATTAAAAATTGTTACCCATGGCCATTTTTCTTAGTGGGGTGAAAATTGAAATTCTCCCATCTAAAAATATAATCCCACTTGCAGTTCCCTTTTTTGTGGGTGTATAAAATAGGGAGTCTGAAAACATCTCCCAATATTTTATTCCTCATGTTCTTCTTTATTAATGGTTCCTTTTGTGTGGTTTCATCATGGATTGAATTTGGGTTTTTTCAATCTACCCCTGTTCTCTTAGTCTTTTCACTCATCTTACAGTTTTACACAATATTTCCTTCTAATTTAGTTAAAATTGCATCATAACATTATGGATTCATTTTAATATGTAAGGGTTCAGTATAACATGTTTATATTAGCCTTTAGAATGATGAAAATTCTATTTTTCTTATTTTTTTACTTAAGGTACGATGTTATGTTATCTATTTTTTATCTTTTTGTATAATTAAGATTTATTCATTGATATATGTATTCATATTATTGTGGTTTTCAGTGTATTTAGAATTGGGGGTTTTGGGGAATAAATTTCAACCCATGACTTGATTTTTTAGTGATTTTACACAATCTAGTGTGGTTTTTCTCTATTATGACTAATTGAACAAATATTAATTAACTATTTAAAATATTTTTTTTCTATATAATTATTTTTGTTTTTTTATTATTCATAGGGACTCATGTGGATCAAATATGGATTGTACGGTATTATGAACTCCATGAAAAGGATAGATGGAGTATTATAAAGGTGGTAGAAGAATGATCATGTTAAGTTGTTCACAATATCAAAATGTCATATTATTAGGCATATATTGGGTGAATAGTAATTTTGGGTAAGTGGTTGGGTGACTAAAATATAATCCTTGAGTGGCTTTCCTTTTGAGGTGTGTAGAAATGTAGCAATTTATGGATCATTGTATGATTTATCTATTATTTATTTAGTTTTTTAATTTCAATCAATGGTTATGTTTATAAAATGTCAGTCTAGACAACAGGGAACATGGGATCCAAAAATGTTACCATCATGGAGATATTTTAGGGAACTCACATGTGTGGGAAATACTTGTACCCCTATTCTATCCTATAAAAGGCTCTAGGTGGATTCATGATTTCCCCATGGTTGATACAAGAAATATGTTATAAAAAATGTCCATATGGAAATTCTTTCTATATTAAAAGAACTCGATAAATCACATTTCATATTTGGAACTAGGCAAGAAGTATCCCCATTTCAATAACTATTCCAAAATAACTAAAGAAAAATAAAATATTTTCATCTAAAAATGTCCTATCGATAATAATAAATGATAATTTTTTAAATAATTTTTTATTAAAAATTAGAGAAGCTTTATCGAAGATATTTCATTAATAAAAAATTGATAGAAAGGAAAATTGAAATGAATCCCTGTAGCCTAGAGACCGGTACAAAACATAACCAAATTGGTTGATATAAAAAGGTCAAACAAACAAATCATGTTAATATTTTATTCATCTAACCATCATAACATGAACAATACTCTCTTGCACACATACAATGGTAGGGACTATATTAGAAAGTCATATCATGAGAACACATATAAAACATGAAGAAATAATACCCACTAATGTCCATATATTGGGTGAGATCCATAGGTTAGTAGGATACCACTATAAGTGCATTATATTCCATTCCCTAAAAAATAAAGACCACTAGTTTGAAATAAATAGACTTATTTATTTCATTTTTATTTAAAGAAAACATACCATATTATACATACTATATATTCTCAATGAACACAATTTTTTGAATATAAAACAAATATGATATATGGAAATATATATAGTAGAATATAAAAACATTTTACCATTAAAACATATCAATTTTAAAGAATTGGTCTTAACCATCTCTATCCATGTAAGTCATATCATAAGAAAACAAACCTTGAAGAGGATTAAAAATTTTCAATGGAATGTTATGAACATATTAAATGTTAAATCCTCTACCTATCTCCATTATAAAAAATATTTCTCAAAACACATATAATATAATATTAAAGGATAAAAGAAAAAAAATTAAATTAAAATATATTAAATTCCGACATACTTAAATTTTCCAAATAAAATAATTAATCACCCACATTATGCATAATAATAAATAATACAAGAATAAATGTTTGTTCTAATTATGAAACAATGAAGTCCTACGAAAATAAGAAAAAATATGAATATCATAGGATACATACCATGACCCAACACTCAAGGGACTAATGGTTCATGTTTGTAAAAGTAAAATGTTGGAATAAATGGTTAACTATTTAGAAGTAGTACAACAGTTCCCCTAAATATCTCTCTCACTTTACTCATCAACGACATAGTTGTAAACTGAAAGTATATTAAACTACTGATTTCTATATAGGGTATCACACTCAACAAGAAATTCAATATCCCTGGTCATCCCTCATAGAGTCATAGGATCCTCATATCAAAACTAATGGATGTTATTTTTAAAAATCTAACATCACAATGTGAATACCAGACCACCAATGTCACAAGATACATAAATAAAATAACTATCACACAACCCTCACACACCTCATACCAAAAAAGGCCTCAACTGAAACATATAAAAATAAATCACAATTCATATAAACAAGATCAATAAATCATTAATAAACAATGGGTTACATTAGGAAAAAATTATGTATATGACATATCCAAACAAAAGATTCATATAAGGATTTATCCAAACCATTTATTTATACAAAAAAATATCTTCATAGTGAAATCCCTATCTAAATCCATTTAGAATAAAAAAATAAACCTTGTGAAATCAAACATAACCCCAAATCATTAATTAAATAATAATTTGGAAGTAATTTTCCAAAATCATCTTAAAAAAAGATAAATTCCAAAAAAATTACTAAATCAATATAGATTCAACATGAAAAATAAATTAAATCTTTAATCCAAAAAAAAATCACTAAAATGATACTCCAAACACATTCACTACATGAAATTACATTAAAATTTAAACACACAATAATTTTTACTATATCAAATTCCATTATAATGTACACAACCCTTTTTGAAGTCAATATGGATTCATTGATTCAAGGAGAACCCCTATTATAAAAATAAGTAAATAACCTTCACAAAGGATTAGTATTCTTATTAAAATATGTGACCATACAAATATAAAGAAATACATTATACACAATATAACATCACATTATAGAAATTAATATTGTTCAAAACACTGTGATCCAATGAATTTTATCTTGGAGAACCCCAAATATTTTTTTTTAAAAAAACCTAGAATGCCTAAAAATATTTTAAATTTTTGTGGAAATAGATCAAACCATTTAAAAAATTTCAAATTAGTAACCATCATTATATGAATGAAATCTAATCAAAATCAATTTATCATATACATCACTAATTTTGTTCTTGAATTTTTTTAAAAAATTTTGAAATTTGGGAAATTTTTAATAAACTGAATTATAACAAAAGAATCCACCTCAAGAGATGAGACAATATCACCTTGAATAGAAAAAATTATTTTCCCTTATTGAATGTCAAATAATTCTTTTTAAAAAGTCAAAATTTTAGTGAAGCCTTAATCATAAATATTGGACCACCAGGAACTTTGGATTATGTGAGTGGAAAGAAATGTTATAAAATTAATAAATAATCAAACATGATCTCCTACATTTTGATATTGATAAAAATAACAATGGAATAACATCAAAGAAACATTATTTGAGAATGGGAGGAGAAAGATGGTCCTTAAGAGGTGACTTAGACCTAGGTAATGAAATGTGGAGGAATATGACGAAATTCAAAATTAAAAAAAATTAAAAATATAATCCAAATCAATGATGATTCTGGACTTCATCACACGCTTTACCAATCCCTATAAATACCATATTATAACCACTACATCAAATACTCATAGTTCATATGGTTTTCTAACATTATTTACCAATCTATGTATAGAACATACAATTTCCCCTATTTGAAACATCATAGGACATTACTTTTATAATAAATAGATTTACAAATTGTGATCCTATAATTTAAACCTTAGAAATTTTTTCCCATGAACACCATGGACTGAAAAAAAGAAATATATCACAGAAATATAATCAATAACATATCATATATGGGTTATATAAACCTCACCATCATTCTATATAATATTGTATGAAAATATACACTAATAAATTCATCAACAAAATAATCCAAGGGAATGGTCATGGAAAACTAACTAAAAAAATATAGTCTATCCAAATTACATATACCAAATAGAAACAATGAAACAGAGGACTAGAGAACCCAACTCCTTGAGAAAACCCTATAAATACATATTTCCCAACCACAGATGAAAAAAAATTCATAAATATTTATTACGAACACTATGAAATATTAGCACATCCACTCAAATGATATATTTTAAATATTTTAATTATATCAAATAAGTATAGAAAACTCATCATGAATTCAAACCCTAAATAGATATCAAGTGGAAAATAATATATGGAATTACTTAGTTAACAAGAATGATAATGAATGAAAAATCCCAAAAATATCATATCACAATGAACTCCACATGATTAAAGATAACACATGAAGATAATATAAAATCCCACCACCTGTTAGATTTAATATAAATTGGTGAAAAAATTGACAAGGATACCTAAAAGAAAAATCACCTCCATCATACCATCTTGAATTCTAATGAGATATCTTTTCCTAATGAAACATACAATGATAACTAGATCAACTAACCTAGAGAACAAAACCAAAAAAATATATGAATCTCCCTAAACAAGAACATTCTTCATTAAGGAATGAAATTTTTTTGACTTTGGTTCATAATACTACATGAAGGGTCACATATGAAAAAAAATACACAATACCTACCCATGGTGACTAAAAAATGAAATCCATTTTTTGTAGCTATCAGGTTTTACTATGAAAAGATTATAAGCCCCCTTTTACGATATCCTACACCCACAAATGTCTCATTTCATTCATAAAACAACTGTTAATGCATGGTTAAGATTATGAACAATGATATTGACCATTATGTTAATCAAGGTGTTATCAATATAAATGTTATCAAAAATGGGAAAATGCACTTTAATTCATTATAATATTAGATATTAGGCATAAAAATAAAATAGAACATACTCCATCAAATAAGATGTTACAAAAAATGATTCCCCAACCATGAAACATATAATGATTCTATAGAAGGATGGAATTCCACATGTAACTATTTGTATCAATGATACATATGAGGCATCTTTTTCAAAAATACTTTAAAAATATAGAATCTCTGCTGCTGAAAAATACTACCAAATCAATGGAAGTCACATTGATCCATTCGATAAAAGACCCAATTTTCATGAAATTTTCATAATGGTAATACATAACTAGATATGATATCTTTCTTATAAGAGGACTCATATTGATACATGATTATTTTGAAGCATCCCTTTCTATATTCTAGCCATGTAACATTGATTTTTCAAAGAAAACATTATACCACAGTTCCCTATGATTATTTTTTCTAGAATGAAATACTAATGAATATATATTTATATGAAGTCCTCTAGAAAAGCATAATGTTTACATATACTCATTATGAACTAGTGTAGGATAAAAAGAAACCAATAAAATGAAAATACCAACATAATATTTCACTGAATTATCACCCTAGTTGATGATTAGGAACCTCATAACATTTAATAATCACACTTATTTGGGTTAAAACTTTTGGATGTAGGTGGACGTGAAATGTACCAATGAATAACATCAAGTGGTTGGGAATGAATATTGATCCTTAAAAATTCAAAACAAAACCCATAGAATAAAGGATGGGATAAACTCACACATAATGATTCTGAGTATCCATGAAAAGAGATAATCTATTCAAAAAAACTAGACACTTTATCTCCTCATGGGGTGATTGATACCAACTAAACAATCGAGAATGTTGAGTTAGAAGCTCTCACTAATGGTATGCAAGATGAGAATAACAATGCCATTTCACTCTATTTAGAGTCTTGGAAGTGTCTAATATTGGAAATAAATATTTTGGAATCCTTTAAAAATATTTTATTGAATTCCCCCATTATTTTAGATTTACTTCTTGGGTCACATTATAATTCATAAAAAATAGCATATTTATTCAAATCGCCCAAAATCACTAAAGAATGTATCAAAATCAAATATTAAATAATAAAGGATTGTTAAATACAATTATAACTAATATAAAATATTTATAACAAATTATTCGTCACTTTTTAGAAAACCATAATCGTTAAAAAAATTATGATGATTATAAACCCAATGATGAAAATGGACACATTTCATGAAAAAAATACCCATTGCAACATACATGTCAAAACCTTTCAAGAATTACACTACATAAATCTCCAAAAATCCATCTGTTAAATACCATAAAAATAAAAAAACATTTTATAGAATTAAATATAATTACACATATGAAAATTTAACCAACATTTACTTTTAAAAAAAATTCTTTATTAAAATATAGAATATAATATTAATACATGGTTAATAAACATTAGAATTCAATAAACCATCACTCAAATAAACATAAAAATTCACATAAATATAAGAACATATAAAATTATCAGTGATGAAAAAATAAAATAAATCCCCAATATATATCACTGTGAACTATTTGGAAAAATGGAGTTTCATTATTTTCTCTAACTTAGTGACTTCAACTATAGTTATCAAAAAACATTTTCTTAGGAAACAAAAAATTTTGAAGACCACATGCACCAAGGTTTTATCCATCATCACATTGAAACTAGGAATCCATTGAGAGGTACCCTGGTGTCTTTCTATTAATCAGAGTAGAAGCACCCTACATCAAAATATCCAATGAAAAACCATCCTTAATCCAAAAATCCCTAGAAAATGTCTGGCAACCCATATATACTTGAGTGCTCTTATGAGGAAGACTTGGAAAAGAATAGCCCTACACTCACCTATTGAGATCTTCTAGTCTATTATCAAATCAACCATTTCAACCAAATAAAAATAAGGCCAATGTTACTATTTTATAATGAGCTTACCCTAGAAAATTGGACATCTCATCATAGTCAGTATACAATAGGGCACTTTGCATGTTCTTGATCACCCTAGGCTGGTGGAAAGATCCTTGGTATCACAAATGATATCATTGAAATAGTTTAAAAACAATAAAACTAGTTAGAACCATATTTTTTATTAGTAACATTGCATGAGTTCTCCTTATAGTAGAATACCATACTAAAATAAAAAAGCCAACAAAAAATAATTCCAACCAAATACATCATAAATCCAACAAGAAATGAGAATATTTTATAAATTATTATATAACATAATAAAAACTATTTTCATAAATATTTTTCCCATAGAGAAACAAATACTCAACAATAATCTTAATAGAATACTGGTTTGCTTATAATTAAATACATTACATGGCTTAACTAGTTGAGAAAAAACATGTTCCATTTTGACTCTCACGTGACCATTATAACATAAAAAAAACCACTTCACCAACATAATATTAGTGATCAACCACAAAATTCATAAACTATTAACCTATATAAATCATGGAGAATGAATACACCCCAAATTTTGTTATGTATTGGTGATCTATAGGCTATCAGGATACCATCGTGTCTCATTTAGATTCAATTCATATGAAAACTCATTACACCTATTTTGAAAAAATAAACCATGTTATTCCACAAGTATATTTTGAAAAAACATCATTTGTAAAATGTGAAACATGGATTCATTATAGAAATAAAATATTTAGAAAAACTATAACATTCACCATAAAAACATCTATATTTTATTGTAGAATGATAAACACTCTCATTTAATTTCAAGAATAATTTATTTAAACAATAAAATCACATCATTTTAAATAATTTTCTATGAATTTTAAAATAAATTCATATCAATTACATAAAATATTTTATTTTTGATAAATATAACCCACATAGAAATATCAAATATTTTTTAAGAAACACGGGAATGCATAATAAAATGGTAATCCATAAAATGTTAATATGAATGAAAAAATATATTCAAAAAATAGCACAGCCCTATGATTCACAATAATTGAAAAAGAAATCATGAAATTAGGATCATATCATGAAATAGAAAACCCATAAGGAAATGGGAATAAATTATCCCAACATAAGATAAATAGCTTGAGGAAAAACACTAAGGACTAATGGGGTATGTTTCTAGATTTGAAATGGTGGAAAATACTACTAGAACATTAATAGTTTCACAACTGTACATCTAAATCACTCTCACACAAGCCCCATTGGTATCACACACCCAAATAGGTATTACAATCATCTAGGTATAGCTATCCTAGGTATCACTCTAAACTAATAAGGAATTATCCCAAAAAAACCACATATTAGCCTATTTTCATAATATCATGGTTAATAGAGGACATTATTACTATCCTAGTGTCATTATGATAAAAGAACATCACCGCATGTAACAATACCCAATAATCAAGTATGTATCCCACCTTCCTCATATACCATCTTCTACAGAGATCCCTAACCAATATATAGCGACGTAAATCATAATTCATATAAATAAGCATATCATCTCAATTATAAGCCACAATAGTAAATGAGATCAAATCATTGGTAAACAATATTTAAATAGTGAGAACCACATAAGGTGAAAACAAGTACTTCCCTTTATACACAATCATTATTTTTCATTTGATAACCTTTAGTTATGTCATTTTGTATTTAAATAAAATGAATGTAAAATAAGACATTACCCTATATCATAACCAAAATGAATCAGTGTAAATCCAAATTCTAAATTACTATAAAACATGGTAAATTATTTAAACATACTCACTAAAATAGACAATCTACATTCCAAATCATATAAATACTTAATCCCAAATGAAAAATCTAAAAAGGAGATATAGACATATTTTAACAATATAAACATATATAAAAAGGCATAAAATAATTTTTAAGAAAAATATGGATTATTTAAATAAGGGAAACCACCTTTATAATATTAAGTTAAACCCTTAATAAATTAAGAAGAATATATATAATAATTTAGAAACTACTAAAATAATAATACCACATTAATAAAAATAACACATCTCATTATAAAATCTAAATTAAAGAAAAACTAAAACCAAATTTAATATTCATACCAAACCTCCTATTTTATTTTATAAAACAGCTTGAATATAGGAAACATAAATTAAAATTAAATATCCCCTGAATAAATAATGTAATAATTTTCTTTTAAAGGAAAATTAAAATAAACATACAACACATTTTTTATAAAATAGTTATCATATAAATAAAAAAATTATATTAATAAAATTTTTAAAGCATCATCACATAATGAAACTCATTAAATATATGAATCTCAAAGGAAAAAATAACATTAAAATATGAGACCATATAAACATATAGAAAAAACAGTAAAATAGATTTATTATGTTGGATCACATCCAATTAAACTGAAAATCATAAATTTTATCCTATAAATAATAATTAAAATAAACCCATGTGGCCAATAACATTATTATTTTTAAGAAAAAATAGATAAAACTAATGAATAATCAATAAGATGGTTTTAACAATCAATACAGATGGAAAGAAAACATTTAATTTCTCTAAATACACGTTGGAGGATGTTGGGAGGAGTAAGATAGCACACGATTGGTTACTTGCATATGGGGGAGAATAAAGAAATTAAAAAAGAACAAAAAAATGAAATAATTTTACAACTTAATCATCATAAATGTTTTCATACCTAGTATTCCAAATCCTCTATAGATTGTGTGAAAGCACACTTGTGAATCAACTTGGGACATCTTATCCCGGCATTCCATCGAACCGATAAGTGGCTAGTGGGTTGCATGTCCTTAGGCACATCTCCTCATACTCCAGAGGCTATGGACTAGATGTGAGGGTCTTTGGATGTGATAGTGGGGGGAATATACCCTCATATCAGATATTTCACAGTCTTATAATATTATATAAATAGAATAAAAAATTCATAATCAATAAATTAAAAGATAATAGAGTAGTTGAAGAGTAATATATTAAATTGAATAAAAGAGGCCAACTCTTCTTTATAAATTGGATGAATATAGGTAATAGTGATGATACATAACTGAAGGTGGTAAAATAATACAACATGATTTCCAATACATTACAAAATAATTAAATGATAATAAAGCCCCACGAGAAATCTCCATGAGCATCCTGATCTCCAGATCAGTTCTCTTCTCCTAACTACATGGTACAAGAAATAGCTAAATCAAACTAGATCCTTTGAATATGAAGTATATTTAGGAACCAAGGATACTTGACCATATAGTGACATAAAATTTTAGTGGGATAACACTCATGGTTTCACGCCCCAATCTAGAAGGTGAAATAATAATTAATTAGTGTGTAGGTATATGTAATTTAATAACACAATTTAATGAATTACTAAACAACTGTCAAGGTTCCCAACGGACAGTTGATGACAATACCTACATCTGCCCAAGGATTGTATGTCTAATCAATCACCTTATATTTATTATATAAATACCAATTTATATTAATAAGACACATGAGGAATTTCCAAAATAAAAATAACCTCATGATATTATAAATATTAATGGTTCTAATAGATAACAAGGAAAACATGATTGATGACTAAATAAGAAGTGATAAGAAGGTAATCACCAATATTTCCATGAACTCAGAGGTAGATACAATAGTCATATATGAGTCTAACTATAGGGGTAAGAATGTAATACATGGAAAATCATCTAATGGATTCCATAATATGACACATACAGAGTCTAAAGAATTCATCCAATGTAATACAAGGGAAAAAAATTACTAAGGTCTGTGAGATTTAACTATGGAACCATATTTTCAATGTTGTATCGATGAAATGTTTCATAGGAAACAGTAAAGAGTGTAATACAATGAAAATAAACTATTGAATTCCACACTAATAATCCTACCGAGTCCAAGAAGTTCATCAATGGAAAAATGTTTCCATTCACTGACTAGGACCGATGGGAAATTAACAAGGAACATTCTAGTCAATGCTAGTTCTTAGGAGTGTATCCATTTAATCCTATAGTACGACATGAGGGATCATATGTCGTATTTAATTAATCCAAAGTCATATAATGATCAAATTCTAGTCTGGTCTCAACCTATGCATTCCATTTCTTTGAATTGGGAATGGGGTCCTTGTGTGCTCAAGGAATTTCCATTGGAATCAAACACAAGAAATTTTTGGGACACTCCTATTTTGATAAAGTATTCATTTTTAGTTTAAAAGGTTTAATAGGTTACCTTTCATTTGTGTCACAATTATAATTGGGAACTCAACCATTAAATCACATCTTATATAATCAAAAAGTACATTTGGTTTTAGCCTTGGATTTCAAGAGTATGAAAATTCCAACTAACATGAAATAATTTAATTAAAAGCATGTGAGTCAAGATATATTAATAATCACTACATCACTTCCTTCCATGAATATGGAAAGGTGGGATATTAATGTTCAACCAAACATTCCTTTAAATTTAAAAAAAAAAATTAATATACTGAAGTATGCTTCCCATAATATCATTTGAATGAATTACTTACATTTACGAACACACGTTAGGTGGTTCTAGTGGAATTTAAAAGGCATAAGATATTCATAATTTCATTATTATAAAATAAATTAGTTTAATTGGTTTTACTATTAGTGTGATCAAGCTTGAGAACACGTGAACGATGTCTGAAAAGTGTCAAATGCTAAAAATCCAATTATGGAATATCACCCTACATGGGCTGTAGGGAGTTGTGGATGTTGCCACCAAAAACCAATCACATTTTGGGAAATATTATATGTAAATATCAGCACAACAACCCAATAAATCATATAATTGAGATCATTAAATTTTAGATTCAGGACAACACACCTCCATAGGAGAGGTTTTATTATAAAATCAAGATATTGATTATCTAAAAAACTATTTATATGAATTAATAAGTTCATTACATAATTTCAGTTGAAATTACTAAATTGAATTTACATTGATAACTAATTACTTATTTAGTTAAAGGGAATGATATGGGACCCTACCATAGGGAAGAACAAAGACAAAAACATTAGCGCTTACCAAAATTGGCGGAGACCACTCAAAAAATCCCTACACTATCATGGTCATAGGATTATATATATATATACACACGCCTTCACCCAATTCCCACTATGGAAAATACAATGGTCCCATAAACAACTTGATAGTATCAATAATCTTGTGAGAAACAAAACATGGGGTATATAACCTTACTCAAAATGACGTCAACAGACCAAATCAACGGAAACCGACACACCTTCAGTGGTGGTTACTAGAACACTCACAAACAATACTAGATAGATCCTTTATATAACCTAGAACTAGAATAATTAAAGACAATGTAGGTTAACCCATACCTAGGGTTTGACCAGACCATGAGGGGAGACAGAAAGCCCAATATCATCAATGAAATGGAGAGGGGGAGGAGCAGAGAAAATTATCTCAATGGATCCATGGTGAAATGCGATGAAATAAAGGGAAATCTGAATAATTTTGGAGATCCAGAGAGGGGGGTCAATCATATAAGTTTTCGACAATGGGAGTCTTCCCATGTGGGTATGAGTGGGAAGAGAGGTGAGTATAATTTTTTTTTTATTTTTTTTATTTTAATTTAATTCAATTTCATAAAAAAGACCCAACCACACATTTTGAACTATTACATTTTCCAAGCTATGCACAAACCATGAATTATACCATATGAGGCCACCTCCTCAAAAAGAACACAATGATGGCTAGGCGTAAGGTTTAGAAAACTTTTCGCATCCCGTGTGCACCTCCACTGCAACTTTGAAGAAAGATGTATGGAATCTTATAGTGGTCTTCACAGGTTTAGATAATATGTGTACCCACTTTTAGTCCATAAATAAATTGATTCCCTAATAAAGTGCTATTTATAGACCTTATAAATCTTGGGAAATATAACATTCCGTCACATATGTACAAATAAACATGTTATATAATTTAAATAGTCAGAATGACATTTTGTAAGGACCTGACCCTAGTTTCGCGGTGCCGGATACTTATTTTATTACATAGGCATATAAACATGGAATATGCATCCCGAATGACCGATTAGTTTACTAGACTTTTTAAAAACGATACATTTATTAGTTTCATGTTACATCAATAAATTAAATAAAACATTACTTTATTCTATTAGAAACATCCATGCCTCCTAGATTATGCCTGTAAATCACTCATAACATACTTATTCATATACTAGGAGATGAATCATAAAAAATGGGTGAGAAAAAAATTTCAATAAGATTTATAAATAGATGGGAGGATAACATAAACATAATCATTAGTCATGGTGAATAAATTAAAACACATTCCGTTACAAATAATAAACTAGAACACATTATGGTAGGAATATGTGTTGTGCAAATAATGCCATAATATAACATAATGATGGGTATTATACTAGTATAATCAACACATGGACATTAAATTATAAGATTTATATTTAGGGAAGTGATTATTCTGGACATTTTGAAACATTTTTTCAAGGCCTCTCCCAAAACCATCTATCAAATTGAGAAATGCCCCGCCCTCTTCCTTGCCAATTTAACTCATGAAACCTACTGATTCATCGAGGGGATATAGAGGGTGCTACCCATAACATAATAAGTCCAATAGATTCATCATATGAGAAAGAAGAAAACATTAGCAACATATAAATTCAGATTGAAACTATAATACAAAATGTAACATACTTTCACAAACAGTAATCATAAACACTAACCAATCAGTGTAAATTGGTGAATGGTTTTAGGTTACCACTTCCACAATCAAACTAGAAATAAACCATCCAATAAATATAATAGATTATATCATAATACAATAGTCCCATTTATACATAATAATCAATAAGAGTGTTGAATCAAATGAAAATACTCTTATAAAATCATTGAATAATTCTTGAGACAAATACTCTTTTATTTTGAAAAGTGGAGTTCATTAAGAAAAGTATATTTATAAAAAAAAATATGAAGTGATATTTTATTTTCATAAAAATGAGGATTTTTAGAGATATATGTCTTTCTAAAAAGCTATAGTGGAGTTACTTTGAAATTTGGTATGAGTTTGAGAAATTCCCTTGAATCGGGCTTTTATTTCAGAAATAATTTTGAAACTCCCTTTTAAAACATGTAAGTCCACAAAAAATAAGGATGTATTCAGGTTGGTAAATATAGGTATAACACTAAAAAAAATTTATGAGGAGTAAATCATAATAAATAAATATTTAATTAAGGTAATTAGACAATAAAAGCAACACAAATGAGAACTAATGTTCGGGGTGGGAAAACCTTACCTTAAGTCTGAATGTGTTCCTCTCTTGAACTCATGGTCCTAGAATATGGAAATAGGCTAATTAATTAATTAATTAATAAGATATTAGGGATTTATTTATTTTATTTTTATTCTTTTAAGTTCATTTATTTCCGTAATGATAAGTTATAATATCAAATTTCATCATTCCGGAGTGTTTGATTTATTGATTTTCATAATTGATTCTATTAATTTTAAGTAATAACGATATTGTAGAATATTAGTAAATATAAAGAATTTAAATTAAATAATATTTAAAAATTTAATGAATTGTTAATAGTAATTTGTATCATTTGGTTACATGGAATGAGGATGATTCATACGATGACAACCACTTCGATTATTTGGCAGTATTTGGATTATTATGAACCAGTTTTGTCATATAAATTATTAATATGTAAATATACTGGTTTATGAATATTAATTAGTTTATAACACATATATTATATTCTGGTACAACCATAAAAATGGTTTCATGACTAGTAATGATGTATAAATTGATGAATGAAACATCGTCGTCCACAAATGTTATTAATTGGAACCTCAAGGACGTTGATTTTTTTTATAAAAAATAAAAGGGAGGGAGTTAGAATATTGAAAATGGTTCTTCCATTAACAAGATATAAATATATTTTATAGATAATTTGGGAGTTATCATGGGAATTTGGAAATAAGAGGTGAGGAGAGGATAACACAAGAAGATAAATTGAACCGAAAGAAAATGAAAAAGAAGGGTGTTTTACCTCTTGAATTGACCACCTTGAGAACCTCTATAATGGAATGGGTTTTGGAGTTTTGGCCACACCCAGAGCTTCTTGGATGTAGGGAGTTACTAGAGAAGGGTAATTTGGAAGAGATATGAGAATCATCAATATGTAGAGGAGTGAAGAGAAGAGGGAGTGAGACAGGGTTTTATAGTGGAGGAGAGGGGTAAATTTTGAATATTTTATTCATTATTTTATTAGTTACATCTAGCTGACAAATAGTGTTGTTTAATGAGACCCCTAATATAAATTATATCATGTGAGTTATAAAAATGTGGCCTTACATTAGTTATGATGTCATAAATACTTTATATAACTGATAACTAGAATACACGGTATTTTACTGTATTTCACAATTCATTAAAAATTCCAGAACTTTATGAAAATCCCAAAAATTTAACCCTACCATTTGTGAATATGTAGATTTAAAAAATGATCATAATTTTTAAAAAATAATCTGTTATATATTATCAATTTAATTTTTAATTAAAATCATAGTTAATTCAAAAATTAACAATTTCAAAGGTATAATTAGTTTTATATCACATAAAAAAATTAATTAAGATATGATTATATTATTAATATAGAAAAATAAAATAAAATCCTTATTTACTATTCATAATGGTCATATAACTATTACTATTACTATTCATAAGGGTATGTTACTGTTCACAAAAGAAATCATGTTTGTTCTATTCGACTCAAAATGACTTACTTATCACAACCCTAGATAACCATATATCAAAATTCAATACATTAAAGATGAAAAGTTATGTTTAATAGATATATTATAAAATGAATTTAATTTCAAAAAAATTGGGTTTTACATTCTACCATCATTTTAAAACATTTATCCTCAAGTTTCACAAAATGTTACCTAAATATATTCAGTTATGTCTTCAACAGAAGATCCTCAAGATCTCATGTTGCTTCTACCATCTGTGGTTCCTTCAAAGAACATTTACCAGATGAATCATCTGATATCTCCATACTTGTTATCCAGTATCATGAATCTTGATAGAATCTTCACAATAAAAAAACTTGGGCTCGAGTTCAATTTCTTCTTACGTGATTACATGGGTTGGGTCTAGAAAGTATTTCCCTAACATTGATATGTTGAACACATTGGGGAATTTGGAGAGACTTTGCAGCATTTCAAAATAATAAGCTACGACTCCAATTCACTCTTGAATTTTGAAAGGTCTGATTTAACTGGGACTTAATTTTCTCGTCTTACCGAATCATATAATAAACTTCCATAGAAATTCCCTTAATATAACATGATCTTCTTCTTGAAATTCCAAATCCTTCCTTTGGTTATCATCATAGATCTTTTTCCTACATTGTGTTTTTTTGAAATGGGATTGGATAATCTTCTCCTTTTCCGATGATTCCTCAACATGTTCTTGGCCTACAAGATTTATCTCCCCAACATCAACCTAGGAAGTTGCTGTACAACATCTCTTTCTCTATATTACTTCCTATGTTTCCATCTGAATACTTGAATGGAAGATATTTTTATAGGAAAATTATACGATAGGTAAATACTATTCCCACATACATTGAAAGTAATGGGAACAATACCTCAACATGTCTCCCTAAGTTTGAATAGTCTGTTTAAATTGTCCATGAGTTTGTTGGTGGTTGGCTATGCTCAAATGAAGATCAGTATCAAGGGCCTTCTAAAGACTCTTCCAGAACAATGATGAAAAACAAGGATCATGATTAGAAAAAATTCACAAGGGTACAATAGGATGTCTTGAAACATCATTAATATATTGTCTTGTTATACATTCGGGTGTTAAATCTTCTTTTATTGCATAACAATTTTCAGATTTTGTAAGAAGTTCAAAAATGACCTATATCGCATCATTCATTCATGGAGTCTTTGGTTTACCTATGAAAAAGTCCAATGTAATATCATCCGATTTCCACATAGGAATCTAAAGGGGTTGCAAAACTCCTCTAGGATATTGTCTCCAAGCCTCCCCCTATTAACAAACTAAACATCTTGACACTTATTCAGCAATATCAAACTTTATGTTTTCCTAAAAAATTTCTTTAGATCATTATACATCTTTCTACTACTAGGGTGTATAGAGAAATTAGATCAATGAGTGTCATCCAATAGTTCCCTCTTTAGCTCAATAATAGATGGAAAACAAAACCTTTTTCGGAATTTCAAAATGCCACCAACATATATGAAGTCAATCAACTTCCCATAATTTAAAATTTTTATTTTTATTTGAAAATCCTCCTCCTTAGCATGAGAACATTTTATTCTTTCTTGTAATGATGTTTTGTAAACCATTTCAAAAATTAGTTATGTTTTATTCTTTTCTTGGTAATTCTCATATACATCATTACTAGATCCATGAACAATGTATCCCTTTCAACTCTCGTCTTGTTCATAATTCCATGGTATTTTATACACAATGAGTCTTCCACATTATTTTATTTCCCCAGGTGGTAGTTTATTGTGTAATCATAATATTGGTGTAGCTCAATCCATTTCATTTGTATCATGTTGAGTTTTTATGGGAGGAGATATATTTCAAACTCTTTTGATGTTTATATATCTCACATTTTTCACCATAGAGGTAATATATCTAAATAATCATAGAAAATATTACTACTGATAACTCATGATCATGTGTTTGATAGTTTTTTTCATTAATTTTTAGCTTCATCGATGCCTCGGCAATCAGTGCAACATTTTACATAAAGAAAACAACCATGTCCTTTAATTGATGCATCATTAAATATCATAAATCCATCATCCCATGATGGTAGAGTCAATACTGGAGAATTTAGTAATCTTATATTAAATTGATGTTGACATTCATCAAATTTTATTGTTCATATAAACTTGACACATTTTCTTTTACGCCTGCTCATTGGGTTGGATTAGTGGGAGAAGTTCTGAATGAAATGACAATAATAACCTGCTAAACCTATAAACCGATGTACCTCAGTTATGTTAATTATAGCAGGACATTCTTACACAGCCTTTGTCTTTGCTGGTTCTATAGGCATGACATCCTTATACACAATGTGGCCCATAAAGGATACTGATTGGACCCAAAAATCAAAATTGTTTAACATCCCATAAAATTCATTTCTTCTCAGAGTCTTCAGAATAGTACGAAAGTGATTTTCATGATCTTCATAGATTTTAGAGTATACTAGAACATCATCAATAAAAAAACCCCAAAATGTCATAAAGATGTTCCATGAAACTATATTCATTAGATCCATGAAAACATATGGTGCATTAGTTAGCCAAAAGGCATTACTATAAACTCGTAATTCTCATACATGGTTCATAATGTTGTTTTTGGAATGTATTCATTCATTTGAAGCAAATGATGATATCCAGATCAAAGATCATTCTTCATTAAATATTGTGCTATATGATGTTGATCAAATAAATCATCAATGTGAGGTATGTGATACATTTTCTTTATTGTTATAGCCTTGATCTCTATGTAGTCTATGAAAAACCTCATAGACCAATCATTCTTTATAATGAAAAGAATTAGGAATCCCTAGGGAGAAATGCTAGGGAGAATAAATACTTTAGCACTCAATTCCTCTAGTTGTTTATTTAGTTCAACTAACTCAATTGTGTCCATTCTATAAGGGGTCTTAGATATGGGCCTTGAACTAAGAATTATGTCAACTGAAAACTCAAGGTGTAGCTCAATCCATTTCATTTGTCTCATGTAGTGTTTTTTATGTGGGAAGATATATTTATTACACTTATGATGTGTATATATCTCACATTTTTCACCATAGGGGTAATGTCTCTAAATCTTCATAGCAAATATTACTACATCTTACTCATGATCATCAGTTTGATTGTTTTTTTCATGAATTTTTAGCTTCACTGATGCCTAGGCAAGCACTGCAACATTCTACATAAATAAAACAACCATGTCCTTTCATTGATGCATCACTAAATATCACAAATCCATCATTCCATGATGTTAGAGTCATGATTGGAGCATTCAGTAATCTTTTTTTGAACTCTTTAAAACATTCTTCACATTCCATTGTCTATATAAACTTGACACATTTTCTTGTATGCTTCGTCATTGGGTTGGAAAAGTTGGAGAAGTTATGAATGACATTATATTCTTATAAAACAAGTACTTCCTATATTAGTACATTCTTTTTCTCACCCATAGTTTTTTCACTCCCTTCCACCCCAATAATTGAATTTAGTAGAGCTACTGGGGGTTGATCTAGATGACAACCAGATGGTAATGTTTCTTCTCTAATGATAATAAATTCCTTATCATAAAAAAATTTGTAACCTCCATATTCTTATAATAAATATTTCCATCATGATCCAAAAGCCAATCCAAACTGAGGATTACATTAAATTAAATCATGGGTATGACAATAAGATCAGCAGATAAAACATGTTTATATTCCATAATGGTAATTGATTCACAAAACATTATTGAAATGATAATTTATTTTGTAAATTTGACTAAAACATCCCATAATATGTAAAATTGGAAATATATAATTTTATTGGAAAACTGGGAAGATATAAAAGAAAGTGATGATACATAATCAAATAAAGCATTGGATAATTTTGAGGGAATGAATAAAGTACCTACTACCATGACATTCAGAACTTCAACCTCTGTAATTGTGATCACATGATCATGGCCTTTCCCCCTTGGCCTTTTATGTGGCATGATTCCATGATGATTTAGACAATCATTAGCATAGTTTCCCAACTACCTACAATTATGGCATTGAACATTAATAGCTTCCTTCTTACACCTGTAATCAACAGCAATATGGACTTTCTGTCCACATATGTATCAAACTCTTTTTACCTTTAAGCATGCACTAGGTGTTTCCTTCCAAAATTATCATAGCTTGTAAATTCAAATATTCCCTTCTTAACTATTTCCTTATTACCATTTCCATAATTTTCAACAGCACACTTATTCTCTTTCTATCCCCTTATTCCATAAGACGTAGAGAACTCTTTTTCTATCTTGATTGCACATGAAACTATATACTCATATAATGATGAACATTGGGAGACCAGTGCCTGCCAAAGGTATGGATTTAGGAAAACAAATAATCAATAAATATTGATCCTTGGATTTCGTATATTGTCCAAATCATAACCAGTTAACCTTGTGATGTTAACTTTATACTTTCCAACATTATAATCTTCCTTTTACTTGAAATTCAGAAACTGCTTTTCTGTATCAGCTTGTTGTTCACTGGGAATGTATTTCTCTAGGAATATTTCCTTAAATTTCATCTATTCCATATCTTTAATATATTCCACCTCATTTTTTATTGGGATTAACGACCACCACTAATCTATATCTGCTAATTAGATGATAAACAGTCGTGATGAACTTATCTCTTTCATTACATCTCAATTTGTGAAATATATTATCTAGGGAACTTATCCAGTACTATGTTACGAATGGGTTTGTAGTCCAATTAATCAATGGGGGCTCTTTTTTCATAAATAAATCTAAAATAACTCTTCCATGTGGTAGATACAGATTTTCCAATCAGGTATGGTTATTATTCAGAACCTAAATAAGTTGTCCCAATATAGTTATAAGTTTCTCAACACCATTCACAACACTGTATCCAACATCATTATCTTCCATCGAAGGGAAATCCGTATAGGTGACATGCACTTTCGTTCGGTTTACATTTCTTCAAATAGGCGCCATTTATAAATAATGGGATACACTAGGTTAGGGTATTAATCATAATGTATAATCTTAACTTGAAAAAAAACTTATCATAAATTGAGATCTTACGCATCGCTAGTCCCATAATCACATAAATGGTTTCTTTGAGGAGAAATTTACATTTATATACTCCATAATGGCCTATAAATGAAATATAAATTACCCGTAGAATATCTCCAAGAAGTTTCAATACCAAGATTAAAACATGGCATGTAGTCTTTTACTAGGATACCCCAGGACAAACCCAAAACTCATTTCCAGAGCTTTAAATCCTATGTACATCTCTTCTGAAGCCACCTCAACTGGTTTTTATCCATACAGGGATGTATTTTCTATAATGATCCCCATAATTAATTCCATACCAAAATACCATTATGTTTTTGTATGCTTATCCTCAAAGACTATATTATGGATTTATTCCCTCATAAATTTTTTATAAATCTCTTTTCCAAATTTTATACTAAAATTTCTCAGATACCAACTGTAAGTACCTAACCCCAGTTTCCCGAAGCTGGTGCCTTATTTTATTTCATTGTCATATTAATATGGAATACGCATCTTTGATGACTGAGTAGTTTAGTATCCTATTGAAACAATATACATATATTAGTTCCACATTACATCATTAATGAAAATAAAACATTAATTTATTCAATTAGAAACATCCATTCCACCTAGATTATTCAGGAAAATCTCTCATATCATACATCTTCATATCATGGGAAAATGATACACAAGAAAGGGGTGAGATCAAATACTCAGTTAGAGTAAAAAATATAGTGGAAGATAACAAAACCAAAAACATTAGGCATGATTAATAAATGAAAACATAGGCCTTTACAAATAATAAACTTGAACACATTATTGAAGGAATAAGAGCTGAGTAAATATTTCCATAATAAAATATAATCATGTGTATTCTACATGTTGAATCCCCACAAGAACATTCAACTAAAAGATTCATAATGAGGGAAGTGGATATGATGGATATTATGAAACAAATTGTCAAGGCCTCTTCCATGAATTCTAAAATTGAATAAGGCCTCTTCCAAAACCATATATAAAATTTGGAAAGGCCTCAGCCAATTCCATGTCTATTTGTCTCATAAGACCTACCGATGCAATGAGGGGATATAAGGGTCCCCACACATCACATAATAAGTCCAATGCATTCCATATATGAGCAATAATAGGCATTAAAAACGTCTGCATTCATATTGAAACTATCATATGAAATGTAACTAACATTCCCCTAATAGTAAACATAAACACTAACCATTCAGTGTAAATTGGTGAATTGTTTTAGGATAGCACATCCACAGTCAATGAATTAATAAACTATCCAATAAATATGGTAGATGAAATCATAAAACATTAGTTCCAATTATACATAATAATTAATAAGTGTTTTGAAACTAATGAAAATGCTCTTAAAAAATCACTGAGTAATACTTGAGATAAATTCCTTTAAAAACAATTCTTCTTTTGGAACTGTATTTGAATAAAAACAGAACTGAAGTGACATATTATCATCATTAAAATGAGTGATTTTTGGAATACATTAGAAGATAAATATATATTTTAGATTTCCTTTTAAATTACGTAAGATTTTGTGAAATTACCTTTAATCGGGTTTTTATTTTTGAAATAATATTGAAAGTACCTTTTAAAAAGTGAAAATCCACATAAAATAATGAACGATTCTAGTTGGTGAACATATTTATAACAATAACACAGAATTTATGAAGATAACAAAATAATTGGTAATAATTTAATTGAAGTAATTAGACAATAAATGAAACCCCAATGAAAACGGGTTTTCGGGTGGAAAACCCTTATTGTAAGTCCGAATGTGTTACCCTATTGAAGTAAAGGTTCTGGTATATGAAATTATACTAATTAACTACTAAACATGGAACCTATTAGAAATGTCTTAGTTTATCATAATTGTTTTTATGTCATTTATGTCCTTATTGATAAGTTATAATATTGAATATCATCGTTCGAGAGTGTTCATTTTCTGGATTTTCATATTCGGTTCCCTTGTTTTTATGTATTGGTGTTCATGTGGAATGGTTGTAAATATCTTGAATTTAAATTACATTTTATTTATGAACATATATATTTTATAATTTTCATTTATAAAATTTTGATTCATGGAATGAGGATGAATCATTAGATGACAACAACCTCATTTATTTGGTGGTATTTGGATTATTGTGAACCATTTTTGTTATATAAATTAATAATATGTACATATACTAGTTCCAGAATAATAATTAGTTTATAATAAATATATTATAGTCTAGATCAACCATAAAAATAGTTTCATTACTAGAAATGAAGGATATATTGATGAACAAAACTTCATCATCCACGAAGGATATAAATTGGAACCTCATGGACGTTTATATAATTTATAAAAAATAAAAAGGAGGGAGTAAGAATAATTATGATGGTTCCTCAATTAACATGATATACATACATTATATAGATTATACAGGAGTTATTATGGTAATTTTAATAGAGGAGGTGAGGAGAGGATAACAAAAGAAGAAAAATTGAAATGAAAACAAATGAAAAAGAAGGGAGTTTTACCCATTGAAATAACCTCTTGAGAACCTCCTTAAGGGAAGCAGTTTTTGTATTTTGGCAAGAAAATAAGCTTCTTGGACCTAGGGAGTTATTAGGGAATAGTAATTCTGATGATATTTGTGAATTTTCAAGGCTTAGAGGAGTGAAGAGAAAAGTATGTTAGGGTGGGGGGGTTACATTGGAGGAGAGGGGTTAATTTTGAATATTTTATTCATTATTTATTATTTCAATATACACAACATATATTGATGTTTCATGTTAACACTAATTTTAATAAGTGTATTCGAGTGAAAACGATGTGTCCTTACGTCACATATGATGTCAAAAATAGGGTATTTAACTGATAATTTGAATATAGAGTATTTTACCATATTTCGCTATTCATTTAAATTTCATGAATTATAGAAAAATCAAAAAAAATCACTCCTACCATTTTTCTATGTGTAGAATTAAAAAATTAACACAATTTTTCAAAAATATTTTTCAACAAATTATTAATTTAATTTTAAATAAAATCATAGTTAATTCCAAAAAATAACATTTTTAAAGGTATAATTACTTTAATATCACATTGAAAATTTTATTAAGGTGTCATTATCTTATTAACATAATAGAATAAAAAAATATCATTATTTACTATTCACAAAGGTCATATTACTATTCATATTACTATTTATAAGTTTATGTTACTATTCACAAAAACAAAATCATATTTATTCTATCAGACTCCAAATGACCTATTGATCATAACTCTAGATGACTGTTTTTCAAAATTCAAAACATATAAGAGGAAAATTTGTGTCTAATGGATATATTATAAAATTAATTTATTTTAAAAACCTTGGGGTGTTAAATGTTTTGAATCATGGTTATAAAAATTACCCATTATGTAAATGAATAATTCAAAATCCCTAAGATTTTTCTCTGACTCAAAAATACAAGACACTATAAAATGCCCACTATAAAACATATCATACCGAAGAATACATGAGAAACAAAGAAAACATAATCTGACTGGCATGGTTCATGATGTTTCATTGAAAAGGGTGCATTTTGATTCCAAAACCCATCCCAACTTTTACCACTTCTTAAGAATTCTTCACATAAAACTATAGAACCCAATCTGATGCTCTCTTTCAAACTAGAACACAAAAATATATCATATATAATAACAATAATAGAAGTACATGATCACATCAACCTGTCAATAAAAATTCGATAAATTTTACTCCCTACCATAGGTATCAACATAATGAAGGGGATAATTTCAAGCCATAGTACCTCTGTCATCTAAAATGTCATACAAGGAACACATTTACTCATTCTAACATTGATTCTGGTGTGATTTTATTAAAAATGTGTGTTCAAATCCAAATAGACCTAACATAAAATGGCCTTGAATGTTTTCTCAGAAGAAACTATCGACCATAAAACCACACTCTACATAACCAGAATATGTGCTTCAAAACTATTCATTATGACTGTACACATTGAATATGAAGAAGAGAGAATGATTAAAGCAACTTGTAAAAACTATCTAAAATATTAATAAGAGAGACAATAGATATATTTCATACTGAACTGAAATGCCTTCCATTAAGTAATCATGCATTTTCAATGATTAATTTCACTAAATCCCAGAACTAACTCCTAGTGATGTTTCATATGTCAATCCATCACCTGACCATTTATAATGGAGTCTAAGGAACTATTACATTGTATTTCACACACCATATTACAAGTAAAAAATTAGTAAAAACCCATAACATCCAATGTTTAAAATTAATTGATCGTATATTTGTATTCTCCAGACAGTCATGTGAAATGAACTAGAAGTAGTACGTGAGTCCAGCCAAGGTGTTTTTAATCGGGAACCAATGAATCAATCAAATCATAACATGCCTTGATAATATCTATTAACAACATGTAATATTGACAAAAATCACCCAAAAATATGACTTTATAATTATTTAGAGTTATGTAAGATCGATGCACTCTTATTTCAGCATATATTAAGTAAATATTAGGGATGTGCTCATCACTTAGGAAAAGATACTATAAGGATTGAAATGGTTTCCATTAAATCATACCTAAACACTTGAATAGATAAAATTAGATCCAAAACTAATATAATTAAATGAAATAACATTCATTCCCCTACTAATGCATCATTACAACTGATCACAAGCCTTTACCTCTCAAAGGCATTTTGTGATCATTCAACATACCACATAATTCAGTTGATGAAAAAAGGTGATTCGCAATTGTTTCATACACAACAAACCAATATAAAATTGTGCTTCTGATTAAGCACAGATAAATATTTAAAACTCACATCCCTCAAAGTAAAACAAGAATAAACATAGCATTTCCCATCGATCCTCATTGGTTGTGCTTGTCCTACATGGAAGGAAACATTTACTATGTTATGCCAGACACTTCCCACTAGAAGAGTGTACTAATCTCAAATGAAATAAAAATAGACCTCGTATGTGAACTAAATAAAAACAACTTAAATGAATTTGAAACAATCCTTTGAACCATGATAACAACATCAAATTATACAATAATTTCAAAACAAATAAAATGGATTGTCAAAACACCCGATCCTTCTGAAATCCATCTTTAAAAATGGGATGAATATAATTCCTTTAACACATGAAGGGTTCCATGTATAAGAACACAAACTACCGTGAGATTTTAAAAAAAAGGTAGTTCACCATCAATACTACCCATATGCTTACAAGACCTATAAATTTGAGTATTGGATTGATAATATACGTCATTTAATCTCGATTATCATTAAACCGTACAACCACTAACCATGACTACATCAGACCATGTTGTCCTTAAAAGGAAAATGAAAGGGTGAAAATACCTATGAAATTGATGAGCATGTAAAAGGCATGTCTAACTAGCTAAAAATGAGCATTACCTAATACTCAAGAACATAATAAGGTCATTGAGAACATGACCACTGATCCGAACAAGGGTATCATTAGAAACTGGAAGTCCTACTAGGAAAAAAAACACCATAACTTCACCAAAGATTAGAGAATTCATGGTATAAGAAAGACATCAAACACTATAGTTGATACCTATAATGGGCTAGTCCCATACGAAGCATAAAAATAAAACCATAAAATATATCATGATATCATAATTTAATATGAAAAAAATATGACCATCAAGCCATTGATAAGGAAAAGAATGCCTCAAAATATTCTCATTCTTCTCTTCCAAGGAAACTAAAAAGAGAAACTCAACCTTTAGTTTCAAAAGGGTTTCAAAAATAGGACACCACAATAGGATCTATTTAAGAGAACATTATATTCAATCGCATTTAATCATTAATAATAAAAATATTCTATGAAAACATGATGTTCCATTTTTAGAAAATAAATTACTATGTTCTCGATTTTAACCATCCTTGGTTCTTTAGAATTTAACCCAATATCAATTTTAAAGTTATAAAAGAGTTGACACCCATACTGGATAATATCTTACAAACATTTCCCAACATACCCACTTTTTTTAAGTTTCGTTTATGAAATAAAAAATTCATATCATTTTATAAATAAAAAAATCTTACATCTATATCCATTTTAAACATAACATTGTATTTTCATTTGATAAGGTTTCCATTTTCTTATTGATGAAGTAAACATTCACTCCATAAAATTATTATATGATCTGATTTAACAAAAAAATAATTTCATAATTTATCATTCTCAAGAAAATAGTTTGGTGACATGGTTGGCCACCTACAATCATATAATTCTCCCCTACGCATTACCGATTGCCACTTGGCTCCCTTTAATCATAACCAAATCACTTTAGCCTTTTAATTATCACATCTTTTTTTATGGTACGATTACATGGGATATATTTATAAAATATAAGGCACCCATACACCATACAACTGAAAACGAGATCCAATAATAACTGAGACAAATTATTTTAAAAAAATAAATCGATTAAATATATTAGTGAGCTAGCATGCCACTAAGAGTAGAAGACACAGTGTAATATACTAAAGTCACATAACCATCGAATTATAATCCTTGAATAATGCTATAATTAATATTAAACATAGAGGGTATTATGATGTTTTACCTTAATAGGTATAAATATAATCATGGAATAGCACTCATGCCACAAAATCCAATCTACTGGAAAACTACAACACAACTACATGGCATGGTATGTGAAATTCCAATGTTCCTATTATGATCCAGATAATGAAACAACCAATCAATATTAGTCCGTGGGAAAGGATAAAAAAAATCCATAAATCATTAATCATTGAAAAAAATACTACAATAACTCAATGTGAAATAACATTAACTATTATATAAAACACCGCGGACAATAATTCCCACCCCCAGGTTGTTAGTCATTACCTATATGTGGGGTGATCGGTCGAAAACACGACTATTAAATAAGTGTCGACACATTCCTAGTCTCCTGTCTACCAACACAAAATTTAAAGATGATGAAAATCTTTAACTTATCTGATACCACTTACTAAACATCTCTTCAAACTAGATTGGGAGATCTCTTTCCCTCTTACAATTTATAGCAACTGAGTTCAATTTGCCATTCATATCATTTTCTTCTGGCTTCTAGGATGATTGATCTAGATTCTTCTTCTATGTAAATCATTTTGTAAGCTCATTCATCCTCATATCTCCCCTATCATAGTATTGTTTCACAATGTCTTGAATGTCATCAAGAATTATCATCTCTTCTATTTTATTGTTGGAAAATATAGTGATTTACATACAAGACCTTTTGTAAGCATCACACTCGATATAGAGATATTTGAAATTAGAATCAATCATAATGAATTTATCAGTAAGCATGCTAACAGAATCTTATTTCTGATCGAATCAACACTGAAGCATTTGACACCTCGAGTCAATACTCAGAATCAAAAGAATAATCTCAATTAATTTCTTCAACAATTGAACCACAAAGTTCTTACCCAAGGAAGAAAATTCTAAATAAAATTCTTTTATTGGTGTGGATCCATCATCTAACTCGGGATCCTTTCTTTTTGATAAAGCAACAACATCATTCTTAGCTACCACATCTTTCTTAGGTTTATCAACCATCACATGTTTTCCATTATCAGCTCTAGTAATGGTCTTCACAAATTTTGGAAAATCATGTTCACAATCTGTTTCTTGAAAGATTTTTTCTTCATTAACTTTTTTCATCTAAGAATCTAATGCATGATCATATGGTTGAATGAAGTCATGATTGCTTCTCTCATCATGATAAGGTTT
The DNA here is from genome assembly GCA_963277665.1 of Viscum album. Classification (NCBI taxonomy): domain Eukaryota; kingdom Viridiplantae; phylum Streptophyta; class Magnoliopsida; order Santalales; family Viscaceae; genus Viscum; species Viscum album. The sequence goes on from OY728142.1 coordinate 2,093,517,210, forward strand.
ATTAATCTTTTCATGATCTTTATCTTCTTTTCCTTGTGAATGAATTTTGGTTGATTCAGCCTGAGAAGTCCAGATTGACAATTTTTCTGATGGAATTTCCTTCTCGCAATATTCCTCAACTTACCTTATCATATCATCAGTGTCATCACTTCGATCATCTTTTTCTTCTAATACCACTTCCTAAACAATATATTCATATTATTCGGGTTTTAGAATTAGCATCTTCATTCCAGAATATACATGTATTGCTTCTTGTAGATTGGATTCTGGTACCTATATTTTTTCTGACGATTTATCAGAATCTTTGAGAATATATTTAACTATTTATGCCTCAAACATCTTCATAATTAAATTATTGTTCATTTATTGCTTCACATATTCCTCGTCAGCCTTAATCTTGATGGCTTGTTCCTTATCAGGATTCAAGTAAAAGAAAGGATCTCCATCCTTCTTGATTTTATTCTTTTTACTCCACATTTAAATGACTTCATCAAGATAGGTTTTTTGTGTCGAAGACTTAGGGGGTGCTGTCTGAGTTTCATGAACTGTATGAGTTTTCCATTGTCATCTGTATCCTTATGTTTTATCTTATTTTGGCCCTTCATGGAAGTCTCAGCTACTTATGGTTACTTAGATGAGGTTTCTATCTCACTTTATGATATGTCATAAAATTAATTTTATTTTCTATTAAATCCAACCTTCATTCTCTTCAAGGTATCATCACTGAGCAATATGAAATTGAATGATCTAGGCATTGAACTACAATGGATCTTGAACGATTCTAGGAATAAGACAATGATGTTGGACAGGATTTCCAGATACATAATTATTTGCGCTTTGATGGTTCCATTTTTTATATTTTTAACCGTGAAAAAAATATACTTCACTAAATTTATCTTTCCCAAATTCACCAAGGAATTTAGATAGAAGCTATCAAACTTCTTAAAATTGTCCTTATCCCATTTTATCAGAATTATGAAACCCTAAACTGATAATTCTAGAAGCCTAATGTTTGTTGAGAGATGGTTTATCATTGGTGTTTTGACTCCTTTGAGTCTAATTCATTCTAATCCCTTATCTTTCCCAAAACATCTAGATTCATCTCGTAGTTTGTGGGTGTTGAAAATGGCTTCTCCTTCATATAGTATTACAATGATACTAACTTCCTTATTGAAAGAAAGAGAATATGTTTTCCCATAACATTTGAATTAGAATTTTCTTTTCCACCTTCATTAAATTAACTTGTGAAATCATAATATTCTACAAGAAATTAAGGATAAATTAAATCATGTCCTTTTGGTTTAGCTACGCATAAGCTTTCCCATTTAATCAATATGATATTTTTCATAATGAGAGAATCATACATAGCAATGAACTTCGATTCCACTAACCTATCTCAAAAAATCGGTCATTCTAAAATTAACAAGATTGTAGAAATATTCTTTAGAGGAGACACTTCCAATGACATCCAACGAATAGAAAATCAGAAAAGAAAATGACCCTTATGTAGAGAGGGAGATCATTGGCACACAAGAGCTTGATAACTGATGTTGGACAACCATTAGGGGGATTTAATAGGTGATAAGGTGATGTTTCATATTCACAGATTGATCTAATGATTGAAACAAAAACTATTGGATCAGATGGTCAAGATGAAATACAAAGAAGGATTTTGGTTTGTTTCAATATTTTGAGGTTTATAAGATAAAAATTAGGATTTACAGAAAGTGATTCCAAAAATATCTCTAAAAATTAGATGAAAATTCTAACATGTAAAAATATTATTATGAAAATTAAAAGAATAAATCATACCATTTGGATTTCTAGGAAAATTATCAGTAATGAGAAAATTCTTCATAAAAAACACTAGATTCCAGAAAAAGTTTCATAGAGATGGAAAATATTGGAATCTTGATTTTTGAAAGGGAATAATATTTTGATTACAAAAAATTTTATTATGAAAATAAAATTTTATTACAAAAAAATTGATTATGAAAAAAATATTGATTAAAAAGAAAAAGTACATCCCCTATGAAAAGGAGTTTCATAATTTCAAGAGATTAGATTCAAAAAAATGGTCATATGGAAGATTAAATTATTGTTATCACACCTGAATTTTATTTCATGTATAAAAATCTATCAGATGGTAAGGATCTAGGAAAATATCACCATGTTGATCTTTTGTTTTGATAAACTGAAGGATGGTATCTTTTTTAAGTGTGTGATACCTATGAATGTGATGTCAAATATCTATGTTCTTTGCATGATAGTGATGAGTATTGTTTTTCTTATAGAAATAGCAGTAGTGTTATCACACAATATATGTTTTTTTGTAAAACTGATGCCATAGTGTGTGAGGGTGTGTTTCATCCACAACACTTGAGCACAACAACTTCCAGCTGCTATATATTCAGCTTCAGCAAGTAAAAGTGGTATTGAGTGTTGATTTCTTCATTAACAAGAAACTAATGAATCTCCTATGAAATGACATGTTCTATATGTACATTTTCTATAAATTATACATCAACCAAAATAATAATTCAAAAACTTTTTAAAACAAACTAATTTTCATAACTATAAAATAGTCTTAAATCTATGGTTCCCTTTAAATAGAGAAAAATTCATTTCACTAATTTTCAATTAGATTCCTTATAATTTAATTGATATCTCTCACAAAAGCATACTGAATACATTATTTATGGATAAATAGCTATCAAATATTGTTGATTTCCTATCATACCTCTATATGATGTTTGATCTACTAAGATTCCAGTTTCATCAAGATCAATAGAATTTCAGGTGCCAATGGGAGTTCTTATACTATTAGTATAGTCAAATGCATATTTTTTAGAAGACCATTAATATAAATATGTTGATATATATATATGTTCCTACTGGTTTTTGAGAAATTTGAAATACTAGGAAAAATATTAACTCACCAATCTTACTCATTTTGAACTCATATTTCATTATATTTGCAAAAGAATCAGTTAATGATTTCTGATTTGAACCATATATAATGTTATCAACATTAATTTAACCAATCAAAAAATTTTTATTATAATTTTATATAAAATTATATGGGTCATCAGTTCCCTTAACATGATTATTTTGTAACAAAAATCATTTAAGTCTATAATTCTAGGCTCTAGGGGCTTGTTTAATTCCATATAATGATTTGGTAAGTTAGAAAACATGTTCAGGATGTTTTGTGTCTTCAAAACTAGGAGTTCGTAAAACATAAACTTCATCTTGAACATATCTATTAAGGAAAGAACATTTTACATCCAATTGAAAAATTATAAAAGTGTAGAATGTTGCAATGACAAGTAATATGTGAATATATTCAAGTCTAGCTACTGAAAAATAGGATTCTTCATAGTCTATTTCTTCTTGTTGATTATAGGCTTTGGAAACTAATCTAGATTTATTTCTCACAATGACTCCATTTTTATCAAAATTATTTCTAAAGACCCATTTTACTCCAATTACAGAAGTTTTTTATACTTTTAACCATAGTCGAGACTTTGTTCCTTCAAAATTCATGTAGCTCATCTTTATAGGCTTTAATCCAATCATTATCACATAATGCTTCACCAGTGCATTTTAGTTATAATTGGGAAATGAATACTAGATGTTCTAAATCATTTCTTAAGGAAAATATTGTCCTTACAAGTTGATTTACATCAATGGTGATACTATCACCAGGATGGTTCTTATGAAATTACTGATTTGGGTTTTTTAATAATAGTTCACCAACATATAGTAGTAAATCTTCTGGGTAAATGCTTTAGAAATTTTTTCATGGAATTTTTTTTATCTGATGGATCTTCTATCAAGGGTACATAATGTATTTTTAAAAACACATCTGAAGATGTAGTTTGCGGTTTCTTAAAAACAAAAGGATCATTTTCATTAAACATATCATGTTCTATTTCTTTAACTGTAAAACTATTTTTATTAAAAACTCTATAGGCCTTCAAAGTTGTAGAGTAGCCTAGGAATATTCCTTCATCATATATGGGTTCAAATTTATATAAATTATCACTTTATGAATACATTGAAACCAAATACCATGAAGAATGATGTAAAGGATTTGTAACATTCCACAATTCGAAAGGGGTTTTGTTAAAAAAAATAGTATCAAAATCCAATTTATAGAATTGCAGGTATTACATACAGCTTTAGCCAAAAAATGTTTAGCAATATAATATTCACTCAATATGATTCTTGTTAACCCTTGATGAATTCGATATCTTCTTTCAACAACATCATTCTATTGATAAGTTCTTGGAGTTTAGAAGTTTTTAGTAATGCTTATTTTACTACAGAATGTTTCAAAATATGAATTTTGAAATTCTCCTCCATGATCCCTATGAATAGTTATTAGTGGTAGGTTTTTCTCATTTTAAAATAGGATCTAAAAATTTTGATATAAGAAAAAGCTTCTTAATAATTTTCTAGAAAATAGAACATGATAAACCAAGTTCAATCATAAATTAAGACAGATACATATTATTTTCCTCTAATGCTTCTAGTTTGTGTTGGACCAAAAAGATTCAAATTTTCAAGGATCCTAGGCTTATGAATCATCAATTTGAAGCTCTAGTAGATCCTTAACCAGTCTTTTATTTGAGAGTTTTCAAATATTCCTAAGGTTAAATTTTCCCAACCTTCTATTTCATAATCAATATTTAACATACATTGCACTAAGACAAGGTAGATATTGGCTCTTAACATCTTCTATGTTTTTTGTGTATATATTCTATTTCATATGGGTAGAAAGAATATAATATTCCTTGTAAATATTTACTATGAACTTAACATTCCTTAAATTCACAAATGAGGCTATGCTTAAGATATTTAACAAATAAAACATTGGAAATTTAGGTTTTTTCAAGAATACCATTGTTACTTATACTAATAATTTCTCCCTATGAATTATCTCCAAAAGTTACTTATCATTTTTTCATCTTGATAATTTTTTGAAAGAGCTTTTTGTTACCAGTCATAACCTAGGAAAATCCACTATCCATATATCATGTATTTTTGTTGGTACATTCATTATTTTCATGAAAATAAAAGAGTTATACTTTTGGAATCCAAACATTCTTGGATCCAGAAATTTTAGAAAGTTATATTTTAGGAATCCACATTTTCAGAGAAAAGAATCATTACAAAAACATAAATATTGAGTTTTTTTAATGAATAGATTTTCATGATATTCCGACCAAACTATAATTTATATCAAAATGGATTACATTGGGGAATGAAATAATTATTACTAACCTTGTTGTTTTCCTCAAAAACATTAGTTTTAGAACAAAAGCTAGCCTTTAAAATATTTTTCAAAGAAATTACTTTTTCAAGATCCTTAGAATGTTTACCCTTCTCAAAATTAACTTTCGCATGGTTTTTTGAAATAAATTTAAAATGAAATTTTTTCTATCAAGATCATTAGAGTGATATTATGAATATTTAGATAAAACATACAATCTTGAAAATTTTTATCAATATTTTTATTGAGTTTAGAATATTCATTCTCAAGAATATTAGAATCCCTAGACAATTCTTCACAAGAAGGTAAAGTATTATTTTCTTCAGAAGAAGACTCTTCATCTAAAGACTCATAATATTTATCAGCAGTGTAATTTTAATTTAGATAAAACTTGGAGATATATTTTTCATTGAGTACCTTGGCCATTAGGAAATTAATTTCAAGGGGTTGATATTCTAATAAAACAAGATTCTTCTGAGCAAGAAGATTCATACTCTGAGGATTCATCCAATGAGTAAACACAAATGGAACTCTAGGTGTCATTTTATTTCACAACATTACTATCATAAGACTGGTAACACTTCCTCTTGTTCTGTTATAATGCTTTTATATCCTATACTTTCTTGTATGCGTGGTACAATCAGGCCTTATATACCTAACTCTTTTATATTCATAGAACGTAACTTCTGAATATTTCTTATCATTTCATTATTTATTTTTATATCTATATTGATAGTATTTCTTTCTTACAATCTTGTTCATCATTCGAGAAACATTAGCAAATTCATTCTTATAATGTTCACATTCACATGATTCGAATAGAAGAACGAATTTCTTAGACATGGATCTTGTAACACTTTTAGGAGTCCTGAATTTAGTAGTAGAAAAAGAAACAATTCCATTTACATTATTATTATTATTCATATTAGCATCTCTTTTCATTCTTGTCTCATATTGAAAAATAGTTAAAAAAAAAACTCATCAAGAGTAATTTGAGATTCTTTTTTATTCTCATCAATAGTTGTTCTATTAAATTCCCACTCATTAGGCATAATTTCAATAATATTATCAATAAGAGAATCATCATCAAGAGAATTATCTTCTATATACTATAAAATATTAATAATAGTAATAAACCTTTGTTGTACCTTACATAACAGTTCTCCATAAAAAAATAGAAATCACTGATATTCAACTCTAAGAACAGCCTTTCTTGTTTCGATAACATTAGATGTATCAAAATTCATAACTTCAAGTTTCTTATAGATACCATTTTATACAAAACATGATTAAATCTGACTATATATATTCATGGACATGGAACACAACAATGTATTATGTACCTTTTATTTTAGTTGATATCTCAATTTTTCTTGATTGGTAATGGTTTTGACTACCTTGTTCTGAATCTTGTAATCTCTAGTAAGAATTAGAATATTGTCAACAACAGAATTAGTAAAAAAAATCCCTCCAATGATATTCATTTCATTCGATTAGAAAATATCATTCCATAAAAATTATTAAAATAAAATGTTTGAATGTAGTGATAAAAATATAAAAGATAAACTTATGCAAGATATGTTAAGCATGAAAAATCTAGATCAATGAAAACTAGAGCAAAACAACATATATGTGAGTATGAGTACTTCAGATATGTCATTTAATTCCAATTTTTGGATAAAAATAGTATATGTAGATGATAAATTACAATAGGGTTGAATTGAAAGTTTAAAAACATTCGTTTTAATCCATTGGGAAAAATATTTTTAACAAAGCTAAACAAGCTAAATTTACATGACCACTTTTAATTTTACATAACAAACTTGTTTGGTTCTGGAAATATGGTTCTGAAAATGAAACTCAAGGAATGTTTACATTGAAAATATAATACATTAATGTGTATATAATCATATTTATCAGAGTAAGAAAGTATAAGAACGTTTTACTTTCATCCTTTATCAAAATGCAATGGAAATTATCACTAAACAATACTAGTAACAAGTATGAAATCTTTTAATCTAAATAGTAGGGTATCCACCAACCTTGGATAAAGGTCGCTTGATTTATACATTCAAGAAAGTATGTATTAACCACACTACTGTAATCCATTGATAGAAATATCAGAATCTGTCTAACTATCCTTGGAAGCCATCGATCAATAAGGAATTCAACACATCTATCTTTATATCCATAGAAGTCCTCTACCTATAATGTATTCATCACACATATATTCCAATCCTCAGAGGACCTTGATTGTAATAAGCAACAATTGGAGTCACACAGAGCTGTTTGACCAGATGTTCAGAACTGCACAAGTCATGTGTAATACCCCAGGTAAATAAAGAATATGACAATTTCATATTTATCCATATTTGTGAATAAAATATTAATATGACATTAAAGGGGATGCTATGCTCGATGGCGTACCCAACACGCAACAACGAGTTTCTTGGGAATCTTACGTTGCACTCTAATAATAAAATAATATTATTTTAAATGGTAGTTAATGCCTAGCGGTTGTGATGGCAGGAATGACTGGAACTAACTACAAAATTATTATATATGTTTGTCAAATATTTTTTGCTTTTTACAATAAATGTTAGAGGATTAAAAATGTGAATGAATCCAATTTTATGCGTAAACATTCTAATATTCTTTAAAAGGTCGATTAACCGCCTTTTTATGGAAAACCTCTTTTAAATCAACATTTTGAAAATGGTATGTGTTATATTTGGAAAAATAAAATTCTTCTTTAGAATCTGGACATCAAAATTTACTTTGTGTAAATTTTTGGTATTTTTCCAAAAAAGTTCAATTTTTAATGAATATTGAAAAATGTTGTATTTTAATTCAAAACCTCTTTTTAATCTAATTTATTTATATGATTACATTATATTTTGAATTGTTTTTAAAGTTAAATTAGAATATATTTTTACCATCTAATCCAATTTTGGTCTTTCGAATTAATTTCACTTTGAAATCAGACTTAAACTAGTGTCAATCTTTTAATACATTTTGTTTCAAAAAAACATGCTATTTGTTTCGACAGCAGGAATTAATTATTAAATTAATTAATGCAACTTATGTGTTTTGAATTTTGTAAAATAGACATAATTTTTGAATTCGGAATATCAAATATAGCTTAGGGTGAATTTTTGGAAATTTTCTGAAAAACCTCAATTTTTGATGAATAGTGAAACCACTAAGTGGTACTTATAAAAACTGATTTTTCCATTTAAATGAAATTTTTTCATCTTTGTGTTTTGAATTTAAAAAATCCGACATACATGTTTGTCATTAATAAGTAAAATGTGGTTCAATCGGATAAAAATAATTTTTGGGTGAATTGTAACTTATTAAGTTTTTAATCGCGATTAGAGGTAATTAATGTAGTTTAAGGTAAGAATAATGTTTTAATAAAATGAAATGACCTAGAAACATGTAATACCCTAATTGGATGTGTCATGTCCGACCAAGAAAATCCATGTGTCAACTTGGGGACCCCATGGATCCACTTTGGTCGGAAAAAGACATAAATACATTTTTATTTAATGTTAAAGTAAAAATGACACAAACATGAGATGTTTTACTAAAACAATTTTTACATGGGGTTATACAAGTCATATTTTTGACTATAAATAGTAATTGGAAAGATAAAAATATTTCCTACATCATAGTATTTTTTTATAATTTTTAGACATTAAATAAATTAAATTATTTATGACATCATGATGATGCAGCGATAACCTCATTATTTAACGATTTAAATAATATGGAAAGATAATGTAATATCTAAGAACTAAACATGTCCAAAACCTATTGTATGAGTGTATTTAGAACCCTTATCATCTTATCCTCAAAATACATCAATGTGGGACCTTTAAAATCTGGAAATCTTTTGAAAATAAAGTAACATTTTGTAACTTTACAAGAGTGCCCCTCCACTCCTCTTATAAAAGGCCCCCACCTCTACCTCCTTATCCACACTCCCAAAGCCTTTGGATCGGCCAAACTCTACCCATTTTGTCTCTCCACTTCATTCTATTACTCCTTGAACCCTCACTTTGGGTAGAAGTCTTCCCAAGTAAGCCTTTGAGCTCAAACCAAAGGGAGTTACCCGATTTTAAGGTAATGTCTTCACTTGAGTCCTTCTGTTTTATTTTGTCTCTCCAACCCCCTAAACTCTTTTTAATAATTTCTTGTGTAAAAACTACAGTATTTTCAATATACTAGGACGTTGTTATAAGAAGGATTCGAGCTAAACTTGCACACACCTACATATAATGGTTAAAGAACATACTGTTTCCGTGGATGGCGAATTTCTGCCTCATGCAACAATGATTGTTCAACACTCATATAAAACCTTCAAAGGTGGCCATTAAGATGTCACTATATTTATATATGATATATAATATGTTTATGTTTTACTTAAGCTTCTGCAGTTTTCATTTATGTCATACTTTTGTGGTTTCCATTATGGTTAAGCACGATATCTTCATTTAAGGAAGTGCGGACTACCGCCCCCTCAAAGTGATGTGATTCGTTAATTCCATATGTGGGACGTATAAAGGATGGATTTAAAGTTATTATATATGATTTTATACTGTAATTATAATATACATCTATATCATTATTATTTCATTCCATTAATGTATGAGATAGAAATGAAAGTAGCGTTCATGCGTACGTACGACTTACCGTCTCCATGAACGGTGGATTTCATTTCTTATCCCCAAATGTAATGTACTATTATAAGTACATATTTATAAATAATATATATAATTTATGTTACATATAAATGATGAATATAATTATGGAATTAAAATATACATACCTTTCATTTAATTTTAATTCCATTAATATGACAATGAAATGAAAGTAGCGTTCATGCGTACGTACGGCTTACCGTCTCCATGAACGGTGCATTTCATTTCTTACCTCTAAATGATTATGTAATACTATAAATACATTTATATGCTGGATATATATGATATATACGATATCCAAATCATGAATACCATTCTGGATATAATGAACCATTGACCACACGAACAACATGTAATTGTAAGAAGTCCACTTTTGACTTAAGAACCAAATATCGACAAAACAAACATTATTAACTTAAATGATTACATAATGTTTAAAACATGTCAATAATTGATATAAAAGGAATAATGAACTTGAAAAAGGTTCTTAAGCAAGTATAAATTAACTCATGTTTATTATTCAAGACGTTAAAGAATGATCGAGTCAAGTCGGACCCAAGGTAATGGATCCTACTCCTCTCTTTCTTTGTAAGTACGCTCTTTATGTCATTCCTTTTAAAGATAATATTTCTTGTTATTGGGATGTTATTTTATATTACTCTTACTTTAGTTTTTATTGTTCATATGATGAGAGACCCTATTTTCCCTCATCAATCCATTTTGGAAGTTTTAAGTGGCACCATTAGGCTGTCCAGTTTTCGTAAGGGATTTTTTTCATCTCACTTTTATTCCCGTGAGATTTATGCTACATTTACCACAATTTCCTTTGAGTGGTGTATGTACTTACCATTATTCTACTCTTTGTGTAATATAATTTCGTTTATGAGTATTTACATCAATGATGTATTGACCTTCTTTCATGGGGTCTATGTTTCGAAAGATACCCAAGTCGGTAAGGGAACCTTTCACCCTCCTCTTTTTAAAAGACTTCTTTTGTTTCATCTTTTAATTCACATATTGTTATGTTGGGATATTTTCTCATATATCCTTATTGATGTAAATTTTAAGTGATGAGATACTTTTTTTATCTCTTATCTACTCTTTTTCGGAATTTTGAAGTGACGTTGTTAGACTATCAAATTTTTGCAAGGGAACTTTTTAACCCAAATTTGATTCTTTGGGATAAAATTGTACTCCTTGAATATGTAGTTCTATGAATATGTGTGAATAACCTCTAATTTTTTTACACTTAATATCCACTTATATTTGGTGTATTCGTTTGTCACACATAATTATTCAATTGGTTTATCCTTACACCATGGATACCGTCTTTGTAAGGGTCTTCGTCTCAATCTCCATTCATTGAGGCGTATTTTGTTTTATACACAACCTTCTTTTATATGGTGTATAAACCCCTTTGACTTTTACATTTATTCAAAATGAATCTTTTTTCTACGAAGCGTTTTACTAAACGACAAAAAGGAATGTTTCTTTTACAAACGCAGTGACAACGACCTTTTCCACCGCCGCGAGTATTATTTGATCTTTGGCTTCCTCAAGAAGCTGTAATGTTTTTAAAATAAAATAAATACCATATAATTTTTTTTTGTATTTTGGTATTGAAAATGGTTTTGATAAAGGATTATATTATGTCAATATATTTAAATAATATATTGTGATTGAAATGTGGAAATGTTATCATTCCTTTATGTTGGTTTTATGTGTTATAATTTTATAATGGTACTTGGACATTTTACGGGTGGTTACGTGATAAACCATATGACGGGTGGTGCCGTGAATACCAGGATGGGTGGTTACGTTATGACCTCTAATGCATTGGGTATGGAAGTCGGCCGTATGGCTATTCTATTAAGTATGTTTGGAAGGTGGCCGAATGGATATTCCATTAAGTGATATGTTTGGAAGTCAACCTTATGGTTATTCCACTTAAGTATGTTTATGTCCCATGTTACCTTTATATGTTATGTGATCTTTATATGGGTTTTATGGTAATCTTTTGGTTATAGAAGGGTAAGTAATGAACTTTTATTCAGCGAAGAGTTTTTACTACTTCGAAAAGGTGAAATGTATTACTTTGATAAAGTATACATGGTTTACTTGTTGTTATGAAAAACTAATAGTTTTCATTCTTTGTGTATCCCTTAGTGATCTTTTTATGCTCATCCCAAGTTTTTGAAATGTTTTTCAAAGGACTTAGCATGGAATAGGGTCAATGATGGGTTCAAGGGAAAGTCATGCTACCTAAAACATGGAACTAAACATGTTTCTTTTTAAGAGTTTTTATTTTATGGAAATTTTAGTAGAAGCGAATACTTTGTAATCTTTTGAGATGTAATAGTTACGTCTTAATTCTCTAAAAATATAAACCTGAAAAGATCCTCAATGTGAATTACTCATTTAATTCAATATTAAGTAAGGTTTAAGTCTGGGGCCTTATAGTTGGTATCAAAGGTCGGTTTAGATAACTTTAGAGGTTAGGGTATTCTTTAAGCATAAGTGACATGACCATAATGGTTAGGATTTCAGAAAGAGTCATAGTTTTTAGATAAAGTGAATAAGTAAGTATATCTTAGTGTTTATCTTCCTCTTTAGTACATGATGTTTTTTTTATATACTCACACTGACCTTCTTGGTTTTAGTAAATGGCGGGATCTAGTAGGCACTAAGGTAACGGTGGATGTGAAGGAAACTGTGACAGTTTTCTAAGCAAGCAACTGAATGATATGGGAGTTGCAATGAGAACTCTTGTGTTTATCCTCAACCAACTATCTGGAGTCCGGATTGACCACCTAAACCTTGGTGATTTCTATAAGGCATCATATATGCGAGAAACAAATCCATACGGAACTACATGTAATAATCATAAATGTAAGTGTGTACAAAAACCTATGTGTCAAAGATGTGGAAAGAAACACCTAGGAAAATGTTTCAAAGGGACAGAAATATGCTATAGATGTGGAAATGAAGGTCATAATGCAAGAAACTTCCATGGAAAAAGGAAGCATCTAGTTGACTCGAGGAAAGAGAATGAAGTTATTTCTGAGGGATCAATTGAATGTTTTAAATGTGGTGTGCATGGTTATTATGAAAACACATGTCCTATGAAGAATTTTTGGGAATGGGATCACCAAGATCGTACAAATATTCATTTACCAATACCTAATGCCATTCCGATTGAGGATGAAGAAACTGACAATGACCAATCAATGGTATGTATTATTTCATGACTATTTTCTTCCTATTTTGGAATCTTAGGATATGATTCATGATTTTGTTTGTAGGAAATAGGTATTTCAGAATAAGTTGGAAAGGAATGTTTAATGGATCATGATGAATGTTGAATGAGTAAGATGTCAACAAATAAGGGCTTCAAGAGTTATGGTGAAATTCTTAAGAATATTATGTCTCTTTTGTTGATGGGGTTACATTAGAAGACTTTTTATATTATTTGTAACCCTGATGTTTAATATATGAAAATTTTATTCAAGGAATAGTTATATTTTCTTTTGTGGACATAGTTATAAAGAACCATTTGGGTTTATATAATCCTTAATTTTGAGGTAATTATGGGTTACTATATGTTATGATTCAAGTGAAAGGCATGAGATAAAATTGAGGTTAAATTATTTTATGGTTATTTTTAATGATTTTATCCTTTTTTTGGGAATGATTTGAGAATTATATAGTTTTGGCAAAAGGACAACACATAGACCGTGTGACTACCCGTTGCGTCGGACAAAGCTGCGGGAATCTAACCCACAACCAAAGTGAAACTGGTATTTATCGCCTACCACTGGACTACGTGAAGTCCCTGGTTAGTTTGACTGATTCCTTTTAGTTATATGACTTTTTGAATTAAGAGTAAGGTGATTTTTGGTTATTTATGAAAATGATTAACCTATCATGGAGGATATGTGATTAGGTTAATTACTTTTCAATACGAGACTTTAGGAGCAACTGATTTTGTTTGCAGATAAATGTTACGATTTAACTTGGAAAACTATGTGACTAAATCCTTCAAATATTTGTGTTTCAACTTAGATTGGTTTACTTTGAAGCATTTTATGGACAAATTGTTTATCGGATGGTCCTCGTTGAACTTTGGGTTTTGTTGGACAAATTTTGGTGATTAATCATAGATTTTTTTTAAAGGGTTATCCTTTTCTGGATTATCTGATCTTGTACTAACCTTTTTGGTTTTGGTTTTCGTTAAAGCCTAAAGACCCGGGAAGTATATAGTTCTCTTTGGTGGATTAGGTAATTCTCTAGAAGTTGATTATAGTACTCTTAATATGAACAAGTCTTCCTAAATACTTGTCTTTTGGAGAAAATATGAGTTTGTGTAAGGAATCAAATTAAAGTTGAAAGTCAACATGATAACTGATTATGTTTCCTTATGAATAGATTCCTCAATAAAAAGTAACTTAAAAAAATGTTTTCTATTAACTTTTCCTACTGGGGAATCAAATACCGTTTAACCCATCACAAGTTTGTGATTTTCTTATGGTTAACTTTCTCCTAGACATGTTTACTATCAATCTCCCTCAAGAACATGACCCTTTTCTTTTTCTTCCATGTCCATGTTTTCCTATACGGAATCCTATTCTAGGTTAACTCGGGTGACCTCTGTACTTATCTTTCTTTATTTTAAAGTGATTGTTTTACCGACTCTTGTTCTGATGTGGGACTTTCAAGGATGTTTCCATGCTCAATTTTAAAATTGTGAGGACGCAATTCCAAAAGGGTCGGAAGGATGTAACACCCCAGGAAAATAGAGAATATGACAATTTCATATATATACATATTCGTGAATAAAATATTAATATGACATTAAATGCGATGTTATGCTCGATGGTGTACCCAACACGCAACAATGAGTTTCTTGGGAATCTTACGTTGCACTCTAATAATAAAATAATTTTATTTTAAATGGTAGTTAACGCCTAACTATTGTGATGGAAAGAATGAATGGAACTAACTACAAAATTATTATATATGGTTGTCAAATATTTTTTACTTTTTACAATAAATGTTAGAGGATTAAAAATGCGAATGAATCCAATTTTAAGCGTAAACATTCTAATATTCTTTAAAAGGTCGATTAACTGCCTTTTGATGGCGAACCTCTATTTAATCAACATTTTGACAATGGTATAATTTTATATTTGACAAAATAAAATTCTTCTTTAGAATCGGGACATCAAAATTTACTTTGTGTAAATTTTTGGTATTTTTCCAAAAAAGTTCAATTTTTAATGAATAGTGAAAAATGTTGTATTTTAATTCAAAACCTATTTTTAATCTAATTTATTTATATGATTAGATTATATTTTGAATTGGTTTTAAAGTTAAATTATAATATATTTTTACCATCTAATCCAATTTTGGTCTTTGGAATTAATTTCACTATGAAATCGGACATAAACTAGTGTCAATCTTTTGATACATTTTGTTTCATAAAAACACGCTATTTGTTTTGACAGCGGGAATTAATTATTAAATTAATTAATGAAACTTATGTGTTTTGAATTTTGTAAAATAGAAATCATTTTTTAATTCAGAATATCAAATATATCTTAGGATGAATTTTTGGTAATTTTCTGAAAAACCTCAATTTTTGATGAATAGTGAAACCACTAAGTGGTACTTATAAAAACTGATTTTTCCGTTTAAATGAAATTTTGTCATCTTTGTGATTTGAATTTAAAAAATCTGAAATACATGTTTGTCATTAATATGTAAAATGTGGTTCAATCGGATAAAAATAATTTTTGGGTTATTAGTAACTTATAAAGTTTTTAATCGCGATTAGAGGTAATTAGTGTAGTTTAAGGTAAGAATAATGTTTTAATTAAATTAAATGACCTAGAAACATGTCCTACACTCATTGTATGTGTCATGGCCGACCAATAAAATCCATGGGTCAACTTGGGGACCCCATGGATCCACTTTGGTTGGAAAAATACATAAATACTATTTTATTTAATGTTAAAGTAAAAATGACACAAACATGAGATGTTTTACTAAAAAAAAATTACACGGGGTTATAGAAGTCATATTTTTGACTATAAATAGTAATTGTAAATCTAAAAACATTTCCTACATCATAGTATTTGTTTTATAATTTTTATAAATTAAATAAATTAAATTATTTATGACATCATGATGATGCAGCGATGACCTCATTATTTACCGATTTAAATAAAATGGAATGAAAATGTAATATCTAAGACCTAAACATGTCCAAAACCAATTTTATGAGCTTATTTATAACCCTTATCACCTTATCCTCGAAATACATCAATGTGGGACCTTTAAAATCCGAAAATCGTTTGAAAAAGAAGTAACATTTTGTAACTTTACAAGAGTGCCCCTCCTCTCCTCTTATATAAGGCCCCCCACCTCTACCTCCTTACCCACACTCCCAAAGCATTTGGATCGGCCAACCTCTGACGATATTGTCTATCCACTTCCCTATATTACTCCTTGAATCCTCACTTTGGGCAGAAGTCTTCCCAAGTAAGCCTTTGAGCTCAAACCAAAGGGAGTTACCCGATTTTAAGGTAATGTCTTCACTTGAGTCCTTCTGTTTTATTTTGCCTCTCCAACCCCCTAAACTCTTTTTATTAATTTATTTTGTAAAAACTCCAGTATCTTCAATATACTAGGATGTTGTTATATTAAGGATTCGAGCGACACTTACACACACCTACATCTAATGGTTAAAGAACATATTGTTTCCGTGGATGGCGAATTTCAGCCTCACGAAACGATGATTGTTCAACACTCATATAACACCTTCAAAGGTGGGCATTAAGATGTCACTATATTTATATATGATATAAAATATGTTTATGTTTTACTTAAGCTTTTTTATTTTTCGTTTATGGCATATATTTATGGTTTCCATTATGGGTAAACGCGATATCTTCATTTAAGGAAATGCGGACTACCGCCCCCTCAATGTGATGTGATTCGTTAATTCGATATGTGGGACGTATAAAGGATGGATTTAAAGTTATTATATATTATGTTATACTGGAATTATAATATACCTTTATATCATTATTATTTCTTTCCATTAATGTATGAGATAGAAATGAAAGTAGCATTCATGCGTACGTACGGCTTACCGTCTCCATGAACGGTGCATTTCATTTCTTATCCCCAAATGTAATGTAATATTATAAGTACATATTTATAATGAATATATATAATTTATGTTACATATAAATGATTAATATAACTCTGGAATTAAAATATACATACCTCTCAATTATTTTTAATTCCATTAATATGACAAAGAAATGAAAGTAGCGTTCATGCGTACATACGGCTTACCGTCTCCATGAACGGTGCATTTCATTTCTTACCTCTAAATGATTATGTAATATTATAAATACATTTATATTCTGGATATATATGATATATATGATATCCAAATCATGAATACCATTCTGGATATAATGAATCATTGACCACACGAACAACATGTAATTGTAAGAAGTCCACTTTTGACTTAAGAACCAAATATCGACAAAACAAACATTATTAACTTAAATGATTAAATAATGTTTAAAACATGTCAATAATTGATATAAAAGGAATAATAAACTTGAAAAATGTTCTTAAGCAAGTATAAATTAACTCAAGTTTATTATTGAAGATGTCAAAGAATGATCGAGTCATGTTGGACCCAAGGTAATGGATCCTACTCCTCTCTTTCTTTTTAAGTATGCTCTTTATGTCATTCCTTTTAAAGCTCATATTTCTTGTTATTGGGATGTTATTTTATATTACTCTTACTGTAATTTTTATTGTTCATATGATGAGAGACCCTATTTTCCCCCATCAATCCATTTTGGATGTTTTAAGTGGCATCGTTAGGCTGTCCAGTTTTCATAAGGGATTTTTTTTCATCTCACTTTTATTCCCGTGAGATTTATGCTACATTTCCCACAATTTCCTTTGAGTGGTGTATGTACTTCCCATTATTCTACTCTTTGTGTAATATAATTTCGTTTATGAGTATTTACATCAATGATTTATTGACCTTCTTTCATGGGGTGTATGTTTCGAAAGATACCCAAGTCGGTAAGGGAACCTTTCACCCTCCTCTTTTTAAAAGACTTCTTTTGTTGCGTATTTTAATTCACATATTGTTATGTTGGGATATGTTCTCATATATCCTTATTGATGTAAATTTTATGTGATCAGATACTTTTTTTATCCCTCATCAACTCTTTTTCGGAATTTTGAAGTGACGCCGTTAGGCTGTCAAATTTTTGCAAGGGAACTTTTAACCCAAATTTGATTCTTTGGGATAAACTTGTACTCCTTGAATATGTCGTTCTATGAATATGTGTGAATAACCTCTGATTGTTTCACACATAATATCCACTTATATTTGGTGTATTAATTTGTCACACGTAATTATTCAATTGGTTTATCCTTAAACCAAGGATACCGTCTTTGTAAGGGTCTTCATCTCAATCTCCATTCATTGAGGCATATTTTGTTTTAAACACAATCTTCTTTTATACGGTGTATAAACCCCTTTGACTTTTATGTTTATTCAAAAGGAATATTTTTTCTCTGAAGCGTTTTACTAAACGTCAAAAAGGAATGTTTCTTTTACGTATGCAGTGAAAATGACCTTTTCCACCGCCGCGAGTATTATTTGATCTTTGGATTCTCAACAAGCCGTAATGTTTTTAAAATAAAATAAATACAATATACTTTTTTTCTGTATTTTGGTATTGAAAATGGTTTTGATACAGGATTATATTATGTCAATATATTTAAATGATATATTGTGATTGAAATGTGGAAATGTTATCATTCCTTTATGTTGGTTTTATGTGTTATAATTTTATAATGGTACTTGGACATTTTACGGGTGGTTACGTGATAAACCATATGACGGGTGGTGCCGTGAATACCAGGATGGGTGGTTACGTTATAACCTCCAATGCATTGGGTATGGAAGTCGTCCGTATGGCTATTCCATTAAGAATGTATGGAAGTTGGCCGAATGGCTATTCCATTAAGTGATATGTGTGGAAGTCGACCTTATGGTTATTCCACTTAAGTATGTTTATGTCCCAAGTTACCTTTATATGTTATGTGATCTTTATATGGGTTATATGGTAATATTTTGGTTACAGAAGGGTAAGTAAAGAAATTTTATTCAGCGAAGAGTTTTTACTACTTCGAAAAGGTGAAAAGTATTACTTTGATAAAGTATACATGGTTTACTTGTTGTTATGAAAAACTAACATTTTCATTCTTTGTGTATCCCTTAGTTAGATTTTTATGCTCATCCCAAGTTTTTGAAATGTTTTTCACAGGACTTAGCGTGGAATAGGGTCAAGGATGGGTTCAAGGGAAAGTCATGCTACCTAAAACATGGAACTAGATATGTTTCTTTTTAAGAGTTTTTATTTTATGGAAATTTTAGTAGAAGCGACTACTTTGTAATATTTTTAGATGTAATAGTTATGTCCTAATTATCTAAAATGATAAACCTGAAAAGATCCTCAATGTGAATTACTCATTTAATTCAATATTAAGTAAGTTTTAAGGCTGGGGCCTTATAGTTGGTATCAAAGGTCGGTTTACATAACTTTAGAGGTTAGGGTATTCTTTAATAATAAGTGACATGACCATAATGGTTAGGATTTCAGAAAGAGTCATAGTTTTTAGATAAATTGAATAAGTAAGTATATCTTAGTGTTTATCTTCCTCTTTAGTACATGATGGTTTTGTTGATATACTCACACTGACCTTCTTGGTTTTAGTAAATGGCTGGATCTACCAGGCACCAAGGTAACGGTGGATGTGAAGGAAACTGTGAATGTTTTCTGAGAAAGCAACTGAATGATATGGGAGCTGCAATGAGAACTCTTGTGTTTATCCTCAACCAACTATCTGGAGACATGATTGACCACCTAAAACTTGGTGATTTCTATAAGGCATCATATATGCGAGAAACAAATCCCTACGGAACTACATGTAATAATCATAAAGGTAAGTGTGTACAAAAACCTATGTGTCAAAGATGTGGAAAGAAACACCTAGGAAAATGTTTCAAAGGGACAGAAATATGCTATAGATGTGGAAATGAAGGTCATAAAGCAAGAACCTGCCATGGAAAAAGGAAGCATCTAGTTGAATCGAGGAATGGGAAAGAAGTTATTTCTGAGGGATCAATTGAATGTTTTAAATGTGGTGTGCATGGTTATTATGAAAACACATGTCCTATGAAGATGTTTCGGGAATGGGATCACCAAGATCGTACAAATATTCATTTACCAATACCTAATGCCATTCCGATTGAGGATGAAGAAACTGACAATGACCAATCAAAGGTATGTATTATTTCATGACTATTGTTTTCTTATTTTGGAATCTTAGGATATGATTCATGATTTTGTTTGTAGGAAAGAGGTATTTAGTAATAAGTTGGAAAGGAATGGTTAATGGATGATGAAGAATATTGAATGAGTAAGATGTCAACAAATAAGGGCTTCAAGAGTTATGGTGAAATTCTTAAGAGTATTAAGTCTCTTTTGATGATGGGGTTACATTAGAAGACTTCTTATATTATGTGTAACCCTGATGTTTAATATATGCAAATTTTATTCAAGGAATTGTTATCATTTCTTGTGTGGACATAGTTATAAAGAACCATTTGGGTTTATATAATCCTTAATTTTGAGGTAATTATGGGTTACTATATGTTATGATTCAAGTGAAAGGCATGAGATAAAATTGAGGTTAAATTATGTTATGGTTATTTTTGATGATTTTATCCTTTTTTGGGAATTATTTGAGAATTATATAGTTTTGGAAAAAGGACAACACACAGACCATGTGACTACCCGTTGTGTCGGACAAAGATGCAGGAATCGAACCCACAACCAAAGTGCAACTGGTATTTATCGCCTACCACTGGACTACATGAAGTCCCTGGTTAGTTTGACTGGTTCTTTTTAGTTATATGATTTTATGAATTAAGAGTAAGTTGATTTTGGGTTATTTATGAAAATGATTAACCTATCATGGAGGATATGTGATTAGGTTAATTACTTTTCAATATGAGACTTTAGGAGCAACTGATGTTGTTTGGAGATAAATGTTAAGATTTAACTTGGAATACTATGTGACTAAATCCTTCAAATATTTGGGTTTCAATATTAGATTGGTTTACTTTGAAGCATTTTATGGACAAATTGTTTATCGGATGGTCCTCGTTGAACTTTGGGTTTTGTTGGACAAATTTTGGAGATTAAGCATAGATTTTTTTAAAGGGTTATCCTTTTCTGGATTATCTGATCTTGTAATAACCTTTTTGGTTTTGGTTTTGGTTAAATCCTAAAGGCACGGGATGTATATAGTTCTCTTTGGTGGATTAGGTGATTCTCTAGATGTTTATTATAGTACTCTTAATGTGAACAAGTCTTCCTAAATACTCATCTTTTGGAGAAAATATGAGTTTGTGTAAGGAATCTAATAAAAGTTGAAAGTCAACATGATAAGTGATTATGTTTCCTTATGAATAGATTCCTCAATAAAAAGTAATTTAAAACAAAATGTTGTATATTAACTTTTCCTACTATGGAATCAAATGTCGTTTAACCCATCACAAGTTTGTGATTTTCTTATGGTTAAATTTCTCCAAGACATGTTTACTATCACTCTCCCTCAAGAACATGAATCTTTGCTTTTTCTTCCATGTCCATGTTTTCCTACACGGAATCCTATTATAGGATAACTAGGGTGACCTCTGTACTTATCTTTCTTTATTTTAAAGTGATTGTTTTACCAACTCTTGTTCTGATGTGGGACCTTCAAGGATGTTTCCAAGCTCAATTTTAAAAATCCAAGGACGCAATTCCCAAAAGGGGGAAGGATGTAACACCCCAGGAAAGTAAAGAATATGACAATTTCATATTTATCCATATTTGTGAATAAAATATTAATATGACATTAAAGGGGATGTTATGCTCGATGGCGTACCCAACACGCAACAACGAGTTTCTTGGAAATCTTACGTTGCACTCTAATAATAAAATAATATTATTTTAAATGGTAGTTAACGCCTAGCTGTTGTGATGGTGGGAATGAATGGAACTAACTAAAAAATTATTATATATGTTTGTCAAATATTTGTTACTTTTTACAATAAATGTTAGAGGATTAAAAATTCAAATGAATCCAATTTTAAGCGTAAACATTCAAATATTCTTTAAAAGGTCGATTAACCGCCTTTTGATGGCGAACCTATTTTAAATCAACATTTTGACAATGGTATGTGTTATATTTGACAAAATAAAATTCTTCTTTAAAATCAGGATATCAAAATTTACTTTGTGTAAATTTTTGGTATTTTTCCAAAAAAGTTCAATTTTTAATGAATAGTGAAAAATGTTGTATTTTAATTCAAAACATCTTTTTAATATAATTTTTTTATATGATTATATTATCTTTTGAATTGGTTTTAAAGATAAATTAGAATAAATTTTTACCATCTAATCCAATTGTGGTCTTTGGAATTAGTTTCACTTTGAAATCAGACTTAAACTAGTGTCAATCTTTTGATACATTTTGTTTCATAAAAACACGCTATTTGTTTTGACAGCGGAAATTAATTATTAAATTAATTAATGTAACTTATGTTTTTTGAATTTTGTAAAATAGGCATAATTTTTTAATTAAGAATATCAAATATAGCTTAGGGTGAATTTTTGTTAATTTTCTGAAAACCCTCAATTTTTTATGAATACTGAAACCACTAAGTGGTACTTATAAAAATTGATTTTTCCGTTTAAATGAAATTTTGTCATCTTTGTGTTTGGAATTTCAAAAATCCGACAAAAATGGTTGTAATTAAGAAGTAAAATGTGGTTCAATGGGATAAAAATAATTTTTTGGTGAATAATAACTTATTAAGTTTTTAATCGCGATTAGAGGTAATTAGTGTAGTTTAAGGTAAGAATAATGTTTTAATAAAATTAAATGACCTAGACACATGTCCTAAACTCATTGTATGTGTCATGGGAGACCAAGACAATACATGGGTCAACTTGGGGACCCCATGGATCCACATTGGTTGGAAAAAGACATAAATACCTTTTTATTTAATGTTAAAGTAAAAATGACAGAAACATGAGATGTTCTTCTAAAAAACTTTTTACATGGGGTTATACAAGTCATATGTTTTACTGTAAATAGTAATTGGAAAGATTAAAATATTTCCTACATCATAGTATTTTTTTTATAATTTTTAGACATTAGATAAATTTAATTATTTATGACATCATGATAATTCAGTGATGACCTCATTAATTAACGATTTAAATAAAATGGAAAGATAATGTAATATCTAAGAACTAAACATGTCCAAAACCTATTGGATGAGTGTATTTAGAACCCTTATCACCTTATCATAGAAATACATCAATTTGGGACCTTTAAAATCAGAAACTCTTTTGAAAATAAAGTAACATTTTGTAACATTACAAGAGTGCCCCTCCTCTCCTCTTATAAAAGGCCCCCACCTCTACCTCCTTACCCACACTCCCAAAGCCTTTGGCTCGGCCAAACTCTGCCCATTTTGTCTCTCCACTTCCCTATCCTACTCCTCGAAGCCTTACTTTGGGCAGCAGTCTTCCCAAGGAAGCCTTTGAACTCAAACCAAAGGGAGTTACCCGATTTTAAGGTAATGTCTTCACATGAGTCCTTTTGTTTTATTTTGCCTCTCCAACCCCCTAATCTCTCTTTATTAATTTCTTTTGTAACAAATCAAGTATCATCAATATACTAGGATGTTTTTATAAGAAGTATTCGAGCTAAAATTACACACAACTACATGTAATGGTTAAAGAATATACTGTTTCCGTGGATGGCGAATTTCTGCCTCACGAAACGATGATTGTTCAACACTCATATAACACCTTCAAAGGTGGAAATTAAGATGTCACTATACTAATATATGATATATAATATGTTTATGTTTTACTTACGCTTCTTTATTTTTCATTTATGGCATACCTTTATGGATTCCATTATGGGTAAACGTGGTATCTTCATTTAAGGAAGTGCAGACTACCGCCCCCTCAAAGTGATGTTATTCGTTAATTCCATATGTGGGACGTATAAAGGGTGGATTTAATGTTATTATATATTATCTTGTACTGGAATTATAATATACCTCTATATAATTATTATTTCTTTCCATTGATTTATGAGATATAAATTAAAGTAGCGTTCATGCGTACGTACGGCTTACCGTCTCCATGAACGGTGAATTTCATTTCTTATCCACAAATGTAATGTACTATTATGAGTACATATTTATAATGAATATATATAATGTATGTTACATATAAATGAGGAATATAAATCTGGAATTAAAATATACATACCTCTCATTTATTTTTAATTCCATTAATATGACAAAGAAATGAAAGTAGCGTTCATGCGTACGTACGGCTTACCATCTCCACGAACGGTGCATTTCATTTCATACCTATAAATGATTATGTAATATTATAAATACATGTATATTCTGGATATATATGATATATATGATATCCAAATCATGAATACCATTCTGGATATAAGGGACCTTTGACCACACGAACATCATGTAATTGTAAGAAGTCCACTTTTGACTTAAGAACCAAATATCGACAAAACAAGAATTATTAACTTAAATGATTACATAATGTTTATAACATGTCAATAATTGATATAAAAGGAAAAATGAACTTGAAAAAGGTTCTTAAGCAAGTATAAATTAACTCAAGTTTATTATTCAGGACGTTAAAGAACGATCGAGTCATGTCGGGCCCGAGGTAAGGGATCCTACTCCTCTCTTTCTTTTTATGTACGCTCTTTATGTCATTACTATTAAAGCTCATATTTCTTGTTATTGGGATGTTATTTTATATTACTCTTACTGTAATTTTTATTGTTCATATGATGAGAGACCCTATTTTCTCTCATCAATCCATTTTGGATGTTTTATGTGGCGCCGTTAGGCTGTCGTGTTTTCATAAGGGATTTTTTTTCATCTCACTTTTTTCCCCTGAGATTTATGCTACATTTCCCAAAATTTCCTATGAGTAGTGTATGTACTGCCCATTATTCTACTATTTGTTTAATATAATTTCGTTTATGAGTATTTACATCAATGATGTATTGACCTTATTTCATGGTGTGTATGTTTCGAAAGATACCCAAGTCGGTAAGGGAACCTTTCACCCTCCTCTTTTTAAAAGACTTCTTTTGTTGGGTCTTTTAATTCACATATTGTTATGTTGGGATATGTTCTCATATATCCCTATTGATGTACATTTTAAGTGATGAGATAATTTTTTTTATCTCTCATCAACTCTTTTTCTAAATTTTGAAGTGACGTCGTTAGGCTGTCAAATTTTTGCAAGGGAACTTTTTAACCCAAATTTGATTCTTTGGGATAAACTTGTACTCCTTGAATATGTTGTTCTATGAATATGTGTGAATAACCTCTGACTGTTTTACACTTAATATCCACTTATATTTGGTGTATTGTTTTGTCACACAAAATTATTCAATTGGTTTATCCTTAAACCAAGGATACAGTCTCTATAAATGTCTTCGTCTCAATCTCCATTCATTGAGGCATATTTTGTTTTATACACATCCTTCTTTTATACAGTGTATAAACCCCATTGACTTTTACGTTTATTCAAAAGGAATCCTTTTTCTACGAAGAGTTTTACTAAATGACAAAAAGGAATGTTTCTTTTACGTACACAGTGACAACGACCTTTTCCACCGCCGCGAGTATTATTTGATCTTTGGCTTCCTTAACAAGACGTAGTGTTTTTAAAATAAAATAAATACCATGCAATTTTTTTTTGTGTTTTGGTATTGAAAATGGTTTTGAATAAGGATTATAATATGTCAATATATTTAAATGATATATTGTGATTGAAATGTGGAAATGTTATCATTCCTTTATGTTGGTTTTATGTGTTATAATTTTATAATGGTACATAGACATTTTACGGGTGGTTACGTGATAAACCATATGACGGGTGGTGCCCTGAATACCAGGATGGGTGGGTACGTTATAACCTCCAATGCATTGGGTATGGAAGTCGGTCGTTTGGTTATACCATTAAGTATGTATGGAAGTTGGCCGAATGGCTATTCCATTAACTGATATGTGTGGAAGTCAACCTTATGGTTATTCTACTTAAGTATGTTTATGTCCCAAGTTACCTTTATATGTTATGTGATCATTATATGGGTTTTATGGTAATAGTTTGGTTACTGAAGGGTAAGTAATGAACTTTTATTCAGCTAAGAGTTTTTACTACTTCGAAAAGGTGAAAAGTTTTACTTTGACAAAGTATACATGGTTTACTTGTTGTTTTGAAAAACTAACAGTTTTCATTCTTTGTGTATCCCTTACTGAGCTTTTTATGCTCATCCCATGTTTTTGAAATGTTTTTCAAAGGACTTAGCGTGGAATAGGGTCAAGGATGGGTTCAAGGGAAAGTCATGCTACCTAAAACATGGAACTAGACATGTTTCTTTTTAAGAGTTTTTATTTTATGGAAATTTTAGTAGAAGCGACTACTTTGTAATCTTTTGAGATGTAATAGTTATGTCCTAATTCTCTAAAACTGTAAACCTGAAAAGATCCTCAATCTGAATTACTCATTTAATTCAATATTAAGTAAGGTTTAAGGCTAGGGCCTTATATCATGACAATCTTTCCCTCTAGAAATCACTTCAACAACATGCAATGTCTAGTGTGATGGAACAGATAATGTACTCGCTCAAATGACCACCCATTTACATTCACTTCTCCGATGGTCGGATACCTCCTCTAACGGTCTTATTTTTCCTTGAATCTCAGAGGCACCTCTACACACATCACTCAAACAATTATTAATTAGCAATATATTATACGACATCATTTCTTAAAAAGTTTATGGAAAATGATGTTACATAATCAAATATATTTTTTAGAGCCTATGCAATATATGGAATTCAGAATCTAACCAAATATACATTCATAGTATATAAGACATGGATTTTTTGAAATTGTTTTCCAAATAATTTAGAACATGAATTCTATCGAATTTGGGGTCTAACTTCTTAAAAATTCACAACTTGAATTTAGAGGAATTCATTGTCCAAATATAGAGGAATTCAGAGTATGAACTCCGATGAATTTGGTGTCCGAATTATGAGGAATTAAAGATCTGATTTTCAATAAATTTGGAGTCTAAATTTTAGAGTATTTAGATTCTGAATATCAGAGAATTCGGAGTCCGAATTTGAGATAATTCAGAGTCTTAATTTTGTAGAATTCAGAGTCATAATTTCAATTATTTCAGAGGAATAATTTCAGAGAATTCGGAGTCTAAAATTTAGAGAATTAAGAGGAATAGCTTCAGAGAATTCGGAGTCTGAATTTTGGATAATTCTCAGACTGAATTTTATAGAATTCAGAGTCTGAAGTTAAGAGAATTCAATGTCTAAATTTCAAGGAATTTAGAGTCCACATTTCAGATAATTCGGAGTCTGAATTTCAGATAATCTGTATCCTGCAAATGTAATAATCTATATCCAAGGATTTATATTATTCGAAGGTTTAAGATGTTAAAAAAAATTTGAGACTTATAATTAAAATGAGTAAGATTTTGGGAGACTATATAATAAACAATGAAAACATAGGTAAGGATAAAAGTTCCCTTAGAGAAGGAAAATTTTCCTTATAAATATTATCCTTATGGAAAATATAATTATCCATTAGACAGAGTGTTTTGGATTTTCAAAACATAGTGAAATGAGAAATCATAAGAAAACCATATTGAAGGAACATTATATAACATTCTATCTACTTAATCATGAATTGCACATATATGATTGGTTATATTATATATGGTTGATGACCTATTGGGTTTGTATCACACATTGTATTTGAGTCATCGGTGGGTACCCACATTGATTATATCTATCTAGGTAGGGACCAAGTAAAGAAACCATTGTTTGATGCTTGACATTTTTTAGTCTTTTGATATCTTGTTACAAGTATTATAAGATATTTATCATTAACATTTTTGGATGCTTTAATATATACGACTTGATTATAATTTTATATTAGATTACATTGGGCATTATTATATATATATATATATATTGATTTTTATCTATTTCCATGTTGACTTTTTGATTCAAATATTTTTTATGGTTTATCCCATTGTGATACTTTCTGATAAGAGGGTATAGTATCTACATAGATACATGATAATACATCACTTCAATTCATCATAATCTGTTTTATTGGGATATGTCGTAATGTTCATGTGGAAAACTGGTATCGGGGCACTATTTAGTGGATCCAGGTCAGGGATGTTATATAGTTGAGTCATAATAGGTTATTTCCCAATTGGTTTTACTATTTTGAAAAAATAGAAAGGCATAGAAAGGAATATAAATTTTCTAATGAGATGTTCTAAGGAATAACTGACTCACGTACTGGAAAACCCCATATTTTCTTAAATGGAAATTGATTTATTCAGAATTTTGAAAGCTAAGCATGATTTTATTCCACTGTTGGCTGATGAACATGAATTCTAATGTTATTTTTAATATTATTGAGGGTTACATTGTGTTGAAAACTAATGATATGAGGGTATTTCATCTCATGAATCATCTTAGTCACTTCTTAGAGTTCAAATTCAATGCATGTTTTCATGCAATTTTGGATGCATTGAATTTTTTCATTATGTTGTGATATGTTCTAATATAGAATTACCTACTATATTGATAAATAATATGTGCAGGGGATTAGAAGACATTATTTTTATTTTTTATTCCTATCTTAACCAAAATATTGTTTTCTAGATTAGGATACATCGGACACCCTGAGCAGCCAATTGTGGGATGTTGAGTTGTGGACAATGAGTCACATGTACCAGAGCATGTTATGGTGCAGATTAGGTGGACAACATATTTTTCTTCATGAAGTGTTTGTGAACCTATATTTCAGAAGTGGTGAACCATTTTGTTCATTTATTTGAAATTAAAAATTAAATAAATATTTAAATGAAATTGAAATCGAAAAATATGAAATAGAGACTTGACCTTGGTCTGAATTTTGAGTAAAAAATATATAGTGTCTCTTCTGAATTTTACATATATTTTTCTAAAAAAACTTGGTGTTAAGAGTAGTTTGTTTGGTTTGACATATTTATTGAGTTTTTTTGTAAATGCCCTATTATTTTCTCTATAAACATTAATATCATTATTTTCGAAGGCATGTGATTTGAATTTTAGAAATATGCCCCCTTAAAGATTTCAAATCATACACAAGGTGGGTGGTGATGACCGTGATACAGAGGTTGGGTGACATGGGTTACCAGTGAATCCTCCTATAGTTTCAGCTATGGAACCATCAGTTTTACTCGACATAAGTATTGAGATATAGTTTTTAAATGGTCTTATACACTTCTTCCATTCATTAAATGGAGTACCATAGCCTGTCTCATCTATGGATGAGCTGAAAAATGTGTTCCAACAATAGTATCCTACAAATATTTTATGGGACAGAGTCCCAAAATCAATTGAGATATGGATGAAGACTACATTTTATATTTTTGATCATTTTTATACACCACATGGGAGGAGACAATAGATCGTGACATATATGATTTTTGGAGAAGCAAAGCACTAGTGAGATATTTTTATCCTAGATGATGTGTGGTGTGATATGGTTTGGTGGGGTTTTGAAACCATATTCTATGAAGAATTTTTTCTCGAGATTTTAAGAAATGTGCAGGATAGTGAGATCATGTTCTCCATAGAAGGAAATATTATAGTTATGGTGTGTTCAGAAAACATTAATAATTAGAAGAATTTTGAAATGATACAACATTATTATGAGATATCGAAAACAAAATTCTATAAAGAATATCTCCAAAATGTTGTTTTATCTTTGGTCAAAATGATAAGGAAAATTACTATTACTAAGAAGGAAAATCAGGTAATAATTTTATAGAATATCCTAACAGAATATGGGGGTGTAGAGCAGACCAGTGTAGTGTCTCAACCCAGTTGATCATCATTTCAAGATTTAATGGTCGTTTTGATACATCCCATGGGATGAGTACCTACTGAGATAGGTATGCCCGTATCTTGGTTTTATTTCATCAGTGTAGAATACGGGTCCACGTGAGAAATTAGCAAGATCTTGATGCAACCATATTCTGTGCTTATGGAAAGAAGTTTAGCATACAACATTTTTGAAGGACTGTCCCTCTAAAAGTCAGAGGAATCAGTTCAAATATGAATTCTGGTTTAATAGTGGTTTTAATTTCTTCACACAAAGATGGGAGGTAGAGTAGTACTATTTGATCTGGAAAATGTGTTGATTTTCTTGGTTGAAGCATCCCAACACCAGTTTGACGAAGAATGGATAGTGGTCATGCTCCGAGTAGTGAGTTTTTCTAATAGGGACCTAATTCAATACATATATATTATGTATGGAATACACCTAATGAGAATAGTTAATACCCATCAATGATGGTAGGTATGATAATAGCAGCCTCAAAATCTATATTTTCTCTTTTTGATAAAGCTACATCAAATAGTTTCATATATGTACCTACTTATGAGTTCCTTGGGATTTTGGTTTGGTTCTATACAGTTGTTATGACACATGAAACACTGTTTGTGTTCAGAATAGAATATTTACTCTAGTGAAATGATTTCCCCTTGCAGTTTGTGGGTGTCACTTTTTAGGGAATATTTTCTTCCTCGAGATGATTGGGTTTGCATCACACTCTATATGGATTTTCTAGTTTCTTATCATGTCTATACTGATTTCATTCACCAAAGAGTGTTATTCACATCACCATACTGTTGAGTTTGTATTCACAATATGAAATTCATTTCTAAGAAAGGCGATCTAGACCACACCATCAAGGGATATATGGGATGAAAACCTGAATTTATAGGTTTTATCAAGATGTATAGGGAGATCATCAGGAAGAATTCATTCCAATGGTTGATATTTTCAAGGACATTCACCTATATGAATTTTCATTTCTACCTCTTTATAGAGAGGTTTATTTTTCTATCAAACTACTTCTAGGAGCTACAATGGTATCCATTACTCCTCAATGGATGGCTACGATTGAGTTAGAGGGGCTAAAGAGGTAGCTTTTGGATTTGGAGGCAAATGAGATTATCCCACCCACTACTTTTTTGTGGGGTTTTCTGGTCCTTTTGTGAAAAGGTTTGAGGGTACCATTTATCTATGCGTGGGTTATCATAAATTGAACTAGCATACTATTATTAACTTCGTCATCGATAGGTAAACTATTTTATCATATTTTAGTAGCATGGATGTTTATGAAAATTAATTTGAAGATTGGATATCCCCAGTTATTTGTTTGACCAACAGATATACCATGTATATATTTTCATAGAATGTATGGTATATATGAGTATTCAGTTATTCAGTTGGATCTCATGAACACACAATCATGATTCATGGTGCTGATGAATAGAGTCCCCTATCAAAATATGGATTTGTTTCTAGTAGCCTTCATGCATGATATCTTTGTGTATTATCAAAATTTACATGACCATGGAAAACATGTTGATATCATTTTGGATATACTTAGAGAGAATATGTTATATGAGAGGATCACAAAGTTAAACATCTAGACGTATAAGAATCACTTCATGTGTCATATAATCTTAGAGACTGCAATATCAATTGACCTTCAGAAGTTGAGATCTATAGTTTCCTTAGAGGACCCCAAGAATGTCATCTACATATACAGTTTCTTAAGGATAACTAGATATTAGAAGCATTAAATACATGACTTATCATGAATACCAGTGATGTATATGAGCATGATTAATAGGGATATGGATATTTAATTGATTGATACTTGTGAGACCTCCTTTTATGAGTGGAAATGAAGATTGACAAGAACATTGATGTTGATTCTGCACAACATGGAAGAATGTACACCGTGTGTTATGATGTATCATGTATTGGGATCAGTGATATTTTGATGTTGGAAGATGGAGTTGTTTCGTACGAGTCTCTGTAGCTTAGTCCACATAAGATAAATTACCTAACACATGATATTGATCTAGATGTAGTTGTTCATAATTTTCATTATTTGTGACATTGTTTAACAGGAGAGAATATTTTGGTGTATACAAACCACAAAAGTCTGATGTATATATTAAAATACAATGATATGATTCTGATACAATGGGGGTGGGATGAGTACCAATAGTATTTTGACTTCATGTTTTCTTACATACCTTGAAAGAGAATTGCTGTTTCTGATGCACTGATCATGAATACATAGATAAATGTAGTTCAGATAGTTAGAAACGAGTGGTAGCTTATGAATTTGTTTTTTTAGATTCACTTAGAGGTCTAGGATAGTCATTGAATGATTTTTCTTTCATCCATAGCTATAAAATATACACTATTGGATATAGTGAGGACTAGGTGGATACCAAAATCTAAGGCATAGACCTACAGGAGAGTGTGGAAGGACAATAACCTCCTCTTTGATGGACCATTGGAGAGGATGATATCATGTGTATCTATAGTCGTGTTTGGGTTCTAATGGAAGTAAATTATGAGAAAATGTAGGAGTTTCTTTCCTCCATTTAGGAAATGTAACAGGTTTTTAACAAGATGAATTTTTATAAAAATCCCATGTAATGGTGGCTATGTATGCAAGATTATGTACGTGGTTTTTTATGAGTTGTTCAACATGTTAACAGGTGAAGTCAGAACATAAGTGACCAGCCAATATTTTATATTAGGTACTGATTCCTTGGTTTAAATATGATGAAATTGCAATAGATTTAATGGGTTGTTTTTTGTGGTTTTCATAAGTAGCGATACAATTTGGGTTGTTGGTGATAGGATAAGGGAGGTTACTCATCTCTTTTAGATCAAGGATACCTTCAGTGATGATAAGTTTGGGCGGTTTTGTATAAATAGGAAATTAATAATTCATGGGGTTCCATGAATTATCATTTGTAATTGGAACCCTTGATTTATGTGTCATTTCTACTGGATTTTATTAAGGGAATTGGATACTTAGGTGCATCTGATCATAGTAAAAAACCCTCATATCGATGGACATTTAAAAAATATGATGCTAGAACATGAGAACATCCATTGACCATGCTTGAAGAATTTAAAGGGATCTTGGGAGAGCCATATGAAACCATTTGATTTCACAAACAATAATAGTTATATGTATAATATATATATGGATCCTTAAGAGGCATTGTATGGTAGGCCATGCCGATCAACCACATGTTAGAGGCATGTGTGGCAGCTATATTGGGACATCGTCTCATGTAGGGGGGCCTCTGAGAAAATCTTATTCATTAGGAATCTGAGGGCTACTAAACCTTATTGACAAGAATTTTATATCGATCATTGTCAAGGTCTCATATAGATCAACATTAAGGATCAAATATTTTTAATTCCTCACTGAGGTTGGGACTGATACAGATTAAGATACAAGGTATGCCTTTACCACAATATGTCAATTAATTAATGATTCTAGATAGAGTCATTCTAGTAGATTATAGGTTTCAATGACCAAAGATGTATCAGTCCCCATATAAAATCTTCCACGTATCTTAGTCGCACTAGTATCATTCACACCCATATCATGTTATACAGTCTAA
Source organism: Viscum album (assembly GCA_963277665.1). Taxonomy (NCBI): domain Eukaryota; kingdom Viridiplantae; phylum Streptophyta; class Magnoliopsida; order Santalales; family Viscaceae; genus Viscum; species Viscum album. Next base: position 2,093,550,969 of record OY728142.1, read on the forward strand.
GTTGGAAAGGTTATAGGTTCATGCATCCTTTGAGGAGCACCCTATTCATATCAATAAAAAGTGCACAATGGTTCACTAAGGATACTGATTTCCTCTAGAATGTGTGCTATTGTTTGACATACATTTACAAGAAGAGGCATTTGATTATGAGGCTAACATACATGATCTATGGATAGAGTTGTAGCAAATCAATTCTTGTCTACCATTTAAAGGCCAATTGAGGGACAAATATCGATAATGGGGAAAGATTATATGATATCATGTTTTCATTCTAGGTATAAATATTCTTTATTAATTTTAAATACTTATTTATGACCAAATGTGAATACCTTTTGAGATTATCGGGTTATTAGGAGTGGAATGGGATTTTTCAGAACACAAAGCCCATTTCATGGAAAATATATGATAGGAAACATTTATAGTTGAAAATATGTTGGGTAGGACACATAGATACTCTTAACTATGAAGGGATAGATAATAGGGTGCTACAAGACACATAATTTGAGGAATCCATGTTGATAGAGACACATTCCAATGTGGGGAAAATAAAATTGTTTTTCAATGCCAAAATGCAAGGTTTCTGCATGTATTGTCAAACTATGCACAGTCACCACGTGGTATCCACATTTGTATAGTAGATGGTGGATAGTTGGATCATGGTTTTTCCAATCCTATTTCCAAACCATACGACACTATTTTTGTTTATGAAAAGATAATTGTTCCATTAATGAGTTTTAATTCATATTTTTCCTTTCCATTCTCCCCCTGTGGACAAAAACCTAAGAATAAAACCTCCCATTGAAGGATTTTAGTAGCTTTTGATCAATTTATTCTATCATAACATGGTATTGACCACCAATAATCTGGTAGGATTAACTCTAGTGTTTACTATGATCTTCTTATGTAATTATTCATTTGATATAGTATCGACTAAAATATTTAGATATAGGATACTAAACCATGTTTTAATAATTTTAAAAGGTTTATTTTTATTTTTCAACTCTTAGTTAAAGAATGAGTTTATAATGGATGATACCTCCTCTATGAACCTATGTGTGGTAGTCCAAACTTTTTTTGATTAGTTTTGTGGTTTATATATCTAGTAGACATGGTTTTTTTGTCTAACATTTGATCATATACATAAAACAGAATTTACTAATTTAATTAAATGTAATGAAACTTGTTTGGGATTATTTCTAGTTCCTTGAGACATTTTGGAGGTTTTCTGCAGACATGGTCACCCATCGGGTGCTCCTTTGAGAATTCCCTTTTCATATACCACCTAAGTGGCGACTGTCATGCTTTTCTAGTTAGAGGACGCCATGGTGAGTTGAATTGTAATAATTTATCAAGTAAGATATCTTTTCCATAATTTTCATGTTTATGAATTTGGTTGAATGGTATATATGGATTTGTATATGATTGGGTATACTCATGGAATGCAAATGCTTATAATTTGATTAATGGAATGTGATATGAATTGAAATGTTAGTGAATGGATTGGTTGGTACACTATGGAACTTTATTCCATTATGATTCTATTAATGTTTCACCCATGATATTGATTTTCTATAGTGGATACCATGGACTTGTATTCTCAATACGTATTGATTTGGAAGGATGTAAGCTTATTTATACCACTAGGATATGGATAGATAATCTCATGTTATACAAGCTCTATTGACATGATCCTTGGATGCCACCAGTTCCATTTCAGAGTTCCCATAAAGATACACCTAAGAAACTACCATGATTACTTGGTTTTAAGTACCTTGGACAATACACTGAGTGGAATGAGACTTCTAATTATTTTTCAGGATTGTGGTATGTGTGATATGATTTTTTATATGGCATGTTTATAGTAAATATGACATGTCTGATTATACTACACATATGTGATTTTTATGATATACACATTATATGGTATGGTCAGGGGTGATATGATATATTGTGTATACAATTTGGTGGTGGTGTTTATTTCTGTTTCTTTTATAGCAGCCTTGTTATATTGTCCTCACATTTGATTTTCATGGATCATTAAATAGAATAACAATATAACTTTATAGCTTTCATTTTTCAATGTTCATTATATTTGAATTAATATACTATAATTTATATATATTACACTGTGTATTAGCTTATATTACCCTACCATGAAATGTTATAGAATTTTTTTGTTATTCTCAGCTTCGATGTTATCTCACAGAAGGTATGGCGACCGTTGGGTACCTAGAAAAATTATACGGTTACAGGTAGGGACTTTGGGAATCACCCAATGTCTGATTATTAAATTCATACCATTCATAGGATCATGGGAGCATGGGAACATGCTAATTCTCATGATTCTATACATAGATAGATCTTGTTGGTCATTTGGTATCTTGTTACATGTATTGTATGATATACTTGTTTACTAGTTTCAGATTATTTTTAGATACATGGAATTCTCATCATCGTATATTATATTACTTCTATAATTGTTATATATATATATTTGTATTTTTTATGTTTATATATTTTTGATTTATTTAAAACATCCATTATTTGTACTATGTTTTCTACCACTGTGTTACACTCTAAAAGTGGGAATAGTCTCTATATAGACACTCCATAGGCTATCACTGCTAGTTGGAAGCCTCTAACATTTATCGAGTAGAGCCCAATACCGTGTATCCAACCAGACTTAGCACCCCATTTAGTATCATCAGGATCTGGGGTGTTTCCATTTTCAATAAAATACATATTTTAATATTTTTCAAATGTTGGATAATAGTTTTTTTAGTTCTTCCAAAATGACCACCATTTACCACCATCATAACCGTTATTCATTTTAAATAATCTTGTACAAGATTCAATTTTTTTAAAAATTAAATATTACTCCCAATATTCTAGTAAATATTGGATATATACTTTTTCTAAAAGAAAATGATATATCATTATGTATTCAAAGGGACTGTAATGTTTCATTATAAAGGCATCATCTATCTATGTAAACATAATTCGATACTAGTTATTATTTATAGAGATTATAATATAATGATATAATCCACCCTATTTCAATTTATTTGTTACGGTCTTGCAGTTATATATATTATCTTGGGATAATATTAGAAATTTAATGTATGATTTAAAAGATACATATTTATGAGGAATATATATTGTAATTTGAGTTCACTATTTTGATATGATGAATTCAATGATCATAGAATGTATTGGGTGCGGCCTAATATTACATATCACCTCACTGAATTAGTAATTCTCATGAGAAATATAGTATTTTGGGATTATGTGTGTGACATGAATTTTTATATATAATTCCATTGAATTATTTTTGATCATAGGATTTAAATGTCTAACATTATACATTATATAGTTATAAAACACATTCTTATTATCTAGGTGATTATTCATATTTAAATATAATACACGGACACTTTCATTATTTATAATAGTATTTATATGGAATATTTTATAAACTTTTTCTACCATAGTATTAATACCATATTTAATCTATGATAACCACCTCTAAAATTTTTCTATTACTGGGAATCTGATCATAGTCATTATTATGTTTTCTTATAACTATGGTAAAAAAAAGTGAACACGGTATAAATTGGGAGATATAAAAGAATAAATAATATTTTTATGATTCAAAATTAATGTTTCTTCATGTTTTCATATGTAATGTGAGAATCATGTATAATGTTAGTCACTCAAGACAACTAATATTTTTATTTCTGTCTGAAGTGATCTCTTATATCATATACCAATGTATTATTTTAACCATTGGATCAAGGTTACCAGAGACAATGTTGTTACATATTTTAAAACCAAGATTCTCTAAATACATATCTTACAATAACTATCGGTCTAATTGTGCTTCTTTTTGGACATATAATGGCTCATTTATTTAGTAAAGTATTTCCTCGTCTCTATAAATTATAAAACCAAATATTAATTCAATTTTTCCTTCCTCCCCATAAAACATTGATTAAATTTGACATGACACACATTAGATAAAATTCATACGAATATTCCACATCTAAAGGAAAAACTATTCTTATGGTCTCATTCCATAATATAAGTAAAAAAGGCTCATCTAGATCAATTCATTATCAATGAGTACGACCATATAACACAAGAGGTGTTTTTTCCAGGTCACTCTTCCATCATTACTATGTTTGTTTGAAACACCCATTTTTTATACACATTGTTGGTACATGGCCTTGGAATAAATTTAAAATTCATATTCATCTCGTTCTGGCCATGTTTCTAAATCCTAATCCTAATTATTAATATATATATATATATATATTGTAATTTAAATTTATCATTCAAAATAGATAAATAAAATTCATTAATATAAATTAATAATACACAAATGAAAACAATTTTTTTTAAAGGAATACTTTCAATATTACCATTATAACTATCATCAACCACAATAAATAATTTTTATTTGTAAAAATTAATTTTCCATTATTAACTAATTTTAACATGATGATTCCAAATATATTAAAAAAATTATATCTTTCAATTTATTAATATGATAAAATTTAATTTTAATATATAAGTTCATAACGAATATTTTATTTATAAAAAATTATTTTTAGTCAATAAATGAATTTATTATTTTTATTTACATATTATTTACTATATTTTGATGATTTATTTTTGTCCTATTATGTGTTACCAATGAATTAATGTAATATAATGTTGGAAAAATAATTTATTTTTATATATATTCAAAAAAAATTATAATAACTTTTCCTTCAATAAAATATAATATGGAAATTAAATTTCATTATCCGAGAAACAATTAAAATTTACCACTTCTTTCAAATTTATTTAATCCATCCATTGATGTTAAAAAATTTCATATAATTTTACCATATAATTATATATTGAAATTTTTTAATGAAAATTGTTATGGACTAAAATATTATAATTAAATATTAGTTTTCTTAAATTTTTTATTTTTGAATTATATTATTTTTATATGTTATAAAAATTATACAATTTTAGTTTATCTACAAGATACATGTTCTTCCAATTACCAAATATCTAATGACCAAATTTTCAATTACCATATTTTCAATAACTATATTTATAACTTAATGAATTGTTTCTTATATATATCATTACTAGAATAATTAATCAAATAAATTAATTTTATTACCGTATTATTAGGAAAAAGTTTTAATCCATTAAATTTATATTTGGATTTTCCATATTTATGTATCCTTTATTGGTGTTCTTCTTCATTATATATTTAGTTCAACTAATATGGAATATAATGGGTGATGATTATACACTGGACACAATAGTTTTATGATATTATTTCTTGTGGTGTATTACCCCATTTAAAATGGCCATATCTATTGGATGTCATTCTATATGTTTGGTAATATTATATGTTTTTTATTATGTGGATGGATGCATCCATTTTTTAATGTTCCATTATATTTTATGAAATTTTTATTCATTCAATACATATTTTTTAGGGCTCCATTTCAAATAAATTTAAATTCTATTGAATGAAAATAAATGTAATCATTAAAATTATAGAATTAAAAATAATAAAAGAACTATTTATCCTAAAACCTGGGTTGTTACATTTCCTCATTAAATAAATTGAATCATTTGACTTTTTTTATTACTCACTATAGAAAAAATTATAAGGATATAACTTAAAATATGACTTCATAATCATAATCATGGTAATATTATAAAACTAATATTTTTCATTATAATCAGTGTATAATAAAATAATCAACCATTTATTAAGAATATGTATCCCAATGTTTTTTTTATTTTTATTTTCTAGAGATATACCATGGATAATTCATTTCAATGATCCAGTTTCCAACAAAAATATCGAAACAAATATTGTTTTGATAATATGAAATAAGATTTTAGTAAATTGTTATATTATTATTAAAACATAATACTTATATTACTTCTCTTACTGCACTATCATTAAAAACCATAAAACACTTAGTTATACTATGACATAATTGGAACATACTACAACTCCTTCAGTTTTTCATAGGTTTAAAAGGTCAATTTCCTATTAGGATCTATTATATAACTCGTTATATATAACATCATTGAATTTTATAACAATATATGAAAATATCTTATAATGTATTTTGTGGTGCTTATGAATCCCAAAAATTGAAATTCTTAGGACTGTAAAATAAGGTGTGCGGTTAGACCCCTTATTTTTATATTGGGTGAATATTGAGTTAATACCCATCTATCCTTTTTTAGGGTAACTATCAGAAGGGAAATTTGTATCAAAGATTAAATTCACATATTTGAATCATGATAGGGATGACATTGGTATGAATATACACAGTCTATTCATAAAAAAATTTAAAGGTAATTACATTTATTTATGCCAATACATACATATTTTTAATTTTTTTGTATTTATATTAGTAAATATCTAATACTTTTAACTATAATAATTCAGATTCACCACTAATTGTCTCCAAATTTTGGTTAAAAAACACTTACATTACATACTATAATTGGTATAAATTGAGATGAAATATGCCTAAAAACACATGTTTTACATAATATTCATTAGGTAAACATTATTAACCATAAATTCCAAAAAAATAAAGGATCCCAAAGGAATAATTTCTTTCTCGAATTATAATATAATTATATTTTTAAATTTTATATCTTCAAAATCTCCTAACAAATTCTCTATTCATGTCTTACATTAAATCTTATTTCTATATATAATTACATTGGGTAAAATAATAAAATAAAATTGATAGATAAAAATTTTAAAAAGGTAATGCATGTCAATAGTACATAATAGGTTATGTTAAATGACTGTGAGAAAACAATGTAATAATAGAATTATATAAATGAACAGTACATGTAATCATATGAGTTTTTTATGATGAATTATAGAGAGACATATAACCTGAAATGATTAATCATACACCCTAGTGTACGACTATGGTAAAAAAAGGAAATAAAAATGGGCCATAAGTATAAGGACCAAGCCTTAAAAATTATATAATATTGAATTAAATGAATAATTCACATTGAGGATCTTTTCAGGTTTAGAGTTTTAGGGAATTAGGACATAACTATTACATCTCAAAATATTACAAATTAGGCACTTCTACACAGTATCCATTTTTTTATAAAATAAAAACTCTTGAAAAAAATTCATGTCTAACTCCATGTTAAAGAGAGAATGGATTTTCCTTGATCCCATCCTTGAAGCTATTGCATCTTCAAGTCCTGTGAAAAAAATTTCAAAACTTGGGATGGGCAAAAAAGGCTCAGTAAGGGTTATAAAACAGTGAATGAAAACATTTGTTCGTAAATACATACAAAACATGAACTCTTTTACTTCCCTCATGAAATCATAAGATATATTAAAGACACATAGATATCATAAATCATAATGGTAACTTATGCATCCATACCATACTTACATTGTATCTATCACAGCTACATAGGGAGTCACTTTGGAAGACCCATCACAGTATATTCCCTAAATCTCTTATGAGAAACATTCATGTTTACCTCCGTCACATTACCCAATGCATTGGAGAGCTATCTCTGGATCACCCACCCTAGGTTTACCACGGAACCACCTGTATTCGTAAATAATTCCCATGAACCATAACATGATCATAACACATAACATGAGCATAAATGAAAGATAACATTTACACATTGCAATAATAAAATATCATTTCAAGATATTGAAATAATAAATCCATTCTCTTAATCATTTTCAATACCAAAATACGTAAAAACAGTATATGGTATTTATTTTTCCATTTAAAAACATTTTGGCTTGTTAAGGAAGCCAAAGATCAAATAATACTCGCGGTGGCGGAAAGATCGTTGTCACCACTTATGTTTAAAAAAACATTCCTTTTTGTCGTTTAGAAAAACTCTTCGTATAAAAAAATTCCCTTTGAATAAAATGAAAATTCAAAGGGGTTTATACACCGTATAAAATAGAGTTCTGTATAAAACAAAAAATGCCTCAATGAAAAGAGAATGAGATGAAGTCCCTTACCTCGTGTCCGACATGACCCATTCATTCTTTAATCTCCTGAATAATAAAATAAAGTTAATTTATACTTTCTTGAGAACCTTTTTCATGTTTATTATTCCTTTTATATCACTTCTTACCATGTTATAATCATTATGTAATCATTTAAGTTAATAACGTTTATTTTGTCGATATTTGGCACTTGAGTCAAAAATGGACATCTTATAATTACATGTTGCTCATGTGGTAAAAGGTTAATTATATCCAGAATGATATTCATGATTTGGGTATCATATATATCTTATATATCCAGCATGTACTTGTATTTATAATTGTACATAACATTTAGAGGTAAGAAATGAAATGCACCGTTCATGGAGACGGTAAGCCGTATGTACGTATGAACACTACTTTCATTTCTATTTATTATTTTAATGGAATTAAAACATAATGATACATAGTTATATTATAATTATAGTATAATATCATATTTAATATTATTAACTCCATCCTTTATACATCCCACATAAGGAATTAACGAATTACATCACTTTGAGGAGGCGATAGTCCACGCTTTCTCAAATGAGATTATCGTATTTACCCACTATGGAAACCATAAAGGCATGCAATAAAAATGGGATGTACAGAAGCATAAGGAAATAATAAACACAATATATATCATATATAAATATAGTTCCATCATAATGGCCACCATGAGAGGCGGTATGATGTAATTGAACAATCATCGCTTTGTGAGGCGTTAGTTTTCCATCCATAGAAACATTATGATCATCATCCATTAGATGGAGGTGTCTGTAAGTGTAGTTCGAATAATTATCATAACAACATCCTAGTATATTGATGATACTTTTTTTGTTACAAACTAAATGAAATAAAAATATTTTAGAGGATGGAGAAGTAAAATAAAAGAAAAAATTTAAGAGAAACTGTTACCTTTAATTTGGGTAACTCTCTTTGGTTTGAACCAGAGGACTTCTTGAAATGCCTTCTGATTAAGTTAAGGATTATAGGAGGAGGAGAGGTATTCAGAGAGATTAATTGGGAAGAGTTTGGATGAGCCAAATGGATTGAGAGGTGTGAGTAATTGGATAGAAACAGTCTCCTTTTATAAGGGAGAGGAGGGGCTCTTTAAGAATGTGTGAAAACATTATTTTATTATATAATGATATTCGGTTTCTAATGGTCCAAAAATCATTAAGGTCGAAGATAAGATGACAAATATTAGAAATAAAATAATCCAATAAGAATTTTACATGTTTGGGATAATATTTTAATCATTATAATCTTATTTATTTTAATAATTTATTATTGAGGTAAATACTGCATCATTATTGTGTCATAAATTAATTAATTTATTCGATGTATAAAAATTATTAAAAATGTACTATATTGTAGTAAATCTTTTTATATTTCCAATGAATATTTATGGACGAAAATATGAGTTATATAACACATTATAAAAATTAATTCCTAAAAGATTTTTGTTAATGTCAATTTTGCCTTTACATTAAATTAATTAATCTAAATTGTCATTTTCACACCCAAGTGGATCGGTGGGGTCCCAAAATCGACCCAAATATTCCCATGGAAGATAATTACTAATCCAATAAGATTACTAAAAGTGTTAATGTAATTTTGAATTATTATAATATTCTTTTAACCTTGAATTACCATATTTACCTTTAACCGTGGTAAATAAAAGTCAAAAGTTAATATTCACCAAAAATTATTTTCATCTTATTGAACCACATTTTAATTCTTGATAACAACTATGTATGTCGGATTTTTGATATTCAATTCACAATAGTGGTAAAATTTCATTTAAATGAAAAAGGTCAGTTTTTTTAACTACCACTAAGCGGTTTCACTATTCATCAAAAATTGAATTTTTTCAGAAAAATATCAAAAATTCAGTTTAAGAATTATTTGATATTCCAAATTCAAAATTGATGTTTGTTTTTCAAAATTAAAAACATAGGAGTGGAATTAATTAATTTAAAAACTAATTCCCGCTGTTAAAACAAATAGCGTGTTTTTAAGAAACAATAACAATCAAAAGATTGATACTTGTTTATGTCTAATTTCAAAGTGAAATTAATTCTAATGACCAACATTAGATTAAATGGTAAAAATATATTTTAATTTCACGTTAAAAACAATTAAAAAGATAATATAACAATATAAATAAATTAGATTAAAAGAAATTTTGAATTAAAATACAATATTTTTCACTATTCATTAAAAAATGAACTTTTTCAGAAAAATTCCAAAAAATTGCACTATGTAAATTTTGATGTCCCCATTATAATGATGGATTTTATTTGGTCATATAGAATTTATTAAAGTGACCAAAACAAGATTTAAAAAGGGTTCTCCATTAAAAGGCGATAAATCGGCCTTTTAATGTAAATTATGCATAAAATTAGATTCATTCACATTTTAAGACTCTAAATTTTATTTGATAAATGTAAATATATTTAACAAACATGTATAATCATGTTGTAGTTAGTTTTTTTCATTCCCGCCAATACAATTTCTATGAGTTAACTACCGTTTAAAATAATAATATTATATTATTAGTGTGCAACGTAAGATTCCAAAGAAACCCGATGTTGCGTATCAGGTACGCTATCGAACATAGCATTCCCTTTAAAGTAAAATTAATATTTAATTCACAAATATTAATAAATATAAAATATGTCTTATTCTAAATTTACTTGGGATGTAACATCCTTCCCCCCTTTTGGGGATTGCGTCCTCGCAATTTCTATTTACTTATCAAAATAATTGGGGGAATTTATCCCTCATAGAATTTTTAGATTCCCACATTGCCTCTTCAACCATATGGTTTTTACACTAATCCTTTACCATATGAATTACCTTATTCCACAACACTTCCTCTCAATGGTCATGAATCTGGACTGGTTGTTCTTCATAAGAGAGGTTCTCTTTCAACTGAACTACCACTGGGCTCAAAACATGAGATGGATCTGGCATATACTTTATCAACATTGAAACATGAAAAACATTGTGTACCTGGCATAAAATTGGAGGTAAAGCCACTCTATATGCAACTGATCCAAATTTCTCCAAAATTTCATAGGGTCTAGTGAACCTCGGACTCAACATTCCCTTCTTACCAAAACACAGCACACTTTTCCATGAAGAAACATTCAGAAAGACATGATCACCTACCTCAAATGAAAGATCCTTCCTCCGGTTATCTGCATAACTTTTCTGTCTGCTCTAAGTTGTTCTCATGTGTTTCTGAATCAACTGAACTTTCTATTCCATCTCTTCTACCAATTCTGGTCCCATCAGCTTTCTTTCAACTACTTCATACCAAAAAGCTGGAGTTCGACAATGCTTTCCATATAATTCCTCAAATGGAGCCATCTGTATACTGGAATAAAAACTATTATTATAATAAAATTCAACCAAAGAAAGATGTTGGTCCCAACTTCCCTAATAATCCATCGAACAAGCACGTAGCATATCTTCCAAGGTCCGAATTGTTTGTTCTGACTTCCCATCTGATTGAGGATTAAAATCTGTACTAAAATTTAATTCAGTACTCAATGACTTCTGAAGGCCTTTCTAAAAGTTAGAAGTGAACCTGGGATCACAATCATATACAATTGAGAGGGGAAATCCATGCAACCTGACTATCTCTTTAACATACAACTGAGAAAGTTGATCTAGAGACAATGTATCTCTAATAGCAAAGAAATGAGCAGATTTAGTCAATCAATCAACTATAACCCAGATTGAATTATTACCTCGAGATGTATTTGGTAATTCCACAACAAAGTCCATGGATATATTTTACCATTTCCACTGTGGCACTAGTAAAGGCTGAAGTATTCCTTTCAGTAACTGCTGCTCTGCTTAAACCTACTAAAAAGTCAAACAAATAACAGTAAAATCTGCAATATCTCTTTTCGTTCCATCCCACCAGTAATACTCTCGAAGATCTCTGTACATCTTAGAACTGCAAGGATAAACTGAAAACGGAGAACTATGAGCTTCAGATAACAACTCATTCTTCAACTGTGAATCCCAAGGCACACATAATCTCTTTCCAAATCTCAAAACACAGTCATTATCAATGTTAAAATCAGGAAACATACCCTTTTGAACCAGCTCTACATTTTTTTTCAACTCACTGTCTTCCTTATGCGCTTTCTTTATTCTATATGATAGAGATGATCTCCCTGACACCTGAAACAAAACAGAAGAATTTCCTGCACCAACAACTTCTTTTTCATAATTCATCAAATCAAAAACCAAAGGATCTTGTTTTAAACATAGCATGGTTAATGAAGCGTTACTTTTTCAACTCAAAGCATCAACCAATTTATTTGATTTTCCCAGATGGTAAAGGATCGTCCAATAATAATCCTTGATTAATTAAATCCATCTCATCTGTCTCAAGTTCAATTCTTTCTGAGTGAATATATACTTCAAACTGTTGTGATCAGTATATATTTTCACACTTCACTTCATACAAATGATGTCTGCAAATTTTTAAAGCAAAAACAATAGCAGCTAATTCCAAATCATTTGTAGGGTAATTTAACTCATGTGATTTCAAATGACGTGAAGCATAAGCAATTACCTGATCATTTTGCATTAGGACACAACCCAGTCCTTTCAATGAATAATCACTATAGATAACAAGCTCACCATCTATGGAAGGCAATTCCAAAACTGAATCTTCACCAATATTATTCTCAATTCCTGAAAAAAATCATCACATTCTTCTGTCCAAATGAGCTTAACACCTTTTCAAGTTAACATAGTCATTAGACAAGATAACTGTGCAAACTTTTCAACAAAGCTCCAGAATAACCTCCCAAACCAAGAAAACTACAGATATCAGTTATATTTGTGGGTCTTGACCATTCTTCAACAACTTTTGTTTTAGCACGATCAACAGTTACACCATTTTATGAAACAATGTGACCAAGGAATGAAATTTGTTGTAACCAAAACTAACACTTGCTGAATTTCCAATAAAGTTTCTTTTCTTTTAACGTTTTCAAGAAAACACGTAAATGACTTTCATGTTCCTCATTACATTTGGAATAAACCACAAATCATCAATGAACACAACCAAAATCTTTTCCAAGAACTCACGGAAACTTTTATTCATAAGATCTGTTAATACAGTAGGTTCATTGGATAACCCAAAAGACATAACTACAAATTCATAATGGCCATATCTAGTACGTAATGTGGTATTCGGAACGTTTGTTTCCTTTACTTTCAACTGATGGTACCCCAACCTCAAGTCAATCTTTGAAAAATACTGATCTCCCTAGAGCTGATCAAACAAATCTTCGATATGAGGCAAATGATACTTCTTCTTAACAGTGATGTTATTCAATGCTCTATAATCAATGAAAAGTCTCATTGAACCATCATTATTTTTAACAAACAAGACAAGAGCACACCATGGTGATGTGCTAGGTCGAATGAATCCTTTATCTAATAACTCCTGCAATTGCTTCTTTAACTCTAAATGTTTAATTTGAGCCATTCGATAAGGGGGTTTTGAAATTGGCTTAGCATAAAGAACTAAGTCAACCATAAATTCAACTTCCCGATTAGGTATAATACCAGGAAAATCATCAAGGTACTCATTTACCACTGGTACATCATTAATCTGAATAGTCCCTTTGTTTTCAACAATATGTGCAAGGAAACATTCATTTCCATCTTTTACCAGTTTTTCGACTTCTTGACATGTTATCAAAAGCAAGGGTTCATTCTTGTACACAAACTGAAAATCATTCTGAAAACAAACCTCTTTAGCTCCACAGTCAATCCTTATATGATAAACAGAAATCCAATCCATGCCCAATATAACATCAAACTCTACTAGAGGAAAAACAATAAGGTTTGCAGGTAGATTCTTTCTGCACATAAGGACGAGAATGTACTTATGTTTTCTTTTTGTCTCAACGTTTCCTCCAAGTGTTTTTACCATATGTTCAATATTCATATCATGAGTTGGAATTCCCAATTTTCAAGAAAACTTCTCAGAAATGAAAGAATGTGTAGACCCTGAATCAAACAACACATTGGCATAATTTGAACAAACAAACAATGTACCTGATATAAATTTATTTGATGGACCAACATCTGCTGAAGTAGTTGCAAAGGATTTCTCCACCCCTTTCTGCTTGTAGTCTGGCTTCATTCCTTTAGTTGAGTTATTTTTTGAACACTCATTTGCATAATGACCCATTTCATTGCACTTAAAACATTTTACTGACTATAAATCAGATTTTGGCCTACCATTACCCTAATCTTTTTCAGTGCAATTACGAGCCTTATGTCCCATTTTACCACATTAGTAGCACTTACCAGAATTCAAAAGACATTCCCCAGCATACTTTTTTCCACAATTCTAAAAAACTGTATACTTAATATTCTTACCATCAGACTTTTTTGATGAGTTCTTCCCTTTCGCCTGCCACCTTGACCTCTTATTTTGTTGTTTTTTATAGAATACCAGATCATCAGCAAACTCCATTTCCACCTTCTCCACACAATGAACAAGTTTTTCATAACTTTTGAACTCACGAGAAGCTAAATCCCTTCGATACATTGCCTTTAATCCTGAGTAAAAACAGTTTATTTTACTATCAAGATCTCATATGAAATTTGGAGAATACCTTGCTAGTCGAGTGAATTTTTAATCATAAGAATCCACTGAGTCATCCTCTTGCCACAATTCCAGGAATTGTTATTCCATCCTAAGAAGAACCACCTTAGGTAAATATTTCTCCAGAATCATACCTTTGAATTCATCCAAATTGAGAGCATCAATATCTTCACTATCCCTGATATTTTTCACCATCAACCACTACTTATCTGCTTCACCTTCAAAACGGTAAACTGCAAGACTAACCTTTTGATCTTCTGAACAACCCATGACATCAAAAATATTCTCCAATGCTTTAATCCACCCTTCGACTAGCATAGGGTCAGATGATCCTCAGAATGATGGGGGATATTTCCTCATAAAATGATCCACTACTGACATGTTCCTCTGTGGTTGATCTAGTTGATCTCATACATGGATACTACCAGCATTTATCACCTGATTCAACTGGGCCATCACCGAAACAAACTGTTCAGTTCCAATTCCGACCATCTCAGGTTGCTGATTTGGAAGGTTGTCTTCTTCTAGATGTCGTCCCAATATAGCTTCCATGTTTCCTCTGCGGAAAATCATTCTGAACAAAGAAATATCTTAGGCGAAGCAACATGGTAATCTGTAAATGCTATATGATTTCAATATTAACAAAAATTACTTAATGGACATTTATTTAATAACACCCTAACTCCAAAAGTTATATAAACTAGCCTCTGATACCAACTATAAGGACCCGACCGTAAACGTTACATAATATTGAATTAAATGAATAATTCACATTGGGGATCTTTTTAGGTTTACAGTTTTAGGGAATTAGGCCATAACTATTACATCTAAAAATATTACAAAGTAGGAACTTCTACCTAGAATCCATTTTTTTTATAAAATAAAATTTCTTGAAAAAAAGTCATGTCTAATTCCATGTTAAAGAGAGCATGGCTTTTCCTTGATCCCATCCTTGACCCTCGTCATCTTTTACGTCCTGTGAAAAACATTTCAAAACTTTGGATGAGCATAAAAGGCTCAATAAGGGTTATAAAACAGCGAATGAATACATTTGTTCATAAATACATACAAAACATGAACTTTTTTACTCAACTCATGAAATCATAAGATTTTTGAAAGACACATAGAAATCATAAATCATAAAGGTAACTTGCGCCATTCATACCATAATTACATTATAGCTATCACATCTATATAGGGTGTTACTTTGGAATACCCACCACAGTATATTCCCTAAATCTCTTAGGAGAAAAATTCATGTTTACCTCTGTCACGTTACCCAATGCATTGGAGAGCTATATTAGGCTCACCCACCAAAGTATTATCACAGAACCACCTATATTCGTAACTAATGACCAAGAACCATAACATGATCATAACACATAACATGAGCATAAAAGAAAGATAACATTTCCACATTGCAATAATAAAATATCATTTCATGATATTGAAATAATAAATCCATTCTCAAAATCATTTTCAATACCAAAATATGTAAAAAGAGTATATGGTATTTATTTTTACATTTAAAAACATTCTGTCTTGTTAAGAAATCCAAAGATCAAATAATACTCGCGGTGGCGGAAAGGTCGTTGTCACCGCTTATGTTAAAAAACATACCTTTTTGTCATTTAGTAAACCTCTTCATATAAAAATATTCTCATTGAATAAAATGAAAAGTCGAAGGGGTTTATACACCGTATAAAATAGAGTCGTCTATAAAACTAAAAATGCCTCAATCAAAAGAGATTGAGACGAAGTCCCTTACCTCGTGTCTGACTTGACCCATTCGTTATTTAATCTCCTGAATAATAAACTAAAGTTAATTTCTACTTGCTTAAAAACCTTTTTCAAGTTTATTATTCCTTTTATATTAATTATTACCATGTTATAATCATTATGTAATCGTTTAAGTTAATAATAATCATTTTGTCGATATTTGGTACTTGAGTCAAAAATGGACTTCTTATAATTACATGGTGTTCACATGGTAAAAGGTTCATTATATCCATAATGATATTCATGATTTGGATATCATATATATCATTTATGTCCAGCATGTACGTTTATTTATAATAGTACATAACATTTAGAGGTAAGAAATGAAATGCACCGTTCATGGAGATGGTAAACTGTACGTACGCATGAATGCTAATTTCATTTCTATTTTGTATTTTAATAGAATTAAACCATAATGATAAAAAGGAATATTATAATTACAGTATAATATCATATATAATATTATTAACTCCATCCTTTATACATCCCACATAAGGCATTAACGAATCACATCACTTTGAGGGGGCTTTAGTCCGTACATCCTCAAATGAGATTATCGTATTTACCCACTTTGGAAACCATAAAGGCATGATATAAAAATGGGGAGTACAGAAGAATAAGGAAATCATAAACATAATATATATCATATATAAATATAGTGCCATCATAATGGACACCATGATAGGAGATAAGGTGTAATTGAACAATCATCGCTTCGTGAGGCATTAGTTTTCCATCCACAGAAACATTATGTTCTTCATCCATTAGATGGAGGTGTGTGTAATTGTATTTAGAATCCTTCTCATAACAACATCCTAGTATATTGAGGATACTGGTGTTGTTACAAAATAAAGGAAATAAAAAGATTTTAGAGGTTGGAGAAGTAAAATAAAAGAAATCTTTTTAGAGAAACCGTTACCTTTAATTTGGGTAACTCTCTTTGGTTTGAATCAAAGGACTTATTGAAATGACTTATGCCTATGTTAAGGCTTCTAGGAGGAGTATAGGTATTTAGGGAGATTAATTGGGTTGTGTTTGGAAGGGAGAAATGTCTTGAGAGGTGTGATGAATTGAATAGAAATGGTCTCCTTTATTAAGGTAGAAGAGGGGCTGCTTAGGAAAGTGTGAAAACATTATTTTATTATATAATGATATTAGGTTTATAATGGTCCAAAAATCATTAAGGTCGAAGATAAGATATCTCAAATTCAAAATAAAGTCATCCAATCCTAATTGGACATGTTTTGGATAATATTTTTTTCATTATAATCTTATTTATTTTAATCATTTATTATTGAGGTAAATACTGCCTCATTATTGTATCATAAATGAATTAATTTATTCGATTTCTAAAATTTATAAAACAAATGCTATCTTATAGGAAAACTTTTTTTCATTACAATGAATATTTATAGACGAAAATAGTACATATATAACACCATATAAAAATTAATTACTAAAAGATCTCTGTTAATGTCAATTTTGTCTTTTCATTAAATTAATTAATCTAAATTGTCATTTTCACTCCCATGTGGATCAATGGTGTCCCAAAATCAACCCAAATATTCCCATGGTCATTAATGACTCAACGAATAAGTTTATAACATGTGTTAATGTAATTTTGAATTATTATAATATCCTTTTAACCTTGAATTACCCTATTTACCTTTAACCGCTGTAAATAAAACTCAAAAGTTACTATTTACCAAAAATTATTTTCAACTTATTGAACCAAAATTTACTTCTTGATAACAAAAATTTATGTCAGATTTTCTAAATTCAATTCACAGGAGTGGTAAAATTTCATTTAAATGAAAAAGTCAGTTTTTTAACAACCACTAAGTGGTTTCACTGTTCATCAAAAATTGATGTTTTTCAGAAAAATATCAAAAACTCCACCTAAGAATTATATGATATTCCAAATTCAAAATTGATGTCTATTTTTCCAAATTCAAAACATAGATCTGGCATTAATTAATTTAAAAATTCATTCTTGCTGTAAAAAAATACCGTGTTTTTAAGAAATAATGACTATCAAAAGATTGATACTTGTTTATGTCCAATTTCAAAGTGAAATTAATTCCAATGACAAACATTGGATTAAATGGTAAAAATATATTTTAATTTCACTTTAAAACCAATTAAAATGATATTATAACTATATAAATATATTATATTAAATGGAACTTTTGAATTAAAATTCAATATTTTTCAGTATTCATTAAAAAATGAACTTTATCGGAAAAATTCCAAAAAATTGCACTAAGTAAATTTTGATGTCCCCATTGTAATGAAGGATTTTATATGGTCATATAATATGTATTAATCTGACCAAAACTAAATTTAAAAAGGGTTCACCATTAAAAGGCGATAAATAGGCCTTTTAATGTAAATTATGCTTAAAATAAGATTTGTTCACATTTCAAGCCTCTAAATTTTATTTGATAAATTTAAATA
Organism: Viscum album; assembly: GCA_963277665.1. Classification (NCBI taxonomy): domain Eukaryota; kingdom Viridiplantae; phylum Streptophyta; class Magnoliopsida; order Santalales; family Viscaceae; genus Viscum; species Viscum album. The sequence continues at coordinate 2,093,569,937 of OY728142.1, forward strand.
TATTTAACAAAAATGTATAATAATATTGTAGTTAGTTTTGTTCATTACCGACAATACAAAGGCTAGGAGTTAACTACCATTTAAAATAATAATATTATATTATTAGTGTGAAACGTAAGATTCCAAAGAAACCCGCTGTTGCGTATCAGGTACACTATCACACATAGAAACCCCTTTAAAGTAAAATTAATATTTAATTCACAAATATTAATAAATATAAAATATTTCATTTTCTTCATTTACTTGGTATGATATAATAAGTCATCAAAAACCATGATAAATACATCTAAATTGTAGAATATAAAATTATTTACTATAACAAGTATAATTAATTATTACATTCTAGACCAAGTTCCCATTAAATATGTTAATTCATAAAATTGTGAAGATAATATTAATGTCTAGGAAATATGTTTTTATTGTCATAATAGTTTTCAAAATTCATATTCTTAATGATAAAAATTATTGTAAATAAAAATTTTAATATGGAAATATTCTCCATACATTATATTTGGACCTTAATAATAATACCACTCTCATTAGTTTCAACTAAAAAAATATTTTCTATGAAAAAACAACATTGTAGCATGAGATATAAAGATTTAACTAATTAATTATCAGTCAATATACGAAAAAAATATCAAATAAAAATCAACCATATAGACGTGGTAATCATGAAATTAATCTTATCTCAATGTATATGTGTAATGAAAATGGGATTCAAAACATTCAAAATTGGTAGGATTAAAACTAACCTAAAGAATTGGATCAGTTGAACCCAGGATTTCATTCAACCAAATGCAGTATTTCACAAGATAATTTTTGAGTTTGATCCATGAAACAATACTTCACACGTGATAGGTATTTTATTGATATAGATAGTGAAATTGAAGCTAAATAATAAAATTAAATCTCATAATACATTTTCTGTATTTTTAAAAAATTGAAAATTTATCTGTCATATTCAAAAGTAATTTCAGAAATATTGGAAAGTTAGTTAACTCATTCATTAATAAGAATGAAATCCTAATAGAGGATAACTAAATTATATTATTTATTAGGTAAACAAATTTTGTAGTCATAGTAATAGTTACAAACATGAATTTAAATTCATTTATTATATTTAAATTTTTTTTATTAAAACCCACATCATTCAATGATTTGTAATTCATTATTTTAAATGTGGTGAATAGAATTTTTCTTATATACTTTTAGATAATACATTTTTATAAATGACTATATTAAAGAAATATATATATGGAATGAATGAAAAATAACACGGAGGGAGATTATATTTTATAGTTTAGAAATTATTCTTCCTAATGTTACATGTTTTTACACACATAAGTACATCATATAAGATAAATTTAATATATATTTTATTATAATATATAAAAAAAATAGAAATTAACATAATAAATAAATTATTTTTGGAATATATGTAACTTATAAGATCTAAATTGAGAGAAATAATATGGCTAGATAAAATTGATATTGAGTCAAAAAAAAACAAAACGTCATTTCTAAATTAGGAATCAATAGCCTTTGGAAGATATATTATGTTATTGAGCATTAAATTCTTCATGTTAAAAGGGAATCATGAAAAAATATTCAAAACAGGCTGTATATACCCCATAAGAAAAAAAATAAGTTTATAATGTAATACATGTCTCCAAGAATTAAATTAGAGGCAAACAATCTATATGAAAATTATTCTTTTTCTATATTAAAATAAAATAGAATGGAGTTAATTAAAATCAAATGTAATTTTCAAATAGAATTTAATAACATTATATGATATGAATGATCAATCATAGAATAATATAGTTTAATATGAAATATTATTACTAAATGAATTTAAACCAATTCACAAACAATAAAATTTTAAATGATATTTAAATCTTAAAAAAACTGGATTTTGAAGAATAAATGAAGATAATAATAAAAATAATATGAATTAAAATATAATTTAATCATATTTTTGAATTTATCCTTATTAAAATACTAATTTTTGATGAATAATCAAACTACAATGAAAAAATGAGTTCTGAAAATCCCCAACATTGATTTCAGCTTAATGAGATGTGATATATAACCCTATATAGTAAAAATTACTATAATAATAAATTATTTATGAGAAAAATAATATATACTTCCTTTTATTTCATAATTTTTAATCATAAATTATTCATATATTTTTATTAATTTTTTATTTCATTCATATAATGTAATTATTTTCATATTTTTCATACATATTTTATAATGATCATGTTTGTTCTTATTTAATAATATGAAGATCATTATTATTATATTATTTAAGGTTAGCTAATTTTTTTTAATGAATTTTAAATTTTAATATTCATTTTATAGATGGTGTGGATTTTTTTTCTGAAAATGAAATCCCTGATAATTTTTTCACATGTAATTTTCTCTTACAATTTAGTTACATTATTATGATCTTTCAATATTATGTGTGATACCATTCTATTAATGTATAATTAAAATAATTTAATGTTTAAATTCAACTATTATTATTATTTTGGTCTTTATAATCATTTATGACATAAACTGTGAAGACTTCATAGAATTGTACTTGTAGCTTTTTAAATAGACCCACATAAATCATTTTATACTAATATATTGTTATATTATTTGAGTATCACTTTTCAGAATTATAATTATTTTAATATAATAAAATTAAAATGTATTATATATTTTTTTAATTTTGGATATAATAATTTTTATTAAATATTTGGGGAAAATAATTTTCTCTAAATTGGTGATCATACTCTTCATCATAACATCGCTCTGAATGTTTGAAATTTGACATATTATTATATATATGGGCTTAAAAAAGTGGAATAGTATAATAATAATGTATAGTGATATAAGAGAAATTAAAATTATATTGTATTTTGAAGTTATTGTAAGTGAGAATGTTTTATAAGGGTAGTAAACAGACATTTCCCTAAAAAATAATGATATGTGAGGATTAATGGTAAAATATAATGGGGAATTTAGGAGTTGGGTAAATATTTTTTGTTGATACATTTACTAATGAATTTCATATCTAAAAAAATTCATCAATAAGTTCTATGTGTAACATTATTTAAATAAAATTTGAGTGATGTAAGACTTCCCCGTTTACCCCCTCTAATGTTGATGAAACAATTTCTATGGTAATTATTCTCTTTGTAAATGTAGTAGATATAGTCTATAATTTAATTTAAATGAGATGAATTTTAATTTTTAATCAATTTTATCAAAATCATTTGGTTAATATTTGATTTCTGAAATTATAAAATTAAGATATAAAAAAATATTTTTTTAGAAAATATACATTCCAATCATTATGTTTTCTTAGTCTTATTTACAATTTATTAAAATTTAAAAGAATCAAAATATATATTAATAGATATATAAATATTATATTATATTTATTATACAAAATTGATAAATATAATTTTTTTAGATAAATGTACAAAACACATGTTACATCAAAACCTTTAAAATTACACTATAGACATTAATAGGGAAATTAACTTTATCCATAGTATTTTATTATTATATCTAGAAACTTCCAGCATTTTCAATAGTTTGAATCACTAATTCGAAAAAGAAAATACATTTTTTATGAATTAATTTAAAAATGTGGTAAAAAATTGAAATATTCTTTCATACCATTGGAATCATATTTAAAAAAAATGTAATATTTTTTTGAATTTGATTATATTATTATTACACACCTATTAATAAATATTAAATGATAGTAAAGTTATTTTCTTCTATTTATTATCTTTTAAACTAATTAAAATATACATTTATAGGGGAAAAATTAATAATACAAAACATTTTCTGTTTAGAAAATTTTTTCTTTAAAAAAAACTTTTATAATAAAAGAGTATAAAGAAAGACTATTAAAATTAATGGTTTTTTATTATAACTCTTTTTTGTATAGATCCATTAATATTAAAATAATTCATTTAATTAAATCATATAAATACATTGTAATAATTTCAATATCTAAATTTTTTATCAACATAATAATTTAATTAAATAATATATTTTACATTTTATTATTTATGATTTTATTATTTTAATTTAGATTCTAAAAACAAAAAATCGGTATACAAAATAAATACATGAATATAAAATTAACAATTTTCCAATGACCACATTCCAAATGACCATGTTTATAATGGTCATATATCATTCCTATATATAACATGTCTAAAACTATTAATCCATCAAATTCATTTTATCAATAGTAAAAAAATAACACTTCTAATTCCATAATTTCTAGTAGAATGATTTTTAAATCAATTCACTATAGTGATGTTCTTTCTAATTATGTATTTATTTATACTAATGTTTATTCTTAATGTTAATGGGGATCTGGGGGATATTATAATTTTAAACAATTTTCTAATTTATAATTTTGTTTTATTTTATATTATCCTCATTCAACAAATTTAATATTAAATTTTATACATTGTTCTATGGTATGTATTTCATGGTTCCATATAAATTATATATAATTTATAGTATGTATAAATAAAGAAATTTTATTTTTATATTATATTTTATAACTCATTTCCTAATATATTTTAGTTCAATTGAAATAATAGACTGAGGTACTTCGTAATTAAAGATATATAATCTATGGAATGAAAATGATTTAAAAAACTCGTGGTGATACATCCAATAAAAATAAACATCTTTATTGCACTATAATAGGATGAATAATTTGGATCGAATATCATTACGTGAGGTACTTTATTTGTAAGCACATTTCAATCCTATTTTATTAACTATGAATTCTGAAAAAATACACATAATATTATTTTTTTGAATCAAACAATCATTGTATTTCTCTAGAGTCTGATAATAACAAATACATAATAATTGGGGGAAACATATCTCTTTGAAAACACATTTATCATTTAATGATGTGAACAATTTAATTAAAAATGTTCATTCTGGATTTGGTTTATCAGAAAGAGTTACAAGTTAATAAAATTGGTGGGGAAGAATTATATTAAAATTTATATTTTCATAGTGTTGTTAAAGATGAAATATTCAATAAATCACATTATGTATAAATTATGAGTTCGCTAATAGAGATTCACAAACTATAATTTTAAAAGGAATACATAGTTGATCTAGTGAAATTTGATAAAAAAAATAACCCACATCTTTTTCTATCCTTACAATATAGGATTTCTTTCATATCAAAATAGCTAAACTCAAAATGTATACACCATGATAGACGTAAAATCTAGTTAATATTGTTTTAAACTATATGAATATGATTCTGGTGGTTGACGTCACATATGTTCAATAACCCTTCTTATTGGAGTAACATCTAATAATGCCTCATTGGAGGTAGTATAAACCTTTACACATATTGGGAATAGGCAAATATTTTATTCACCCTATAAATTTTTTTATTAACAAATTTCTCAGTTATTTTTATTTTATTTTATAGGTTATGTAGTGTTTCATTTAGGAGAATACCTATTTCATTCATTCTAGAATAAATAGGTTTTATTTGTCTATCCCACAACATTACCAAATACACTTGTCAGTTGTTTTTGTAAATTAATGATGTTAGTTAAATATTGGTCTATTAAAAATTCATCATGTTGTTGGATTTTAATCAATTTGTCCATATTTGTTAAATATGTCCCCTTTTTTTATAATTATGAATAGTAACCAGAGTAATGAGTTTTCCCACATTAAGGGTAAATAATGAAATTATGGTTATAAATAATATGATATTGACTTAAAATCACCCTAAATATTTCCATTATTTAAATGGTTGAGTGGATTTATTTTTTGTCTTTGAAATTTTCTAAAATATTATTAATTTATTCCACATTTAACAAATAGTAACCCCTATATTTTTTAAGTAAAATATTTATCCAAAAATTTATCATCTAAAATTTAATAACTACATATTTTTGTAATAGGTATAAATACCACATATTTTATGTTATAAAATATTAAGTGAATTATGAATAATTTTTTCCATTGAAATTTATTTCTAATTTAAGTGAATTAACAATTAGCATCAATGATTACTCATTGTTAGTACAATATTGTTTCAATAATGTGATGAATAAAATAAATTATTTTTTAAATATTAAAGATAATTTTTTTGGAATTTTTGTGATTAAAAAATATTATAGATGCATATGAATTATTAAATATATTTTAAGGAATTAGATAATAATTTTCTCATTTTATAGTTGTTTTCATATTCAAATAAAATGAATTTTGACAAAATTGAATTAAATTTTATTTAATAATAAAAAAGGTTTTACTATATTAATTAATATTCATAAAAGCATTCTTCTAAAATATGATTTTAATTTGGCTGTAGGTATCTAAAATGTTCTATTTTTTTCCTTTTATGGTATCATTCTTGACCCTTAATCGATACAAAATAATTATATAGTGGTAATTGAAAGATAATGTTGAAAACACAACCAAACATGTAGGAGTTTTATTGAATTTATGATTTGTAATAATTAACATATTATATTAAAAAAATATAATAGGATCCATTTTTTTAAAAAAAATATTTTATATTAACTTAATAATTCAAGAGATTTCGTGAATGCCTCACCCCTCACTTATAAATAGACAACCTTATCTCATTTATATACCTCATAATGATCTACGAAAATCCACCAAACTCTAAATAATTTTATTTCAAACAATCTTATCCTATTTCAAGATGTTTTTACCTTAGAATGTACAACACTAGGTCCCTTAATAGCATATATAAAGGAAGTATACCAGTCACGTGAAAATTGTCTTTTCAGAATCATTGATGTTTATTCTTACTTCAACTTCCTCTTAAGGTGTTGTGACTATTATAAAATAACAACAGCAATATAAAAAATATAGTTATATATTATTATTAATATGGTAATAACATTTACATTTCTTTTCTATCCTGTAAAAAAAATCGCTCATGGTTATGTACAACATACTATATCCTCCGAATGATGAAAATTGTTTTCCATCACCAGCATACATTTATAGTTAAAAAAATTAATCAAATTAATATATTAAATATATATTACATAAATATCCAAATGTAATTATAATACCATGTATACATTCATACATTATAATCCATTGGAAAACTATTCTGGATGAATGATCACTATATAAACACTGTAAATACAAAATAATGAAAATCTGAAAAACATAGTTATCAACTAAAACATTAATATTAATATAAATTTAATATCAAATGTGTGATAAAAGGTTATAAAAATTAATATATGGTAAAAAATAGAGAATAGTTTTATAATTGGTTGATAATAATTAATTATTTAATATACAGAATCATTGAACACATAGGAATGTTGCCAGACCTGATATAAGGGTTCCTCACCTCAAATAATCTTCATGGGGACACGTGTAATGTTATAAAATAAAAAAATTTTATGAGGTGTATCTATTTAATTTATGATATGATTTAAAATGAATATATTTAATTTCAGGTTATTCAAATTTTCATTTTATATTACTTTATCTATTGATGGTTATGATACTAATGTTAACAAAATGATTTCGGTTTATTTAAAAATATATTCATTATTTATGATTGTTTATGTGTATGTATCTCCTAGTGAAATTATTTTATAAATATATATGATAACAGATAACTTTTATTCATAAATGTTTATATCATTAAAATCATTATTTTCCTTTCATCTTCCACTAATTAAGTACAAAATACACCTAAATCATGTTTTAAATGAATAATGTATATGATTTACTATTCCAATAGAAATATTATTATTCCATAAATATATTATCATTAAAACTCTTTATTAAGTATATTATTCCTCAATGATTAAGTATTTACCCAAGATTAATTTTAATATGTTTCTTTATATTGTATCATTTTAGCTTTATGAATACAGTACTTTTTTACTTTTATTCAAAAATAGTGAATTATTTTTTTTGAAAAAATTATATATCCTAAGTATATTTTTTAACCAACATGATAGTTTAATTGGTTAAATATTAATTATTAATTTTTTAGGTAATTAATATTGAAAATGATTTCTATAATATTTGAGAAAATTTGAGATTTTAAATAAAAATATTTTAAAATGAAATGGGTTTTGAGAAACGATATTCTATAAATATATCATGAACCACTTTTTTTATGCATTGTATTTAGTTTTTCTAGAATGTATTGTTAGTATCATTTTTCTATTTTTTATGATTTATGTTCAGTTTTTCTAGATAATGTATTGAAATTAAGTATTATAGTTCTATCAATAAGTATTAAAATCTATTATAAAGAATATTTATTAAGCTTCATTTTTTTGATCACAATATTAATCCATTATACATAACAAGTTCAAGAAGGTTACCAAAATGTGATACCCCTTGATTCATCAGTTTTCATCAGGATTCAAACTAGTTATCTACCACTATTAACTATTTTTATGGTGTATAGCTACCTATTATTAGTAATATCTTGGCACAAGGCCTCGCATTATGATTCATATGTACAACATTAGGCATTCAATTGTTATAAAATATATTATTAATTTCCATGTTGTTATTTTAAATAATATCATTGGATAAGCTTCAATATCATGTGATTCTGTATATGCAATAATTTTATCTTAATTTATTATTTCCATTTTGTTCTTCAAGATATTGTTATTTATTAATTATATTTTTTTAGTTATTTACCATTTCATAATGATTATACATTATTTACTAATGATTTCTTTCATTATATGAAACCCTTACAAAGAATAATCGATCACCCTTGTTTGGATCATTTCCATAGAATATAATGACTAAATATTTAAATGAGTATATAGATGTATAATTTTTTACATTAGTTATGGTTTTTATTTTATGTTTTCAAATATAAAATGAAATTCAACTATATATCTAGTTTAGGAATACTACTAAAATATTTGGCCCATTGTAAAAAAATACCTTTCATTTACTCACAATCTAATACAGTAGTCACTATCTCTAGGGTACTAGAGTTAGGGTCATTATTTATAATATCATAGGATGTTTAGTAGAATCACTGGGGACTAGATTTTGGAAAACATAGACTATGGAACAAAACCCTATGAAGGAAAATAATAGTTATTATATGATTATGAAAATCCTACTATTTTGGTAAGATATATATTATATGGGTCTCTTAACAATATGCCCCTTTCGGGATACTACATGTGGACATGGTTTTCCTAGAGACGCATCAAGGGGTTTTTCCCTTGAAAAATGTTTATCTAATATATCACAACCATCATTCTTGTGATAGAGAGTGTACACTTACTATGAACCTATTTGAACAGTCATTGTATATAGTCATGGGTTAATAATGATTTTCTTTCTATAACCTTATAATGTACTTTGTTTAATTATAAAAAATGAAATATTTGGTGAATCCTAAGGTGTCATAGACTGAAAAAAGTTTCATGATTTAGAGATACTATGAATGATAATTTAGGATTCCCCAATTTGGATAATGTTTCCAAAACTATATTTTTTAAATTTAGTCAATTTAAGAAACTAGAAAGATAATTTTAATGTTTAATATGATGGAAAATTGTGATAATAAAAATAAAACTATGATGAATAATTGATGAGATGATTTTGTGATAATAATTAATTAGTTATAATAATATATGAATAACAACATGCACTGTAACCAGCTATTGGACACACCAATGAAGAGAATGATAGAGTTTTATGAGAGATCATATATTAGAGACCATGAAAGGAAGAAATATCAATTTCATTATGTTTATAATGTTTTAAGATACATCCCATGTAATGTATCAAATGATAGTGGCGTTTTTTTCTATGTGTAAATTAATTTCAAAGAGAAATAAATTTTCTTGGAATTCAATGTATATGTTTGGGGAACATGGGAATTATTTGAATCAATTTCCTAACCAAAATGGTTGACACCTAGACCATGGAAGGACATTGTCCATTTATGTCATTTAAGTATAAATATTGATGGGTTTATGTATTTGGATTTAAAAATTATGTGATAGAATTACTATATCAAAGACATTTAAGTTAAAATAATAATGAAACTTCTATTGATTGACCTTCCAATGTTTTTTTATGTATGTTAATGAATATATTCTAATGTATTGATGAACTACAAAATTGATTTAATGTAATTGTGAAATTATTCTGAATAACGGGGAAATATGACCCTTAATATACTCTGTATGCTGAAGTGATAATGTTTTGTAGGGATAGAGAGGTTATTTACATTAATGAATTACATCAGATAGTATTGGTGTACTTTAATATCATTAATGATTAGATGAAACTGTAATTTATAATGTATTTTACTATATTTTTGGATATATTGACATTTTTTTATAATATAATATTTAATTTATGTAATTTGTATTGAATTAGTATTTTAAATGAATTATATTTTAAATTGTTTTGTGATCAATGTATTCAAATATTCTGTATGTGACATGGTTACTTTATGATGTTGAAGTAATTAATGTTATGTTGATTTTTTGAATTTTGTAGATTTTTTATAAAATTTTAGTATTTTAAATTTTGGAAGATAAATTATTGAATGTTTCTGCAGATAAATTCATATGGAATGGATTCATATTAATTTTTTGAGTTTATAATTAGGTTTTATAGATTAATATTCGATAAATTTAGAAAACCATTTTAGTTTTGGAAAATATTAAATGATAGACCTATAGAATATTTATTCATTTATATATCATATTATCCTTCAATAGATAATTTTAGTGTTGTAGGCATCAAATATTTTTCCTTAATATCAATTTCATGGTGTATAAAATGAAGTGAAAATTGATCAAATTAAAAATATACGATGAAATAATGTGTATGAAATTGAACGATATCAAATAATTATATTTTTTTATTTTAACTATCATGATTTTAAAAGAATCCCTAAAATCTATGAATATGATAAAGAAATAAAAAATGTATCTCGTTATGATCATTTATGATTATTCAATTATCTTTCCCCCCCCCCATCTTTTAATTATGTTTTTGTGGTTGTTAACATGTCCTAACCATGTTATCCCTTACTCTATATAATTTCTTGAGTTTCAATATTCTCTTCAATGATATTATCATTTTCTAAAAAATGTTATATTATTTAGAAACCATATTTTGTGTTATTCTATATGAATTTTATTACCATTTCAATCATTAAAAAAGATGTTTTAATAACCATTATTATGACGTGGGGTCTTTATAATAGAATTATTATATGTAAAAATTACAAATATATAAAATTTTTATTAAAAAAATTATTTATGTCAGGGTTAGAATGTAACACCCTCTAATTTTAAATGAACATTATATTGAATGGTATATATAATATACAACATAAAGACTAAACTAACCACAAGATATTATTTAAAAAATATTACCATTTAAAATAGATGTTTAATTAAATTTTATTAATATTGGAAAATGAAACATTAAGATTATGTATAATGGTTTTTCTAATGTATTTATTTTTAATAAAAAAATTAATTAATTTTCGGTAATATTATTTCATACTTCAAAATTAAATTTAATTTCAGTTTTTTTTATTAATGGTTTTGGAATAACATTTACTTTCATCCACTTTGAGATATTTTATTTTAAAAAATGAAACATAAATTTGAAAATAAAATATTAAAATTACTTTAGGGTGAAATTTAAGGATTTTTTGGAATGGATTTTTTTCCTACGAATAACGAAAAATGGGGTTTTTGAATTGAAACTGTATTTTTGTTTTATAAATTTACATAGTAAAATTTTATATTAAAATGGATAAAAAATAAAAAAATTTCCCTTGTAATATAAATAAACAAATAATTATAATTATAATTATTTTTATTTTTGAATTTGGTATAATAAAATTATTACACTTGAAAGGTATTTTTTATAAAAACATTTCTTCATAGCATTTTTCATTTTAATCTTAATATAATTAAAAAAAAAATAAATATAGAATCATTATTAATAGATTTTTTATTATCATTTAGGAGGTCCTAGTATGGAATATTTTTCTCCTTTATACATTTTCATTATGATATTAAAACATATTTTTGAATTGTCACCACAGAAAGTGTATATTAGTTAGTTAAGGTTAAAAATAATATGACTTGAGCTAAAATGACCCTAATTTTTACCATTATCCAATTATATGATATAATTTCATCCATGTACTTCAATTTTAATTTAATATAGAAACATGTTTTTATATTTCATTGATATTTATCTTAATAATATTTTACTCAAAATTAATGTCGAAAATTCCAGTTTCCCAGATTTAGTATCTTTATAATCTTGAGATGGTGATAAATAGAACATATTTTTAGGTATAAATATTTATTTTAAACATTAATGAATTTTTTATCAATGTACTTCATTTTATATTTTTAGTGATTGAATAATTAAATTAAACTCCAACCCAATAACAAAACATTAATTTTTCAATTAATTGTAAAATAAAATAAATGGTCATAAAAATATAAAAGAAAAAAATTTGGTTTTTTTGTTTTTCCCTTTATTTTATGGATATATAAAACATTTTATGAATTTTTTTGATAGTATTATATTATAATTAACATTTTTTTACATGCTGTAAATGTCAAATTATATGATACTATTAGAAATGACATTAATGGTATTCAATAATTAATAATATTTAAAAAAATTATTTAAAATTCAAAAAAATATTATATTTATCCATATAATTGGGATATTTATTTAAAATAATCCATGATTCATTGGTAGTTATTTTTTCATTTTATGACAATATTCAATACACTTATATTTTATAAAAGTTTTGTATTGTAGTAATTATTACATGGGTTAATGTTGGATAAATATTAAATGAGGATGGTGAAAAATATAAAAATATGTAAAAATATTATTTCATGATATTAAATTGTCTCCAAATCATAATATCATTAAATTATATCAATTTTGGCCCTTTAGACATAAAATAAATTTATATTAACTAAAAAAATTATGAAATTTATATAATCACCCTCCTCTCTCTTAAAAAAGGACACCACATCGCTTTTCTCATTACCCCACATTGAGAAATTATGATTGAATAAAAAAATAAAAATTATCTTCCAAATATCCATGTAAATTTCCTTGAGTTTATTACTATCCAAAATATCGTCCCATGGTCCTATATCTAGATATTTAAAGGATTTCATCTTCAAAATCGATAATAGTCTTTTCTGGCACATTCTTGTTTATTTATTCTTTCACATAAAAAAATTTCCATTATAAAAAGTAAAAATTATATATTGTACCATAAATATATTGAGATGTTATTATGATTATGTTACAATAATTATCAATATCTTTTACACAATATGAAATGTGAAATCATCGATCATGCGTAAGTACTACTTATCATTATAACATAATTGGTGTAATTCATTTTTCATTAATATTATACATGGATGGAAAGGAAAATAAAACATAATAATATTCCTAACGTATAAATAAATAAATATTATAATTTATTTTATAATCAAATATTTTTTTTAACTTCAAATCTATTGGAAAATGAAAACATCGCTCCTCAGGACATATGGATCACCACCATCATGAAGTGACATGATCTGTTTTTCATCACTTTACAATAGTGTATGTAAAGATATATTTATGTATAATATATTATATTTATATATATATTTTCATTATTATTCTTATGAAACCATGATCGAGGTATATGGGAATAAACTGATGAAATATTAGTAAAAAATTTAACCAGTTATCATCTTGATCAATGATTTTGATAAATTATTATTAATAAAATGGTGATAAATGCTTATAAGTAAATCATGCATGGTATGATAAATATGATTATTTTTCTTTAATTTTTTTAAAATAAATATATATTTATTATAAATGATTTTTTAACACATATGATGGAATTCATAACTGATTAAATGTTTATTCATTTCAAATAGTCATCTTTGGTACATATTTTATGTTAGAAGACAGTTGTAATGACCTTACCAACTAGGCCCATGCTACATCTTCCCATACCTACGTCTAATAGGATTTGTTCTGTAGACTACTTCCAAGTAGAAATATCACTATTATGGGAGTCCATATCCTAAATTACGTGCACACACACTCACATAACCAAGACCATTCATCATAAAAAGTTAAAATAGCAGATATACCATTCATGAATACATCTAAATCCGATAGCCATAGTGTAAAAAATATAACTAGAATGTCAATTGTTCCAAATGCATGCCCTCATAAATATGCCTAAAGACATGTCTAACCTGATAGTAATGATGTTTATTTCTTTCAATGTTACATTAGGAACACACCTCAGTCTGTCTAGCACATTAAACATCACCTGGTCCTGGTCCTTCTAGGTATCCCTCAAAAATTCATTTTTCTACACAATAAAAGACAATTGATGGAAGATAAAACATAATGGTGAGTATAAAAATATCTAGTACGAAACCCTGAAACCATTCATCTGATAAATATATTAATAAAAGTCATATATATACAAGTATAGTGTTACAAAACATATAATATGAATATATAGATATTTTAATCAAAGACACATAGTCACAAGGTAATGTTATAGCTATAATTTGAGCCTATAATTCCTGTTTGAAGGTACCACATATCACTCCTTTGAGAGAATACACTACAATAGTAAGATAATACTAATGATGTTAGTTTGGGATGTATTTCCAATCATGTCTCAGCAAAGAATGTATACCCTTAAAGTGTAAATTGATATGTTATATAAATGAGTATCACATCTAAGTTCATGTGGTATAACAAAAACAATATCTAGAATAATGATCTATGTAGCGGATCAGTGCCAAAATAATTCTGGTCATGATGATACCAATAACTCCACCAGGGTAAATATGATAATAGAGGATATCACTATGGGCCAAATAATAGATTATAAAACCTCTATCCAAGATGTCATGCTGATGTGATCACAATACAATGTATATGACATGATTCCATACAAACACTAAGGTAATGCATATAGGGATCCTACCCTATCGAAACACCTCCAATATAAATATTAAAAGGTCGTTAATAATTCTTTGATGTAGTACATGGAATGTACTTATACTATATAACATTTCCCATTGAAATAATTACATTCCCATGTAAAATGTATCATTCTATTTCGATTCCCATGTGAGAGTACACGACCCGTGAGAGCCTATATATTCTTAACAATGTCTGTGTGTTTCAAGTCTTGCCTGTGTAAGGCTAGCCATGCATATTCACATTCCCTTATTCCATTCCAGGTATACACCGATCCATATAGTTTGGTTCTCATGACATGTTATAGGGTCACACTCCATCTAAAACATAACTTCATCTAGAAACCCTAAATAACATTGTGAGAGCCTCACATGGTGTGTATCTCCATGATAAATTCTATATAATGCAAAGATTCTCATGATTTCTAGATCTAGACACCACAATTCTATATTCCTATCTAAAAATTTACTCATCCATGCTCCAGGATATAAAAAATAAAATATCATCAGCTAAGCCTTCCCTTTATTGTACACTAGATTATGGAATTTGAATCCATTTTAAAAATCAAATTATGTGTAATTAATTATCATGAATATGAAAATATAAAATTAAGTATCCCAAAATCCATTAGATCTATTAACACATTCATCATTAGATGGTACCCATCATATAATAAGCCCTGATTGGTTATATTGAAATGTTCCTCTATAAAATATGTTCAAAATGTTCTATTTAAATGTATTTTTCAAACCACAGGTTAGGGGAATTTTCTTATGATGAATAAATAAATGTGGATGAAAATAACAATAAAAAGCATGGATGTTGAAAATCATTCAATGATATTTTTTTCCTTGATTAGATTCCTTTAGAATGATAAATAAAGGGATAAATAAATAATCACAATGTAAATCCCCAATTCCTGAATAAATCCATATTATACTCAAAATACATGTGATCACTGAATCTATTGCATGGTTGATTGATTTTTATTCTACATAGAATTAATAAAATGGAAATAAATACCAAATTAAAATTTTAATATCATGATTTGGGGCAAGCGCTAATGAATAACTGTGTTGTGTTATTATCATTAGTGAGATACTTGAATTCTGTTACACACTGATCTTCCAACTACGATCTGACTATCACTCATCAATAGAATCTGTAATAAAATATCTGAAATGGTCCTCTAGATATCTTGGTATTAGCGCTTAAACCTAATAAAAATCATACTATATACATTAAGGACAATTCAAGTTAATAAATCAATAAATACAAATAAAATATTTATTAATTATTTTATTCGTTTGATGACCCGGAAGAAATTTTCAAAAACACATCATATCAACAATGTTTATATTGTTCCAAAGGTAATAAAAACTCTCTGAACCCAACGGTGCCCCTATATTTCTGATTCATCCATCAAATTAGATGTTATTTACATTTCTCAAAAAACCGCATGAGTTTGATTTTAATATATTTAATTTGTTTGCAACATTTATTTCAAGAACATTGGGCCGTGAATTCATGCACCATCATAGTGCTTGATCTCAAAATTAATCCATAGAATATCCAAAAATAATACTTAAAAAATATGAGTAATTATATTCTCACCACCATAGGTATTTACAACATGAAATTTCAAATATTGTGGCTTTACAAAAATATTTGCGTATAGAGCATACATAGGAGCCTACCACTCCCATGTCCTCTCCTAGAGAATCATGTGCTTCCACTATATACACTCTTAAAAAAATTATTTCCAACAAAGGATCATATATAGTTAATCATCAGAATCTGCCAGGTATATATTAATTCTATCTCCATATTCAATGGCCATCTTTTCCCAGTCAATAACATGTGATTAATCGGGCACGTACCTCCTCAACTACGACATGTGGAATACATCATGTACCTGGGATAAATATATAGGTAGATCTAATAGTTACACCATATCTCAAACTCTATATATTATTTTTAAATGGATAATGATTATCATATATATATTCTAACCTAGGAAAAATCATTGAAATCCATGTCAAGGAGAAAACTATAGGAACCCATGGTATCCCTCATCATACTCCAAAGTCCACTTTCTTCTATCTTCCGAGGACTTCTAATGTCTCTATTTCATCACCATCTACTCCTAGATGATTTGAAAATTCTTTATAGTGGCTCAGACCAACTCTAGGCTCATAAGTGTTGAATCTCCGATGTCAGTCCAATAAAGTGGTGACATGTATGGTTTCCCATGCCAGGCCTCGAATGGTTTCATACCGTTTGTGAAATGGTAGCTGTCGTAGTATAAGAATTCCATTAATGGTAATTCATCCTCACAAACATATACAATTTACATCTTGAAAGATCAAAGCATTTCCAACATAACCTTAATTGTCTCCTTAGAAAGGCCAATAGTCTTTGGGTGATAATTTTGCTAAAATATAGCTAAGTCCCAAAACGATCCAGCCACCCCATCCATTATTGATACATGATGAGAGCATCCTATTTAGAAATTATCATCGTGGGAACACCCTAGAGTTATTCTATATTCTACACATAGAGGAATCCAGCAATATATTCTGAACTCTACACTCATATAACATGGAATTGTGCTGATATCGTGAGTCTTCAAAAAATCACCATGATAGAATCATATACCTTATATGATTGTGGTATTTAGACCACAATGTACACAAAAATCCCATCCATATT
The DNA here is from genome assembly GCA_963277665.1 of Viscum album. Lineage (NCBI taxonomy): Eukaryota > Viridiplantae > Streptophyta > Magnoliopsida > Santalales > Viscaceae > Viscum > Viscum album. The sequence goes on from OY728142.1 coordinate 2,093,587,733, forward strand.
CCACTCTATAACCAGAAGGTCATGAGTTAAACACACTAGAACATGTTGTTAATACTTCAAGTGCTGAAAATTAAGGCATCTAGAGACAAACTCAAAAACTCCTTTCATCATCCCTAAAAACAAAAAACTAACTTCAAAGCTCACGATACATCTTTAATACTTATGAATGTAACACCAAAGGAGTTACGAGAATTTATCTCATAACCACCTCCCTTAATCTCATGTTTACTATCGTGAGTCCTATGAATGGAATGACATGCTCAACACCTCCATAAAATCCATCATGATCATTTCTAGTGGATATTTGAGTTTATAGTGTTTCTCAATTGGTATCCCAAATATTCAACTCCCTGACTCATTATAAAAGTGGAGAGGATTCATCCATTGAGTATGGCTAAGTGGAACCACCTCCATCAATTGATTATAATTCCTAAGAAAACAGCCTTCTTTTACTACTCAATCATCAAATATCAAAATGACCTCTTACTAATAGACACCATTATTATGTTCCCCTTCCCAGGAGTATAGAAAATTTTTATGTCATAATCTTATAGGTAATATAACCATAATCTCAATATCATGTTACGATCCTTTTAAGAGAACACATAATTCAACCTATTTTTTTAAAATAGATGATAAATTTCTCACCCATCAGGTATTGTCACAACATATTTACTGTGAAGAAAATCACTGCTAACTCAGGATTTTGGGTTCTGTAGTTATTCACATGTGGAATCAACTATTATTCACCATATTAAATCCTCATGAGCTTATACATCATAACAAAACCATACATAGTTCCTTATGAATCACACAACAAATTGTACATAACAACCACCTCTACATATATTATAATGGGATCTCTCTTCAGTTTCAATCTCAACTAATGAAAAATCGGTTGGCACCTACCTGTCTACATGAAAGGATTCCCCTTTCAAGTTATAGTTATCATGGGAGTTGTTAATAGGAGAAATCATGTATGAGCCTATTTTAATAGCCTTCAAACACTAGGATTACCTTTACCTCCTTCATTCCCTTGGGTGGAACACATAATAACACTACCTCAACCTTCCCAAAGTCCAATACCACACTATATACTATGATAACATTTTCTAGAACGTGGATCCCATGATTCTCATACTATAAAGAAGACATATTTCTATTAAGATGGTTCTCTTAGAGTGAATCTTGAACCAGTCTCATGGGTACCTCCTCGGATGGAATATACACATAGATACCATCTATGAAGAACACACAGAACCGGTAATAGAATGGATGAATGATGTGGTTCATCAATCCCATTAACACAACTGGGACCTTCATCACACAAAAATGTATCACTAATTACACATACTAACTATAGAGACCTCTGAATTCCATTTTCAGTATATACCATTTCGATTCTCAAAACAGGTTATAGTTATATCTGAATCCATCGCTAGATAACTATCATGACACACTCAAATGATCAAAGAGGCCATTGATACTTGGTAGTGGATAATTATTCTACAAATTCATCTAGATAAAGAAAAGTTAGTCCCCACATAACCTCAAACTCTTATCTACCTTGTTGGGTAAAATTATTGGGTCTTCCTAGGGTGAATCACTAGGTATATCAATGTTCTTCCTCGATAAGTCCCCCAACATCATCCATATGTCATGATTCTCTACAGGATCTATCTGATAGTCGGACATAAATATTTTTATAATAATGTGGTTTAGATCAATGAAAATGTATATCTCATAGGAGGCATGTAATTATAGAACATCCTTATTAAATACATCCACATAGTACACCACCATTATAAGGAAATGAACACTCGTAATATTAACTACACCAAGGTTCATGTTAGATTTATGATAGGTAATTATATACACCCTCATATACATTTATCAATAATATTCCTCATAGGATTCATTTTCACACACAACGAAAAATCTAGTATGATAGTTATGAACCCAGAATATCATATAACTGAAATTTCCTATATTGGAATGAACCTTTGGAAACAAATACATAAATATGATGATGTCATACAACCACATCAATTCAAAAAATACATCCAAATAAAAACTATAGCCTCTTAGGTTTAGGGAACACTATTGGAAGATGTGTGTGATCATCAAGTAAACTACATTAGTAGTCACCAAGTGAAATAGTTGAGCTATGGGCTCAACCAGAATCTCTATCTCTCAAACCTGATTTGGGGAAATAATGGAATTTTCAAAAGTTATGTCAATCAATAATTTGTATAAGGTAGAATAGTCAAAAATCAAACCTTGTATCATTCGTATAGCCTTTTGGGCCATAATCCTTGACTTTCTACAGCTATTTCCACTGGTATCCTTTATATCCCTATGCCTAGTGTGGACCTACAATCAGTGGATTTGGTAACTACTAAATTTCTCTACCACCTATAGTTTCCCTTAAAACACCTCTTCCATGTATTCTGAAATACAGGCATGTCTTCTTCTACAACTTCCTCTAATTTGTCGGCCAATCTACTGTCTCCAAATCAGCTGTACAACATATCTGAAAAACCATTGCAAGATGTCCCCTCCCATCATAAGAGTAACATGACGTCATCTAAGGCTGACTAGACCATCATGTGAACCCATAACCATTGACCGCCAATCCTGGTACCTCATCTTATATTGCATCTCACGAACAGATCACTAATATTGACAAGGTCTCCCTTCTACTAAAATATATTCTCTTACATACCCACTACTATAAATAATTGTTTATCTCTACATAGTGAGTAAATTACAAGAAACAATTATCACTATATCACCCCAACATATGAAGGAATTCATAGTGGTATAAATAATGATCTTATATCTCTATTCAAACATATCTTAGTGTTTCATGCCCATAAGAATAGATCATGAACCATATTGAGTACTTATAGAGGTTAGTGAACATCAATAAATTCTAATATACTATTGTACTTCCCTGCTCAATATATTGAGCTCAGGGATTCATATGTCCCAAGGGATAGCTATATAGATATCCTCTATGAAAGGAAAATAAAACTCAAATAATGATAGAGTCACCTCAACATATGAATGGGTAAATAAACCCACCCTCTCCGTAAAAATATATAGATAAGGATCATTTACCTAATAACCATCTAATTAGACAGTATCCGGAAAAGATATAAAAATTGGGTCACTTCCTCAAGATATCCCTAAGTCGTCTATGCATCACCCTAAACTCAGAACCTGATGGGAGGTTGCCTTTAAAATTTCGGAAGTCGTCCTAACATGCGCATCTCTTATACTAGTCACGTAGATACCATCTGCTACTCAACATGTTGTGGTATAACTATTACACTAGCTAGAGGAAACATATATGGAAGTAGTATCTATATTAATTCCTTGTTATTTATTGGATCCTCTTCATGATCCTAATATTAAATCTTAGCTGGAATTTATCATGGAGTTATCATGAAATATACCAGATGTACCATAGATAATGAATATATATATATATATATGGATATTACTCAATAAGGACATGTTAATCACACCTAATTCCTATATGATTCATACACCATTGTATCTCTTCAACAAGTTACCTCATGCGCTAAGTCGACATGCCAATGTTCAGTGACCTGATGTATGGATATGTTATCTACCACAAAAATATTGGGTTTCTTCCCCAAATATTAGTACTCAAAACACTAAAAATTGTTTCCCCAAACCAATATCACATAATAAAATCCTACGGTAGATCCAACTGATCTAATAACACACTGGCGTGACCCATCTTAATGGGGCTGGTATCGTAACTCCCCGAGCCCACATCATGTAGGTGAGGGGATAACGACTAGCTCTGAGAAGCATATCAAAAATATTAATGGGAATAACCTAAAGTACCTATAAACATGATATCATCTATAAGACCATAAAATGTGTAATGGTAAAACAACTCATACTCCATGCATGAATATAATTTATTCCCACATCCAGAGTATGAAAAAAAATAACTGAAAGGTATATTCATCTGATTACAATCCCACCACAATGAGTCAGAACACATGTCTGACTTGAATTTAATGATGGGGATAATATAAGATAAGAAAAAGAAGACACTTAAGTCATTCTATATCACTAAACACAACCTAGTACTAGTCCCACTAGGACTCCATCAAATTGTCAATCATCTTCATAAGACACAACACATGTGGATATATATGATATATGTGTGAGTACAACGATACCCATAAGGACATACCAAATAAATAAGTGGATTAAAAATAAAAATCTACTACATAAACGTTTATTAATACAAGACATTTTACATGATTATCTACCAATACACAACAAAGACACATTGTCTCAATGAAATGACCCAATTGCTTTGACAACATAGGATTCCTGCTAAAAGGCTCCCGATTAAACTATTCATGGAGAACATTTTCCATAATTCATATTTCACTAATTATGTTTTCCAAAGAGGTTTTTCTCATTTTTTTCTCATCATATGTTTTATATACTAAATATCAGAAGAGATAAAATAAATAGATTATGGTCACCCCCATGTCCATGAGGTATACCACCAACTAAATATAGAATAACCCCTTAAGAATATGATTAGGGAATGCATAATATTGGTCAAGTTAATTCCATGGACTCCACATAGGGTATCAAGTGGATATGTGATCTCACCCTGGAGCATATAGAAGGATTCCAAAACTCTATCCAAGAATTACAGGCCCAGGGATCACTATCCTATGTGTAAGACTTGATACTATAATAACTCATCAGGAATTGATATAGGGGACACACTCTAATGAAACCTGACCACGTAAAATAGTATATGGGAAATATTAATTTTTTGAAGGAGTACACGACATGTTAATTTACAACACAATTTTTCCCTTTATCATTAAGTCTTACCAAGGTAAAACATTACGTAGTTGGGTTTGTTTCAATGTGAGATTACATTATGTGACATAGAAATTTTACACTATATCCAATATGTGGGAGGCTGGAAACGTCAATGTACAATGATCTGTGACCATGACTTTTCAAATGTACAATCCTTGGTACACATCAATCCAAATTGGAGGGGTCACACATCATGTGACTGTGTCACACAGTGTGATGTTCCTAAAATCATCAGGAATCCACAACTGCATTTGTGGGGGTCCTAAATAGTGTGTTGCTCTGTGATAAATTTTTTTACTATAGGATTTTTATTAAACATTATATAATTATTCCCAATTCCATACACACCTCAAGTCCAAAATCTATCCACAATGCATTCTATAAAACAAGGAATTGCGTTTGCAGAGCCTTTCCATCATTTAACATCAAATTATTTTCATCAAATCTATTCAAAAGAAAGTCCCGTGAATCATCCATCCTTGTGCCCCAATGAACATAAAATTAAGAATCCCAAAACCCCTCAAATATGATTTTGATAACATCATCACATGATCCATATGACATACAGAGTCTGAATCTTCGATATCAAAATGTTTCACTGAGAAAATATTGTGGGGCTTTCAATTTACTGTTATTTTTCTGAGAGTGGGCCTTAGAAGTATCCCACAAAGAGTGAACAATCATGGAATAAAATAATAATTAAAAACATAAGGAATGATTTTTGTGCAATGTTCATATTACTCTCAATTCATTGTTGTTCTCAAAACGAATGAACATATAAATATCTGATCCTAAATCGATTCCCTAATTCATAAATAAATCCAATGTGTACCCCCCAATATGCATGATCTATGGATCAAATAATCAGTTGATTAATTTATGTTCATCATATGTATCAAAAAATGGGATGAAGTCCAAATAAACAATTTCATACATTGAATTGGATTGATCTGTGATGATGACCAAAGCTGCGTCATTTTTGTTAGTGAGGTCCTCAAATCCCTTTTCACATTGTTCATCAAACAATGATCTGGATATTATTCACCCATTAAATATACTCTAATGGTTCTCCATAGCATCATTGGATCTCCCAGGCTTAGTAACTAAATATAAAAATCCCCAATAAGCGTATAATTAATGAAAAAACTAGGTCAATTCATCCGAAAATAAAAATATAAAAAATTACTAAATTATTTTTTTAATTTTATGCCCATTATAACTTTTCCACAAATTCCCAGTCTCGATAATGATTATATAATTCCTATGGTAAATCCCTTGTTTAGAACATGATAATACCCTTGATATTATGTTTTGGGTATCCATTTAGATGTTATTCTTTGTTTTTTTTCAAAAACTGAATGCACATTTATTTAATATATTTAATATATTTCAAACATTTATTCTAGGAATATCATGCCACAAAATCACAATTTTACTCAGTTTATGGTCTCAAAATTTTTCAATACAATTTAAAAAATAATATATTGAAAATATAACAAATTACACTAATATTATTTCATAATTTGAATGTAATGCCTCTTTTATTTTTATATATCATGGATATATTTGAATTAATGGTATTTAAATTTTAATCTAATGTACTTTATTTCTGGGGGGTATGATTATAATGTTACCAATGTGGTAGGGGTTTATTTTACAATCTCATCCATATTTGAGATTGATTATATTTAAGTCATCATAGTAGAAATTTTTTGATATTAATATCTTAATCCAAATATGTTATATTATTTTATTTTTATTTATGGATATTAAATTATTTGCATTAATTCTCCAAATATTAAAAACTCATGATACAAATATAATGTTTTTAATGATAACTGACTATGTTTTACTATTTTATTTAAAATATATTTCTTTTATTTTCAAATTTGTTATAAAATGTTTTAATATTTATTTTGGTTATTCCCCATTGATTTTAGAAATTTTGTGGATGAGATTATTTTTTATAACATGGTTTAAATAGAATCATTTGATCATTTACTAAATGATATACTTTTTTTACATTTGTAAAAGTGTGAAAAGAATCATTTTTCTAATTATATGACCTGGAAAAAATTTGTATCATTTATACCTCATTTACGCATGGTAATATCCACTATATTTAATACTTTCTGAGCATCTTAGCTCATAATTATTTAATTTTCATCCCCACGTATATTAAGAATAAATGTTTCAATATGATCATAATAGATGAATATTTATTATTATTAATTATTTTATTTTATGTGTCATATTTCCTGTTATATTCATGCATTTATCAACATTACCAGGACTACTAATCTATTTGTTCCTCCGTGATATGATTCATAGTTTAAATTTAAAATAGACTAATGTATACAATATGTTTTGGATATTAATGTTTTGTTATTAATTTTTTGTTTTTGTTGATGTTTGGTATAAACATTGTAATCTATAATTAAGAAAACATATATTAGGGAACATAACCCCATGAATTAATTAAATAGTAAACAAATAAATGTGATAATAACCTAATGTTAGGTTAAGTTATATATTATAATGGTTTCTTAATAATAAATTCTTATCTAGACAATAATAATGTGAATGCTTTGGTTGTAGATGCAATTTTGGGTAATAACCCCAAATTGTTTTGATCAAGTATATCACGACCATTAATCTAGTTCATAGAGATTGTTCCCTTACTGTATAACTAATTTAACAATTTTGGGGGATATGATTAGGATAATTAAAATTGTTATTTTTTCCAATTTTGAAATATTTGATTAAATGATAACGACTAAATTCTTAGATTAATCCTAATGATTCATAGACTAGAAATATAGTTTAATAGTTTTGATATTAAATGCGAGATGTTTCAGGATTTACTATAATGGTTACTCTATTTCGCACTATTATTTTTGGTTGTAGTTAATGAATGAGACTAGAAGAAATTGAGTTCATGTTGAATATAATGGGAAATATAATGATTTTGATAAGCCAAATATGATTATTTATATTTTTAAAGATATTTTTATTTTCTATAACTAGTTATAATAATAAATTATTAACAAAATTAACTTTATACAACTCACATACTCACTAATGGAGAGAATGATAAATGTTTATTGATTGTTCTTATTATGGAGACCACAATGGAAAAATGGATCAATTTATTTCATCATAGAAATTTTGAGACAGAAACCCCCAATGAATGTATCAATGGAATGGGGATATGTCATTCATGTGAAAATGGATGTCATAGGGATATTTATTTTCTCAATGTTTAATAACATTGGTGTCGGGAATCTAGGAATTTTCTAATTCAATGACCTAATATTGAGGGTTAACAATTATACCAAATAAGCATCTTTAACTTATCAATCAATAAAGATGAAGGATATAAGTTTTTATATATTGGGACACATTTATTTTATATTATATGTTATATAAAAAATATATTTTGGTTATCTAAATCATTACACATATGATAATTTTAATATACTTGTATTTTTTTAAGGATTTTAAAAAATATGTTGAATGATACTTATGACCAAAAAAAGTGATTTAATGGTATAATGATATTTTATGGAAACCAAATTATCAGAGGAATTATAGTATTAATATATTACAAATAGTGAAGTAATAATGATTAGATGGGACAAATAGATGGTTGATAGTAATGATGTAAATTAGGTTGAATTTGTGACCTTAGAAATGATTAATGATTTTTTAAAAGTATTTTTTGAAAGAGTTTACTAAATTTGTTTATTCATAAAATATTTTTTAAAATATTTTACTTCATTTAAAGAAAAAGTATTTAGTTAATTATAGAAAGAATATATGTTTTCAATAATGTTAAATGGTGAACATACATTCCAATATTTTGTATATGGAATTAAAAGGTACTTAATATTGTTTAATGGATAAGTAATATGATGATTTTAGATTTTAAGTGACCTTATTCATAAATATTTGGAATTTTATTTTCCTCAAATATATTTTAGAAGTTTCACATAGATAAATACTTATTGAGTGGTTATGATAAATTTTGGGTGTTACTCAATATGTTATAGAGATTAATATTGAAAAAATTAGGTTATCGTTTTTTCATTAGTATATTTTTAGAGATGGATCGAATGATGTGTCGTTATTTAATGCATATTCTAATCCATTACAATTTACATTTAGTTCCTTATTCATGAAACATTCTGCTCTAATATTCATTTAATGGAATAAGAAATGAGTAGGAAATTGATCAAGATGCAACAAAATGATGAAATATTAATCATGAAATAATGATAAATTAATTAATTATATTTTTATGTCCTTTTGTAATGGTAGTAAATGAATCCATCAACTCTAGGAAATGGATCTTAAAACAAAAAATGATTGTGTATTATAATCATTTCTCATGAATCAACTCTCTTTTCACCCATCACAAATTTTTTTATTTGTGGTCATTAACATTCTATTCACAAAGTTCTCTATGACCATATATTTATCTGTGGGTGCTACTTTTCTCCACAATGTATATATTATTTTCTTCAGACAGATGTTATCATATTTTGAAAAATATTTTAATTTTTTAAATAATAACTTCAAATTTCCCTTTATATATTTCAATATAAATTTTTATTAATCCCATTGTATGAAAAAAATTTCTACCAAAGGGATTTTAAAATTTAAAAACGTGAAAAATTAAAAAAAAGTGAGTACCTAATTAATATATTTGGTTGATACTGTAACACACTGATATTTTTAAATAACACTATGTTTGATTGCATATAAAACACAGATAACTGTGCCTAAACAATCCACAAAATAATATTATTTAACTATTCAAATTATAACCAATCCATTTGATTAATGAATTTGAATATGGATATCCAAATTATTAAAATATAAACAATGTATTTATATACTCTATTTCTATGAAAAACTATGGTTCATAATTTTTAGTAAAATCATTTGGTACTTATAAAATAGATTTTCTTCTAAAATTGTATAATTTATCATTTTCTGTGTGCAAATAATATATATCTTTTAATACTTTTGGAAATTATAATTTATAAAGTTAGCACAATTTTTTGAAATAATTATTCAAATTTATCTCATGGTGATGTTTTTTTACTTTTCATAAAATATTGATTTTATTATTAATTGTATAATCTATTGATTTCCATTGACAATATTATATTTCATTAAAGAATTTGAAAACAGAAACTTTCTTTTAAAATGGTTTTATTGTAAAATTAGTTCCACTATAATATATATATAATCCAATAATGTTCATTAAAAAAATTTAATTTTGGAATTTGGTATTAAAAAATTTTATATCAAAAAAATGAATTGTTTTCTTGTAAAATATTTGTTCATTTAGTTTTTTATTTTAATCATATATTTATTTCTAAAAATTATATAAATTAAATATTTAAAAATTGATTCTATATATTTAATCATGAGTTACAAATTTTTTAAATAAGTCAATTTTATTTTTGATCATTATGAATACTAACCATAAAAATGAATTTTCACCACAGTATGGGTAAATAAAGTAACTGATATTAATATAATATTATTGGAGATAAAAACAACACTAACACATGAAATTATCTTATTTTATGAGATTTTATTCAACATTTAAATCAAGTTTTATATATTATGGAAACATTCTTCCATAATTTTTTTATTTCTTCTTATGATATTAAATTAATAGATAATGTGGAAAATGTCACATTATTTCACTTGAAATTTATAAGATTATTTTGTACTAATAAATAAAACATATGTTTAGTAGTAAAATTAAATTATAAATATTAGTAAAAAAATAATTATGCAAATTTATTTGAAATTTTTATTCATTGAATTATTAGTAAAAACACATATGGGACCCTAACAGGGTATTAATTCAATTACTAGAAATATAAAATATTTGATTTAGAAAATATTAAAATTGATGAAATTGGATGGATTATTTTTTGTAAAAATAGATTAATATGAAATTTTAGGGTTGTTTGAATGAATTATGTTAGAATTGTATCCATTTATAGAATTATTTTAATTCCTCTTAAATATCCAGTATAAAAAATACATAAATGTTATTTAATAATATGTAATATTATATTAAATGTTTTAAAAATATTATATTAGATAAAATGAATTATATATGGTTTGAAATATCAACCGTGTTAATTGTTTTGGAGTTTTTTATAGTAGCATTTAGGGACCATAATTTATATAAATCATTAATATGATGGTAATTGTTAAAAATGAAAAGGGTGGGTTATTACTAATTTAAATTGAAGATAACATAACCAAAATATTTAGTAATTTAATTGTGTGAGTTTATTTTGAATCATACTTATCATGTCCTTTATTTAATAAATTTTCATCCATTTAGATATAAAAAAATTTATTATATTTTATTTCATTATGATATACCATGAATTCGTCTCTCCTCACTTGTTAAAGGACACCCCCTCTCTGTTTACCGTATATTAGATTGATAAATAAGTTTCTATTAACCACTGAACAATTTTATTAAAAAATATTTATTCATGTTTTAGAGGTTCCATACCTTCAAAATGTTTATCCTAAGGTCCCTTATGACTAGATATAAAGGAAGTCTACTAAATAATATGTAATTGTCTTTGAAAATAATTTAATTTTTATTTATTCATCATCATATTCTTGACGTATTGTAAAAAAATAGTACGTTTCTTATCATGAAAATATTGAAATATTTTCATTATTCTAGTACAATCATTCCTCATCGCCTTTATGTCCAATAAAAAGTAAAAACACCAATATTGTGTACATATGAATTACTATCTCCATGTAGCGATGTAATTAATTTATCATCACAACATTAAATCCATGTTCATAAGGTTTAATAAAATTATTATATACCATAGTTATAAAATTAATAATTTTATTGAATTATAATATCATATATACATTATTACCTTCCAATAAATTGGAAAAGGATAACGTTGTTTATGTGTAATATGGAATACCTCCTCTGTGAAATAATGAGATCCATTTATCATTTATACTTTACCTAATTTCTAATAAGGATAGAAATAATGAATGTATATGATATTTATATGATTATAAAAATTGTTTATATGATGTAATTAAGATTAATGTTAAGCAACCAAAACAACCCAACAAAATACTACATGAAAAAAAGAATCACCAATAACCAAGAAAAGGGATTATAATTAATTATTATTGGTAAAAATGTGATAAGAGGTTATATGTAAATCATATATATTATTATATATATAATTATGTTTTTGTAGTAAATTTATAGTAATTATATAATTATTATATTTTATTTCAAACACAAATAAATGATATTATATTTGATGTAATCATTCTTCATCTCAAATTGTTTTCTTTTGCAAATATAATATGTTATACACATAACATCATAAATGAGGTGTATATACATCATCTATGATTTTTTATATCGTCACTCTATCTAAATTCAGGGTATTTAATGTTTCATTTTATGTTATTTCATTCATGGGCGTAGTGATTTGAATGTTAAGAACATGTTAATAGTTCATTTCACAATCTCATCAGTATTCGAGACTGCTTATGTTTAACTCACAACATAAGAAATTATTTTTTTTTTCTGATGTTCAATATATATTCTTCACCCTTTTCTTATTTTAATTAAATTCATTAATTTCAAATTACACTTTTTAATTAATTAAGATTCCAAAATCGTGTTTTTAAGGTACACCTTAAGTAATTTATTATTCAGTTGGGTATATTTTTTTACATATCCATATTTTTCGTAAAATATTTTCAAGTGTTTTTTTACTATTCAATAATGATAAAAAAATTACCCATTTTTTATTAATTTTTTTTAATACAATATTTTTATCATTTTCCGAATGAGGTAGTTTTTTACTATTTTACAAAGGTGTGAAATTAATTCTCTTAATCATATAAAAAATGAAAAAAATTCATTCACAAACACTTAATGTGTTGAATATTCTATTACATTTTTCTTGATAATTTTAAAATATATTGTTTCACTTACTATTTAAAAAAATCGTTTTCAAAATTACAGATACCAAAGTGAAAATTGGTATTTCATCAAGAAATTTTCAACTTATATTTTATTTTTTTAACTCATTTAAACATAAATTGTCAGATAAATTTAATTATGGATGATTTAATGAAAATCATCCATCCTTTATATTTTTATTGATATTATATATTTAGTTTTCTAGTGAAATTATTAACATTTATAGGCCAGTTATTTAAAAAAATACTACAAATATTTTACTCACATGGATTTAGTTGAACTGTATATTAATATGTTGAATGAATTGGAATTATTTTGTGGTGATTATGGACATTAATTACATATCCCCAAGATTTAATGATAGGTGCCATGAAAAAACATGTTTTCTAGGAACACTAAATGTGTTTTCTATATAAACATACCCATAGTTTCAACACTCATGGAACAGAGCCTTGATAGGTAGCTTCATATGTATGACATTATGCATTCCATCATTAAAAATTAACATAATATTCTCCTTGTTATTATTTTTAACAATATAAATGGATACGTTTCCAAAAAGTATTTTTATTTATATGTAATCATTAAATCATAATTTAATCCTATCTTATTATTCCCAATGATCATGTTTTTGATAAAATGTAATGTTTTTTTTCAATTTTATACCTTTCCAAATTTATTATTTCCTATTTAATATACATTTATTTATCTATAGCTAATACTTCCAAATAATCTAAGCTCACCATTTCCCTCTATTCATTCAATGGGATATGAATAAAGAATCATTGAATGAGTTAAAAGATGATAAATATATACATTTATTACGTTTTATTATATTATTTTTTCAAATTTAATTGGAGAACCTTGAATTTATATATTTTACAATAAATAATATAATATTATTTATTTACGGATATGATTCAGTCTATGAAATTCAAATATTATCATAAAACAACAGGAGTGAGTGTTCAAGATATCAGTTCAATAAAAGATGAGATATGGTAGAATTATATTATTTTAGAAAGAGCTGGGTATAAAATGTGAACCTCTATGGAATCAACTATATGTGTAAAATTTACACCATATAACACTATAAAATGATTTTTTTTATATTTCAACAATGTATTAAAAATTATATTTCCTTCCATTTTGAAAATTGGCATGGTAATTGGCTTCAGAAAATCTAGAGTAAATGTACATGGTATCATAGATTATCATCAACCTCTTAAATTATCTAATTTCATTTATTCGATCGAATTGAAAAGTAATTTCTATAAATCTATGATGATAAACCACTACTTAAGACCAATACAACACATCCTTGTCCCCCTATGTTATATAGTGTTACTTTAATATATCATCAAACCACTAAAATATCACTTTTTAGAAAATAAACCTCAATCATAACTGTAATCTAAATAAGTAAAAATATATTATTACACATTGAGGAGAAATATATTGTATAAATATATTATTAGTAACTAAATGAAAAATAAAAACTCATTCCAATGTAATTAGAATCATCTGCCACAATTTTATAGTTGTTGCTAATTTGGGGGAAGCTTCTCAAATAAAACATAATGGAAATGAAAAATACTGTCCTGTACTAATAAATTCTGAAAAGGCGATGATATATTCATGTTCTATAAAATCATAGATCAATGAAAACAAATTCAAAATCGTATTCCAAATTTATTTTCATTTAAATCAAAACAAATCCACAATTATTAGTATAAAATTGAGGCGATTCGTGAATAACACACCATACCCATTGAATTAATAATACACATTCATTAAAGGATTAAAGGTTAATCATTTACATTCTATGTTCATAATATAATAATAAAAGGCCAAAGATGAATAAATAATAATTCATCCTTATATAAATGTTATTCAGAAATCATGGGAAAATATTAAAATATGTTGTTAGATTCAAAATTCACTTATATTTAACCATCAAATAACTCCCCATTTCCACGTAGATGTCATCCATGAAATAAAACCCTACTATAATGTTTTTTTGCCTAAATAAACTATATATCATCAATATTATATGAACATTGGAACTATAAAGACATGATTTTGGTAATGATGTTGTATAGGTTTTATCTACATTATAATTTCAATTTATTATTTAATTATTTTAGTATATATTTTATATATATTAACTTTTTATAGCTTGATTTATTTTATTCTCCTGTAGTTATACATTTTTTTGATGTAATAATAGTGGATATTAGAAAATAGTTGATACAAGACGTGTTTTTAGTGTGATTTATTTGTTATATTTTATTTTATTTTATTACTTATCATGATATTCAAAAAAAATTGTCAAATGTTTGTAAATTATATTATTATTAAATAACACTTTTGACCTATTTACTATTCAATAATTACCTCCTCCCTCTTATACCTTATATCATAAAAAATAAAATAGAGATAGATGAGAATGATGATGAAAAGTAATATAATAAACCATGGAATATGAATGTTATGAATTTTTGATTGAGGTATAATAATAATCCATTTATAATAGATTACATTAGGCAACAAGGAATTTAATGATATTATAATTACCTTACGTGACAAAATAATAAATAGTTGAATTTATTTGGGTTATAAATTTAATTCTATTATTTAATAGAATTTACAAAATCTGGGAACATATAAATCCATAAAATGAGTGTCATATATCTTCAATTATTTTCATGCCAATATTTTTTATTTTCATTTGATTCCATTCATGTTTGTTCACACCATATTAATTTTCAAATTTCCAAAAAATTTATTTTACATATAAAACATAAAAAATAGTAAATTTAAAACCCTTAAATGATGCATTATTATTGATTCACATAAAGGGTTGACCATACTCATCCATTAGCACTCCCCAGCAGTTCTATGAATTATATTTAGCGGAAATCTAGGTAAAGTTCTAAATTAAAACTCAAATTGAACTACAAAAACAAATTTATATTATAAGAGACTAGTTATTATTCATCAATGTAAATAATGGTAGACAATCTTGGGGAAATCCAACATTAACCTACTATGATAGCTTGAATGGAAAAATTATTATATAAAACATCACAAAATTCATGGGTTCTTATAAATAAATAATATAATTAATATTTTATAGCTTAATAACTAGACCCTCATGCAATAAAACATTCCTAATGAAATTCTCACTGCATGTACAAAAAATAATCATAAAAAGGTAATCATATAGTCAATAATATATGTTAATTTCTATTATCTGATTAAAATAATCAAAATAATCCTTCTAAATAATAAAATACATTAGAATTAAATTATAGATAAAATTAATGTTTGGTCAATGAACTCATGAAAAATTGAGTTCATCAACCCCTTTGAAAACTTATTGTATATTGAACACACAAAAAAGAAAAACATTTAAAAATTCCTATACTGATTAAAGATGTCATTATTATGGATATCTTCCTAATTCATTGAAATTTTATGATATCCCAACAATTATTCAACTTTTGAGGACCATGTATCTCCCAAGAATTTTTCAAATAAGTCATCAATCATTCTTTGTGGGAAAAAATAATCATCACCTTCTAATTTATCCACTTAAAGTCAATTAAAATACATATTAGCCAATTATTCATCATCCAAAACAATATGGGTTCCCCCAAACTAGAAAAAAGTGGATATATTAAGTGGATAAATAATTTACCATTAAATATATTCCATATAATCATGATCAATAATGAATTCAAATTATTATCAGACATTTCAATAAGAGAGATTATTATATATAATTTTATTTTAAACATAGTTTTACACTAATGAAAAATTTTAGCATCCAAATTTGAAAAACACTTATTAAAAAAATATATAAAAAATATAAATAAAATTCATTTTTATCCTTGAATCAAACTGACGATTAATCCATAAAGATATAATCTAATATGTATATATTTATATAATTCACCCGTCGATCTTTCTCACCCACAAATTCTATATACTCACCATAAACATTAAAATGAATCTTTTTTCTACAATAAAAATTTTCAATGACGTATATAGGATTTAAAAAATTCATTAAAATGGGAAAATCATATATTTTTATATAAAATATGAATAACAAATTTATATATTGATATCTCACTACTATCAACTCACATCCCAAATAAAAATTTGTTAATTTTTATTGAATTATTACTATAGTAGTTAACCATAAATGTATATGAATACAATCATTCATCATCACCAATGTTGTGTTTAATGTATGTGAAATAAATGTGAAAAATTATTTATTTTCGATTAATAAAGAATCTATTGGTGAATTTATATACAAATATCATGGATCTATCTCCATTCAATATAAACCATCAGCCTCTAGCTGATTTAGTTGAACAATACCATCACCTCTACCTCACTATTTTTCTTGATACCTCATCACCATGTATAATGATTCATATACCCCATTGGATGACAATAATTGATTTTCTTCCCTCTACCACAAGAAACCTATAGTATGGTCTTATCTAGTCCCTGACACTTCCAATATTTAAATAGTTGAGATGGATACTAGCACCCATATATATAATATAATCTACCCCATTATTTTCCATCTTAATAGAATGAATTATAAATTAAATGGTATCCAATCCTTATCAATTATAATAGATAGTTTCCACAATTATAACCGCAGGATGAAACATGTAATTACTTGTAAATTTTGAGTATATTTTTAAGTATTTTTAATATAATATCTCTATGATCAAGGGGTCCCTTTTTTAATCTCCACAATTAGAAACACTCGACTAATAACTAACATTAACAACTATATTTCTCTATATCAATAGATTAATTATTTATTTAACATCCCAAATCATCCAATTATATGTTAAAATTGTAAATGGAAGGATTATTTGTTTAATATTTGATCATAGACAATAATATATTTGGCGAACTCT
The DNA here is from genome assembly GCA_963277665.1 of Viscum album. Classification (NCBI taxonomy): domain Eukaryota; kingdom Viridiplantae; phylum Streptophyta; class Magnoliopsida; order Santalales; family Viscaceae; genus Viscum; species Viscum album. The sequence goes on from OY728142.1 coordinate 2,093,605,601, forward strand.
ATTCATTCTTGTAAGTAATTAGTTGAATACCTTCATATGATTATAATATACACGCCAAATACTTAATACCAAGATGTAATTGATATGACCAGTAATAAGATATGTTGTATTTTATATTGTTTTTTAGTTCATGGGAACATATTCATAGATATTTGAGAATAAAAAATAGTACATAATAAATTCATAACAAAATGATTTCAGATGCTTCATAAAATGTACAACACATCCATATAGTTGTGAAAACATTCAGAATTGTTTAGAAATAATTACATAGAAAATGATTTTATCTATTAAAAATTTAATAGACCTAGTATAATCATTATGAAAAGATATACATTATTAGATAAATTTCCATGTAATTTAGCGGCCCATTTAAAATGTCATCCTTTTATATCTTATTTTAAACCAATTTGATATTTTAATTTAATATTTTATTTTAAAACTTAAGAGAAAACTTTTTTACATCTTTTATTGGTTTCCACATTAAATTGGATATTTTGATTCATTATTATACCAGATATAGTGTAAACTTTCATTCAAAATATCTATATTTAATTTCTTTTTTGTATGTTTTTTTAAAAAAATCAGGGACCTCAGAACCCTAAGCTGTCATTCATTTTGAATATGTATATTTGTCATCATGAACCCCCAAGACCTCAGACAGAATTGTAAAATAGAATTAATTTTTCCACTTTTTAATTTTTTTTGGACTATATAAAATATGTAACTAGACATATCTACATAAAATATTCCTAGAACCAGTCTTAGAAATAATCCCACTTCATTTAGAAATATTAAAATAACTCTATTATATATATCAACTCTTGTCATACAGTATAAAGAAGAACTCCCAGATAAAATATTTCAAGGAACATATATCACATTATTTTCTTATAAATCTATCTCAGAATTTTAATATAATGGGTATTATTTCTTATTAGGAACACATATATAATTCATCGATAATTCAGTCTATTAAAATATTACTAAATGAACTCCTGAAACCATTATCACAACTTCAAACACGCACTATTGGTTAGCCATTTTTTTCACATGTACCTCCCCACAATATAATGATTTAGACCAATAAAAACATAAATAAATGAAAAATAAAATTTTTATTTTGAATTAATTATTGATTAAATACATACATGAAATTGTATTTAATAGTAATAAAAATAATGAACAGTACATATAATTATCATGACCATGTTTCCTATGATGTATTCCCCCACACTATACACATACATTTTGATAATACACTATCCATTTAATGATGATTGTAGGATATCCGAGATTGTTATATGAGTCATAGTGGACCTCTATGTGCTTGAGTGATTTCCCATGTCTATATCAGAGTCTTGGTTTAGGGAAACTAAACAAAAAACCAAACCATGAAATCCTTCTATGTTCTTACTCAAAAAACAATGATTTAAGGAACACTATGATAATATTATGCCAATATATAACCCAGATATGCTACTTATTAATATAGAAAATGTGGTCCAAAATGATCCCCACATCTAGAATATAGTATTCCATGGGGTGGAGAGTGTCACTAAGTATTTAAAATAAAAATTATGAAATTATTTATCCTTTAAAAAAATAAATTAAAAACCCAAGTGAAAATTATAGAAAAAAATATATAATAAAAAATTATCATATTAATAAATAGACACATATGTGTGCATAATGACTTAGAAAATATTCAATCTAAAACAATTTTATCTAATATGTGTCTCCACAAACTCCAAGGAAGATTAACTTATTTGGAAACATTTATTTCACTTATCTTTCATCAACATAATAGGAAAAATAAAAATTGAAGAAAGGAGTAATTTTTTGAGTATACAAGAATGCACAAAATTGATCCTCTTAAAACCATTCATATTTCATGTTAAAAGTCTGACTAAAGCCCCATTGAATTAAATACATTAATATTAATCATTTATAGAAAAAAAATAAAGACATAATAATATATGAGACCTATCTATCACGTAGATAACTATTCTAATATTTTTGACAAAAACTACAATTCCATTGATAAAATATTCATCAATACCAATTTCAACCCACATACCTACCACATGTAACTTCGAAACAATAATATATGACATGTATAATAAAAAAATATTTTTAAAATAATAACTACATAATGATAAAAATAATACAAAATCATAATCTATATATGTGGAGGGATCACCTATTACCTTATATCATATCAACCTTTAAGAATATTACATCCCACCAATATACACATCACTAATCTACCATCAATGATAAACACTATCTGATAAGTTAATATCAGCATCAAGGTTCAGTGATAATGTCCAATTTTTGTAATAAATGTAATATTTAACCACATGTAACAACAAATTGATTATAAAAAAAATCTACAAAGAGACCATTACCAAAACATACACCACTAAACATAAATAATAAAAATAATATATCCTCACAATAACCACATGTACAATCCTCATTAAAACTAAAAAGACGTCACTTTTCATGTACAAAATAGATTTTATACTATTCAACTTTAACCTATACATTCATCATCTAATCTCATAAGGATTGGTTTAAAATTGAGAACATTACACATTCATAGAAGTAACTCAAATTAACACATTTTACATCAATTTTATTGATCAAAATTTTTTGTAATACCTTAAAATTTTCATGTAGTTCTATAAAAGATAAAAATATTATAAAAATATATAAAGTGTTATAATAATTAAAAAATGAATTAAATAATATAGGGAGTACCTTTCAGAATTGATGATATATTTTTATGGGAATAAGGAGTCATGAATATACCAAGTGTTGAAAAACCCAACATAGATGATTTAAATTACATCACAGTGTTTAGAAAAGAAAGTGTGTATAAATGAGGGTAATGAATAACCAAAACTTAAATTTGTAATATGGGGGGATGAAACCTATAACTTCCTCATGGAACCATGTCATAGATTTTTTTTTATCAATTTTTATCTACAAACTTTATTTCATTAAAAAATTCCCTTCATTATATCAATCATTTCATTTTACTCATACTCAATAGACATAACCAATTTTAGTATATCGAATCTATAATATATACCATTTTCCATTATTACTATTCAAAATATAAAATATACCTTCATTATTTCATCTAAAACAATATCATTTATCTACTATGATGAACAACTATGAAGTTTATTATCTTCTATTTTTATATCCATCCACTAATATATATCTCTAAACCACCACGAGATAATTTTTTATTAAAAACTATAGTGTATTTTTTAGAACAACTTTAAATTTTATTCTATATGTTGTTAAATGAATCATCAAATATAATTCTAAGATCGATGTAGTCACCAAAATGATGTTGTTATTAACAATGAAAAATCATAGAAATACACGAAGTGATGTTGTAGTAACCATATTGTAGTTTTTTAATATAATTAAAAGGAATACCATAGACATTATTCACTTTTTTATCACATCTATCCTAGTCAACACCCCAGAACAACAATATATATAATTTCCCATAATATGGACTTTATATAAGATAATTATAAAATAAATCTCATATTAAGGAATCAAATGTTAAAAACTCACATACCACAAAATATAACATTTGAAAACATTCCCCTATAACAATTATTGATCAAGTAGACAAATATTGAGAAATAACATCCACAGTCACATTATTTAATAATAAATATAATCATCTCTAGAAGAATCATCTTTGAAAACAACTCTTTATATTGAACTATTATCTATGACTCTAGTTCCCACAATCAGACATCTAATCTATAATCAAATGTTAAGATATTAATAATATGAATAACAATTCCTCACAATAAATTCATTTGTTGATATTGAATATCCACTATTCATTCTTTTAATGTCACATAGTCCAAAATTTACAAATCCCCCCAATCATGGTCATGTGGTTATACATGTTGATTCATTCAAATAAATTAAAAAATTTATAATTTGGGAATAGGATGTTTCAATGGTTAAACAAAAACCTCTACTCAGCATTATTAATTTGTTCCACAAACACTAATTTTTTTAACAAACCATAGAGAAAACATACATTATCTACAATACATGGCCTACCACTGTTATGGAGAAACTATCACGAACATTTGAAAAATAAATAAATATTATAACATTTTTTCCTATAAAATAATAATGAATTAAAATATTATGTATTATCCTTCATAAACTATATAATTTTGAATAATTTATCATTCATGTTCAACCTATAAAAATTTTTAACTTCCACTATAACCCCTTTCATGGTCTAATATAATAGTCATCTATATGGTTTCTAATATAACTCTTCAAATAGAGATATTATATTATTTGAGTGATAGTTATGCTAATAAAAAATAACAATTTGAAATTTTTTCACCCATGAAACATTTAATTAATGAGAACATACATGAAATAAGTAATTTTTTTGATTTCATCATCCACTAAATTTAATAATTAATAAAGGGTTGAAATGAATTGTTGAGGAACTACATTTAAAAAACCTAAAACTATATATTCTTGTATAAAAATGTTTTAATGAAAGGATCATAATTAAATTTGATAATATTTAAAACTATATAGTGACTCACAACATTTCCCACATATATCCTCACATACATGTCCAGTGAGCTAGACAGAAAATTCTCCATGAAATGATCCAATTATTTTAGCAAATTAATGAATGAAAAAATTGAATCATTTAATCTAAATTAACCATGGAAACCGATATTCCAATTATTTAATATATCATTCTATATCTAATCATGAACATTCCAATGATGTAACTGAATTAATGGAACTTGATACTAAACTATTTCCCATTGATATAAACGGAACAGAGTCATGCTCTCTGCTATTAATGTCTTTATAGATTTTCAATACATCTTCTCTTATAGGTAGTGATAAATCATATTGATTCTTGAGTGGACCACCGATGTTGAATATGAAACATATGAAGAGCCATTATTTAAATTTTATATTGGAAAAAATTCTCATACTAACAATCAATGTTGAGCATACATTATTCATCGATGAAGAGAACAACCACTAAATATATTATCACTAAATGTATATACTATTGAATATCCACGATGAGATTCATCTACCTGTTGAATTATTGAAGAGGATACTATTAAATATTATAAATATACTCCACCACTAAATTCCCCAAAATCAAAATTTATTGTACAAAGATCCTCCACTATCATTATTTTTTCTCTAAATTCATTAAAAACACGGTTTGAATCATTCAATACATCATCTAAGGTACCATATTAACATTATATATAGTATTATAAAACAAAATATCATACTCCTATAATGACACTAATCATCAATTATTAGATATATTTAAATATAATTAAGTGGTTATATATAATAGGATCTTATGATATGTGAGTTCCATGATGTTCTCTCCAATAATATCAAACAACTAAAAAATCATCTGAAAAAATATAGATATACTCTTATGATCACAAGTGGCATAAATATTCTTATGATGGAATAAATTTCTTGAATTTTAAGACTTTACAACTCGATTTCTTAGCCAATACTTATTATAATATTAGATAAGAATTTACAAAATAGACTCATTTATTGGTTGGGATGTGATATGACTAAAAATATACATCTTATTTTGGCACCCAAAATCTATATACCATTGATACATATACATGATACATTGTATAAGTAATTCAAATTATTCAATCATACATTAATTTGAGGTAAATTTGATTAGAAAACAATGAAATATCTTGAAAATAAATGAATTATCATACCTAATATATTCTTATTGTATTTTCATGAAGCATCCACACCATTATTTGAAGGATTGGTAGATGAATTAAATTAATTATTACATTCAAGTCTGAAAGATAAACTTGTAATAGTTCCCATAATATTGATTCTTCTAAAGGAGATCCTTGGTGACAGTCATATAATAAATATTTTTCATTCTGTATCCTCAAAAATAATTGAAATATTTTAATAAACACCCCTGTTAATTTTTAAAAGTGCTCATTGAATGAATAATTCATCAAAATGAAGAAATTTAAAAGTGAATTTTCACCAAATGTATGTCTTTTATAAATTAAAAATTCCGATAGAGAAACATGATTGTAGCCTTCTAAATATCACCCACCTTTACCCATATCAAATTATATTTTTACTAAATTTCCATCCTTAATTTTATATTACCTATATTAAAATAAAAGGAACATCCTCTAATTTTAGGGTCAATAGATTTTATTTATTATTATATAATTCAACCATCTATAATTGTATAAAATACAAAATCCACCATCCATATTCTTCACACATTGATCCCATGTATCCCAAATAGGTTAAATTAGACTGATGGGACACTTTTCAAAACATAATAACCAACCCATATCAATAACTACAATAACCTAGAAAGTGTAATTTTATATGGGGATGTTAAAATACATTATATTCAATAATACTAATTAATAATTAATATTATTTTACATTATGGGTGTAGTATTAATTAATTTTTATAGAAAACGACAATTATATATTCCAAAACTTATCAAATATATTTCCTAATCATCCACATATGTCTTAAAATAAGCTTAAATTTTATAACCTAATAGAATAAAATTTTGTTTATCCACTAAGTTATAAATCATTCTAAATGAATTTCATGATAAACCCCCAAATAATAGAATATTTTAATAATCTTATATTAGTAATTGATATCTCGTAATGTGTAGAACTAATAACTGCCAAAATATACATCATATATTTGAATCTATAATAAGAGTTACAAACCCTTCAATTAATATTTCAAAAAAATAACATCCCTGACACACAATATTTAGTGTAGATAGATATTTAGATTGAATAGATTACACTAAGTGTCTCAGTAAATCACCCATCCTTGACCATTATTCTATAACTATTATCAGGGGAGAGAAGGAGTGTCATTATGGTATGTCGGTCAATAATTATGATATCATATAATGTAAATATATAGTATCATGACAGACTATTAATATTCCTAACTCACCCAACACTTCTCCATAATATTGGATAAAACTAGGTCTTATACATTACTACCATGCTGGATTACCTCTTCCATATATTAGAACATTATACTACCCATAGGATGAAGAATTTTATATAAAAATCCCCTTAGTTGGACATATGATATCAATTTTTTATCTAGTAATTACTACTATTTTGGATTCAGTATTCATTGTGATGTTGTGGCTGATGTGGTATCCCATTATAATTAATCAATCTTCTAACCATTACTGAAGGAAGAGTTTGTTAGATAAATAAACTGATGTTGTACATAAAATATATAAGAATAATATATCATTTCACAACCAAAGGGGATGTATGAATACTAATAGCACTTATGATTCATGATTATGGGGTTATAAACTAAATTCAATACTACTTAAAGGTTGAGGTGATCATTCATCAAACTCCACTATGTACCAAACTATAGATTCCACTATCACATGTTTCTTCACAACAACATAATTTAATAATCATATTTGATACATCAATCTGAATATAATTCATTCCATATATCAAATGATATTAGATATAAACAAAAAATATAAATTTTTTATTATGAAATACCATATTTATAAAAAATTAATATTTTTATTAATAGATTGTCATAAAAACAAAAATAGTGCCTATGTAGAAATATAAAAATGAATTGATATATTATTCATTAGGAATATAAAACCCATTAATCAATATTAATTTAATATAATACCCTAATTCACAAGGTTTCTGACTTTTTATGTTTTCATTAACATATTCCTTATTATGAGGAGGTGGAAATCATTAGTCCAATTGATGGGTATGTGACAAAAAATAATTAATGGGAGCCCAAATGATTCTTGAAAGGTGTTTTTATCTATATTTGGGATCCTTTATAGAATTATGTCATATTCATGAAATTAATTAGATTAAAAATATCAATTTTATTTATATCCTTTTATGCCATAATTATAAAACACCCATGATAGCGGGACTAAATATATATAATTCATTCGAAATGAATCATCATTGTATAATATTATTCTTTAGATAAGTCAGAGATAATATTATTTTTATTAACTATTGATTTATTCCTATGAGTTAACATTAATATTTATTTCGATATATGATGGAAAATTTGAATTTAAAACCTCTATGAATCATCGATGGATTAACGGTTTATTCTAGAGTTTCATGTCCACAAGGAAGGATAATTAGGTTTTTATGGTATTTAAGGATCCCCCAAAAGAATTAAAATTTCATTTGGTTCAGTTAAATAGAGATCATGATGATGAATTTAGACGGGAACAAGTGTATATATTGTTTATTATTCTTGACATCATTTTTTTGAATTAAAAATTCTATCATATGGTGAAATTAGAGATATCATATAAAATGTGGGAAATTCCAGGATTTACATGAAAACAATTTCATGAGAATATTGAACCTTTTATTTAATGATATTTCTCTCCCTAACTGTTTCATCACATTAAACATTTCATTATTTCTAGAGAATTTAGATAACACTCTACCCCAACTAATGAACCCCGACACAATGACACCATAAAATATCTCCATACACTATTAAACCAAACTCATGACACCAAACATTCCCAATGTATATAAACTCTCATTCACCATGACTCCTTATAAGTAGTGACCTCTATGAACTAGATACACTGAGAAATGAACCATGAAAACGAAAATGGTTTTGATAAATCTCTATTATGAATTTGTTGTGGAAATAATATTATTAATGTATATGATGACTGAAGGGTTTTGGGACCCACAACGGAAGACGATGGCCAAAGAGTTTAAAATTTCATTCGGCAGGATGATTGAACTTCTCATCGCCAACGATCCAAACCTCGGATTGGTCTGAGGATCTCACACAAATTATAAGATGCACAAAATAATATTGGGAATGTACCGATTTCAAATCCAAAGCTGCGGTCGACTTCAACTAGTCGATGGTGATAATCACTTGAATAATCCAAGTTATGAACCCTCTAGATCATCTACACGTGCTTCAAAACCCCACGGGAGTGTCGATCGTCAATTTTCAGGTGCTAGTACAGATATTGGATGGTGCTTCTGACGCCCACATGATCACCACAATGAGATTCCTTCGAAACTGAAGAGAGATCTTGATCCGAGCTTCTTGGATTGAGATATTATCTCTCTAAAGAGTTGGAGGAGAGAGATGGTCTCAACTTTAATTCTATGAATGTAAATGAATAGTTATTATCCCACTATGAGAGAGAGATACCTCCTATATTTATAGTGGAGTAGGTTAATACCATGTTAGGATCCCCGACCCCCATTTATTTCAACATCCACTAAATACAGAATTTCGACAGAGAAAATTGTGTCAATATTATTTATTAATTAATCACATAGTTGTAATATATATAATATACTACATGATAAAAACCGAGCAATTTATATCGACTCGTTTTCCTGATTAATATTAAATGAACCTTAAATATTAAAATAATATTCATTCAATTTTTATTTTCACATATTTACATAACATGTAAATAAATTAAATAAATTCAATCCCAAATATTAAAAACTTGAATATTAATGATTTTATTTAATTATTTGGGTGATAAAAAACATGGACAACACTTGGACCCTGTGGCAGGGCCCACCATTTCCATATACATATTCAACTGAATGGGGTGGATTCTTGAATACGCTATTGTGCGTGACCCTATAAGCCCATATCATGATAGTAGTTAATAAATCCACAGACCAAGAGTAAAGTCTAGTAACTCATTATAGACCCTAAAGAGATAAGTATTATAATAGCAACAACAACCACTCTATGAACACTAACTGTGCAATATATTATCATTATCATTAAATATCTCATAATATAGGAAGAATAGTTGTGTCAACTTCATTTTATGGAATTTTTATTTTTTTATCTTACTAGATGGATTTTCCTTTCGATTACTTTTGAAAAAGATTTATGAAGGTAGCACCATCCTGATCAATAAGGCTTGAGATATATAACTTCCAAAACATTGATGCCAAAAATTATTCCATGACCATTCATCCAATTTCAAACCACCAACGATGCACCTAACACAAGATACCTCTCCATGATTTCAATGACATAGTTTTATCCTTGAATCATATTATGTAATAAAATGGTACCCATTGATAATGATCTCAAGTAAGGAGACTAATACACTTGTCTATAGATTGAAACAACCATTGACACCCACAAAATGTGGTGTTCCTGTTGGCTGGTCTACCATCATGATCTCTCTACTAGAGATCACCAAGTGTGAAATTCATGAGAAGAAGTCTCAATGAATTTGATCCCCCAACATATGATTGTAAAAATCTACTGTGTCCAGTCAGTAATATATATCTATACCATATAACATATATTTAAGATTAATGTCCTAGTATCTCAAGGCTACCATTATAGATGGTATCTTTTATAAGCTTTCAATACAACAATTAATATTTGTATATAACCATTATAATAGTGGACGTAGAAAAATATACAATATTATGGTAAGTTTACATTATGTATATCTAACTATATACATGATATGGTAATCAAATGTACAACATAGTTGTGGCTAGAACACAAACTATTTCAACACTCCCAATTTTACTAGATCCAGCTTGCTAACCAAACATGTTAGCTACTCATAGGATAATTACCATGATTCTACTGAGTAATGGAATTAAAAGCCGGGCTTACCCCATTCTCTCTTGGTGACATATCCAATGTTTGCAATCCATCCCCTTGAGTAAAGCTCCTCAAGAAAATGTATCCCAAAGTATGTCACCTTTTTTCATTGTCATAACTTCCCAACATGGCTAGTAAGAATATCATAATTTTACTTTATGAAAATACTTTTCTCACAAGGTACGATTCCACGAACGAGAACAATTTGTTTGATTTAAATGCATCTTAGCTACTTAAGAAGCTGCAACATACTCAGTATTTGTTGATGTGGCTACCACTAGCTTTTATAAACATGAATCGATCATCACATTTTTGTAACTATGATACTAGATCAAATTGATCAAATAATTGCTAGTTTGTGTCCCACAAAAAACTAGTATACCTTCTTCCCCATATACCTGGTACATATCATTTCTACTTGTAAAAGTTCAAGATGATAGTTCTGACTACATCAATTACAGTTCTCATATATATAATTGATATATTCCAAATATAAAGAATATCTAGGATATATCAATTACTATACATACCATTTCATTTGTGGTTGATCCATCTCATAAGCGTATGGTACTCAACTAAGAATATTAAACTCCTCCCATGATCAGATCCTGTAAAACTGGAAAGATTATGCCTTGTGACAATGGTCACAACTAGACACATGAATTTTTCCAACATGTATTTTTCGTTACAATGTCTTTTTATGTATGATTGACTAGGACCATGCAACCATTAGACCTACATCGATAGATATAGTTCCATAACACTTAGGTTTCAACATTATGTAAATCCTTTGAGAATTACTATTTACCTTTTCTTATCTAATTGTAAGACCAATATCTATATTCCATATGTTTCCAAACATGTTTCTATTGGAAAACACTACAACTCCCACTAACCTTAGGTAGACACAAGGAAAAGAGTCATTATAAATGAATTCACTAAGATCTTGTTGTTTACTTTAATCTAAAACTGGTTTTCAGTAACAATCAACCTAAATTAGCATTGGAATGTATCATCATCTTTTTCTTGTTGTGTCCTATAGACACCTTTCAAGATAGATGATCATGACATCCAATGAAAAATATAAAGATCTTATATGGTTATCTATGATAATTACAATTCTAATGTATCTAGGTGTACTGAATTGGTATAACCAGTAGAGCCTTATTGGTACCAGGATTGTACCATCCATGTATCATCTCATTTTAATACCCATTGTAGTAGTCAATTTAAATACCCCTTTTCAAATTGATACTTTGAATCCATTATAGAATTTTAATTTGTCTTGTCAATATTAGATTATTTCAATAAACTGCTTATATGTAGGACATATAATTCTCAATGAATAATGTATCCCCAGCTGTGGTGAACTTAAAACCATCATCATGGTTTCATCCTTCCAACATAGTATGTGTCTCTGGAACGTTTCTACAACACATGTATTTATTGATCATTTTCCTATGAAAACAATTTTTGCATCTAGAGAATGTAATATTTCAAACTCAATTCATCTCACACTATCTCTTATTGAGATATGTGCCCTCATATAGAAATGTATTCAATCACTTGACCACATCTTTTCTATATTAGGGATTTATGTAATATCTTATGAAACTGTTAGGATAATTACATAGATTCACCATGTGTGTATCTGGATGCGCGTATGTTTATAACATAATAACTTCACCACATCCTAACACATGATCTATGACATGATAGATTTTTATCATACTTTCAATCGTATGATATCCATTTTTTATTTTAGTTGGAATATTGGTTATGGGATTATGTTGTTATTTTCAAATCACGTCATGAAATATAATGAAAATTTCTACATGTTGTAACATTGATACTCAATATATCATAACATTGTTGTATAAAATGTGTATTTTGGAATTTATCTAGGATACATATTGTTGATCAATGTTAACTTGTAAGTCTCTTCGTCGATCAACCTTATAAACATCAATTTCATGATGTATATAAGATAAGAATCCTTTAGGAATTACTCTATGATATATTATCATGATTGATGAATGCATAGTCAATATATTATTCGACATGCTGATGTGATGAAACACATTTCTTACGACAATGCATATAAATCACTATTACTTTCCATAATATCAAAAAAGAATCTTATAAAGTATTTTTACCTCTTTCATTCCTTTGTAATTGATCACACTCTCTTATTTATCTAACCCTGGAAGCTTTGTTGCATAGCTTTATTTCTAAAAGATCCTTTTTTTAAATGAATGATGTCAATTATATTATAGGTGTTTAGCTGTGCTGAGCCTAAACAGTGAAATGGTTATATCAATGATGTCCAATTTTAGTTATACTTGAAAATTAATTATATTTCTTTAACTAGGTATGCCTTAAATTTTATATTCATCTTCTGTTGATTTCGATTCAAGTATGTCTGAACTATTTTTTGAGTATGATAACACATATAAAATTCATTAAAAAACATTAAATAATGTCTAATTATGATCCAATGGAACAATAGATAAATATTTTGGTTATCCTGAACAACTTGTACTATTTGAATCAATAACATGACCATTAGATGTTATGTGTTTCTCACCGCTGACTTAGGAATCACCCTTTCTTAGCTTCATAGAGAAGATACCTTACTCATAGTAATGATTCTCTACTTACATGGTTACTGTATTTCAATACATATATGTGAAAGTCATATAGTTTTCAATACCCTTGATGTATGTTAGATAGATTAATATATATTGAATAATATACCTGAATGAGAAATGGGTACATGATTCCAGTATTTTAGTTAATTTCATTTTTAATCACCCATTAGTTATTTATTTATGTTATGGAAAAAATAATCATAAATAAACGACCACTATTCTTTGAATGACATGATGAAGATACCTTTGGCATAACCTTCCAAAAGCCTATTCTCCTTGTCGTTCAATTTATTATCCATAAGAACAAAAGATTGTGCTATATTTTAGATTCTCATTACATGAAAAAGATACCTTAAAGGTAATAAAGATATTTCTTTATATCATTCGTTCGATTCGTTTAACGAAACTATAGTAACTGGGTGTAAAAGGTATAAGAATGGGATGGCTTGAAAAGTGTGAACTATTTTTCACATTTCACAAACCGAGAGAAATCATCACATTCAAATCTTACTTCATTTTCTCCTCGTATTATTCATGGATATGAGACTAAATGTACCATCATCCATGTCAAGATGTAGCAACCACAACTAACATCAATATTTGATGATTGAATTATTACAGAACCATAATATTCTTGATTCATGAGTCTTATATACGCAGTTTCACACACTCGCATGCAACGATTGGTTAATAGGTCGGGACAAATGCACCTTAAATTTCAAATATAGTAGTAATGTGTGTGAGCACCTATACCACCTAATGGAAATTAATTATTTGTTTCTACATTATCTTTGTCTTATAATTATTGTAGTTTTATTATGGACTACTTTCCATTCTCTACAAATAAGCTTTAGTAGATTAGTACCATTTATGTTGATCATTGAATGGGACATTATAGATTAATTTAATCATTAAATGTCCACCATGAATATTTAAAATTCTAGGAACCCTCTGTACTAGAATTGGAATACTATAGAGTATTCTAGTGGAATGGATCCTTGATCCTACCTTTTAATCTAAAATCTATGGCTACCCCACTACTTGGAGGGTCCATGGTAGGATTTTGAGTGGCTAGCCACATTAACTCGTGTTTCCTTGATCTGTTGAGTGAAGTCCCAGCATTAAAATCATTTCTTGATTTACTCAACGCTTGCCTCTAAAATTACAATAGGATAGATAGGGATATTTCTTTGCTGAAATATTATTTATGTCTATCCACCACCTTAATATGAACTCCCCAGTAGTAAGATCCACCCTCAGCTATGGCATGACCGTCACCTCAAATACAAGATTTTGTTCAAACCTGAATGCTGGAAGGTTGGTGTGACTTAATATTTTCTTTGATGGTTTTTCTTGTTTTTCTCTAAAAATGAATGTAATTCATTTCTATTAAACTTATTAATCTATGTTATTACTCTCACTACTTAACATTCATATAAAAACATATGCCGATTATTTATGAAATTTTTAATTTAATATGTTTTGTATTTTTCCCCTATTTTAAAATACATAAAATAATAAATAAATGCATAATGGTAAACTATTACCCGACTACTATTGATCTTCTAAACAACATAAGGACATCATACCAGAGTAAAATCTTGCCCTATAATGCAGCTTTCTGACATCTTTTATGTACACTTCCCTTCTAAACTATTACCTCGTCTGCGCAGGGTCGACGTCACGTCTTTGAGTACTGCCACTACACGGTAGGATCCACATGTTGCTTTGCATCATATTGGACATTGAATATTTTATCATCATGGTGGTTTCCATGTCATTTTACCTCTTTTTCCAATGGGAAAAAAGTAGCACAAAGGTGGGGGAGTCAGGTATAGATGTTTATTAGTTAAATTTGGGCACGCAGGCCCTTATAAATTTTAAACGAAAAAGAAAGGGGATTTTCAAACCATGAAATAATTACTTATAATAATCACACATTCTAAAATAAATAATTAAATAAAAGAAACAGACACTAGTCAATGCTCAAGACCAGAATATAGGTAAATAATGTGTGATAAAATTAAAATTCACTAATTTTGTATGATGATTATCTAGATTAAATTAAATGAATTAATAAATTTAAATAATGTAATTAATTATTAACCCTCTAATTAATTTATTTCTAATTTCAAAATTTAATTAACAGAACATAATTAAATGTAATAATCATGTTGAATTAATTTTTTTATGGTATTAAAATAATAAACCAAAACTAATTCTAATTAATTAAATTTAGATAACAAAATTATATTAATTAAATTAATTTTTATTATAATTTTATATGGTTAGTCCCCGAAAAATTCGCGAATGGAATGTGCGGGTTGGAAAAACCTCATCCAAGACCATATCAGGTCGTGCAAGGGCCAAACTGGGTCGGACCGATCTGCCCAATCTAGTTTTGAGTTGGGCATGTCAGTGCGAACTATTTTCTATCTTATTTTGCTATGTGTAAATATAATTTACAGGAAAATTGAAGGAGAACCTCCCCGATCGGTGCCGCTCCACTAGGCTGCATGACCCAGAATTCGGTGAGGCTAGTGACCTTGTAAGGACTGGCTGAGAGTGGAGGAGCTATTGGTCATCAGTGGTTGTACGAGGTTGCGGGATGCCCCCCAGAGGTTCGGAGAGGGGAGCGTTGCCCATGGGATGTAACACCCGAGACTTTTATGTTATATAAATCATCAAAGGAATATTTTTCTACACACAACACTTTCTTGGCTTGCTTTACACGAAATTGCAACCTTCCTCGATAGCTTGCGTCGTACGCAATACCGAGTTTCACTAAACAATGATATGCTAATAAAATATTATTAAAACTAGCCGTTATGAATAGTAATAACCACTTTTTGAAATTTTATAAATTTTATTTTTCAAAATGGACTTCATTTTTGGATTCGGAATATCGAAATTAGCCTGGGGTGAAATTTTGGTATTTTTCTGAAAACCTTCAATTTTTGACGAATAGTGAAACCACTAAGTGGTAGTTAAAAAAACTGAATTTTTCATAAAACATAATTTTACCGCTTCTGTGAGTGGAATTTCTAAAATCCGAGAGATACAGTTGATGTCAATATGTAAAACGTGGTTCAATGAGATGAAAATAATTTTTTGGTGAATAGTAACATTTTACTTTTTTTGCCACGGTTAAAAGTAAATAGGATAATTAAGGGTAAAAATGATATTATTATTACCCTAACACATGCCCTAATTCTATTTTACAAGTGTAATTCGACCAAAAACAATCATAGGAATAAAATATGACCATTTAGGCCCACTTGGATTAGATTAGGACATTTATTATTAATTTATTTAAGGAAGGGTTTAAATAGTTAAAATAAATGTTTAATAACTAAATCATGTTTAATATGGGGTTATACATAAGATAAATTTGACTATAAATATTCATTAGAAAGATACAAAGATGTACTACATAATGGTATTTTATTTGTAATTTTTAGACATTAAATAATTTAACATATTTATGACACAAAGATGATGCAGTAATTATCTTATTTATGAAATATTGACATAATTGATGTTATAAACACCAAAATAAATGTAATTTGACACTTTTTATGAATTCCACTAATTTTCTAGATTAATATGACATGTTTGTATTGATTTAATTAAATTTTCTTGAAATAATCATTCGGTTATGATTTTCACAAAAATTAATTACTAAATAGTGTCAAAATTGACATAAAATAGTTTTTAAAACAAATATTATATTTTTAATTGTTATTTTATTCCTATAAATCTAAGGTTCAGCCATATAACTTAGATAAAGTTATATATATTAATGATAAACAACTTGGGGCTCGTTTGACTACTTATAATATAAGGCCCTAGCCTTAAACCTTACTTAATCTTGAGTTATTACAAGATTACACATTGAGGATCTTTTCGGGTTTAGAGTTTTAGAGAATTAGATCATAAAACTTGCATTACATTCCACATATAAACAAAGTGGTTACATAAAGACAGTATTCTTCATTCCCATCAATGGAAACACATTTAAAATAAAACTTGGATTATTTCTTGACAAATCCTTGACTCTATCATCTTATCATGTACCTTTCCCTTGACCTGTGAAAAACATTTCTAAAACTTGGGATGAGCATAAAAACTCAGTATGGGTTATAAAAAAAACATGGAAAGGAAACATGAGTTCATATATACATAAGAATGAAATCATAATTTACCCATAAATCATAGGAACTTTAACATACCTCATAAAAACATGAATAAATCATAGAAATCATAAGACATAAAGGTAACTCGAGGCATTCATAACATTCTTACGTAGGGAGTAACCCTCTTGGTTACGTTTGGAATACCCATCACAGTATATTCCCTAAAAATCTCTTCGGAGAAACCTTAACGTTTCACTCCTTCGCGTTACCCAATGCATTGGAGAGCTATAACGGGCTCACCCACCCTTAGTTTATCACGGAACCACCCGTCTTCATAATAATGCCCAAGAAGCATAACATAATCATATCACATAAAACATGCATAAAGGAAACATAAAATTTCCACATTTCAATCACGAGATATCAATACAAGACATTGATATAAAAACATTATGAAAACCATTTTCAATACTAAAATAAAAGAAAAGTAAAACATGGTATTTATTTTTATTTTAAAAATAAGGTATGGCTTGTAGAGGAAGCCGAAACTTAAATAACGGTCACGACGGCGGAGAAGCCGTTGTCGCTGCATACGTACGAAAAAAACATTCCCTATTGTCGTTTAGTAAACGCTTCGTATACAAAAGATTCCTTTTGAATAAACGTAAAAGTCAAAGGGGTTTATACACCGTATAAAAGAAAGTTGTGTATAAAATAAAATATGCCTCAACGAAAAGAGATTGAGACGAAGTCCCATACCTCATATCCGACTTGACCCGACCGTTCTTTAATCTCCTGAATAATAAACTTGAGTTAATCTCTACTTGCTTATGAATCTTTTTCAAGTTCATTATTCATTTTATACCATGTTATGAACATCATGTAATCGGTTAAGTTAATAATGTTCATTTTGTCGGTATTTGGTTCTTAAGTCAAAAATAGACTTCTTACACTTACATGTTGTTAATTTGGTCAAAGGTTCATTATATACATAATGGTATTCATGATTTAGATATCATATATGTCATATATATCCAGTACATACATGCATTTATAATATTACATAATCATTTAGAGGTAAGAAATGAAATGCATCGGTCATGGAGACGGTAAGCCATACGTACGCATTAACGCTACTTTCATTTCTATTTCGTATTTTATAGAATGGAATCATAATGATATATGAGTATATTATAATTCCAGTATAATAACATATATAACATCATTAACTTTATCCTTTACGCATCCCACATATGGTATTAACGAATCAAATCACTTTTAGGGGGCGGTAGTCCGCACTTCCTAAAATGAAGATATCGTGTTTACCCATAATGGAAACCATAAAGGTATGCCCAAAATGAAAAAAACAGAAGCTTAAGGAAAACATAAACATATTATATATCATATATAAAAATAGTGACATCATAATGGCCACCTTTTAAGGTGTTAAATGAGTATTGAACAATCATTGTTTCGGGAGGCAGAATTTCGCCATCCACGGAAACCGTATGTTCTTTAACCATTTGATGTAGTTGTGTGAGTGTGTTGCTCAAATATATCTTATAACAACATCCTAGTATATTGGAGATACTGGTGTTGTTTCAAAAGAAGTAAATAAAAAGAGTTTAGTGGGATGGAGAAGCAAAATAAAACAAATGAACATGAGAGAATGAATTACCTTAAAAAGTGTAACTCCTTTTGATTTGAGCCTAAAGGCTTCCTTTGAAAGGATTCTGCCCAAAGGGAATCCTCTAGGATTAGGAGAGGGATGTGGAGAGAGCAAATGGGCAGGGTTTGGCCGAGCCAAAGGCTTGAAGAGTGTGTGAAATGAGGTAGAGGTGGGGGTCTTTTATAAGAGGAGAGGAGGGGCACTTTTGGAAAGTAAAGAAATATTACTTTATTTGAAAATGTGTTTCGGTTTCAAAAGGTCCCACATTGATATAATTCGTGGATAAGGTGATAAGTCTTCGAAATCCACTCATCCAATAAGTTTTGGACATGTTTAGTTCATAGATTTTACATTATCATTCCATTTTATTTAAATCGTCAAATAATGATGTCATCGCTGCATCATTATTATGTCATAAATAATTTAATTTATTTAATGTCTAAAAATCATAAAAAAATACTATGATGTAGGAAATCTTTTTAGCTTTCCAATTACTATTTATAATCAAAAATATGATCTTTATAACCCCATGAAAAATGTTTTTTTGTAAAACATCTCTCGTTTGTGTCATTTTTACTTTAACATTTAATAAAAAGTTATTTATGTCATTTCCAAACCAAAGTGTCTCCATGGGGTCCCCAAGTTGACCCATGGCTTGTCTTGGTCGGCCATGACACAACCAATAATGTTGGGACATGTGTCTAGGTCATTTCCTATTATTAAAGCATTATTTATACCTTAAACTACACTAATTACCACTAATCGCGATTAAAAACTTAATAAGTTACTATTCACCAAAAAATTATTTTAATCTCATTGAACCACATTTTACTTCTTAATGACAACCATGTATGTCGGATTTTCAAAATTCAATACACATTAGTGGTAAACTTTCATTTAACTGAAAAATCAGTTTGCTTGATTACCACTTAGTGGTTTCACTATTCATCAAAAATTGAAGTTTTTCAGAAAATTACCAAAAATTCAACCAAAGCTATATTTGATATTCCGAATTCAAAAATGAAGTATATTTTACAAAATTCAAATCATATAAGTCACATTAATTAATTTAATAATTAATTCCCGCTGTTAGAGCAAATAGCGTGTTTTTATGGAACAATAAGTATCAAAAGATTGACACCAGTTTAAGTCTAATTTCAAAGTGAAATTGATTCCAATGACCACCATTGGATAAAATGGTAAAAATATATTCTAATTTCACTTCAAAAACAATTCAAAACATAATCTAATCATATAAATAAATTAGATTAAAAAGCAGTTTTGATGTAAAATGCAGTATTTTTCACTATTCATTAAAAAATGAACATTGTCAGAAAAATACCAAAAATTCACACAAGGTAAATTTTGATGTCCCAATCATAAAGAATAAGTTTATTTTTACAAACATAGTTTATAAAATTGTCAAAATATAGATTCAAAAATGGTTTGCCATCAAAAGGCAGTAAAACAATCTTTTAAGAATATTAGTGTATTCCATGCATAAGATTGTATTTATTTTCATTTTAAGCCTCTATAACACTATCTTAATCATTAATAGACATAGATAAAAATATCTATTATTCATTACTTACTTGGGATGTTACATCCTTCCCCCCTTTAGAAAATTGCGTCCCCGCAATTTATTTACTTATCGAATAAATCGGGGTACTTATCCCTCATTGCATTTTCAGATTCCCATGTTGCCTCTTCAATCATGTGGTTTTTCCACAAAACCTTTACCTGCTTAATCACCTTATTCCGTAACACTTTCTCCCTGTGGTCAAGAATCTGGACCGGTTGTTCCTCATAAGATAGGTTCTCTTCCAGCTGAACTACCTCTGGACTCAAAACATGAGATGGATCTGGCATATACTTTCTCAACATCGAAACGTGAAAAACTTTGTGTACCTGAGATAAACTCGGAGGTAAAGCCACTCGGTATGCAACTGATCCAACTCTTTCCAGAATTTCGTATGGTCCAATGAACCTTGGACTCAACTTTCCTTTCTTACCAAATCTCATCACACTTTTCCAAGGAGAAACCTTGAGAGAAACATGATCACCTACCTCGAAAGATAGATCCTTCCTCCGGTTATCCGCATTACTCTTCTGCCTGCTCTGAGCTGTTCTCATGTGTTTCGGAATCAGCTGAACTTTTTCTGCCATCTCTTCTACCAATTCTGGTCCCATCAGCTTTCTTTCACCCACTTCATCCCAGAAAGCTAGAGTTCGACACCGCTTCCCATATAATGCCTGAAATGGTGCCATCTGTATACTGGAATGAAAACTGTTATTATATGAAAACTCAACCAAAGAAAGATGTTGGTCCCAACTTCTCTGATAATCCATAGAACAAGCTCGTAGAATATCCTCCAATGTCTGAATTTTTCGTTCTGACTGCCCATCTGATTGAGGATGAAAAGCTGTAATAAAATTTAATTCAGTACCCAACGACTTCTGAAGGCCTTTCCAAAAGTTAGAAGTAAACCTGGGATCACGATCTGATACAATGGAGAGAGGAACTCCATGTAACCTGACTATCTCTTTAAGATACAAACGGGAAAGTTTATCAAGAGAGAAAGTATCTCATATAGCAAAAAAATGAGCAGATTTGGTCAAGCGATCAACAATAGCCCAGATTGCATTATTACCTTGAGATGTCTTCGGTAATCCAACAACAAAGTCCATGGATATATTCTCCCATTTCCACTCTGGCACTGGTAAAGGCTGAAGCATCCCTTTCGGTAACTGCCGCTCTTCTTTAACCTGTTGACATGTCAAACACTTCATAGTAAAATCAGCAATGTCTCTTTTCATTCCATCCCACCAGTAATACTCCCGCAGATCTCTATACATCTTAGTACTGCCCGGATGAACTGAAAACGGAGAACTATGCGCTTCACATAACAACTCTCTCTTCAACTGTGAATCACAAGGCACACACAATCTCTTCCCAAATCTCAAAACACAATCATTATCAATGTTGAATTCAGGCAACTTACCTTTCTGACCCAACTCTACCTTTTTCTGCAACTCACTATCTTGCTTCTGTGCTTGCTTGATTCTATCTGATAGAGATGATCTCACTGATACCTGAAACAAAACAGAAGGACTTCCTGCACCAACAACTTCTATGCCAAAGTTCATC
This sequence comes from Viscum album, assembly GCA_963277665.1. Classification (NCBI taxonomy): domain Eukaryota; kingdom Viridiplantae; phylum Streptophyta; class Magnoliopsida; order Santalales; family Viscaceae; genus Viscum; species Viscum album. Next base: position 2,093,627,970 of record OY728142.1, read on the forward strand.
AAATCATTAACCAAAGGATCACGTTCCAACCGCAACATTGTTAAAGAAGCATTATTTTTTCGACTCAAAGCATCAGCCACTTTATCTGCTTTTCCCGGATGGTAATGAATTGTAAAATCATAATCCTTGATTAATTCCAGCCATCTCCTTTGTCCCATGTTTAAATCTTTCTGAGTGAATATATACTTTAAACTTTTGTGATCGGTATATATTTCACACTTTACTCCATACAAATGATCCCCCCAAATTTTTAAAGAAAAAAAAACAGCAGCTAATTCCAAATCATGTGTAGGGTAATTTACCTCATGAGTTTTCAACTCTCGTGAAGCATAAGCAATTACCTGATCATTCTGCATTAGGACGCAACCATGTATTTTCAATGAAGCATCACTGTATATAACAAACTCACCATTCCTGGAAGGTAGTGCCAAAACTGGAGCATTCACCAATCTTTTTTTCAATTCCTGAAAACAATCATCACATTCTTTTGTCCAGATAAACTTAACACCCTTCCGAGTTAGCTTAATCATTGGACTAGATAACCGTGAAAAATTTCTAACAAACCTTCGGTAATAGCCCGCCAAACCAAGGAAGCTACGAATCTCGGTTACATTTGTGGGTCTTGTCCATTCTTCCACAACTTTTGTTTTTACAGGATCAACAGTTATTCCATCTTTAGAAACAATGTAACCAAGGAAAGAAATTTTTTGCAACCAAAACTCACACTTGCTGAATTTCCCATACAGTTTCTTTTCTTTTAAGGTTTTCATGAAAACCCATAAATGTTTTTAATTCTCCTATTTACTTTTAGAAAACACCAAAATATCATCAATGAAAACCACCACAAACTTATCCAAGAACTCATGGAAAATTCTATTCATTAAGTCCATGAATACAGCAGGTGCATTGGTTAGCCCAAAAGGCATTACTACAAATTCATAATGGCCATATCTCGTACGGAACGCGGTCTTCGGAATATCTGCCTCCTTTACCTTCAGCTGATGGTACCCTGATCTCACGTCAATCTTTGAAAAAAACTGAGCTCCCTGGAGCTGATCAAAAAAATCATCGATATGAGGCAAAGGATATTTGTTCTTAACAGTGATATTATTCAAGGCTCTATAATCAATGCAAAGTCTCATAGAACCATCTTTCTTTTTAACAAATAAAACAGGAGCACCCCATGGTGATGTGCTAGGTCTAATGAAACCTTTCTCTAATAAATCTTGCAATTGCTCCTTCAACTCTAAAAGTTCAATTTGTGCCTTTCGATAAGGGGGTTTTGAAATTGGCTTAGCATCAGGAACTAAGTCAACAGTAAACTCAACTTCCCGATCTGGTATTATTCCAGGAAACTCATCAGGAAAAACATCAGGATACTCATTTACCACTGGCACATCATTAATCTGAACAGTTCCTTTATTTTCAACGACGTGTGCAAGGTAACATTCATTTCCATCTTTTACAAGTTTCTCGTCCTCTTGATATGTTATCAAAAGTAAGGGTTCATTCTTGTAAACAAACTGAAAGTCTTTCTGAAAAGAAACTTCTTTAGCTCTACAGTCAATCTTAGCATGGTAAATAGAGAGCCAATCCATACCCAGGATAACATCAAACTCTACTAGAGGTAGAACAATAAGGTTTGCAAGTAGGTTCTTTCCACAGATAAGGATATGAAGATTCTTATATATTCTTTTTTCCTCGACACTTCCCCCAGGTGTTTTTACCAAAAGTTCAGGAGTCATTTCTTGAGATGGTATTCCCATTTTACTAGAAAAGGTTTCATAGATGAAAGAATGTGTAGAACCCGAATCAAACAACACACTGGCATAATCTGAAAAAACAAACAAAGTACCTGATACAACTTAATTTGATGGCCCGACATCTGCTGAAGTAGTTGCGAAGGATTTCACCACCCCTTTCTGCTTGTAGTCTAACTGCTTCCCATCACTCAAGCTCCTTGTCGGACACTCGTTTGCATAGTGACCCATCTCATTGCACTTATAACATTTCACTAACTGTAAATCAAATTTGTTCTTACCTTTACCTTGATCCTTTTCAGTGCAATCACGAGCCTTATGTCCCATCTTACCACATCGGTAGCACTTCCCAGAATTCAGAAGACATTCCCCAGCATGCCTTTTGCCACATTTACCACAAATTGGAAACTTAGTTCTCTTACCATCAAACTTTTTTGAAGAATTCTTACCTTTCTCCTGCCACCTCGGTCTCTTCTTCTGCTGGTTGTTATAGAAAACTTGGTCATCGGCAAACTCCATTTCCACCTTCTCAGCACATCGAACAAGCTTTTCATAACTTTTAAACTCACGAGAAGCTAATGCCCTTCGATACTTTGGCTTTAATCTTGAGTAGAAACGATTGATTTTACTATCAAGGTCCCGGATAAAATTTGGAGCATACCTTGCCAATCGAGTGAACCTTTCTTCATAGGCAGCCACTGAGTCTTCCTCTTGCCTCAATTCCAAGAATTGATTTTCCATCCTAAGTCGAACAGCCTTAGGAAAATACTTCTCAAGAAACATACCTTTTAATTCATCCCAGTCAAGGGCATCAATCTCATCGGCGTCCCTGATATTTTTAACCATAGACCACCACTGATCTGCTTCACCCACCAAACGGTAAATAGCAAGACTAACCTTTTGATTGTCTGAACACCCCATGACATCAAAAATCTTTTCCAGTGCTTTAATCCACCCTTCAGCTAGCACAGGGTCAGATGATCCTCTGAATGATGGTGGATGTTGCCTCATGAAATGTTCCACCACTAACATGTTCCTCTGCGGTTGATCTGGCTGATCTCGTGCATGGATACCACCGCCATTTATCGCTTGAGTCAACTGCGCCATTACTGCAACAAACTATTCAGTTCCAATTCCGACCATTTCTGGATGCTGATTGGGAAGGTTATTTCCTTCTGTATTCCTTCCTAGCACTGCTTCCCTGTTTCCTCTGCAGAAAACCATTCTGAACAAACATGTCTTAGATGAAGCAACATGGTAATCTTTAAATGCTATATCATTTCGAAAAAAAATATTTTTGGATAATCATTTAATAGAATTCTAACTCCTAAAGTTATCTAAACCGACCTCGGATACCAACTATAAGGCCCAAGCCTTAAACCTTACTTAATCTTGAGTTATTACAAGATTACACATTGAGGGTCTTTTCGGGTATAGAGTTTTAGAGAATTAGATCATAAAACATGCATTACATTCCACATATAAAGAAAGTGGTTACATAAAGATAGTATTCTTCATTCCCATTAATGGAAACACATTTAAAATAAAACATGGATTATTTCTTGACAAATCCTTGACACTATCATCTTATCATGTACCTTTCCCTTGACCTGTGAAAAACATTTCAAAAACATGGGATGAGCATAAAATCTCAGTATGGGTTATAAAAAAACATGGAAAGGAAACATGAGTTCATATATATATAAGAATGAAATCATACTTTACCCATAAAACATAGGCACTTTAACATACCTCATAAAAACATGAATAAATCATAGAAATCATAAGACATAAAGGTAACTTGAGGCATTCATAACATTCTTACGTAGGGAGTAACCCTCTTGGTTACATTTGGAATACCCATCACAGTATATTCCCTAAAAATCTCTTCAGAGAAACCTTAACGTTTCACTCCTTCGCGTTACCCAATGCATTGGAGAGCTATAACGGGTTCACCCGCCCTTAGTTTATCACGGAACCACCCGTCTTCATAATAATGCCCAAGAACCATAACATAATCATATCACATAAAACATGCATAAAGGAAACATAAAATTTCCACATTTCAATCACGAGATATCAATACAAGACATTGATATAAAAACATTATGAAAACCATTTTCAATACTAAAATAAATGAAAAGTAAAACATTGTATTTATTTTTCTTTTAAAAAGAAGGTATGGCTTGTAGAGGAAGCCGAAACTTAAATAACGGTCGCGACGGCGGAGAAGTCGTTGTCGCCGCATACGTACGACAAAAACATTCCCTTTTTTCGTTTAGTAAACGCTTCGTATACAAAAGATTCCTTTTGAATAAACGTAAAAGTCAAAGGGGTTTATACACCGTATAAAAGAAAGTTGTGTATAAAATAAAATACGCCTCAACGAAAGGAGATTGAGACGATGTCCCATACCTCGTATCCGACTTGACCCGACCGTTCTTTAATCTCCTGAATAATAAACATGAGTTAATCTCTACTTGCTTATGAATCTTTTTCAAGTTCATTATTCCTTTTATACCATGTTATGAACATCATGTAATCGGTTAAGTTAATAATGTTCATTTTGTCGGTATTTGGTTCTTAAGTCAAAAATAGACTTCTTACACTTACATGTTGTTAATTTGGTCAAAGGTTCATTATATACAGAATGGTATTCATGATTTAGATATCATATATGTCATATATATCCAGTACATACATGCATTTATAATATTACATAATCATTTAGAGGTAAGAAATGAAATGCACCGTTCATGGAGACGGTAAGCCGTACGTACGCATGAACGCTACTTTCATTTCTATTTCGTATTTTATAGAATGGAATCATAATGATATAAGATTATATTATAATTCCAGTATAATAACATATATAACATCATTAACATTATCCTTTACACATCCCACATATGGTATTAACGAATCAAATCACTTTTAGGGGGTGGTAGTCCGCACTTCCTAAAATGAAGATATCGTGTTTACCCATAATGGAAACCATAAAGGTATGCCCAAAATGAAAAAAACAGAAGCTTAAGGAAAACATAAACATATTATATATCATATATAAAAATAGTGACATCATAATGGCCACCTTTGAAGGTGTTAAATGAGTATTGAACAATCATCGTTTCGGGAGGCAGAATTTTGCCATCCACGGAAACCGTATGTTCTTTAACCATTTGATGTAGTTGTGTGAGTGTGTTGCTCAAATATATCTTATAACAACATCCTAGTATATTGAAGATACTGGTGTTGTTACAAAATAAGTAAATAAAATGAGTTTAGGGGGTTGGAGAAGCAAAATAAAACAAATGAACATGAGAGAATGAATTACCTTAAAAAGTGTAACTCCTTTTGATTTGAGCCTAAAGGCTTCCTTTGAAAGGATTCTTCCCAAAGGGAATCCTCTAGGATGAGGAGAGGGATGTGGAGAGAGCAAATGGGCAGGGTTTGGCCGAGCCAAAGGCTTGAAGAGTGTGTGAAATGAGGTAGAGGTGGGGGCCTTTTATAAGAGGAGAGGAGGGGCACTTTTGGAAAGTAAAGAAATATTACTTTATTTGAAAATGTGTTTCGGTTTCAAAAGGACCCACATTGATATAATTCGTGGATAAGGTGATAAGGCTTAGAAATCCACTCATCCAATAAGTTTTGGACATGTGTAGTTCATATATTTTACATTATCATTCCATTTTATTTAAATCGTCAAATAATGATGTCATCGCTGCATCATTATTATATCATAAATAATTTAATTTATTTAATGTCGAAAAATCATAAAAAAATACTATGATGTAGGAAATATTTTAATCTTTCCAATTAATATTTATAATCAAAAATCTTATCTTTATAACCCCATGTAAAAATTGTTTTCGTAAAACATCTCTTGTTTGTGTAATTTTTACTTTAACATTTAATAAAAAGTTATTTATGTCATTTCCAAACCAAAGTGTCTCCATGGGGTCCCCAAGTTGACCCATGGCTTTTCTGGGTCGGCCATGACACAACCAGTAAGGTTGGGAAATGTTTCTAGGTCATTTCCTATTATTAAAGCATTATTTATACCTTAAACTACACTAATTACCACTAATCGCGATTAAAAACATAATAAGTTACTATTCACCAAAAAATTATTTTAATCTCATTGAACCACATTTTACTTCTTAATGACAACCATGTATGTCGAATTTTCAAAATTCAATACACATTAGTGGTAATCTTTTATTTAACTGAAAAATCAGTTTGCTTGATTACCACTTAGTGGTTTCACTATTCATCAAAAATTGAAGTTTTTCAGAAAATTACCAAAAATTCACCCTAAGCTATATTTGATATTCCGAATTCAAAAATGAAGTCTATTTTACAAAATTCAAATCATATAATTCACATTAATTAATTTAATAATTAATTCCCACTGTCAGAGCAAATAGCGTGTTTTTATGGAACAATAAGTATCAAAAGATTGACATCAGTTTAAGTCTAATTTCAAAGTGAAATTGATTCCAATGACCACCATTTGATAAAATGGTAAAAATATATTCTAATTTCACTTCAAAACCAATTCAAAACATAATCTAATCATATAAATAAATTAGATTAAAAAGCAGTTTTGATGTAAAATGCAGTATTTTTCACTATTCATTAAAAAATGAACATTGTCAGAAAAATACCAAAAATTCACACAAGGTAAATTTTTATGTCCCAATCATAAAGAATAAGTTTATTTTTACAAACATACTTTATAAAATTGTCAATATATAGATTCAAAAATGGTTTGCCATCAAAAGGCAGTAAAACAATCTTTTAAGAATATTAGTGTATTCAATGCATAAGATTGTATTTATTTTCATTTTAAGCCTCTATAACACTATCTTAATCATTAATAGACATAGATAAAAATATCTATTATTCATTACTTACTTGGGATGTTACATATAATATGTTTATTAACCTTATTGTATAAGAACACAAGAAGACACGGTAAAAGTAAAATTATTTAACTAAATGTTAAATCTAAATGATAAGGTTAAAATAGGACCCTAAACCTGTCTAAATTCTATTGGATGAGAGGATTTAGACCCATCCCCACCTTAGCTTCGAAATAAATCAATTTTGAGCTATTTAAAACCGAACATGACTTTATAATAAAATAATATTTTTAGTTATTCCAAAGGTGCCCCTCTCCTCCCTTATAAAAGGGCACCTCCTCCCCCTCTTCCTCACACCACTTTGAGCCTTCAATCTCGTCCAAAACCTGCAAATTCCTCCTCTACACTTCCCTAGAGACATCCTAAAGGTCCTGGTCTTCTTCAAAGACCAATTTTAGTTCCCTAAAAGAAGGTCTCAACGAAGCACTTCAAAGAAGAGGTAATGTCCGTTACTGATTATTTCATCTTTATTTCTTCTTCCACTTCTTCTTCTTTAGTTGTTTCATTATGAAGTAATAACATCAGTATAAATCATATACTGATATTTTATTATGTGTATGAAAAACCCTATTTCATCATCTATCCATCCTACGGAAAAAGAAATCACTGCGCATGCGTACGTACGGAATACCGTCTCCACGCTGTGGTGTAATCTATTTTCCACCACCACCTTACTTGGATGGGTATAATGGTGTAAATAATGACTATATATGACTATTATAAAGTGATAATAATTCTGAAATAGTATACATACAATCCAATACAATTCCATGATCATAGGGATGATATCATCACTCGTGCGTACGTAGGGAATACCATCTTCACGATGTGATGCGACTCGTTCTACATGATATTCATTTCATAATGATTATATAAATGAATTTAATGAATGAATATGATATATATTACAATAATACCATTCTGGAAATGAGGTATATATAACCTAAAGAGAATAATAAGAATTTATTCGACAAAACACGGATAAGAACAAAAAAGTTATAAACACCTGAATAACAAGTAGCAATGAAATATTACTACTAAGAAGCTAACAATATGACCAAATATGATATCATAAAAATATGTATGGTTCTGGAATAAGTCAATAACATTATTTAAATCATTATACAGGAGGTTAAGACACGTACAAAGCATATCGGACCTATGGTAAGGGAAATATCACAATCTCATTTTTATCTGAGATTGTTTATACTTTGGTATTTACTAGGGTGTATTTTATCATCCACATCAATGTTTCCTCAATATGTAATATTATTTAAATCCACCTACAATTGTTTAAATCCAATTCTACCCTTCAGTGAGTTTTTAGTAAAAGATATGAAAGGAATCTTTTTTCGTTTTTCGTACGAGGTACTTTTTGACTTTTCTGACAAAAGTACGAAGAATGTATTTTTAACTTATACGGCATGAATGGATTTTTAAAACAATATTTCCAAGAATATTCCTTTACAAGTTTTCAAGTTTATTTTTAATCAACTTCTTTTAGTTTAGAATTGTATGACATGTTAAGAAAGGAAAAGTGTTTTTTGAAGTAGAAAGGATATTTTCCTCAAGAATGGAGTTTAAGTGTTTTATCAAAATTATTTTCCATCTAAGATAATAAAGGGTTATGTTTCCATCCATATTATTACATTGATTTGATTATGTTGTGATGGAATGATATTTTTATGAATTCCTTTATCTTATATGAATTGTTTTATGATGTCATGATGTTTAAGATTCCCATTTTTATTACATGGGTTATGCTATGATGTATGGTTTCTGATTTTGTGGAACACATAAGAATGATATCATTATGAGATGGTTTGGACCATTATCTCCCTCCAATGCATTGGGTAAAGATTTTATATCTCATGAGATAGACATGGCTGGAACGGTAGGTTATACCGGTTCAGTGAAGCAGGACTGAAACGAGGGTAACTCGGTTCAGAAATGGACTTTGTCCACTAAGATAGTCTTGGCAATAAGACTTCACTAATAAGAAATGATTCTCTATGATTATGTGTGTATGCCATAAAGTTTCAAGTTTATGTTATGATTATTGGGACTACATTTCACTACTATGATTTATCCCATGTTATGAAATTATGATCTCTTTTGCAGGTTAAGATTTACAAATGATATGTGCTTATGTATATGATGTGATTGATATTTCTTTTGTTTACCCTTATTGAGCATTTGAGCTCACCCTTTTGTATGTTTTATTTCCCCAGGTCAGGAAGAAGGATATTAAGTAGAATATTCCAAAAAGGGACTCTAGATATGATGAAATAAATGGGAGGCAAAGTAGATGCTTTATGAACCAGTTGTTTATGCTTTATAGTTTCTAAAGACACTATACCTATACGGTCCTTTCATGGTTTTGTTATATGTTGTAACAAGTGTGCTTCAATTTTGAAGTAATAATAATGTATGTAAAGTATGGGTCGTTATAGTTGGTATCAGATGAAAGGTATATTCAACCTTTGGAAACTAGGATGTGAAAGCCTTAGTAAGAACCCTAAGGATAAGTCTAAGAATAGAAGACAATCTTAGTGTTTTAGAAATGGCCATGAATAACCTAGGATAAGACCGTAAGTGTGAAATTCTATTCTTGATTATGTGGTTTTCCTATTATAATTAGTGTTTCTCACACTATTCTTCTTGGTTTTAGTAAATGGCTAGAACTCGAAGGAACTGTGTTAATGCAGAATGCGATGGGAAATGAAATGATTGTCCCCCTGAGCAACCAAACGTTATGGGAGCTGGAATACAAAATAGTGTAGCCATGCTCACACAACTTTCTCAAGCTATTAATCATGGAGGACTTCCAAACGAGCAAAGGAAGGAGAAACATTATGTTTAATCCTTCATGAGACAGCGTCCACCTTCATTCAGCGGGTCTACTGATCCATTACTTGCTGAACAATGGATTAGTTATACTGGAATGATATTTTCAGTTCTTCAATGTTCTGAGCATGATAAAGTCATCTTAGCAGTGTATCGTTTGGAAGGTGATGCAGATCAATGGTGGAATCTTATTATGAATACGAGGCAAAGGGATGAAATTGAGTCCATGGAATGGGACGAGTTCAAGAACTTATTTTTCAATATGTACTTCCCTCGTATTCTCCGAACAAAGATGGAGAAAGAGTTTCTTGAACTGAAGCAAAAGGATGATGAATCTGTTGGTACATATAAAGAAAATTTTACAAGACTTGCAAGGTACACTTCTGGTATTATTATCCAACCTGAGAGTAAGATCGATCGATTCTTTGGTATCTTAAAACCAAGTCATTGAAGGGCCTTAGCCATAAGGGACTTTAATAGCTACAAGGAAATCGTTCGATGTGCTCTCAATGTTGAGATGGATATTGGAGTAACCCATCTGTTATATGGGTTTGATAAGAAGAGGAAAATGGAATTCAATGGAAAATCTAAAGAGCACACTGAAAAGAAGATAAGCTTTCCCTTATGCTCAAAGTGTGGAAAGAAACATGCAGGGAGTTGTCTTAAAGGGACAAGTAAATGTTTCAAATGTGCAAAGTAAGGTCAACGGGCATTTTAATGCCGCGATGATGGGAATAAGATGTCTAATGATGCAAACAATGGAAGGGATACATAGAATGAACCTACTATACTTAAATGTTTCATGTACAAGGAGATGCGACATTATGCCAATAAATGCCCTAATCCAAGGGTTGATGATGATGGTCGACGTCAACAAACTCTTAAGGCTAAAGACAAAGGAAAGTCACATGCAATTTCTATCAGCGATGTGGAATACGATAACGATGTGGTGAAAGGTACACTTACCATCCACTCTAAAGTAGCAAATGTTTTATTTGATTCTGGATCCACCCACTCCTTTATTTATGAAGAATTTTCTAAGGGTATCACCGTATTACCTCAACAATTAGATGTTGAGTTAGCTGTGACAACACCTAATGGCACAAAAGGTGCATCAAAAGTTTATAATTCTTCTCCAATCGAAGTTTGTGGGAAAGTGATTCATGCAAATCTTGTGATCCTTCCTATAGTGGAATTTGATGTAATTATTGGCATGGATTGTCTTACTCTACATGGATATCATATTAATTTCCAAAGAAGGGAAGTCACATTTCATATTCCAGATCAATCTATGATCGTCTATCGATGCAAGGATGAACATAACCTTCCAGTGGAAATTTCTTCCATTTTATGGGTATTGATTCCACTAAATGATGATTATTTATCTCAAATGGTTGGTGAGAAACTCACGATTAAGAATATGCCCATTTCACGGGAGTTTGATGATGTCTTTCCGGATGAATTACTGGGTCTTCCACCGAATCGTGAAGTTGAGTTTTCAATAGAACTCGTACCGGGTGCTTTGCCTATTTCAAAGACACCTTATAGAATGGCCCCAATTGAGTTGCAGGAATTGAAGAAGCATCTCCAAGAGAATCTTGATAAGGTGTTCATACGCCCTAGTGCGTCACCTTGGGAAGCACCTGTTCTATTTGTTAAGAAGAAAGATGGATCAATGAGACTCTACATTGATTATCGAGAACTTAACAAGATCACTATCAAGAACAAATATCCTCTACCACACATTGATGATTTATTTGACCAACTATGAGGAGATAAATACTTTTCTAAGATTGATCTTCGTTCAGGGTATCATCAATTAAGGGTCAAAAGGGAGGATATACCAAAGACAGCTTTCCGTACAAGGTATGGACACTATGAATTTATAGTGATGCCATTTGGTCTTACTGATGCCCCTGCTATCTTCATGGATCTAATGAATAGAGTCTTTAGAGACTATCTTGATCAGTTTGTGGTAGTCTTTATAGACGATATTCTTGTCTATTCAAAGAGAAAGGAAGAACATGAAGATCACTTGAGAATTATATTGAAGACCCTAAGAAAGGATAATATTTCTACCGAATTTACCAAGTTTGAATTTTGGCTTCAAAAAGTTTCATTTTTGGGTCACATAATCTCAAAAGAAGGGATATATGTGGATCCAGCAAAAACAGAGGTTATCGAAAGATGGTCGAGACCAACAACAGTAACTGAGATCCGAAGTTTTCTTTGTTTGGCTGGATATTATCGACGTTTTGTAAAAGATTTTTCACGATTATCTAATCCACTCACCAAGTTGACTCGGAAAGGAGTTAAGTTTGTTTGGACGGAGGAATGTTAATAGAATTTCAAGGAGTTGGAAAGAAGGTTATCCAGTGCACCTGTGCTCACACTGCCTTTTAGTGGAGAAAGGTTTGTGATCTATAGTGATTCATCCATGAAGTGATTGGGGTGTGTTCTTATGCAAAATGATATGGTGATAGCTTATGCCTCACTACAGTTGAAAATACATGAGGAAAATTACCCAACTCAGGATTTGGAGTTAGCTGCGGTAATCTTTGCATTAAAGATTTGGAGGCATTACCTTTATGGTGAAAGGTGTGATATTTATACTGATCATAAAAGTTTAAAGTATATTTTCACACAAAAGTAGTTGAATATGTGCCAATGAAGATGTTTGGAGCTGATTAAGGATTACGACTGCTTAATTCATTACCACCCTGGGAAAGAAAACAATGTGGCAGATGCATTAAGTCAACAAGACCATGCTAGTTTATCCATGATGAGGATCACAAAAGATCCAATATTTATGGATTTACAAAGGATGGATCTTGAAATTATAATGAAAGGGGAAAAATCTTATCTTTATCAAATGAATGTTCAACCATCTATACAAGTGAAGATTAAAGAGGCACAGAAAGAAGATGTAGAGTTACAAAAGAAGGTGAGAAATATTCCTGAATTCAACCTTGATTGTGATGGGATAATATAGTTCAAGAATCGGGTTTGTGTTCCTCCCATCCCCGAATTAAAGAAGGAGCTGCTGGATGAGGCTCATAGTTCTTCATTCTCTATTCATCCTGGAAGCATAAAGATTTATAGGGACCTGAAAGAGTACTTCTGGTGGGATGGAATGAACAGAGATGTTCCTGAATATGTCTCTCGATGCTTGGTTTGTCAACAAGTTAAAGATGAGAGACAGAAGTCTAAGGGGATGTTACAACCATTACCCATACTCGAAAGGAAATGGGAAAACATCACTATGGACTTTGTCACAGGACTTCCTAAAACATCCAAAGGCCATAATTCTATCTGGGTCATAGTTGATCATCTTACAAAGTCTGCACACTTCATTGATATTAGAGAGGATTTCTCTCTGGATCAGCATGCCAGGATATATATAAAGGAAGTGGTAAGATTTCATGGAGTACAACTTTATATTATATCAGATTGGGATCTGAGGTTTACCTCAATGTTCTAGCAAAGTCTTCAGCATACTCTGGATATAGAGTTGAGTTTCAGCACTGCTTATCATCCTCAGACAGACGGTTAGTCTGAGAGAACAATTCAAACTCTATAAGATATTTTGAGAGCTTGCTCTATGGATTTCAAAGGTGGTTGGGATCAACACCTACCTTTGGTGGAATTTTTTTATAATAATAGCTTTCACTATAGTATTCAGATGGCTCCTTATGAAGCTCTATATGAAAAGAAATGCAGGACTCCAACTTGCTGGGATGAAGTTGGGGAAAGACAGCTATTAGGAACTGATCTCGTTGATGAAATGGAAGAAAAGGTCAGATGTATTCAACAACACATAAGAGCATCTCAGAGGCGACAGAAAAGTTATGCCGACAACTGAAGAAAAGACCTAGAGTTTGAAGTTGGTGATAAAGTGTTCTTACGAATATCCCCCTAGAAAAGGGTTATGAGACTTGGAAAGAAGGGGAAGTTGATCCCTAGATATATCTGTCCTTTCGAAATACTGGATCTTGTTGGGAAGGTAGCTTACCGATTGGCGCTTCCACCGAATCTCTCTCAAGTTCACGATGTGTTCCATGTATCTCTCCTGAGAAAGTACATACCTGATCTTTCACATGTACTTAGCTCAGAAGTTGTACCGCTGGAGAAAGATCTTTCTTATGAAAAACAGCCGATAGAGATTCTAGATCGTAGGGAAAAATTCCTACGAAACAAGACCACTCGATTGGTGAAAGTTTAATGGAGGAACCACCAATTAGAAGAAGCTGCATGGGATCTTGAGGATATGATGAGGGAGACGTATCCTCATCTGTTTATTACAAAGTGACGAATTTCGAGGGCGAAACTTATTTTAAGGGGGGTAGAATGTAACACCTGAGACTTTTATGTTATATAAATCATCAAAGGAATCTTTTTCTACACACAACACTTGCTTGGCTTGCTTTACACAAAATCGCGACCTTCATCGATAGCTTGCGTCGTACGCAATACCGAGTTTCACTAAACAATGATATGCTAATAAAATATTATTAAAACTAGCCATTATGTATAGTAATAACCACTTTTAGAAATTTTAGATATTTTATTTTTCAAAATGGACTTCATTTTTGGATTTGGAATATCGAAATTATCAAAGGGTGAAATTTTGTTATTTTTCTGAAAACTTTCAATTTTTGATGAATAGTGAAACCACTAATTGGTAGTAAAAAAAACAGAATTTTACATAAAACTTAATTTTACCGCTTCTGTGAGTTGAATTTTGAAATTCCGAGAGACACGGTTGATGTCAGTAATTAAAATGTGGTTCAATGAGATTAAAAAATAATTTTATGGTGAATAGTAACTTTTTACTTTTTTTGCCACGGTTAAAAGTGAATAGGGTAATTAAGGGTAAAACTGATATTATAATTATCCTAACACATGTAATAATTCTATTGTACAAGTTTAATTCGATAAAAAACAAACTTAGGAATAAAATATGACCATTTAGGCCCACTTGGATTAGATTAGGACATTTATTATTAATTTATTTAAAGAAGGGTTAAAATAGTTAAAATCAAAGTTTAATAAATAAATCCTTTTTAATATGGGGTTATACATAAGATAAATTCGACTATAAATATTCATTATAAATCTAAAAAGATTTACTACATAATGGTATTTTATTTGTAATTTTTAGACATTAAATAATTTAAATTATTTATGACACAAAGATGATGCGTTAATTATCTTATTTATGAAATATTGACATAATTGATGTTATAAACACCATAATAAATGTAATTTGACCCTTTTTATGAATTCCACTAATTTTATAGATTAATATGACATGTTAGTATTGATTTAATTAACTTTTTTCGAACTAATAATTCTGTTATGATTTTCACAAAAATTAATTACTAAATAGTGTCAAAATTGACATAAAATAGTTTTTAAAACAAATATTATATTAGTAATTGTTATTTTATTCCTAAAAATATAAGGTTCGGCCAAATAACATAGATAAGGTTATATATATTAATAAATAACAACTTGGGGTTCGTTTGGCTACTTATTGTAAGTTTATTAACCTTATAGTATAAGAACACAAGAAGACACGGTAAAAGTAAAACTATTTAACTTAATGTTAAATCAAAATGATAAGGTTAAAATAGGAAACTAAACTTGTCTAAATTCTATTGGATGAGAGGATTTCGACCCATACCTACCTTATCTTCTAAATAAATCAATTTTGAGCTATTTAAAACCTAACTTGACTTTATAATAAAATAATATTTTTAGTTATTCCAAAGGTGCCCCTCTCCTCCCTTATAAAAGGGCACCTCCTACCCCTCTTCCTCACACCACTTTGAGCCTTCAAGCTCGGCCAACCCCTGCCAATTCCTTCTCTCCACTTCCCTATAGACTTCTTATAGGTCCTGGTCTTCTTCAAAGACCAATTGTAGTGCCCTAAAAGAAGGTCTCAAAGATGCACTTCAAAGAAGAGGTAATGTCCGTTACCGATTCATTCATCTTTATTTCTTCTTCCACATCTTCTTCATTAGTTGTTTCATTATGAAGTAATAACATCAGTATCACTCATATACTGATATGTTATTATAAGTATGAAACAACCATATTTCACCATTTATCCATCCTACGGAAAAATAAATCACCGCGCGTGTGTACATACGGAATACCGTCTCCATGCCGTGGTGTAATCTATTTTCCACCACCACCTTACTTGGATGGGTATAATGGTGTACATAATGACTATATATGACTATAATAAAGTGATAATAATTCTGAAATAGTATACATACACTCCAATACAATTCCAAGATCATAGGAACGATATCATCACTCGTGCGTATGTACGGAATACCGTCTCCACGATGTGATGCGACTCGTTCTATATGATCTTCATTTCATAATGATTATATAAATGAATTGAATGAATTAATATGATATATATTACACTAATACCATTCTGGAAATGAGGTATCTATAACATAAAGAGAAGAATAAGAATTTATTCGACAAAACACGCATAAGAAAAAAAATGTTATAAACACCCGAATAACAAGTGGCAATGAAATATTACTACTAAGAAGCTAAGAATATGACCAAATATGATACCATAAAAATAAGTATGATTCTGGAATAAGTCAATAACATTATTTAAATCATTATACGGGAGGTTTGGACACGTATAAAGCATATCGGACCGAAGGTAAAGGAAATATCACAATCTCATTTTTATCCGAGATTGTTTATACTTTGGTATTTACTGGGGTGTATTTTATCATCCACATCAATGTTTCCTCAATATGTAATATTATTTCCATACACCTACAATTTTTTAAATCCAATTTTACCCTTCAGTGAGTTTTTAGTAAAAGATTTGAAAGGAATCTTTTTTCGTTTTTCGTACGAGGTACTTTTTGACTTTTCTGACAAAAGTACGAAGAATGTTTTTTTTAACTTATACGGAATGAATGTATTTTTAAAACAATATTTCCAAGAATATTCCTTTACAAGTTTTCATGTTTATTTTTAATCAAATTCTTTTAGTTTAGAATTCTTTGACATGTTAAGAAAGGAAAAGTGTTTTTTGAAGTAGAAAGGATATTTTCCTCAAGAATGGAGTTCAAGTGTTTTATCAAAATTATTTTCCATCTAAGATAATAACGGGTTATGTTTCCATCCCTATTATTACATTGATTTGATTATGTTGTGATGGAATTATATTTTTAAGAATTCCTTTATCTTATATGAATTTTTTTATGATGTCATGATGATTAAGATTACCATTTTTATTACATGGGTTATGCTATGATGTATGGTTTCTTATTTTGTGGAACACATTAGAATGGTATAATTATGAGATGGGAGGGACCTTTATCTCCCTCCAATTCATTGGATAAAAATTTGATATCTCATGAGATAGACATGGCTGGAACGGTAGGTTATACCGGTTCAGTGAAGCAGTACTGAAATGAGGGTAACTCGGTTCAGAAATGGACTTTGTCCTCTAAGATAGTCTTGGAAATTAGTCTTAACTAATAAGAAATGATTCTATATGATTATGTGTGTATGCCACAAAGTTTCATGTTTTATTTTATGATTATTGGGACTAAATTTAACTACTATGATTTATCCCATGTTATGAAATTATGATCTCTTTTGCAGGTTAAGATTTCCAAAAGTTATGTGCTTATGTATATGATTTGATTGATATTTTTTTTGTTTACCCTTATTGAGAATTTGAGCTCACACTTTTGTATGTTTTATTTCCCCAGGTCAGGAAGAAGGTTATTAAGCAGAATATGCCAAAAAGGGACTCTAGATATGATGAAATAAATGGGAGGCAAAGTAGATGCTTTATAAACCATTTGTTTATGCTTTCCAGTTTCTAAAGACACTATACCTATACGGTCCTTTCATGGTTTTGTTATATGTTGTAACAAGCGTGCTTCAATTTTGAAGTAATAACAATGTATGTAAAGTATGGGTCGTTATACGGTAGGTCATCTTGGAGTTGACCTAGGCGTGTGATAGGCCGGGAAGAGGAGGAGGCAAGATCCTTCATCCTAGATAGGGTCGCAGCTGGGAAGTAGTTTTGATTCCGGTGACGAGTTGGAAACCACTTGGAGGTGGATGGAAGGCCGTATGGTGGCTGAAGCTTCCGAAGGAGGTCGGTGCCCTGGTGCGAGGCGACTCCTGTGGTACAGTAGAGAGGGGCACTGGGGTCTATTGTGGCGCTATGGGTGCTAGGTGTTGTAGACCACCTACGGTGCGGCTTGCAGGTAGGCGACTCCGGGGGGGTTGTGATGTGACGGTAGGGAGCAGAAGCAGGCAGTTCCTGACAACTTAGGTAGCTGCGAATAAGGTGTG
Source organism: Viscum album (assembly GCA_963277665.1). Lineage (NCBI taxonomy): Eukaryota > Viridiplantae > Streptophyta > Magnoliopsida > Santalales > Viscaceae > Viscum > Viscum album. Next base: position 2,093,645,860 of record OY728142.1, read on the forward strand.
GGGTAGCCTTGCACACAACTTGGGAAAATTGACTGCGGGTGGGGAAGACCTACTCCCAGCACTTCCGGTGGCATGATGGGTTGGAGCCGACCCATAAAGTAGCATTGTGTAGGGGAGATGGGATCCATTTTGTCCCCCCTGAAAAACACTTTTTATCTTTTCTTTCTTTCCGCCCCGCCCCACGTTTTCCCTTTGTTTTTTTTCACTTAAGACGTCATTTGATGAATTCCACCCATAATTGTTTTTTCCATTATGTTAATGAGTCATGTCTCCTCCAAATTTTCTACACACAAAAATCTAAACTCTATATGATAACCATTTAATATAATAATAATCAAATTATTATAATAAAATTAAATATTGTTTTTATTATTCTATTATAATAATAAAATAAATATTATGATAATAATATTATTATTATTCAAATTATTAAAATTTTAAAATAACAATTTGTATATATTTTTAATTTTATCTAATGAACCGATCTAAATGTGATCTGTTTTTTGGAATGAATTAAAATTAATACATGTGATAAAACACAAATTTCGATCATATCAACAAATTCCAAAGGGCCATAACATGGCCGTTCGAGATCAGATTTATGCGCGGTTTGAAACTATGTGACCGATTTTTAACCCTCTACATAATTTTAATGTAAATTTAATTTTCTAGGAGCAGAAAATCAATGTGATCCCCCTAATACCACTAAAGGGTTATGAGGCCCAGAGCGGAAGCCAATGGGTCGGTTATTTTAAAATTTTCATCAGCACAATGACACAACTTGTCATCGCTCACAATCTGAGACCTAGATAGGTCCGAGGATCTCACTAAAATTATAAGGAGCACAAAATATAAATGAATACGTACTCATTTCTGGTGGAAAGTGGTAATCCCTTCTCTAGGAAGTTGAGGCCTACGACCACGACACACATGAGATGATTTGAGGTACTATTTGTGTCTACTCAACCCATGCTTCAGTTCATAGAGAATCAGGTGCGAGTCATTCTATATTTTCTGCTGCGCTTTTTTAGAGCTTGGAGATTCCAATGGAGCCGTTGGCTTAATCCTTATGTCTAGGGACTCATAAGGGAGCAAAATCGATGATTACGAACTGGTGGCGGTGGTGTGAGATTACTCTAGGAGGAATGAGTTTCGGTTGGGATATTATTGTAGCGGCGTCGAGGCCTTAAGACTTCATCTTGGGTATGGACTGGTTATCCACAGTACATGCTCAGATCGACTGTATTAGGCACAAGGTGCGGTGTGTCTGCACGGATGGAACTAGGTTCACCTTCACCAGCGAGAAGGGTGCCTCTACATCAAGGGATTGACATACGATGAAGAGGGGGCAGACGATCACACATTAGTTGGATAGTCTCATCCTCAGAGTGGTTGATGTGTGGAGTACGAGTTTCCCTAGTGTGGTGGATCAGTACAGGGAAATTTTTCTTGACGATGTTCTGGGACTACCTCCTCGTAGAGAGGGAGACTTCTACATTGACATGTACCCTAGGACAACAACAATATCTACTCCAACATATCGGATGGATCTTTTGAATCTTTGTGAGCTGTAGGTACAGCTGGAGGACTTGCAGGGGAAGGGATTTATCTGACCCTGTGTTTCACCATGGTAATCCTTGATTTTTTTTCCAAGAAGGCGGATGGGAGCTTGAGACTGTGTTTCGACTACCATCGCCTGAATCAGGTGATCATGAAGAACAAGTACCCACTCTAGAGGATTGACGACCTCTTTGATCAGCTCAAGGGAGCACGATGGTTCTCGAAGATAGACCTTAGATTAGGCTATTAGCAGCTCTGAGTTTTAGACAAGGATGTGCAGAAGACATCATTTAGATGTCAGTATGGCCACTATGAGTTCTTTGTTATGCCCTAAGGCATAACCAACACACCAGTAGTGTTCATGAGTCTCATGAACAGGATCTTCCAGCCTTACCTCGATCGCTTTGTTGTAATATTCATCGACGACATAATGATTTACTCGACTTCTGAGGAGGAGCACGCCAACCATTTACAGGTAGTACGTGACACACTCTGAGATCACCGTCTTTATGGAAAGATCTCAAAGTGCCAGTTATGGATTTGAGAGGTTCAATTTTTGGGACACGTCATCTTAGAGGATAGAGTTGCTGTGGACCCAGTGAAGATCGAGGAAGTACTTGCTTGGGAGCCACCCAGGATTGTGATGGAGGTTCAGAGATTTCTAGGTCTGGTTGGGTACTATCAGAGATTTATGCCAAACATCTCCAGAGTTGCAGCACCGCTTTCAGAATTGACAAAGAATGGGAAAACCTTTGTGTGGTCAGAGAGATAAAGAAAAACTTTCAAGAGATGAGGCAGAGATTGACCAGTGCACCCATCTTGAGACTACCAGAGGAGGGCATTGGGTACGTAGTTTTCTGCGATGCATCAGGGACCAGACTTGGGTGTGTCCGGATGTAGGAGCGAGAAGTGATTGCATATGGTTCATGGTAGTTGAGATAGAACAAGAAGAACTATTCTACCCATGAGCTAGAGTTAGCAGCAGTGGTTTTCGCCTTAAAGATGTGGCGATACTATCTGATGAGATATCGTTTTACAGTCTGTTCTGATCACCAGAGTCTCAGGTACATTTTCTCGCAGATCGACCTAAACCTGAGACACCGAAGATGAATTGAGTTCCTCCAGGACAATGACTTTGAGATAGTCTATACTCCTGAGAAGGGGAACATTGTAGCAGATACTCTCAGCATGAGATCAGGCATTCAGTTGCTAGGAGAGACGATAGAGCAGCTGGCCGTGTTGAAGATATCCTTAGTGGATAGTGAAGGAGCTTTTTTTCTACAGTCTATCACAGTCACTCCTCTACACCATTAGTGCGTCAGAGAGGCAAAGCATGGAGACGTAGACTATGAGATGCGCCGTGCTTAGATATCCTCAGGGGAGGCTCCTAAAGGGTTTTATGACGGTTGGAAGCATGTCATATTCTTCAGGGGACGTACCATGGTACTAGATGCACTACAAGAGGAAGTGCTGAGGGAGTTTCACACTTCCCCTCTAGCGGTACATCCAAGAGTGGTGAAGATGTATCCAGACCTCAGACGACAGCATTGGTGGCCGGGTATGAAGAAGGCGATAGCAGAGTTTGTCTCGCGATGCCTCACTTGTCAGCAAGTGAAGGCCAAGAATCAGGTACAATAAGGCTTGGTACAACACTTAAATGTTCCATAGTTTAAGTGGGACATGATATCTATGGATTTCATGATGGGTTATCCATGTACAACAAGAGGACATGACTTTATCTGGGTGAGTTTTGACCGAATCATCATGTCATCCCACTTCCTACCGATCAGAGAGCAGGGCTTAGTAGAGATCATAGGATGCCTCTATGTTCAAGATATCGTGTGGGTTCATGGTGTGTCATTGACTATTATCTTAGATGATGGTGCTCGTTTCACTTCCTGGATATGGAATGGGTTACATGAGGCTTTTGGCATGCAGCTTCTCTTGAGCACCGCCTTCCACCTTGAGACATATGGTTAGACTAAGAGGACAATTAAGACTCTCGAGGACATGCTTCTTTCATGTGTTTTGAACTTTTTTCACAGTTGTGAGGATCAATTAACCTTGGTGGAGTTTGAGTACAACAATAGTTACAACTCCACCATCGGGATGGCACCATACGAGTCACTGTATGGCCGACCATACAGATTACCTCAATGCTGGAAAGACCCCAGGGAGTCAGCACTTGTAGGACCAGAGATTGTTCAGGCTTTGACAGAGGAGTTTTATATCATCCTGGAGCAGATAAATATTGCACAGAGTAGACATAAGTCCTATGCAGATAGGAGATGGAGACAACTGGAGTTTGAGGATGGTGACCACGTCTTCTTACGGGTCTCACCTCGTCAAGGTCTATGGTGATTTGGCTGAGGCGGGAAGTTATCTCCACGTTTTATCAGAACGATCTAGGTCCTCAACAGAGTAGGTGAGGTGGATTACCGCCTAGCCCTTCCACCTTAGTTGCATCTGGTGCATAATGTCTTCCACGTATCTCACCTGAGAGATACGTGCACGACCCGTCCCACATCATCGACCATGGAGAGATATACATCGATGACGGGGATACATTCATACACGTACCAGTGGAGATTGAGGATCGATAGGAGTGGGTCCTGCATGGACGGTCTATACCTCTGGTGCGCATTTTCTGGCAGCACGGGAACCTCTAGGAGAGCACATGGGAGCGGGAGGATCAGATGCTTTCTCAGTACCCTCATTTGATTCCCTAGTGTGTGTTATAACATTATGGGGATGTAAATCACTAAGGTGGGGTAACTTAATGACCCGGAAAATTCATGTAATTTTTTTAAAAATTTATTGGGAATTTTACGGGTCCGCAGTTTCTGACGACGCCTGATTCCAAGGCCCGGTGTGCCCAAAATCAATTTCTGATGTTTTATTCGGGTACGTTCAGTAGACGTACGAGCGGTATTTTCTATATTTTGAACCGGTGTTCAGTTTTTAAATACGAGGTCACTGATGAACTCCTAGCGCTGTTGTTCTCTTAAGGGGACCTTTACCGCAGTTGCTTTTTATGCCGGTTGAATGTTAATTTTTTGAGAATTTTATTAAACTAAATAAAATAATGTGTTACATAGTTTTATTTAGGGTGGTGGTTATTTCCTCCAAGAGGGAGTTGGAGGTGGGGCCCACACCCCACATAACCTCACTTGGGAGGATATAACTAAGGTTGGGGCCCACATGAGCCTAACCCCTCATCTTCCCCTTTAACTCCCCATTAACTCTCTTTAATTAATTTGACACCTCCCCTCATTAATTGAGACTCTCCAACTCCTTCTCTCTCCCATAAATTTGTAAAGACGTTTTAATTAATTTATTGAACTCCACAATTAATTAATTAATTAATGTATGTTTTTGAATTTAGAAAATTATAATCCATCCTTTAATATAGGTGGTGTGTTTTTATTTTTAGTTTGGTTGGAGATTTTATTTTGGGGGGAAGGCTTTGGGATAATACCCCATCTCTGACGAAGAATGCGAGGGACTTCTCCAAAGACACTTCCTATTTGGACGCACCCAGACGTCATCGGAATCGACATCCATCTTCCACGATGCCCGACTTCCACGACACCATCTTCTGTGGCTCATCGACGTTCAACATTCCTTGAATCGAGGTATGGTGTTATGATCAATTTTTAATTGAATAAAATTGTACATCATTCTTCATTGAAAATCATGGATTGTCTTCGGCATATTGTTATCTCCTAATGCGGAGGACGCGGGCCGAATGAACATGTCCCGATGAACCTCCATTTCTTCTTTGATATTTTTGAGGCATCGACTAGAGGAGGCGGTGTCCGGAGGTGACGGCGACCGAAAGCAGTGTATGTGCACCGGTCGCGTAGAGGAAACCGCGGCCTGTAGTGAGGGCCGCTCGGATGAAGTGAACTGGCCGGCCGTAGCCGGCTGGGATGGAGGACCATGGAACCCCCTTGGCGCCACGCTATGGGAAGACTGTGGCCCACTCTGCAGGACGCTTTCCAGACGAAGCGATCGACTATGGTCGGCCAAGTAGAAGACCACGACGCCATGAGGGGCCTCGCTGCGGAGGAACCGCGGCCCATGCTCTGTGGGCTGCTTCAACGGGTGAACCGGCTGACCGCCTGCCAACCGGGGTGAAGGAAGCCGCGGTACCCGATGGTGTAGCTTGGGAGGACAGCAGCCCGTTTTACAGGCTGGTCGCCCTAGAGAAGACTAGCTGAATTCGGCCGGCCGGGCAGGAGAGGCGGCGTCGCTCGACGCCGCCATTGCATGAAACCGGGGGGTCGTGCCCCTCACTACACTTGTCCAACTAGCCCAACTGCGAACAGATGCGGGCCGGGCCACAACACCGGTCGGGCCACACCCCACCGAGCCAGGCCAACCCTCCATCTGGGTCGGACCCACCGAGCCAGAACGGGCCGACCCGCCAGCCCACAGGAATTGACGGGTCGGGACTGTTTCGCTCAAACGTGCATATCGTTAAGACCACGAATCCGAACAACATGTTGTGTATGGAACTGGGAAATTTGTGACGAGGCGGTCCTTTTTTGATACATTAAGTGAGTATTGGACATCTTTGTAAAATGGCCAGGTTTGGAATGATCGTAATTTCTACAGGTCCCTTGGTACAGAAAAGCAAATAACTCTCAGACCGGGCGTCCAATTGACGCGCTGTATGTTGCGTTGGGTTCCTTTTGATGAGACGGAACTTCAGGAGACATCAAAATTGGTCTTCATGATATTTTATGTTTCGACACCTTTTCTTGAGGAGTGAACCCAACTGGAATCGAGCGTGCTGTGTGTGGGAACCCTAGAGAGAGATGCGACAACGACGACTACTGTATTGGGATCCTCAGTGGGTTTGACATAGATGAATACTATTCTTGTATATTATGTGAGTCCAAAAATTTGACCACTGTACTTGTATCCTATGTGGGTCTGACAGAGCATCTAGTCTTGTATCATCTGTGGGTCCGATAACTTAGCTGGTTATGTATTCTTTATGGGTCCGACAGCTTAGATGTATAAGTGACTACATCTGATCATCTCAATCTCTATAAGAAATATGTTTACCTATGTGAGATGAGTCTTGAATTTCAATCATTATCATTGATGTGATTGACATTACTTCCTGTGTGGACTGGGTTGTGCTTGGGATATAGAGTTGGAGGCAAAATAAGATTGATAACTTAGGTATATGTATGGGCATATACCTAAGTAGGGTTGGTTGAAACTTCGTACTTGTATATTTCTGCTATGGTTTATCCTTTGTGTATTTTGGGAGACCATTGGGGGTCTCGGGGTACTTAATGAGTATTGTTATACTCACCCCTGCATGGTCTATGCCCACACTTCATTGTGTTGGATGCAGACGATGGACAACGTTGACAGATGCCGAGAGCGAGCCCAGACTGGACAGTACCCGGAGGTGGACCACATGGCGAGATGGTACACAGAGCAAAATGATAGACATGGAGTGCTGAGGTGGACATATATACCTACCCTTTAGGTAGGATACTCAGAGGATATTCCAAGAGCTTCCCTTTTTGGCTGTTTTCCCCTTTTTAGTTTCACTTTCTTCCTATTGTACATGTACTTTATTGTTGGGCTTGTATTTCCAGCCCCCCTTTACTATCAGCACTACTTTCTGTATAGATTATTCACTTAGTGTTTACATCCTATTGAGTACTCGGTTGTGTTTGTTTACTTTAATAAAGGTAATTCCTTCCCATATTAGGAATTTACACCTTTTTTTCTAGTCGCCAGCCCCAGGCTTATGGAAGGCGAGATTATGGTAGTCACGACACAGGTCCCGAGGATGGGTTGTGACAGAGGTCGACTGAAACTAGTGAATAGAGATCATCACTTGAGGGATACAATGTAGGAACCCTCTAGATTATCTACACGCACATCAAAACCCCACATGAGCATCAATTGTCAAATTTTGGGTGCTAGTGAGGAGATCCAACAGTGCTTTCAACGTCCAGATGATCACCACGTCAAGAGGCCTTTGATGCTGATGAGATATATTGATCTAAGCTTTTTAGATTGAGAGCTTATCTCAATTTAGTGAAGGATTAGAGAGAGTCTCTCAACATTAATTCCATGAAAGTGAAAGATTAGGTATTATCCCATCATGAGAGAGCCTCCTCTTATTTTTAATGTGGAGTTTTTAAATTCATGGTTGGGTTCTCGACCCCTGTTTGTTTTAATGTCCACTAAATAAAAAATTTTGATAGACTCAATAACACAAATATTATTTATTATTTTGTCACATACTTATAGTATATATATAATATATTATGTGATAAAAATTGAGCCTTTTAACTCGACTTGTTGTCCCACTTAATATTAAACGAACCTAGAGTATTAAACTAATATTTGTTCGATTAATATTTTCTCAAATTTACTTGACTTGTAAATAAATTTAAAAAAAATTTAATCCCATATAATCATAACGTGAATGTTAATGAATTTATTTAAATATTTTGGTGTTCGAAAACATGGAGAATTTTCAATATCGTTGGCGGGGCCCACCATGTCCATATATCTATTCAACTAAATAAGGAGAATCCTTGAATATGTTATTGTGTGTGACCATCTATGACCTTATCTCGATAGAAGTGAATCAATCCACAGACCAATAGTGGAGTCTAGAGAACCATCATTTCCCCATAATAGATAATGATTTTCATAGCAAAATATACCAATCTACGAACACTAACTGTGTACTATAATCTATTTGTCAATTAATATATCATAAAGTTGGACACATACTTGCATCATCATCCTTTTCGTGCTTTATTTTTTGTTGAACATACTAGATGGATTGGTCTTTCGACTATTTTGAGCATGAAATTATGATGGAATCTCCATCCTAATCAACCAGGCTTGAGATATATACCTTCCTAAACATTTAGGCAAAAAAACCATTCTTGACCATTCAACCAATGTCATTCCACCAACGTCGCACCGAACACATGCTACCTCTCCATGGTTTCAATACCATGGTTTTTAAATAGTATCAATGTACATAATCAAATGGTACACACTGATAATGATCTCATGTTAAGAGACCAATACACTTGTTCATAGATAGGAAAAACCAATGACACCCAAAACATGTGGTGATTCTATTGGAGGGTTTATCCTCATGATCTCACTACTGGAAATCACCAAGTGCCAACTTCATGAGATGAAATCTCAATGCTAATGATCCCCAAGCACCTGATTGTCAAAAATCATCTATGTCCAGTCAGTATGATGTATCATGACCATATAACAAATTTATATGATTAATTTCCTAGTAACACCAGGTTCTCTATATAGCTATGATCTACTATAGCCTTTCAATAAAACAATTAATGTTTGTAAATTACCATTATAATAGTGGATGTTGAAAATTATACAGTATAATTGTAAGATGACATTATGTATAACTAACTGTACACATGATATGGTCATCAAAAGTAATACATAGTAGGGTCTAAGGGAACCCACTATTTCAATTATTACAAATCCGCTTGAGGGTTTGAAAATGCACTTTAATGATATAAAAATAACGATATATTCAACGATAAGAGTTTTTATATCAACATTACTAGGTAAAGTTAAATTATATCATGATGGAAAATTATTTAGAAAAATTATTTAGTTATGTGTTTTTGTTAAGGTTGATGAGGACTCTATAATGGTTTATTATATTTTAGAGGTATGTGTGTACTGTGAATTTAAAAAAAATTAATCTGAATTCTATTGATAATATTTATTTTATATTATTTATGATTTTAATCATCATTTTGAAAAAAATTCTCTTCATTAAAAATCCTATTTCTATCAAAATAAACGTGTTGTACCACATGGGACCTAAAAGGATACTAACGATTGATATTGTATATAATAATTTAAGGGTTTATATGATTTTTTCCATGTGTAGTCATATTGTGACAAGTCAGAAATTCAAGTCCCAAAGAAAAACATATATGAACTATTGAGTTTAATGCCATTAAAAAAATTATCGAGGTTACATCAATAAGTGTTATGGCATCCAAAATAGAATTTTATGTTTCAATCATATTTAATCTCCCCCATGTGGATTGAATTTATCAAAGTAATTTAAAGATTAAGGATTCACTGAAAATCAATTTTCTATCAAGGAAGGTGAATGGGTTACGGTGGATATTAGGGAATCCATGGTAAATACAGTACAATTATTCAAGATAGTTGTATACCAAACAACTATACATAATTATATTGAGTTATTGTGACTTTTTTGAATTTAAATAATGTTACATTATGATTTATGTTCCCCTTAGAATACATGAGAGTTTGATGGATTTTAGTGTTTTTCAAGGATGACTTAATGGATCGAGGGGATTGAATGTACCATGTTATTTGTGTTTTTCCCAAATAGGGATTCCTAAATAAACCATATATTTGATCTAAAACTCATGTTGTTCAATGTGGTACTTTACAATGATGTCACATGTAGTAATTTCTTTTTTAAAAAAGAAGCCCAGGAAGTTTTCTCTAATAAAGAAGTCCAAAGATAAAATCAAGATAAATTTAATAAGTGAAATACGTAATGATTATGGTCATTATGGTTTGATAATTATCTTGTATGTTTATATTATTTATTGAGGAAAACTCATTGTAGTTTAAGGTATGGATGTGTAGTTCACCATCGTATAGTTTATTCCATTAATCTATAAGTACATTGGAATAAATAGTTTTAATGGAATGAGTGGGGGACATATGGATGATTATTCCTTGATGTTTCTGTCATTACATTATCTCAACGATGAAGTATGTATTACTAAAATAAGGTATTATTACATCATAAATGCCTACTAGTGGATTAGGATGAGTGTTTTAGCATCACCATTTATGGAATATCTCAATGTGAGGAATCATTAACTGTGTCCTCATAAAAGTTGGGAATGTTGTGGACCATAATATCTAACATATAGACATAAATAAAAGTTTAAATGTCTACTATAACAATTATAATTATGAAATAGATTCATTTAATTAGGTATTCCAGGAATATTATCCATATTATCATGTTTTTATGTGATAGAAAATTCCATAAGGTCTCATAAATGGAAGAAAATTGAAATTATTTAACGTATCTATAAGAATTGAATCCACATTAATTAATGTGTTTTCAATTATATTGGAATTTCAATGGGTTTGAGATGTTTTCATGAAAAAAGGGTTCATTATGGTTTTATGGAATCACAATAAGTTTCATATATTTCAGTATGGGTTGAATTTCATTGTTATGATATAGGGATTGGTTTAGATGTATGTAACCATGTATGCTTCAGAAAATGGATACATGACTATTTTATTTTCTTATATAGTGGTTTTGACAACATGTGTATTCAATATTCGTGAAAACCCATAAATATCACAATTATTTGATTTATGATATGATATTGGCTTGTTAGTCGTATGAATTATATAAGAATAATAAAAACTACATTATTTTAATATATATTTGTAAGAATAAATAATTAAATATAATGATCATAAAATATTTATTAAAAAATTATGTCTAATAAATATTTTCTTATTCTTTTTATTTTTGATTGAAATGAAAAAATTAGTATATGGAAGGCATATTACCTCTGTGGGGATTACAGAAAAATAATGATCCATGTTCATAGAATGAGGATTTATCTTCATTACAACTTGTTATTAAACCATCATTATAGAATAGTATTCGTGAAAAATGGTAAAATAGGTATTTGGAAAGCCTATCACAAAATAAGAAGATAACCCAATTAGAGGGATCTGATCATATTATATATCCGTTGTTTACACCATTCATAAAATGTAGTGCATGTACCATATGGATTGTATCATCTTATATCTCACAGAATCCATTCGTTATGTAACATAGGTTTATTAAATGATCTCCTTGAACTAATTTTTAATCAATAAAAGAAATGACTAGTTTTTTAATAGATGATTAAACATAACAGGAGGATGGGTCTTCCAGCCAACGGAATATAATATTTTCTGTGAAATATTGAGCATGGTTTTGTTTAATTCACATAAAACTAAATTGGATGTAATTTATATTTTGGCTCTAACATAATTTATTTTTGGAATTTCACTATTAGGAATATGATTTAGGAAACATTTACTATATTTTAACCTCAATAAAATGGAATCTATAAAATTTCTATTCATTTACTGGAAATTAATAATAAATCCACCTTCACAAAAATCCTATAAGGAATTTATTGATAACATTTATACACTTTTTGAATTCATTCCAAACTCTTTTTAATGTGGATGTATAAAAATATACCCATTTTGAAGAAAAAACTTAATTCAAAATAGAATATATATCTTAATTCTAAATTATGTAACCCATAATTCTATAATCGAATTGAAAATAAATAAAATTTCATGGTTTAACTTTATTAATAAAAGAACACCCACAAGAAAACAATCAATACTATAGAATGAAACAAGGGTTTTAGTGAGATATAAATATAAAAAAATTAATATGTATACGATAATTTAGACCACAAGATGTATCATATATATATAAATATATCCATATAATTCATTTATTGATTATATTGAGTGACCTCTATATTTGGATCCAATATATATTTTTTAGCTATACTAATTTACTCTGGATTCTCCAAAATAGATAGACTAGGTTAACAAATACATCACATTGAATTTAATGAATAGATGATTATATAAAATTTCCCTAAAAATAATTGAATACATCATATGTTACTCAACTATTCATATCGATGAATTTTATGAATCTAATTCAATCAAGGGCCAAGATTCCTTAACCAGTCACACAAGTAGACTATTCCCCCTTTTATTATGCTTCATCAAACAGAAAATCAACAATAAAAACAACTTCCCTTTATTTAATATGAATAAGGTATTAAATAAACGATATTAAGGTATAACAGTTCTCCTAATAATTATTCCTACAACATGAGGAAAAACTATTTGTAATAATCAATCACCACAATGTATATCAATGACTATATGGAATTCCATTAGTTATAATGTGGGGGGGGTATATCCAAGAAATATTTTTCTGTGTATTATCTCAGGAATATATTCATTGAATCTAATATACAACTATTTATGATTCATAAATGAATCTATTCATTCCAACCATAAAATATCATCAAAACCCATATACCTCCATTGTGATTGTCGATTATGGGAAACTCAAGGTCAAAATTTTAGTGTATATTATCTTTTTTTGTTCATGTATTGTATATTTTAGCTCATATGAATGAATGATAATGGGATATTTATGTTATATATAAAATGATGAAACATTATTCAACCATTAAAAAAATCTCTTTAACATTAAATACCATGTTATATAATATTATCATCATGTAACACCCCAAGCTTCCACGGTACGCTTCTCTTTAAATAATACAATACCGTGTGTTGTACGCAACTTCAATTTTTAACACAACATAACCAATAAAACTAGACGTTATGAATAGTAATAACCACTTTTTGAAATTTTATAAATTTTATCTTTCAAAATGGGATTCATTTTTATATTTAGAATATTGAAATTAGTTACGGTGAATTTTTGATATTTTTCAGAAAACTTTTAATTTCTGATGAATAGGGAAAACACTGAGTTATTGTTTAAAACTGAATTTTTATTTAAATTTATAATACATAAAAATAGATACATAATACCTATATATTTTCATTATAATTCAATGGAGTCAGTTTATAATAATTTTAGAAATATAAAAATTTTATTGTACTTTTTACCGTCTTTTACCCACCTCCTAGGAGCATTTGCAAATTTACATAAAAATTAATTTTTCCTCTTCTGTGAGTGGGATTTTGAAAATCCATGAGACATAGTTGATATATGTAAGTAAAAATTGTTTGAATGAGATGAAAATAGTTTTTGATGAATAGTAACTTGTTACTTTTATTTACCACTGTTAAAAGTAATTACGGTAATTACGGATAAAAATGATATTATTATTACCCTAACATATGTCCTAATTCTATTGGATAAGTGTAATTCGACCAAAAAAATAATTTGGAATAAAATATGATCCTTTAGGTCCACTTGGATTAGATTAGGACATTTATTATTATTTAATTCAAAAAAGATTTAAAAGTGTTAAATTCAATGTTTAATAACAAAAACATTTTTATTATAGGGTTACACATAATATAAATATGAAAATAAATATTAATTAAAAAAATAAAAATATTTCCTACATAATGGTATTTTATTTATATTTCATATAAATTAAATAATTAATATTATTTATGACACAATGATTATGTAGTAATTACTGTATTAATGAAATATTAAAATAATTGATATTATAAATATCCAAATAGTTTTAATTTGAGACTCTTTATGAATTCCACTAATTTTATAGGTTAATATAACATATTAGGGTTTGTTTGATGAATTTTTATCGAATTAATAATCATGTTATGAATTAAAAAAACAAAATACCAAATAGTGTCAAAATTGACATAAAAGAGTTCTTAACAAATTTTATATTATTAATTGATATTCTATTAAAAAAAATATAGTGTTCCGCCAAAAGACATATGTAATGATATTTTTATCATTAATAAACCACTTGGGGTTTGCTTGGAAGTATATATTATATTTATTAACCATATAATATAATAATACAAAGAGACATCGTAAATGTCAAACTATTTAACTAAGAGTTAAATCTAAAATATAAGGTTAATATAGTGAAAAAAACATGTCTAAAACCTATTAGTTAAGTGTTTTTCAACCCATCCACCCATTATAAATTAAATAATTCATTTTGGAGTCATTAGAAACCGAAAATGATATTATTTTAAAATAATATTAATAGCTTTTCCTAAGATGCCCCTCACCCCTCTTATAAAATGGAAATCCCCCTTCTCTCTATTTTACACCTTCAAAGCCATTTGTATTGGACAAATCCTAACCAAATACCCTCTGAAATGTCCTCCCTTCATCCTAGAGGCTTTACTTTAGTCATAATTCCCTCCTAAGGATCCCTTTTGATCAAATCAAAAGGAAGAACCCGAAGAAGAGGTAAATATTTCATCACCTCTTTCAAGTTCATTTCTTCTTCCACTTCCTCTTTATTTGTTTTTTTCATTATAAAATAATAAATCAAATATATTATTTATACTGTGTTGTTATTATAAATATTTTACAACAAAATTCATTATTCTATTCATCTTTTGAATGACATATCACCATATGTGCGTGCGTACAGCTTACCGTCTCCACGTCGTGGAGTAAATGTTATTCAATACATTATTATTTGAATGTGTATAATAATGATGTGTAATTAATGTAAATAATAAATGTAATAATATAATTATTATTTATATTTGATATACCATCCAATTATATATTATTTTAATATCAAAATAATGTTATTGTTGCTTGAGCGTACGTACGGATTACCGTCTCCACGAACACTATGAGATTCATTCCCCAACATATCCATTCAAGATTAATTTTTATTAGGTGATTAAAAACAATTTTTAAAGACATAATATCATTAAGAATATGAATAAGATACATCCAATCCATAAAAAACATTACTTACCTAACAAATCATATAAAGGAAAACGAATCAGTTAACACCCAAAACGACAATAATACTAAAATATTATTAACAATGAAATATTAAAAGATCATATATGATATAATATTAAATTATATGATTAATTTATAGTATAATAATAATTATTTAACCATTATACAGGATTTTAACCTACCCTTGACCAAGTAAAAGTACATGGTAAGTGTTAATTTCACAATCTCTTCATTATCTGAGGTTGTTTATACGAAATTATATACTGGGACCACTTTATCATCCACATCAATGTTTCTTAAAAATTTATTACAAAACATTTTTACTATTTTCTAGACAATGTGTTAAGGTCATTTATAACCTTATTTGACGTTATATTTTTTGAAAGAAATCTTTTTCTCGTTTTCCAAAAAAGGAACTTTTTTACCTTTTCGATAAATTTATGGTAAGAATGTTTTTTAACATATACGTCGGGTGAGGCTATTTTCTGCCAGTATAACATTGTCGAAGATTCCATTAAAATTTTATAAAAATACTTTCAAAATAAATTTTTTCTTAAATTATTTCAAAATAGAATGAGATATTTCTCTAATAAAGGTTTTTATTTCATCTATGTCAACATCCTTTCATGGATTTTATGATTATTTGAAGTTTATTTTTTATGATACGAAACATCCATATTGTATTGGAGATTTTGTGATATGATTGACTATGAGCGTTTTATTTTTAAAACCTTTAAATTTTATTGAACAATTATTGACATTTCATATATTAGTTTTAATATGAATGTTTATGTTATGTTTAAACCTTTTCATATGAGGAATACATTAGACTTAGTAAGTGACGGGTGGAGCCCGCTATAGCTTCTCAATGCATCAGTAGGTGTCATGAGAAAAACTAGTGTCTTGGCATAAGGCTTTGATGAAATATGATTTGTAGTCTTGGCACAAGTTCTTGACTATGTGGTTATTAAATTCTGGCATTATGCATTCCATCATTTTGAAAGTGGATGTTGATATTTAATGTGATTATTCTACTAGAAGAATATCCATTTGAATAAGTAAATAGAATTATTTTATTTTTTTCTTTTCCATATTATGCTAAATTTTATTTCTAAAAGGATTTTGTTTTATTCTTATACATTTCCTTAAATTTTTATGCTTATTTATGAAAGTTTCTGCTATATTATTATCATCACTAAGAATCATAGAGAACCCCTTTCTATGTTTTATATTACCTAGGATGCGAAGAAGTATATTATGACTGACCTATATGGATAGTATATGGGATATTAGTGTTGACTATGGAAACAATTTTCTTGTAGTTTTCCATTTTATGATGTAATGTAAACCTTAATAATGTATCTAGTAATTCCAAGGTTACTAAACTAATCGGTCTTTCGAGACTTGATCTTTTGTGATTGTGCCAATGATACATAATAATGCACTGACATTATTTAAATATGGTCGTGGTGTTACAGTTTGTATCAGAGGATATTTAGTAGAATCCATGGAATCTAGATTTAGATAAACTCTAATTAGAGCACATTACCTTAAGATAAAATTTTAGGATTAGTATAGAAGGACTTCCTAGAATTTTGGTATTATAGATATTTTTTGAGTTTTCCTAGAAATACATCCCTGTCTGGATACGAGTAGGTAGACGCAGCTCTGGCACAGACGTACCTAGGGGTAAAAGCCAAAAACACCGCATTGATCTAGACTTGAATGGGAACTCGTGAACCAAAATGGGCCTTGCTGCACTTTTGGTTACGACACTCCCGAGGGATATTCTTAGGATAATTGTCAATTTTATTAAAAACCATTATGAAGGGTTTAGGGGTATATAATTCCTCAATGAAAATGATTTTATGATTATGGATTATATCCATAAACTATTCAGTTTATGTTAAGTGTTTGACAAGTTTTGAATTATATATTTCGATTCATAAACTAATCTATTTTATGCCATTGTTTAGAAATTTACTTAGTGGAAGGAAAGGAAACTATATCAATGCATGCACTCCATGTTGGGATTTCCCTCCTGCTCAAGATAATTATAAGGGAGCTAGTGATATAACTGGTGCTGATCAGCTTATCACCATACTAGGACAACTCACTCAGGTTATGAATAATAACCTTACCCGTATGGAGCACCCTGATCCGCAACATGGAGTATCAATGTCATATCATTTCATGAGGCAAAAACCACCAATGTTCAATGGGAGTAAAAATACATTACTCACTAAGAAGTGGGTAAATTCCTTAGAGAAAATATTCCATTCCATGGGGAGTAGTGAAAGGGAAAATATTTCCATGTCAGTTTACCGCCCCACTGGAGATGTTGATCAATAATGGTCATTGATTCAAAAGAAAAGTAAGATGATGAAGTATCAAATATGGAATGGAGGGAGTTTAAAGAGGCTTTCTCAGAAAAATACTTTCCTCATTACTAACAAGAAGATATAGAAAGGAAATTTTTGAGTCTAAGGCAAAAGGAGGATGAGAATGTCATAATGTATGAAGTTAACTTTACAAGGTTAGCGTGTCTTGTTGCAGATTTTATATGTTACCCAATAATTTTGATTGATCGTTTCATTGATTGGATAAAACCATTTCTCCATCGAGCATTAGTCTCAAAATCCTTCTCATCGTATGAATATATTGTCTCATGTGCTATCAAGACAGAAATAGATTTCTTTATGTCTTACAACTTTAAAGCAAATCAACAAAAGATGAGATCTACTGAACACTCTAGAAATGGAAATAATGGGAATAAGGGAAATGTTGTATATCAATACTGTTGTAAATTTGGGAAGAAACACCCCAGTACTTTCCTAAATGAGATGTGATTCTGTTATAGGTGTGGTGAAAAATGCCACCATGCTTGTGATTGCAAGGGAAAAAAGAGGTTGTCGATGATGAATGCAACAACTGTAGAGAAAGGGGGAATTATGCTAATGAATTTCCTAAGCGTTAGGGGAACATACTTCAGAAAAGGAAAAGGGATAAAGGCCAAGCTTATGCTATCACTAATGCTGAGGTTGAAGCTCCAAAAGACATAGTGGAAGTTAATTTCATTATTTTCTGAAGTTTAGAAAATTCTTTATTTGATTCTAGAACATTGCATTGTTTCATATGTTCACAGTTTTCTACAAAAAATAGATATTTCTAATAGTATTTAACAAGTGAGTTGTTAGTCAAAACTCTTAAGGGAAGTATCATTGCAACAATGTTTTATGAATTTGTCCCAATTAGGGCATATAAATGTTCTTTATCTACTGATCTCATCTTGGTACCCATGATTGAAATTTATATAATCCTCAGTATGGATTGGATTTCGGACAATGATGCAAAAATTTAATGAAACAAGAAGGAGGTTATGATTTTTTATGACGATGATAATGAATGCCTTATCTTTCGAGCAAAATCGTCACCACCTGATTCTTTTCTAGATCCTCCCCCAGTAGCTCAACTAAATTCAATTATTCGGGAGGAATAGAATGAAATAACTGTGGGTGAAGAAAGTAATTTTCAAATTGAGGATGTACCTATTGTATAAGAATATGTTGATGTGTTTCTAGAAGATTTACCTAGACATCCTCCAGAATCAGAATTTGATTTTTCCATTGATTTATTCCTGGATCAAGGCCCATATCGAAGAACCCTTATAGAATGGACACTATGGAATTAGTGGAACTAAACATTCAACTATAAAATTTAGTAATAAGAGATTTATTTCCGTAGTGTTTCTCCATGGGGAGACCCTATATTTTTTGTTAAGAAGAATGATGGTTATATGAGGTTGTGCATTGACTACAGGGAAATCAATGTTATAACCATAAAGAACATGTATCCCCTACCTCGCATTGATGATTTATTCAACCAACTTCATGGAGCTCAATGCATTTAAATGATTTAACATCGATCTAGATACCATCAGTAGTGCAAGAAGAAGGAAGACATTATGAATACAACATTTCGAACCAGGTACTGGCATTACGAGTTTACAGTAATGCCTATTGGATTGACTAATGCAGCCTCTTTCATCAAGGATCTAATGATTTATGTTTTCAAGGAATATCATGATGACTTTGTAGTGGTATTTATTGATGATATCTTGGTATAATACAAATGGTATGAATATCATGAAAATAACATGATCATTATCTTGAAGACTCTTACAAAAACTGAATTATATGGTATGTTTAGCATGTGTGAATTCTGGCTTCAAGAGATTTCTTTTGATGGACATATTTTCTAAAAGTATGGAATATCTGTTGATCCATCAAAGACCAATCCAATCCAAGAATGTCCAGAACCAACAAGTATAACTGAGGTACATAATATTATTGGTTTAATAGGTAATTATTGGTGTATCTTCCAGAATTTTTCCCGATTGGCTAACCCATTAACCAAGCTCACATGTAAAGGGGTGAAATTTGTTTGGACAAAACAATGTGAATAATGTTTTCAAGAATTGAAGAGAATATTAGTCAATGCTCCTATATAGACTCTACCATTGGGGAATGATGGATTTGTATTTTATATTGATGCTTCAAATAATGGACTTTGTTGTGTCCTTATGGTGAATGATAGGGTTATTTCTTATGCATCACGATAGCTAAAAATTCATGATCAAAACTATCCTACTCATGATCTTGAGTTATCGGCTATAATATTTGATTTGAATATTTGGAGACACTATCTCTATGGTGAAAAATGTGAGATATATATTCTGATCACAAGAGTTTGAAGTATATTTTCTCACATATAGAACTCAACCTAAGGAAAAGGAGATGGCTTGAACTACTCACAGATTATGATTTCACAATACACTACCTCCCAGGGACGGAAAATTAGGTGGAAGATGCTTTGAGTAGAAGGGCTCGTGGAGTTTTGAACAAGATGAGAGTTGAAAAGGATCCAATATAAATAGATATAGTAAATATGGATATGGGAATAAATATGGAAGGTGAAACATCAGTACTTTTTCAAATGTTTTCCAAACCATATTTACTAAAAAAATAAAGAGTTCTTAGGTTGATGATGAGGAGTTTCAAAAGAATATTAAAGCTGTAAATGATGGGAGATTGAGTGACTTCGTATATGAATATGGAATTTTAAAATTGGGAAGAGACTTTGTATTCCTGAAATACATGATCTAAAAATGGAATTGTTTGATTATGATCATAGTTCCAATTTCTCTATTCACCTTGGTATAACTAAGATATATAAAGATTTGAAGGAACATTTTGGGTGGGACAACATGAAGAGGAAGATTGATGATTTTGTATCAAGATGTATGGTTTTTCAATAAGTGAAAGCTGGAAGGCAACATCCTGGAGGAGTCATGAAACCTCTTCCCAAACCTGAGTAGAAATGGGATAATATTACGATGGATTTTTTCATGGTAATACCAAATAATCATAGAAGTAATGATGCTATATGGGTCATTGTTGATTGTCTTACCATGTCAGCACATTTTCCTACTGTAAGAGAAGACTTACCACTTGAACGTCTAGCAAGACTATATATTCATGAAGTTGTTAGACTTCATTGATTACCCCTATCAATTGTTTCTGACTGTGATCTACTATTTACATCAACATTCGGGAAAAGTCTATAGAAATCCCTAGTTAGTGAACATTGTTTGAGCACTGCCAACCACCCTCAAACTGATGGACAAATAGAATGGACTATTCAAACCTTAGAAGACATGTTGAGATCATTTCCACTTGACTTTCAAGGTATGCGGGATCAATATTTACTTATAGTAGAATTTTCCTAATACAATATCTTCCATTAAAGTATTCAGATAGCACAATATAAAGAATTATATCGAATGAGATGTCGCACACCAACCTGTTGGGATGATGTTGGTGAAAGAAAACTTGTAGGCCCATAATTGGTGAAGGAAATGATGGAAAAGGTGAAGTTAATCCAAAACCACATCAAATCATCTCAAAGTAGGCAGAAGATCTATGCCGAAAACCGATGGATGGATTTGGAATTTCAGGTAGGAGATCATTTTTTCTTGAAGGTATCTCCATGGAAGGGTGTTATATGTTTCATTAATAATGTTTAATTAAGTCCTATATACATCAAACATTTTGAAATTATAGAACAAATTGGGGTTTTAGATTACCGTTTGACAGTGCCGCCAAGTCTCTCCAAAGATCATGATGTGTTCCATGAATCACTGTTGAGAAAATTCATGCCTATCCCAGTGCATGTACTCACATATGGGGAATTAGAACTAGAACCCGATTTGTCTTATTGCAAAACCCCTGTGAAGATTTTTGATACAAGAGAACAAGTGCTGATAAACCGGACGACTCATCTGGTAAAAGTTCTATGGAGAAACCATAATGTGGAAGAGGCATCGTGTGAACCCGAGGAACGTAAAAGGAAGAACCACCCGTGTCTTTTTATTTAGTAATATTATAGAAATCTCGAGGATGAAATTATTTTGAGGGGAGAATGTAACACCGAAATCTTCCATGGTGCACTTCTCTTTGAATAATACTATAGCATGTGTTGTACGCAACTTTGTGTTCTAAAACACCAAAACCAATGAAATTAGCCGTTATGAATAGTAATAAATACTTTTTAAAATTTTATATTATTTATAATTCATAATGGACATCATTTTTGGTTCATGAATATCGAAATTAGCTTAGGATGAATTTTTGGTATTTTTTTGAAAACATTCTATTTTTGATGAATAGTAAAAACACTGAGATATTGTTGAAAACTGATTTTTTTAATAATTACTTATTTTATTTATAATTATTTTGTTTAAATATAGATACATAATACCTATATAAGTTAATGTAATTCATTGTAGTCAGATTCTAATAATTATAGATATATTAAAATTTTATTGAACTTTTTACCGTCTTTTACCCACCTCCTAGAAGCATTTGAAAATTTATATAAAACATAACTTTACCGCTTCTATGAGTTGAATTTCGAAAATATGAGAGACATGATTGATATCTGTATGTAAAATTAGGTTCAATGAGATGAAAATAATTTTGGCTGAATAGTAATTGTTTACTTTTATTTACCACTGTTAAAATTAAATAAGGTAATTAATGGAAAAACTGATATTATTATTACCCAAACACATGTCATAATTCTATTTGGTAAGTTTAATTCGTCCAAAAATACATTAGGAATTAAATATGATCCTTTTGGTTGAATTGGATTAGATTAGGATATTTATTATTATTTAATTCAAAGAAGGTTTAAAAGTGTTAAATTCAAAGTTTAATAATCAAACCATTGTAAATACATGGTTAAACCTAAGATAAATTCGACTAAAAATATTCATTAGAAAGTTAATTTTTTTTGATATATAATGGTATTTTATTTATATTTTTTAGATATTAAATATTTAAATTTATTTATGACACAATGATGATGCTCTAATTATCTTATTAATGAAAGATTAAAATAATTGATATTATACATATCCAAATAAATGTTATTTGAGACTTTTTATGAATTAAACTAATTTTCAAGGATAATATTACATATTAGGATTGGATAGATGAATTTTTTCGATGTAATAATGTTGTAATAAATTTAAAAAAAAATACCAAATAGTGTCAAAATTGACATAAAAGAGTTTTTAAATCATATTTTATATTATAAATTGATATTCTATTCCTAAAAATATAAGGGTCAACCAAAAGACTTATGTAATGATAGGTGTACAATTAAAGAACCACATGGGGTTAGATTGGATGTATATTCTATGGTTATTAACCATATAATATATAAATACAAAGAGACATGGTAAATGTCAAACTATTTAACTAAGAGTTAAATCTAAATGATAAGGTTAATATAGTGATACAAACCTGTCAAAAACATATTGGTTTAATGTTTTTCGACCCATACCCACCTTATCCTTTAAATAATTCATTTAGGGTCCAATAGAAACTGAATATGATTTTATTATAAAATAATATTTCTAACTTTTCCTAAGGTGCCCCTCACCCCTCTTATAAAAGGGAACTCCCCCTTATCTCTAATTCAGACCTTCATATCCATTTGGATCGGCCAACCCCTACCCAAATACCCTCTAAAATATCATCCCTTAATTTTAGAGGCCTTCCTTTAGTACGAAATCCATCCTAATGATCCGTTTTGTTCAAATCAAAAGGAAGAACCCGAAGAAGAGGGAAATATTCCATCTCCTATTTCAAGTTCCTTTCTCCTTCCATTTCCTCTTTCATTGTTGTTTCCATTATAAAATAATATCTCCAGTATATTATATATACTGTGATGTTATTATAAATATAGTTAACCCAAATTTATTATTCTATCCATCCTTTGAATGACATGTCACTATACGTGTGTACGTACGGCTTACCATCTCCACGTTGTGGTGTAATTGTTGTTCGATACATTATTATTTGGATAGGTATAATAATGATATGTAATTGATGTAAATAATAAATATAACATGATAGTGATTCTGTATATATTATATTCCATCGAATTTTATCTTATTTTAAAATCAGAAAAATGATATTGTCGCTCGTGCGTAAGTACGGATTACCATCTCCACAAACTCGATAAGAATCATTCCCCCATCGTATCCATTCAGGACTAATTTTCATTAGATGATTAAAAAAATGTTTAAATTCCTCATATCATTATGAATATGAATAAAATACATCCTATCCATAACAAAAAATACTTACATAAAAAACGATATGAAGGAAAATGAATAAGTTAAAACCTGAAACTATGATAATACTAAAATATTATTAACAAAGAAATATTAAAAGATCATATAAGATAACATATTAATGAATATGATTCTTGTATAATTTTACAACAATTATTTCATCATTATACAGGAGGTTAACCTATCCTCAACCAAGTAAAATACAATGTAAGGATTAATTTCACAATCTATTCATTATCTGAGGTTGTTTGTACATAATTATCTATAGGGACCTCTTTATCATCCACATCCATGTTTCTTAAAAATGTATTCCAAATTTTTTTAACTATTTACTATAAAATGGGATAATGTCATTTATAACCTTATTTGACCTTATATGTTTTGAAATTAATCTTTCTTTCATTTTCCAATAAGGTACTTTTTGACATTTTCAACAAATTTATGGTAAGAATTTTTTTTAACTTATAAGGCAGGTGTAGCTATTTTGCGTCATTCTAACATCGTCGAGGATTCCTATACAAGCTTATATGTATACTTTCAAAATAAAATTTTTCATAAATTATTTCAAAATATAAAGAGATATATATCCTAAATGTTTTCTATTTCATTTATGTCAACATCCTTTAATAGATTTTATGCTTATTTGAATTTGATTTATTATGATACAAAACATCCATATTGTATTGAAGGTTTTGTGATTTCCTTGACTATGGATGTGTTATTTTTACACCATTCATGGTTTATGGAAAAAGTATTGACATTTCGTTTGATAGTTTTAACATGAATGTTTATGTTATGTTTTAACCTTTTCATATGAAGATTGCATTGGACTTAGTAAGTTATGGGTGGAGCCCACAATAACTCATCGATGCATTGGTAGGTATCATGAGAGAAACTAGTGTCTTGGGACAAGGAATTGACAAAATCATATTTGTTGTCTTGGAACAAGGCCTTTACTATGAGTTTATGAAAGTCTCGCATTATGATTTCAGTCATTTTGAAAGTGGCTATTGTTATTTCATGTGATTATTCGACAAGTTGAATATCCATGTGAATAATTAAATGGAATTATTTGATTTTTATCTTTTCCATATTATGCTAATGTTTATGTTTAAAAGGATTTTTTTAGTCTTATAATTTTCCTTAATTTTTTTTCTTATTTATGAATGTTTCGGCTATATTATTATCCTTACTATGCATCTGAGCTCACCAATTTCTATGTTTTATTTTTCCTAGGATGCAAAGAAGTATATTATGACGGACCTGCATAGATAGTCTATGGGATCCCAGTGTTATCTATGGAAACAATGTTTTTGTAGCTTTCCATTATACGATGCAATATAAACCATATGAATGTTTCTAGTACATCCAATGCTACTAAACTAATCGGTCTTTCGAGAATTAATCTTTTGTGATCATGCCAATGATACACAATAATTCACAAACTCTGGGTAACTAGGTTCAGGGAATTACAATCACATGCCAATCACATTAATGAATTTGTAAATAGATAAATTTGTTTATCCTTAACAGCCTTTGAAATGTAATAAAATCTCCCATCTCAAAAAACTATCATATAATATGATAATTTAAAATGATATGTTACGTACATTATTGAGAATGAAGATCCATATATTGAGAAAAAAATCAATATTTTCATATTAATACTCGATGAATCCTATGATACTAGGAACAACCCCAACATTATAGATGAACATTCTTAAAAAAATATGTTCTTAAACAACATCTTATATAGTAATATACCCTTATAATATTTTTATTACAACGATATATGATAGATTATAACATTAAAAGGAGATAACTCCATTTTTTGGAAGAAACAATAATATAAGATGATATATTATTTCTTATTTTATAGATTTAAATATAATATTTGAGCATGAAAATAATAAGAGCCCATTTTCTCCAAAAAAACAAAATTAAAAAATAGCTAGTTATTTTTAAGTACATAAGATTCTATACACAACAATTATGTGACTTTCACTAGGACTGGATCGGTACCTACATTCAATGTTTAGAGATTATAAAACATTAGTTTGGGTAAATTACGTGGTATACATGATACACCAAATAATAAACATATATATAATTCCATACATCCTTTAATTATATTTAAGATTATTTTAATCCATTTTAATATTTTTTTTCTATATAATGTTGGTAAATTTTCATTCACATGGTTATCAAAACCAAATTAATTTCTCACAATAATTTTATTAAGTGTCATGAAATAGTATATGTGGTTATTGATATTTTCAACTTATGTCTTTATACCAAGTATATAGTATTATTCTCTAATAAAATTCTGTGAGAACCATTTTCCCAACCACATCTTAATAGAATAATGATTTCGGATTTTACATCTAATATAAATGATTTCATGTACATAAAATATTGGAATGATGGAAATTCTCCAAAAAATGTTATAATATATATCGGTGTAGTCAAATGATTTTTACGAAACCAAACACACCAATTTCATCATCAACCATGATATTCTAACTCGAAGCAGATTTCATCAGTCTATAAATGGACCCTTTCAACATTTAGAATATTATTGACCGATTTGAAACATTAAAACCTTTAGGATGTCTTATAAACATGTCATAGATTAAATTCCAATTTTGGGAATAGGTATTTGAATAAATATAATACATCATAAAACAAAATGTATTTTATAGACTTAAAATTCCAAATGCACATAATCATTTCAACAGGTGAAAATGATTCATCATAATTAATAACATTAATTATAGGTAGTCCTTTCCCAAGAGACTATATTTATATATAGATACTAATTTATATTTCATTTTTATTATGTAATTTCATCTTGAACCCTATGGGTATAACCCCATTAGTTATATCTATAGTGTTCCTAACCTGGTTAGTGTAAAATTATATTTGAAAAACATGTTTTATAATGTTTTATTTTTATTAATACACTAAATTTATTTATGATGGGAAGTATTTTCATCTCTGAAAAATATTAGTTCGTCCTTATATTCCATGATAAATCTATATATATTAGGCTCTTGATGAATCCTACTAGGTCTTTGTGATTCCATTATAAATTGAGTTGGTTCTTAATTTTTATATATTTATTAATCAAGATAAACCTCAATCATTGGATCATTTATTATTTTACAAAAATAAACCACTATATATTTATTATTCCTCTCACTATCAACCTGATTGATGAGTTATCTCTTATGGAAACCCCATTATAGAGACACACGTCCTTTGATTTTAGGAGGTGTGTAAAACTAATTTTCCTTTGTTTCCTTAAGATAAACAAATAATAAGTATTTCTAAAATTTATCTATGTGATTATTTGAATCATATTGTTTTATGAGTTTCTGAAAACAAAAAACATTCC
The DNA here is from genome assembly GCA_963277665.1 of Viscum album. Lineage (NCBI taxonomy): Eukaryota > Viridiplantae > Streptophyta > Magnoliopsida > Santalales > Viscaceae > Viscum > Viscum album. The sequence goes on from OY728142.1 coordinate 2,093,673,130, forward strand.
TAAAATACATAATGGAATGTATCAAAATCCATATATCATAAAATTTAATTTTTTATTTTATTAGAGAATCCTTTTTTGTAGGAATTAAATAGTGACCATAGGATAACCATAGAGTTTTATAAGAAGGTAACTAATTATTATCATAATTTGATCTGTGCCTACCATGGTATAAATCCTCCACATAAAACCCAATTCAACAATGGCTTTCAAGAGTAATAGTCTTTGAAAAAATTACACAATTTAATAATGATCTTTAAATTCTTTGAGAACTCATTGACCACCCCTGATCCTATTAAATTATCATAATAATTATTATAAATTTTTTATGTGAATCAATATTATACTCATTGAACAATTAAAACGTTTCATACTTTTCCCTCATCAAAATAACATAACCATAAAAAATAATTCCATCCTTAAAAGTAATTAAGATCCCAATTCACCCACTTCCTTGTGTGTCTATTGGTCAACCAAAATAATTATCAATTTGAACAAATATTCTATACTCTATTAAATAGTTTCTACATAATTGTATTTGGTAAAATATCTTAATATAAATATATCACATGTAGTAATAAATTTATTCTTTAGTAATTTCAATAATCCACCTCTCTAGAACATTCTGATTGGTATCTATTTATATTCCTAGCTAAACTATATGAATTATAGGTTGGATTAGAATTAACCCTTCCATTATTTTTTATTGTTATAAATAGGATTATCAGTATCAAAAATTTAAGTCCCATTAAGTATATAACCATTTAAATAATATATTTTAATATTTTAAATTGATAATATCTTATTCCAAATAATTATTTAAATTTCTGTGTTTTCCAAATAATATATGGAAATAAAATTTCTCATTATATATGGAACCTAATAATAGTTCTATAATTTTTAGAACTAATCTATTGTATTGAAATTAATAATAAGTGATGGACACTAGTGAAAAAACACTTGAACCACTTAAAACAATGATATAAATCTATTTTTTCCAATTATCTCACATTTTGGAGTCAACATTTTCTAGAATATATGTTTTATGTACATATGGCATACAATACCATGATTTGATGTTAGTGGAATTTATTTTTATAACATTATCAATTTTAATCCTTGAATTCCAGTCATTGGGATCTCTTATGAAGGAGAGATACTAATATCTCGGTATTTTATAAGCCATAACTATAATTTATATCAATCTTATTATCATTATAAATCAAAAATATACTATGGAGAGACATCTAAAAATGAGTTTCATGTTATAAGTTTTATCATGTAGGACTTTGAAGGATTATACTCCTACTAAAAATAATGAAGTCTTACATTTAATAAATTTATTGATCTATAATCTATATTTCACTATGAAATGACTCCTTGATGTTAAGAAACTCGTCCAAATAGTTATTTAGTTTTTCAGTCATATTAGCCACACACAAAAATATTCTAGGTCAGTTAAGAGGGAAATATGTTTTCTATAAAGATAAAATAGATAATAATTATCTATATACAACTTTTATCCCACCACATGGGGTTTACCAGCTAAATGACCCATAAAGAGGACAATGTGATATAATTACCCATGACTTAGGATTATTCACACCCACCATGCCACATACATGGTCATCCATACCCATAATGATTTTGTATGAGACTAATAGGTTTGATGATCAATGTCTCAACATGTTATATTTTCAAATAAACCTCACATGAAGTATTTAAGGGGTTTTCCTTTTAAATTCATTGAAATTTGATATAAATAATATATAATATAATAAATTTATAACGCTCTCACCACATGAACTATTAATATTCTCATTTTTTATTCCTATGAGTTTTTATGATTCTAGGAGTTTAGTTTGGTAATGTATATTCCAATAACCAAATTATTTAATTCACATTATATAAATGTGTAACTATTTACACTACCGATAGAATTTATTACACTCCCAACAATAGAATCCAAGAATATTCATACATAACCAAACACATCATATCGATATAGTATAAGATATTTCCATGAAATGGTTTAGAACAATATGAGATAAAAAATTTTTCCCATGGGAAAACATGTAACCATAACGATTTGACCCAAAAAATTTAAGAATGTTGCATAGTTCAAATTAAAAGTTGGACATTTATCCAAACCTACCTATAAAAAGGGATAAATTACTCATGGGAGAATCAATTTAAAAATAATTCAAATACCTAATATAAATACATTGTTCCTAAAATCTAATTTCAATCTAATATCTTCAATTAAAAGAGTGATCAATGTTGATGAAAAATAAATCCTATTATGTATATCCAATATTTTAATTATGACCTCTATCTCATAGAGGAAGACTAAAATATAAAATATTCATATTCCATATTCCTATTTCATTAAAATTATAATGAAAATATATTTTAAAATAAATTACATATAAATAAAAATTTTATTTCATTTCAAATCATAATATTCAAATATAAATGTTTCATGTCTTATTTAGACATAAAATATCCCATTTTAAAAATTATAACTCATATAATTTTTAATAAATTTATTAAATATAATAAAAAACTATTAAATAAATTTCTTTTTATTATATATTATAAAATTTTCATCATTTATATATTTTAATTATGGTACCCCATATTATGTATTATAACAATACAAAGTCAATGTGTAAGCTACACTATAATTATAAATTTTCTTATACAGTAATATCAGACAAGGATATAAAATTATATTTACTCTAAAAATAATGTCAATGTGGATACCTTATATTATTATTCCATAGAATTTAATTTTAGTAAGGAATGAAATGATACATTATTTTTGTGTCTTACAACATACGATATATTTTCCTACAATCCAGATAAATTTATCCATCGATTTGGATAACCATAACCTAGTACCTAGAGTGATAAATGGAAAATGGGAACAACAAAAAACTATTTTAGGATTAAAATCTACATAGTACGAAAAAAAATTCCCTATCAGGATATATATGCCCCTCTTAAAAGGAAAAACAACATACTTACCTCTGTACTTATTTCCATTCATTCCTTCAACTATATTTTAGTAAGGTGACTAATTGAGAATCCATAACCTATGTTGTTAGTATTCATCACCATCATAAAAAATAAAATTATCAAAATACATTAGTTAATTTCTCTATATATCATGTTTACATGCAATAGTAATGAACTGTATCATGATAATTAGAATTCAAAAAAAATAATTCAACCACCCCTACGAAAAAGATTCCCACCAAAAACATAAATTCATACTTCTTAAGTACTATGATTAAATATTATTAATCATCCTACAAAACTAAAAGGGTTATTAAATTTTTTAAATTTCATGTAAATCAAAAGACACCTCAGATTAGTAGCAATTGATATTCTATATAGGTTTCTAGTTTACCTTTAAAAAACCCAAATTCTACATCAGTCAAAATAGTTCCACATAAGAAATTGACTATAATAAATTTTCAATAATTCAAACCATTGGAAAAAATATAAATTAACTGAAATATCCCAAATCCCTTAAAATATATGAAAATATTAGATTGTCCAATTAGAATCAATCCATTAATCATTTACAAATCAATAAATATTTTTCCAAGACAACCCTGCAAACTAGTGGAATTAAAATTCCCACAAAATGGAAATGATATCAAATTGTGGATATTCTTTTATTTTGTATAAGATATTATCCCATGATGGATGATAGGTTTTAGTTAATATAAAATACCTTCACATTCTTTAAAATAATTTATGTCATTTTCATCAATCTATTTACTGAAATCATCTCGGAGATCGACCAAAATCTCATCAACAGCCATCATGTTATCTAACTCCTCCTCCTAAAATGACATTATAATTAGTATTAATATATTATTAGAGTATCCTATAAACATATTCCATTTCAAAATTGAGTAATCACTGAATATATTAGATTTCATTCATTGAAAAGTGTATGAAAATACCACACCCCAAATTAGATTCCTATCCTTAGTGGAACTAGAGAAGTAATATCTCTTTTATTTTTAAATATAATTAGTTGTTTCTCCTCATCTTAATGAAGAAAAAAACTAGAATTTTTTATAAATTCTCCTAATTGGAATGAAATTTTTTATCTCATCAGCACCATTTTATCATACGCCATTATAAAATCCAAATTTTTTTTCTATTAATGAATCCCACTCACTAAGGAAGGTTTATAAAATTTTCTCAGCATAGAGATGATTCCATGTATTTATAAGGATATAAAAATAGACAATATTAAATTATAAATTCAATCTACTATATGGGATGACATTAGATCCCCCATACACTTCACCATACACATAACATTATGTTATCTATATAATATAATATCAAGACCCAATATATGATTCATTAAAAATTAATTATACCTAAATGTATATATTAAAAAGAAATTTACACGTAATGTAATATTAATTTTTGGAACCTAATATTATATTTTATTATAGTGTAAAAATAATAGTCAAAACACATATTACAATAACAAATAATGAAAAATCAAGTGCTTTTCATTTAATTTAGATAATAAAAATAATTTTATAGATCAAACAATAAAATAAATAGGTTGATATTGGAATGAATATGTCTATACTAATAATAATGGTTTTGGAGAGTTTCTATTATGATCTATAGTAGTGGAATAAAACCAAATTTATTTAATCTATAATCAATAAAATAAATATAGTGTAATGAATAATAAAAATCGTGCATTTTATATGTGATGAGTAGTTTATAATTTCCATGTAGTTGTATGATGCATTGAGATAAAAAACGGATGCAATAATATTTAATAATATTGTTTTACAATATCTTAATAATCAACATTACAAATATATGAATCTAGATACATTAAGATGGGTTCTAGAACCCTTTTTATATGATATTAATGAAGAAAAAATGTATAAGAGAGTATTATAATAAAAAAATTATCTATAAAATCGTACAATAGTAGGAATGTCATCCACTTATATACCAATTTCCAATAATTTTCTTTAATCAAATAATTTATTTTATATCAATCATATATTTTTTAATTTTGTGTAACCAGTACAGTAAATTCAATTGGTATATTTCTTGAACTCCTTCCATGAATGTGTAATAATCAAAAGAACCAACCCATTAGTTCATTATCAATGAATCCCAATAGGATGAAATCACAATGCATCCATATGAACACATGATATGGGTGAATAATCCTCTCAAGTTACATAGAAGGGAAACCCTCATATGTTTGTACCATTATATACTCATCCACTTACCAATGGATATATTTGAATCATATCCTTGATCACCAACTTAAGGATACATTGGATGTAAAATATTTTAACAACAATACACATGTCACATGAATATAACATTAGTGGACATCCAAAAATTTGGTCGCATGATCCAAAACATGGAATAGCTACCATTGGAATATTTCATTCCGCATAAAAATGGGAGTCACATTATAATTATGAGAGAATTGTTTATAAAACATAACATGGAAAATATGTCCACTATATAAGAACCATCCATAGTTTCATATATTTTTGTTTTCAATGGTAGAAGATTCAATAAAAATGAAAAATAAATTTAATTCCATCATTTCTCATGATATTATCTATTAGAAGTATATGATTCCTCATCATCTCACATGAATATCATATGTGATTTTAAAAATTGAAATCTTATTTGAATATTTACATCCTCAAAAAAGGGATATATCTTGTTATTTAACCGATTGTTCTCAATACATGACATACAAGGGTGTATATAGTCATATTTTCTGTAGAATAGGTTCCTAGGGATCTATATTTTTGAATATAAGAATTATTTTTCACCCATCTAAATAACATAACAATTATCGTTATAATTCTAGAATATATATAAACTATTTTATTTACAAATACATATTATTTCCCAAAGATTTGATCTATATTTTATTAAATTAATTTAAATATATGGGAAAATGGGATTTGATTATTTTTCAATCATTTTCATCAAACTAGAACATGGAATTTAATTTCTATTCATATAATAATTTTGCATCACTACATTACAATGTTACATGATTTTTATTTGTAAAAATTGATGTTTTGTTTCAATCAAAACATGTATTTATCTGGAAATTCAAATAATAATCATCTATTATTTTTTTCATTACATCAACACATGACACATAAATTCTATCATCATCATATTAGGCATTATTGATAAGAATTACATGTATAGTTTTTACTATTTTCAAGGATTAACCAATTATCATAAAGTTAATCCAGGATTCAATTTTTTTCCTTATATATTTTAGGTGATGAAATGGATTCCAACAATTTATTATCCCCTACCATGGTCATAAACAGAAAATTTTGACATTATATATCATGGATTTAACATGCCATGTCCTTTGGAGTTGGGGACTAACATAGAACTAGATTTTAAGAAGCAACTAATCTCTATCCCGCATAATTTCATTATATTCATCCTTCTTGATGATGTAACTATTCCTATTTCAACTGTCTACATTTAGATGTACTATTTTTCACCAACCCATGTAATAGGATGGGTAAGATATTTATATTATATTCAATCCATTAGGGAAGATGATTCTAAAACCTAGTTTATATTTTGATATTATTCATTCACTATGGTTAAATGTTTTTTAAAACATTATACTATTATTATACATCTAAAAATCATTCTTTTAAGTAATTTTCATTGATTATCATTGTAGTTGGATTCATGGTAGGGACTAATATGCGTTCAATAGAATGATTTGTGATTTGGATCGGGGATAATGGGTTCAAAAGAGTTAATACTTTTCATTTGATGAATAAATCAAATACATTGGATTTAATGATGTTTTATGAATTTCATACTCTATCCAATAATCTATGAAACATTATTCAATATTTTGATATTCATTTGGTTATAAAAATGAAAACATTTCACATGTTACAAAAAACATTCACCATCAAAACATGTGAAAACATAAAAATCATAGGTATTCCCAACTTAAAAATCATTTACAATATATTCATCCATAATACATATAATTATTATGTTAAGAAGATAACCTATAGGATAAATTATGAACACTTTAGGGATTGTAAAGACCCGTCAATTTCAAGGAAATTTTTTTTTCTTAATTTTCTTTGAAATTTTACAAGAACTCAGTTTCTGACGGCACGTGATTCCGAGGGCCGGTGTGCCACGAATCATTTTCTGAAGTTTGGCTCGGGTACGTTCAGTGAACGGATGAGCGGGTTTTTCAAACATTTGAACCGGTACTCGGAACTGAATTCTGAGGGCACCGATGGAATCACAGTGCTGGTAACTGCTTAGAAACGCCTCTTTCGGAGTTGCGTTTGCTCAGGTGTGGTTTTTAATTTTTGGGCTTTAAGTTAAGGAATAAAATAATGTTGTACGACAAACTTTATTTTATTTCACTGAAATACACTTAAAGCTGCTTAAGCTGAGTTGAAGCAGATAGGGTGGAACCCAAAATATCCTACCCTCTTGGTAGGATATTTGTGAGGTGGGGACTGCACGAGCCCCACCATTTCTTTTCCTCTAAGTAACGCACCCGCGAAAACCCCTTTTAAATGAAAGTCAACTGACGCATTTTCTAAATTCTTAACACCCTTATTAATTGGGCGGTTAGTTCGTTGCAATTAATTCTATGAATTAATTGTTCGTTACTTATCTTTGTTTTTAAAATTTTTTAGTTGATACTAAAATAAGATGAGGACTTATTTTATTATCTGGTTGTTGTGTTAAACCTTTGGAGAATCTCTAATGATCTTCAACCTCCTTTGCGAAGAACGTGAAGAATGTGAAGAACGCGAAGAACGCGAAGAACGCAAAGAACAACGAGCCCTCAAAGATCGACGACGCAACGCCACGTACCGCGACGCCGACGCTTCTTTCACGATGTTCTTTCCCCACGACAATCTTCGATCGGCATCTTGAGGTAAGGGATTGCGGTCCTTTTAATTTTTTGTGGATTATAAGATCAACATGGATTTAATTGTTATAATTAAATCTGTATGTTCTTGATCCTCGGAGTTTGTTTACGCGACACCGAGTACCGCGCAACAGCGACGCCCTTTCGTGACGCGACGATCCTTTTTCTTCTGCGATGGTCAATTCCGCGACGAACTCGCGTCTGACGACGACGTTGAGGTAGGGGTCGTTTTGAAAATGATAATACCCATGTTTGTTTTCCTCAAAGGCAAGAACGCAGACCAAACAATTAACATGTTGGTCCGCTGATTATTATTGCGGGTTGAGGTTTATCAATTGTTAAGATTTATGGTCTTTTTTCAAACTGCTAACGCGGTGGGTGCGGACCAACGAACAAGTCCGAACCCACCGCCCATTTGTTCTTGGTGTGCGGAACGACGAACGATGACAAAACGGGTCGCAGAGATGATTTGTTGAATCTGAAGTGATGAACGGGACCCGGGATGAGCTACGGCGCAGACAGAAATGAAATCAGACCACCAGAGCAACTCTGGTGGCCTGCGGACTCCACCGGCAGCGGCGGCGCCACGACGCGCCGCCGGACGGAGCCGCCATGCCTGAATCCGCGGCGGCGGGGTGCGTTTCTGCGGCCGCGTGGAACCGAAGGCAGGACGCGGCCTTTCCGCGTCCATTGGTGAGAGGCGGCCCCCCACGCGGGGCCACAGAATCATCAAGGGGGCGGCGCCCCCTTGCACCTGCTCGGCCATCACGGCCGAGTCGCTAGGCGGTCGGGCCGGGTCGCACCCAGGCCGGGCCGGGCCATCCTGGTTGGTCCGGGCCGCGCCGGCTGGGTCGGACCCGGACTCGGGTCAGGTCAACCCGGTTCGGGCCGATCCAGGGGGGTCAGGCCGGGTCGGTTCGGGCCCAGACCCCCAGTTTGTGGACCTTTTCAGTATTTTGCTCATAACATGAGCTACGGGCCTCTGAACGATGCACCGTCAGTGGCGATGTGATCCTTGGATCGAGACGGTCATTTCGGTATATCACACTCAAGGTTTTGGAATACTTTGTGTTCAGCCGGGTTGGTTCGTACACGAAACCAACCGGGCCCTCAGAGCGGAAACGCTCATATCTTGAGCTTCAGACGTCCGATTGACGTGTCGTAGACTTTGTTGAATTCCTCTAAGTGAGACGGATCATTTGGCTTACTCTTCCTGAGGTTTGGACGCAGGTGGAGTACGGTCGGGTTGGTTTTTCCTTAAAAACCAACCGGGCCCCTGGGACGAAATAGCCAATAACTCTCAGACCAGGTGTCTGATTGATTCGTCGTCTGCGACGTTGAGTTCCTGTTGATTTTATGGAACTTTTGGATAAATAAACTCTGTAATATGTGTCATTTGATGTATCAACCTCTCGGAACATGGATCGGACCCTCCCGAACGAGCTTTCTGTGTGCGGGAACCCTAGAGCTGGCTGCGACTCCTACTGTGACGACGACTGTACAAAGATCCTCAGTGGATTTGACGGCGACGACTACAACACTCAGAGATACTTTGTGGTTCAGTGCTACCGATCATGTGTGGGTCCGAACCTGTGTGGGTTAGTGCTCAGCAGTCCTGTGTGGGCAAGCGCCTACAGATCCTGTGTGGGTCTGATCCTGTGTGGGTCATTGCGGGGGTTAGTTACCTATCGACCCTTTGTGGGTCAGATCCTTTGTGGGTCATTACGGGGTTTAGTTTCTATCGATCCTTTTTGGGTCAGATATTTTTTGGGTCATTGCGGGGGTTAGTACCCATCGATCCTTTGTGGGTCTGACGGCTTAGATTAATTAGTGTCAATATCTAGTCATCTTTATTGTCATATGAAGAAGTATACCTGTGTGAGCTGAATCCTGTTTTACATTCTTTTGTGGATTGTGTTGTGCTATACTATATGGATTTACGGTTTACTTTCCTGTGTGGACTGGGATGTACTTGAGCTCGGATGTTGGAGCAAAGTGAGAATTGATGACTTAGGTATATGTATGGGCATATACCTGAGAAGTGTCAGATGTTTCTTTGTGATTGTATCTTTCCTTTGTTGTTATCCTTTGTGGATTCTGGGAGACCTTCGGGGGTCTCGGGGTCCCTACTGAGTAGCTTATACTCACCCTGGCACGGGCTATGCCCGCACGACGTTGTGTTGGTTGCAGACGACGGACATCGCTGATCGTGGTGGAGGCTTGCGGAGCAGGACGGTACCTGGAGGTGGACCACTAGGCGGGACGTACTCGGAGCGGTCGGCTGGACCCGAGGAGCAGTGGAGGCTTTCTATACCCACCCATCAGGTGGGATTTCTAGAGGATAGCTCGACGTTGTAGCTTTACTTTTCAGTTACTGTTTTCCCTTTCCAGTTGTACTTTACTTTCAGTTTGGGTTTGTATACTGGCCCACTTACCTTTCTGCACTTACTGTAGTACTCAGCTTTTACTTAGTGTTTACTTCTGCCCGCTTGCTCTGTGGTGTTTGTTGTTTACTTTACAAAGGCAATGCCTTCCCTTTTCCGGGATTTACGCCCTGGTGCTAGTCGCCAGCCCCCGGCCTATGGAAGGCGGGCTTGGGGTTGTCACGGCACGGGCCCCAAGGACGGGTCGTGACAAATTGGTTTCAGAGGAGTTCGGTTCTACCGCAGAACTTGGGACTCTGATCTTTTTTTTTTCTATGTGAAGCAATAGTGTTTAGCGTATTGGGTGTGGTTATCAGTCCAGGGAGTCCAGTGTTGGTGCAGCGGCCGACGTATTCATACACCAGGACCCTGACTTCTGATTTCTGACATAATGCACGAAAAAATTGATTGCATTTGTGTTACAAGTTTTCTTTGTGATTACTTTATGTCAGCTCACCAGGTATACTGTTCTGACCATGGCACACCTGTTTCTTTTCAGGATGGTCCCGCGACGGCAGCCAGCTAGGGTTCTAAGAGTTGTACGTGACGACAGCCCGCCGAGCGACGAGGCCTCGATACAAGGCCCATTGACAGCAGAGGCACCGGTGGTACCTCTACCCGCCGAGCCACTGATGCTTCCAGCCCCAACCGCTGACGATGCACGTCACCTTAGTGCACTGCATGAGTTCCAGCTCTAGTGACCGCCCAGGTTCCGCGGGGAGACAGACCCCCAGGCAGCCGAGGACTGGCTGGAGGCAGTTCTACGAGTTTTCAGGCTAGTGATGACACTAGTAGACCTCATGGTGATCCTCACAGCGAGCCTACTACACGCAGCAGCAGGCCGATGGTGGAGCTTGTTGCTCCAGGTGCACGATGAGGCATCTCTTCTCTGGAATGACTTTGAGGTCATCTTTCACTCAGAGATCATCCCGACCACCCTCCGTGCGGTGCACATCCAGGATCTTCTTCAGCTGTGGCAGGTCAGCTTGATGGTCACCTAGTACTCGGCGAGATTTACCGATCTCTCACGCTACTCGACGGACATGGTTCGGGACCCATTCTCCTGGGCCCGGACCTTTGAGCAGGGATTGAGACCTTAGATCAGAGCATCGCTGATCTCCCTTAGCATTCCGAATCAGGCAGGAGTATTGGAGCGAGCCCTTTTGATCGAGAGAATCCTTGATGAGCCTTAATCAGCAGTGAGAGCTACCGCGGGGCGGCACGTAGTAGAGTCTTCTGTGGTAGGTAGTCGACGGATGACTCAGGGGTCCAGGAAGACCAGACCCTCATGTAGACGACCTCAGGACACTGGCTCAGTAGTGCGCGGAACACATCGTGGATCCAGTATTTTGAGAGGCAGGCAGTGCTACACATGCGGAGGGTAGGGCCACATGGCTCGTGACTGCCCGACCCACCATGCCGAGGAGCAGCAGACGGTTGAGGGTCCACCCAGGCAAAGGCAGAGGGTCGACCGTGGCAGTCCGCAGGGAGGAGGCGGACGAGGCAGAGGAACTGGCCGAGAAGTAGTTGGTGGGTGACGCTTTGAGGCTCTACCACCACCACCACCACCAGGAGGTCCACCCCGGCCACAGAGAGCTGGCGGGCAGAGACAGGCACAGCTCCATGCAGCAGAGGCCTACGACCACGGCGCGCCTGAGATGATTCGAGGTACTATCTGTGTCTATTCCACCCTTGCTGCAGTTCTTATAGACACAGTAGCGAGTCACTCTTTCATAGCCGCTGCACTTGTTCGGAGCTCGGGGATTCCGATAGAGCCATTGGCTTGATCCTTACGGCTAGAGACTCCTACGGGAGCAGACTCGACGATTACGCACTGGTGCAGGTAGTGTGATCTTACTCTAGGATGCGAGAGCTTCGGTTGGGATATTCTTGTAGCGGCGTCGAGGGATTACGACATCATCTTGGGCATGGATTGGTTATCTACAGTCCATGCACAGATTGACTGTATTAGGCACAAGGTGCGATGTGTACACACCGATGAGAGCAGGATCACCTTCACTGGTGAAAAGGGAGCCTTCGCAGCACAGGATGGACTTCCGCAGAGGAGAGGACAGCCCATAACTCATCAGTTGTATAGCCGCATCCTAGGAGCAGTTGACGTGCAGAGTCCTAGTTTTCATGGAGTGGTGGATCAGTATGCGGAAGTCTTTCCCGACGACGTTCCAGCACTACCTCCTCACAGAGCGGTTGACTTTTATATTGATATATATCCCGAGACAGCCCCGATATCCACTCCAGCATATCGGATGGCCCTCACTGAGCTTTGAGAGCTATGGGTACAGTTGGAGGACTTGTAGGGAAAGAGATTATTCCGACCCAGTGTTTCACCCTGGGCTTCCCCGATATTGTTCGCCAAGACGGCGAACGGGAGCGTGCGACTGTGTGTCGAATATCGTCGCCTGAACCAGATGACAGTGAGGAACATGTATCCGCTACTGAGTATTGATGACCTCTTCGATCAGCTCAAGGGAGAATGTTTGTTCTCGAAGATAGACCTTAGGTCAGGCTATCATCAGCTCAGAGTTCGGGACGAGGATGTGCAGAAGACGACCTTAAGATGTCGATATGGCCACTATGAGTTCTTGGTTATGCCATTCGGCGTAACCAATGCTCCAACAGTGTTCATGGGCCTCATGAATAGGATCTTTCAGCCATACCTCAATCAATTTGTCGTAGTCTTTATCGACGACATTTTGATATACTCGACGACTGAGGAGGAGCATGCCTACCACTTATGGGTTGTACTAGACACACTCCCAGAGCACCAGCTTTATGGAAAGCTCTTGAAGTGTCAGTTTCGGATATGTGAGGTCCACTTCTTGGGACCTGTCATCTCGGAGGTTTGAGTTGCAGTGGATCATGCGAAGATCAAGGTAGTGCTAGCTTGGGAGCCACCCAAGAGCGTGACAGAGGTGCGGAGTTTCTTAGGACTAGCTGGATACTATCAGAGATTTGTGCCAGACTTCTCCAGAGTTTCGGCACCACTCTCATCTCTTACAAAGAAGGGGAAACCCTTTGTGTGGTCAGAAAATGTCAGCAGAGCTTCCAGGAGCTGAGACAGAGATTGACCAGCGAACCTATCTTTAGGTTGCATGAGGAGGGAGTAGGGTATGTAGTCTATTGCGATGCATCAGGGACCAGACTCGGATGGGTCCTGATGTTGGAGCGGGCAGTGATCTCCTATGGATCACGTCAGTTGAGGTCGCATAAGCAGAACTACGCTACCCATGACCTGGAGTTAGAAGCAGTGGTCTTCCCTCTGAAGACATGGCGACACTCTCTGATGGGAGAGCGCTTTACAATCTTTTCTGACCATCAGAGTCTCCGGTACATCTTCTTGCAGAAGGACCAAAACCTGAAACAGTGCCGATGGCTCGAGTTCCACCAGGAATATGACTTTGAGATAGTCTATACTCCTGGGAAGGGGAACGTGGTAGCCGATGCTCTCAGCAAGAGGACGAACATTCAGTTACTTGAGGAGGCGACAGAGCAGCTAGCCACTTTGCAGATATCCTTTGTTAATAGAGATGGAGAAGCCTTCCTTCAGTATCTCACAGTCACCCCTCCACTACTACAGCAGGTCAGAGAGGCACAGCGTGGGGATGATGACTGTAAGACGCAGCGTGCACAGATATACTCAGGACAAGAACCTGATGGTTTCTCTTTTGGAGCAGAGCATGACATCCTTTTCATAGGACGTACCTTAGTACCAGTCACTTTACGAGAGGAGGTGCTAAGAGAGTTTCACACTTCTTCTTTGGTAGTACACCCTGGAGTGGTGAAGATGTACCAGGACCTCAGACGACAGCACTGGTGGCCGGGCATGAAAAAGGCTGTGGTAGAGTTCGTTTCTCAATGCCTCACCTGCCAGCAGGTAAAGGTATAGCATCAGGTACCAGCAGGCTTGGTACAACCCTTGGAGGTCCCAGAGTGGAAGTGGGACAGGATATCTATGGACATCGTGACTGGACTTCCACACACTTCCAGAGGTCACGACTCCATTTGGGTGATTGTCGACCGACTCACCATGTCGGCTCACTTCTTACCCATCAGAGAGTAGGGCTCAGTGGAGAGCATGGGGCGTCTCTACGTTCAGGAGATTGTACGGCTTCAATGTGTGAAATCAACTATCGTCTTCGATTGAGATGCTCGCTCTACATCCTGGCATTGGAAGGGGTTGCAGGAGGCATTCGGGACGCAACTATGTCTGAGCACCGCCTTTCACCCTCAGAAGGATTGTCAAACGGAGAGGACCATTCAGACTCTCGAGGACATGATCCGCGCCTGTGTCCTCAACTTTGGTCGTAGCTGGGAGGACCACCTACCCTTGGTGGAGTTTGCGTACAACAACGGCTACCACTCCACCATCGGGATGGCACTATACAAGGCATTGTACGACAGACCTTGCAGATCTATTTTGTGCTGGACAGACCCTGGGGGGTCAGCACTTGTGGGACCAGAGATGGTCCGGGCTACGACAGAGAAGTTCCAGGTCATCCAGGAGAGGATGAGGATAGCTCAGAGCCGGTATAATTCTTATGCTGATAGGAGGAGGATGCCACTAGAGTTTGAGGATGGCGACCATGTCTTCTTGCGTGTCTCGCCTCAACTTGGATTACGGAGATTTGGCCGAGGCGACAAGTTGTCTCCATTCTTCATCGGACCATTCCACGTCCTCAACAGGATTAGCGAGGTGGATTATCGCCTGGCTCTACCACCTTAGTTACACTGGGTGCACGACGTCTTCCACATATCTCAGCTGAGGAGATACGTGCAAGACCCGACGCATATCATTGACCATTGGGAGCTAGACATTCATGATGTGGAAACTTTTTCAGAGGTCCCGATGGAGATCGAGGATCGAAAGGAGCAGGTCCTACGTGGACGATCGATTCCTCTAGTGCACATCATATGGCAGCACAGGAACCTCTAGGAGAGAACATGGGAGCAGGAGGCTCAGATGCGTGCTCAGTACCCGTATTTGTTTCCCTAGCTTATGATGTATCTTTATGGGGACGTAAAGCCCTGAGGTGGGAGTGATGTAAAGACCCGTAAATTTCAAGGATATTTTTTTTCTTAATTTTATTTGGAATTTTACAAGAACACATTTTCTAAAGGCACGTGATTCCGAGGCCCGGTGTGCCCGAAAGCATTTTCCGATGTTTGGCTCGGGTACGTTCAGTGAACAGATGAGAAGGTTTTCTAAATTTTGAACCGGTACTCGGAACCGAATTCTGAGGGCACCGATGGAATCACATCGGCGGTAACTTGTTAGAAACACCTCTTTCGGAGTTGCATTCCCTCAGGTGTGGTTTTTAATTTCTGGGCTTTAAGTTAAGAAATAAAATAATGTGGTACAAAAAAAATTTATTTTATTTCACTTAAAGACGCTTAAAGCCACCTAAAGCTGCTTAAGCTGAGTTGAAGCTGGTAGGGTGGAACCCAAAATATCCTACCCTCTTGGTAGGATATTTGTGAGGTGGGGCCCGCATGATCCCCAGTGTTTCTTTTCTGCTAAGTAACGCACCAGCGAAAACCCCTTTTAAATGAAAGTCAACTGACCCATTTTCTAAATTATTAACGGCCCTATTAATTGGGTGGTTAGTTAGTTGAATGAACTTTATGAATTAATTATTCGTTACTTATCTTTGTTTTTCAAATTCTTTAGTTGATAATAAAATAATATGAGGACTTATTTTATTATCTGCTTGTTGTGTTAAACCTTTGGAGAATCTCTAAATATCTTCATCCTCTTTCGCGAAGAACGTGAAGAACGCGAAGAATGCAAAGAACGCGAATAACGTGAAGAACATCGAGCCCTCGGAGATCGACGACGAGACGCCGAGTACCGCGACGCTGATGCTTCTTCTGTGACATTTTTTCCCCGCGACAATATTCGATCGGCATATTGAGGTAGGGGATTGTGGTCCTTTTAATTCTTTGTGGTTTATAACATCAACATGGATTTAATTGTTATAATTAAATCTGTATGTTCTGGATCCTCGGAGTTTGTCTACGCGACGCCGAGTACCGTGAGACAGCGATGCCCTTCCGCGCCGCGATGATCCTTTTTCTTCCACGACGGTCAATTCCATGACGAACTAGCATCCGACGATGATGTTGAGGTAGGGGTCATTTGGAAATGATAATACCCATGTTTGTTTTCCTCCAAGGTAAGAACACGGACCAACCAATTAACAAGTTGGTCCGTGGATTATTATTGCGGGTTGAGGTTTATCAATGGTTGGGATTTATGGTCTTGTTTCAAACCGCTAACGCGGTGGGTGCGGACCAACGAACAAGTTTGAACCCACCTCCCTTTTTTTCTTGTTGTGCGGAATGGCAGATGATGACAAAACGGGCTGCAAGGACGATTTGTTCATTCCGCAGTGAAGAACGGGACCCGGGATGAGCTACGACACAGACAGAAATGAAATCGGACCACCGGAGCAACCCCAGTGGCCTGCGGACTCCACCGGTGGCGGCTGGGTGCGGTTCTGTGGCCGCGTGTAACTTAAGGCAGGACACGGCCGTGCCGCGTCTGTTGGCGAGAGGCGGCCCCCCACGCGGGGCCGCAAAATCATCAGGGGGGGAGTGGCGCCCTCTTACACCCGGTCGGCCATCACGGCCGAGCCGCCAGGCGGCCGGGCCATGCCCGCGCCGGCCGGGCCGGGTCGCGCCCAGGCCGGGTCAGACCCAGACCCTGGTCGGGGCGACCCGGTTTGGGCAGATCCAGGGGGGTCGGGCCAGGTTGGTCAGGGCCGAGACCCCCCGTTTCCGGACCTTTTCGTTCTTTTTCTCATAACTTGAGTTACGGGCCTTCAAACAACGCACCGTCAGTGGTGATGCGATCCTTGGATTGAGACAGTCGTTTTGGTATTTCACACTCAAGGTTTCGGAATACTTTGGGTTCGGCTGGGTTGGTTCATACACGAAACCAACTGGGCCCTTGGAGCGGGAATACTCATATCTTGAGCTTCGGACGTCTGATTGACGTGCCGTCGACTATGTTAAATTCCTCTAAGTGAGATGGATCTTTTGGATTACTCCGTCTGAGGTTTGGACACAGGTGGAGTATGGTCGGGTTGGTTTTTCCTTAAAAACCAACCGGGCCCCTGTGACGAAAAAGCCAATAACTCTCAGACCAGGAATCTGATTGACGCGTTGTCTACGGTGTTGAGTTCCTGTTGATGATATGGAACTTTTGGATACATCAACTATGGACTATGTGTTAGTTGATGTATCAGCTTCTCGGCTCGTGGAGTGGACCCTCCCGAATGATCTTGCTGTGTGCGGGAACCCTAGAGCTGGCTGCGACAGCTACTGTGACGACGACGACTGTACAGAGACCCTCAGTGGATTCGACGACGATGACTATAGCACTCAGTGATCCTTTGTGGGCCAGTGCTACCGATCCTGTGTGGGTCCAATCCTATGTGGGTCAGTGCTCAGCGGTCCTGTGTGGGTCAGCACCTACAGATCCTGTGTGGGTCCGATCCTGTGTGGGTTTTTGCGGGGGTTAGTTACCTATCGATCCTTTGTGGGTCAGATCCTTTGTGGGTCATTGCAGGGGTTAGTTACCTATCGATCCTTTGTGGGTCGGATCATTTTTGTTTCATTGCGGGGGTTAGTACCTATCGATCCTTTGTGGGTCTGACGGCTTAGATGAATCAGTGGCAATATATGGTCATCTTTATCGTCATATGAAGAAGTATACTTTTGTGAGATGAATCCTATTTTAATTTCCTTTGTGGATTGTGTTGTGCTATCCTGTGAGGATTTAAGTTTTGCTTTCCTATGTGGACTGGGTTGTACTTGAGCTCGGGTGTTGTAGCCCAGTGAGAATTGATGACTTAGGTATATGGATGGTCATATACCTAAGCAGTGTCGGACGTTACTTCGTGATTGTATCTTTCCTTTTTGGTTATCCTTTGTGGATTCTGGGAGACCTTCGGGGGTATCGGGGTCCCTACTGAGTAGCTTATACTCACCCATGCACGGTCTATGCCCTCACTACGTTGTGTTGGTTGCAGACGACGAACAATGCTAATCGTGGTGGAGGCTTGCGGAGCAGGACGGTACCTGGAGGTGGACCACTGGGCGGGACGTACTCGGAGCGGTCGGCTGGACCCGAGGAGCAGTGGAGGCTTTCTGTACCCACACTTAAGGTGGGATCTCCGGTGGACAGATCGATTTTGAGGATTTACTTTTCAGTTGCTGTTTTCCCTTTCCAGTTGTAATTTACTTTCAGTTTGGGTTTGTATACTGGCCCAATTACCTTTCCGCACTTATTGTAGTACTTCACTTTTACTTAGTGTTTACTTATGCCTTCTTTCTTTGTGGTGTTTGTTGTTTACATTACAAAGGTAATGCCTTCCCTTTTTCCAGGATTTATGCCTTCATGCTAGTCGCCAGCCCCTGGCCAATGGAAGGAGGGCATGGGGTATTCACGGCACGGGCCCCAAGGATGGGTCGTGACAGGGATGCACAAATTATCATAGGAAATGAACCTCAACAATATATGGTAAATCCACTACAAATGTTGGGTGAAATTTTCTTATAGAATAATGATAAAGATATTGACATAAAAAGGATAATGATATTCCCAAAACAATCAAAATAATTCGTTAATGGGTGATACTGGAAGACACAATAAAATGAAAATTATGATTCTAGGGGTTAGAGGCAGATGATAAAGATGAAAAAAAGTCCTTTGGATGTCTTCTTTGTAACATGACTATATAGTTACACACTACCTATTTTGGAATAATGAAATGGGTCCCTTATAAAATGAATTATTATATTAACCCTCATTCGGGGGAATTTCCTCAATTTTTAGGTCCATGTTATACTACAAATCTATTAATTTTTTTGAGATAATTTACTAAAATATGGTTTCATTATGATTCACTCTTATATTGTAAAATATTTTGGAGTGGATTACAGTTAACATAAACTGTTATAAATTTCTAAACATAAACGTCAATAATAGATATTTTAAAGAGTCCATATAAAGTGTTTTTCCGAGTATATCATTATCTTTGGATCGCATTGATAATGTGGATGTACTATGACCTCAATCATTGATAAACATTTTATACATTTTTTGATTTTGAAAATATAATTATCTTGGAAAAAATGATCCTATGAGGATAGATAAAAATTTTTACATTAAATGATGAGTAATTAGAATAAGTGTTTAAAGGAGAGGTTATTTGTTACAGGACATTTCATACTAGTTCACATATAAAATATAGTATTTTTAATGATTGTATTTAGAAGAACACTATAATTATTGGAGTAAATACTACCAAATTAGAAAATTCCATATAAATATAATATGGATTCTTGATGATATGTTCTTTTGAATTAATATATCTCTAAGAGATTCATTAAATGTTCTAATTTCGGATAACTCAATGGAATAGATAAAATGATGTTCCGAAGCTATAAAAAAGGAATTTTTCAAATAATAATATAATTTTAAATGTAATAATATTTAGAAATTCTTCATGTAAATGGAGTTCATAATCCCATAGGGAAAAGATAGGGTTGGAATCCCTGAATTATAAAAATTATGATGTCAAGTATATCGAGATGGCCATTTGGAACTAGAAGTGGATATTATGAGAAAACAAGAGACTAGTTAGTAGTTAAACATGCATGAATGGAAATATAATTTCCCTAATGAATCATTTATTTGAGATAGTGTATTGTAGTGAAACATCTATCATTCCTAATGATTCCAAATATCTTGGGGTGATATTAAGGTGTATCTCATGGATGGAAAAAATATCCTTATAATACCTTTATGACACTTTTTAGTTAGTATATAATACTTAAGGGGATAATGGTATTGTAGTTACCATTTTTTGTTTTTGGTGAACACATGGAAGCTTACCCTAAAATGGGGGAAGTTATTTAGGAAATATAAATTTAGAACCTCCCATTATGTCAATATTATTTAATGATCACTCAAAACTAAAATTTCCCTCTAATTAAGTATGAATGTGAAAAATATCAATGAGATTTATGGTATTAGATTACCTAAACTAGGATATTTACATTTGTTTTTTTCGTGGTGATGTTAAGTGTACCAAAATATTTTAATGTATAATAGTTGGTTTCAAATATTAACCCTAAAAATTTTACAACATGTTTTAAAACTAATCAAAATTATGATATCTCATTATACCATAAATTTAAAAAATATTTCTCCCTTATTGAACTAATATAATTTAAATGGATCAGAAAAATAGATTACTCCTTTATTGGTGTAGCAATTTGATCAGTCTTCATTTACATTTCTGTGTAATTTTTTATATTAATTTTAGGTTTCATTCATATAAAAAAGCCTTTTTCATTTGAAAATTAATAACCCATATGGAATTATCTTCATAGATTACTATCTATCTCTCCTTCTCTCATTAAACACTCATTCATGATTTCATAATCTTTTAATTTATGGGATATGCTATTTATGAAGTTATATTCATATTTTTTACTCAATAGTGTCTCTGTTGAACTTCATAAACCATGAAAATACTCATCCGATTATGTCATCAAATATTGAGTCAACGGATCCATATTTGAATAAATAAATATTCAATATTTGAAGTAAATTTCATAATTTGGAAAACCATTATCATTTTAAAATCATAGACAAATCAAAATACTCATCCCATTATGTCATCAAACATTGAGTTAATGGATCCTTATTTGACTAAATAATCATAAATATTTGTATAAATGTCATAATTTGGAAAACAATTATCATTTTAAAATCATGGAAAAACATGGATCTTTAGGGTATAATTATTTATAAAATATATAATCCATTTAAAAGAATTGAAAATTGGATTTGAATTGTAAATTTTGAAACAAGAAAAACATATATAATATATCGCAAATCAATATGTTATTGTATAACCATAATCACTAGAGTAAAATTTTTATTTCATGTATTAATTTTATGGTGTAAATTTTTTTCCAATAATATACTTCACAAAACAACATCATTAGTTTCTTAACCAGCATTAAAAATTAATTTTTTTCAAATATTCATACATTAATGTTTTTTCAAACAAATCCAACAACATGTATTATCATTTTAAAAATTATATTAATGAAACTAACATATGGAATCAATGTACATCTGAAAAATGTATAAATGTTTATAATAATTTTTATTGCAAAATATTTTTTTAATAAATCAAGAAAACCATATCATGTTAATCAAAAAATTTCATGACTATACTACTCCAATGTTGAATTATTTATCAAGTCATTTGTAAGATCATTAAAAAAATATCATCCGGATAACACCTAAAAGAATATCTCTAACAATATCCACCATTTTTTTTATTGATATAACATTCCGATAGAAAATATTTTTCCAAACACAATACTCTCATTCAAATTAGAGAATTATAGATATTTAAATTAATGATTCCAATTTCTTGAACTATAATAACCCATTATTCATAATCATCATGATAATCCTAACTAAATATGAAATATATTCAAATATCCATGTCCTCATTTGACACATATTATTTCCCCCCATCAATCTTTGATGTTGATGACTATGGAAATATTACTACATAATATCACATCCAACAAAAACATCACTCCGTGATTAAATAACTATTTTTATCCCTTTCTATCCATTAGAAAATAGTAAATTCTCCCACTTATTTTTAATTTTATTTCTCAAAAATAGAAAATTCTCCCATTAAATTATATTGGGTAACACTCCCTATAATAAAGATGATATACAATTTCCCTAAATGATACAATAGGGAATTAGTAACACACATAAACAATTATTGAGTGTAATAAGAAGAACCTATGACCCACATTTTGATATCATATGATTTGTACATGATGTTAAATAAATATAAAATGATAGGAGTGGGGATTCTATCTTCAACCAATTCAAGTGACTCGGTATGGTTTTACATGGATTGGATATGAATTCTTTACAAAACAATTCTTGGATAGTGTATTCATTATTACAAATGAAATATAACAATGATCACTCAAATATTTATAATAAATGTCCCATGCTTAAATATATCATCAATAAAGTTATATTTGATGATGATGATCCTTTTCAATGAATGATACACTCTATTTTTCATTTGATTAACAAAACATGAGTTACTACACATTCTTACCATTGGATAATTGACCTCCAATACATTATTTCTAATTTACCTCAATTTCTAATTTTTTTTATAGTAATGTAGAGCTAAAATATATTTTTCTACCACATTACCTGATGAAATTCATTCATTTTCAATTCCTAAAAATGAAATACATAAATATTCATTATATAATTTACAGTCTGATGTACACATTTTATCATAATCTTAAACAACCTAATATGCATCCCTATATCCTAAAAATTTAATATAGGATAAATCATTTTTAAATAATTTTATATATAATATATATAATACATAGTTAAATTTTTTTAATATAATAAAAAGACTTTCTTTTCCTGAACATCCATGCCTCCATGATAGATAATTAGTAAACCAAATATCCTCTATTTAAGTATTTATGTATAATATGATTTTCATGATTTTCCAATATACTATAATATTAGATTTTTTTAAAATTTCATATATTAATAACATCACCAATATTGAAATAGTTGTTTTAGTAGCCTTTTTTGTCATATTCCAATTGTTTTTAAAAGTCACATTATAATATATATTTTTTCAAAAATAATATCAATAATTTACATACTGTACACCTATGCAATGGAAAAACTACAAATCGTAAATCATTAATTTTTATAATATTCTCATTATAAATTCTACAAACACTTGGTTTTGATTTTTTTTAAAATTAACCAATGAATATTTCATCATAATAGACAAAAACATCATCTTTTAATGAGACTCATTCTTAAGATCGATATTTAGGTCAATTCTTGGATATTAGAATTCACCCATTCTTAAATATTGATCATGTAATGAATATTAATCTCTTGTAACTGAATTTTATTAATAATTTTTCTTTTATTAGTTCATCACATTATTTTCATAATAATGAATGATAAATATTTCCAAATATTAATTTTATATTTATTCTTTATGGACTCTTCTAGGAAATATTTATTTTATGTCAACTTGGAGAAGATCGAACATATTTTCACATCTTTATCATGTAATAAAATGATAATTTCTAATATATGAGTGGGATATAACTTTATAAGTATCCATATATGAGTGGGATATAAATTTATAAGTATCTTTAATATTTAAAAACATCATTAAATATTTTATATCAAATTGAAATTTTTGAGATATATGATATATATTCTAAATTTTCAATCTTTTCACTGGTGTTTTCAAATTATGATATTTAATTTTTCATAAGTTTCATTTATACATCCTTATATTTATTTACTTAATGATGTTTTATTAGTAGAATGATTATCATGACCTTATTATGAATATATATCATCCCCATATTATCATATTGAAATGATCATCTCAATAAATATTTAAAATAATCTTTTTATCACTATTTTAACGAAAATTGTCTTCTTTCTGAAAAGAAGTGACATCATGGTTTTAATTTCTTCACAATTACATTTTCAATTTATTATTTTTTTCATTGCGGTTATTTAAAATGTATTCAATTATCTATAAATTATTTATTCTTCATGTAGATTTTCTATTTTTTTTGATTAAGTCATTTTCATTGTATGAGATGAATGTACATCATCTTTGAATTTTTTTTATACCTATCTTGAATGTGTTCATTTCCATAGGAAAATATGAAAATTGAGTATTAGTGATATAGATTGATATCAACACCATTATTACAGAAGATCTCTATTAGATATATTTAATATAATAATAATTTGATCAATTTTATAAATATCTTGGTTTCTCTCTTAACTTCATCTTTTAAATGATATCTTCTTACTAAATAAACATGTTTCCATATCATTTATTACTCATGATTGTACATAAATTTGATATTATTTATCTTTATGTGTTTATCTATTGACTATTGTAATTTTTTATAAACAAGAATCTTATAAACCCTTGTTTGATTACATTTCATTAGATTAAAACATCAAATTATGATATATCCTCATCAAACCCATCCACCACCATTTAATCAGTAATAATGTACACCTATTATATCTTTCTGTCAATTTGACTTCGTGATATCATGTGAAACATATTTATATAAAGAAAATCATCTAATATAATTTCCTTCAAGTATATAAATTTATATATCATAAAGGTGATATTTTCCTCTATTGATGTATCACAGCTATATGTATGATAAAAAATATGATTACAAAGATCAAATTCACCATAGTGAATCACCATGTATTCTAAAATTCTTCTCTATCTATTGTCTAAATAATCTGTAATGTAACGTATTTTTATCATCCTTGTAAATAAAGATTAAATCTTACTCTCCACTTATGAGGTAGTGATTCATTTTAGTGGAATTCATTTATATTATAGTTACCAAATCCTTTACCAGCATAAATCTTGTCTTCTTAGCAATAATTATTTCCCTTCTCGAGCTAACAATCCCTAGTCTATTATCATTTTAAAACCTTATATATCCTTAAATTTGACATTATAAAGTCATAAAATTATATTTATTTATCAATATTAATGTGTTTTGGATTCTAATATATTTTGATTATATGCCTTTTTTGGCACTAGGATTAGTGAATCCAGTTAGAGAGGGGGGATGGAATCATCATTTTCCACATATGAAAATTTAATGTTAAAATTTTTAAAAATAAACATAATTGGGGAATTAATTTATCTTTAAAACTCTCTAGAATAGTTCATAATAACTGAATGATACATAAGAAATATAATAATAACACATGTATAAATTTGTTAATGTGGTTCACATAGAATGTTTCAAGATATATCTGAAGTTTATAGTTGTCATTATCATAGTAAAACACTCCACTTATTTTATTATCATCAACAAGAACTTGTAAGGGTATATCTTTGATCCAAAATTTCTATCCCATACTTGTTTACATGACACAACCATCTTACTACCTTCAAACATTACAAAAAACCATATATTCCTCATTAATTAATACATTTATAATTATCTTATTATTTCATGATAATTGGAAATTCTAGATTTTCAATTAAAGCTAATTAAACTGATCCAAATCCATGAAATTATAGTAATCATTGAGTCCCCCCATAATATGCAACAACAACATGGTGTGTCTAATATTATTATCTATTTAATTACCCATGAACTATTTTGGAACCTTTAAATTCATCATTATAATAATGTATTAAATCTAAAATATTTATCATATTATGGTATTTCTCCGTTGTCATTTTATATTCAAAGTCAATGGTCTAGAAATTATTCACACTTAAGATAGTATATTGACATTTTATTCTAATAATAGAATAATTAGAATAATATTAGTTTTTTTTCATTCCCACTTATGAACCTCTCATTCTCATCCTCCTTCATCATTTTATATATTAATTATTAATATATCATGAATAATTCAATAAATTTATAATAATTAAGTGTCTATTAAATATATAAAAATAATATTCTTAGAAATATCAATGTAATCATGTGGGAATAATACAACTATTCTGGATTTTTTTCAATAGACTATATTAGTTTATTTTCCACAAATATGGACAATCAAATCATTTATTCTTGTCATGAATATTTCAATACATCTATAAAGTAGTTTGCAATGATAAATGATTTCAAAATGTCGTATTTGAACTCCTATATTTATCATTTTTTGATTATATTAATTTCTTTTAATTTATCTAGAAAAATTGTTGCGCATTATTATTTTTTATATTTATCCATTAATTACAATTTCTTCACTTGTCTGAAAGCTGAAATAACAGTGTGGTGTAAGGTGTCAACTATGGACAAAATATTCTTTTCAGAACAATCCAACGATTTTCATTATCATAAATCATGTATCAACAACCAAATTCATTATATTAATGACAATATGAATAACTCATTATCATTTCACATAAACATTATTTTCAAGTTGATGTTCTCATATTAAAAACTCATACATTTTCTAAAAAGTTAGAGTTCATATTTTTTCTGATATGGACTATATATCATTATATTTTATATTTTATATAAAACCATATTCATTACATGACATATATTACATATAATCTATATAATATGATGTATAAATAAAAATTTTATATAAACATCAGAGGATTAGAGATATCCACATATATAATTCATATCTTATTGTAACATTCCCTTTCCTATATTATTTATCTTTTCAAATATCTTGGAAGAAATTATATTTCTTAAATAAAATGTTATGTACCATAATGTGTGTTTTTATTTTAATTTATTTAAAACCCCTATAATATATCCCATATCATAAATTACAAATTTAATATTATTTGAAATTTTATATGTATCATATTGAAAAAAAAATTCTTTATTTTTGATAAATTCTATAATATTACATACAAAATACATTTCTAATTTCCCTCAAATATAACACTGTAAAAATTTCATAATAAATTTATATCCTTCAAAAAATCACTCTAATCACTATTAATTATTTTAATCTTTTTTATAAATGATTAAATTAATTCATAATGATTCAATGGCCTTTGAAATATAATTTAATAAAATTCTAAGGAACTTTGAAGCCTGAATGACATCAAATATTATTCAGAATCAATAGAATCATTAATGATGGTACTCTTATAATCTATGAATTATATAATCACCAATATATATTTAATTCAATTTCCTTACCTTCATCCATTTGTACTTCCATATGATATGTAAGTATTCAAACATGATAAATATAGTTATAGATCTTATAGCCTTCCTAGTCAACAAGTATTTCCTTATACACATGTTAATTGATATCTCATAAAATATTCAGTGATGTTATCGGAATATAAATATCCTTTTCAATATAAAAACATTAGAAACATATATTCAATTCTCATTTATTTTGTATCATATATTTTACCATGGAAAAACATATGGTTATATTAAAACACAAATATTTAAGGGAAAAATAAACTTGTATTTACTCTTATCACGGGTTCCTTATTCTCCATGAACTCATAACACATTCTTGGGTACATATATATAATTCTTATATTCCATTTTATACAAATAATGAATTCATTACCTGTTAAAAAAATAAAAATGAACATCAATGTTGCTAAACCACATTGATGAATGTGTATACTCAATTCAGAATTGATTTTCAAGAAATACTACACTTTATAATCACAATGACTGAATTTTTTTTCCCATGTATATAAAATATTTTTTTTTTAAATCTCCATGACATGGTGAGACCTGTCCCACTTATAACTAGATACACTAAAATCCTCAAATACCATAATATGGAATTCACATCATTTCATCATAGATCATCCCATAATATCTATGAAAGCAATGCTAACCCAAGTATGTAATTATTTGGTTTGAACACCCTGTGGTCCCATCAAAACTAAATATACTTTTGTATATCAATCCATGTTTGATATTCCATTTCCATATAGTAAAATGATTATCCTCATCATATTTTAATGTTAAATACTAATAATTTAATTTACCATACTCAATGATCTCTATATCTATAGCAAAATAAAATGTTGATATTGTTATTGGACACTTTCTATCATATTTGATTGCAAATATATTTATTTATATGCATAATATTCAACTAAAAAACTATATATATTATAAAATGATAAAATATTTTTCTTTTTTGGATCTATATATCTAATACCATAACATACTAGGTTTTTTAGAACTCATTTTTTCATTATGAAACATGTTTCAAATAAAATAATACTAAATTTATAGTTTTTTATTCCAGACCTTAACTAGTTTTATATTGGTGTTTATTGACTCTCTTAGAAAAATCATATTCATTCTAGTATGATCCTATGAATATAAAACAAACCGTATGTAATTTTTATTCTGATCAATCCCCATGTATAACTTTTATTAATGATAAAACTGGTATTTTCATAGGAAAAAATTAAATTTTCTTCAATGATTTCATTAACTATCCTTCAACTTTTTTCGTATCAATACTAATAAAACACTATTAAGTAATCCTAGTTGATAATGAAAATTATTCTTCCTCCACCATTCATATCATATTAATTGTTTTCCCAAAAATATCCCAAACTATATTGGAAATACTCTCATTCATATTAGGAATCATTCAACACAGGATTAAGGACTGCACTACCACATTGGTACTGTAGTCCAAAAATATCATTGTGTATTCTGATATATTAGATCAACTTAATAAATTATCAATAAAAATAACATCTTGATAAACATATTCTTATAGTACATTGATATAATAAATATAAGAAATAATATTTAATTATTTAATTTTCCCAATCAAACAAATTCATATAAAGTGTCCTTCAACTTTACAATGATGTTTATAATTCCCTCAACATCAACATATTCAACATTATATTTCTCATAAAATTTCATATTCACTATAATAAAAATAATTACATCAAAATTGGGATATATGAAATATGTAATATCATAAATTTATAAATCTATTGAGTTATGTATAACTTATTAATGAAAGATCATTATCCAAAAATATTTCTTATTTGATATTTTATTCA
Organism: Viscum album; assembly: GCA_963277665.1. NCBI lineage: Eukaryota > Viridiplantae > Streptophyta > Magnoliopsida > Santalales > Viscaceae > Viscum > Viscum album. Next base: position 2,093,702,223 of record OY728142.1, read on the forward strand.
ATTAAAACATATAAAAGAACATTTTTAGGGCACTATATTCCTCCTATAGTCAAAAACATTGAACATATAGATTCATGGTGAGTAACCATTGTATAACTGGATAATGTCAGTGGGAGATCCCAATTTAATATTCATGTTCTGTTGTTAAAAATTTCTAGAAAAGAATAGAATGGCCTCATTAAAAACTTCTTCTACCATACTATCCTTAATAGTGTATTTTTATATTTCCTTAAATTATATAACTAGAAATGTTAATATTTTATACCTCTTTTTCTGAGTGCTAAAATTTCATATATAATATTTGTGCTATAAAAATCTTCTAATGACATTAGCACTAAAATTATTGATTATTAATTGAAATGTATACAAATAATTGATGGGTTGGAATTATAATGGGAAATCTATTAATATCATAATCCCCCATGTTTTCTATAATTCCAATCATATCCTCAATACCCATAATTATTAAATCCAATATTACATTAATATATTAATTTTTTTTGGATCCTTATGTTATCAGACATTATCAAGGGAAACTACAATTAAATTTCATATAAAATTGACTCTACTTTAAACATATTCATAAAAATTTACATAAATAATGATAGGATTCACATGAAATTACCATCATATAGATCACATAAAGAAGTATAAAAAATGGGATTATTATTTATAATAATAATTTAACACATTATGAATTAGTTTTATTATAGGCTCTCTTTGAATATAGGTTGAAATAATATGAAATATTTCTTTGTAAAATTTTGTATATTTTTTTAAAAAATTATTGATGCATATGATTACTCAGTATATTAAAATTTTTATCATTAAAGATCATAATCCCATTATTATTTGAAATTACATCCAAATTCTAACTCTTAATGAAAGATCCATAAATTGGGCCATTAATACTAATACCCTATGTTTCCCCAAAAAATGAAGGATTCATTGAGTTTGGATTGGTGAATCAAGGTTTGTAAATTTAAAACAACCCATTATATACATCATATTTATTGATTAATTGAAACTAATATCTCACACCACATATTATTAATGTAATAAAGACCAAGAATTAATTAGGGATTTTTTATTGTTAAAAAAATTGGGCTATGTATGTGGATTATATGTGAAGATATATTTTAGTGTGCCAAAATACACTAAATGAGACACTTAGTTAATAAACTTATATCAGTCTCAAATTATATATTGAATTAAAACCATTCATAAGAATGTAATCATGGTACATTTTATCTGAATAATAACTCAATTATTTCTTCAGTAAGAAGATTTGATATCTTAAAAAATCAATTGACTGCATATTATTTTTTGTAGATAAATGTTCCAATAATAAATTATATGATATCAACATTTTCTATTTGGATTAATGTCAAAATAATATCTAAACACCTCATATGATTCCAAAAAAATGTGAACTCACGAAATGTATCACAATCTCATCATCCCTCATCATTCCTTTAATTTTTCTTCTTTCATTTTCATTATGAGTTTTTATTTAGGTAATTTAATAGAAAATATATATTTTTCATTCAATAATATTTTAATTCATTTATATAAACCATTCCAAAATTCAACAATTTAAATCATAAGAGCATAATTCGTGGAATGCTTATTTTAATATTAATTATCACATCCTTTCAATTTTTATAAAGACGTATAAAATATATTACCTAAATAAATAATTTTTTAATTATAATAATTAATGTTTAATTCCTTTAAAAACTACACCTCTGAAAATGATAAAATAAATTTGGTAATAATCATTATTTTTGAGGATAGTAAAAACTGTAATTATATCATCGATATGAAAATTTTGGTTAAACTATTATCACAATAGCGTAATTTAAAATTCACAACATACCATTAGAGAATTAATTTTTTACCTATTATAAAAAACATATTCCTTTTTTATTTATTCCATCTCAATAAAATCGTTTTCTATTGTGATGTTATTTGAAAATTTAAATTTATCCATAATTTTTTAACATCAACTAAAAAAAATTAGTTATAATTTTGGAAATTACATTTAAATTATTTTATAATTTTTTCACAGTAAATATTTAAGTGTCATGTACTTTTCATTGTGTTGGGATTTTATCTCCACCATGAAAAATATCTTGAATGTTTCTTCAAAATTTCAAAAAAAAAATAGATATATAATAATTAAACGATTCCATTAGAATGTCCTTGTCAATAATCAAAACCTAATGTATTTAAAAGGTTATCATGTAAAAGACCTGAAATCTATGCACACTAAAAATAGGTCCAGACCAATGCACATAAAATTGGGTAAATGGAATGTTCCATGGAGTTTATAGATAACATGACACTAAATTTTAAATATTTTCTCATAGAACAAACCAATATTTAAATTAAAATGATTTAATTCTAATTATAGTAATGAGATATTATCTATTTATTTATACAAGGTATTTTAAGCAAATATTTCTGTCTATAATTAATAATTGTTTATTATTGGATAGATTTTTAGTCCCCTAAGAGGTTCTTTAGGATATATTACAAAGAGATGAAGGAGGGTGAATCCGTTTATGTAATGTACTAACCAATTAAATACCTTTTCTTTTATCTGTCACTTCCATAAATTGATATCAACCTCTAACCCTAAAGGGTCACATCCTATAATATTTTTCATAAATTTTGATCTAATTCACTAATTATATATGCATATACTAACTATATATATTTTTTATGTTGACTATAAATACTGATAAGAGAAATTATGTAGTTTACCCTTGTTGGGATACACTAATGGGTATGAAATTAATTTTGTGTCTGTTCAATAGATCAACACAAAATCAAAACTCTTTAAATTGTGTTTTAAGTCAATCCATGCACGAGATCACAACCTTACAATGTGTAGGGTAAATTCACTATCACCAAAGGCTCACTGCCATCTCATGTTAATTAACCATTATTTTTTAACTAAATTAGAAATTATCAAATTTTCATGGTGTATGTATTTAGAGGACCCTTAAACAGTATCACATGAATGATTTTCATTAGTTTGGATGTGTTGAATTGATGTTCTATTGTATTTATTCACAAAATTATTTTGGTATTTTTTTAAATAGCCATCTTCTTCCTCCCATATCTACATCCAGAATTCATTCTTCACAAAAAAACAATGATGTCTCCCTTCGTAATTTTTAGAAAATAATTCCACTATTTCAAATATATTTATCAACTATCTATCTCATAAACTATAAATAATATAATTCTTAGCATGTTAAAATATGTTATATCCTCAAGACATAATTATCTTAACTTCTCCCTACTTCAGAATGAACACTTATAAAATAACTTATCTTGTCTAAACAAATTGGACTCATGTATGTATTATTATGGGTATAAAAATATTTCCCACAACATCCCAAGATTTCTACACTATTTTCATAACCACAATCTAACCCAACATATTCATGACTCATTATTTTCTCCATTGAAACATGATTTAATTCCTTTTAATTTACTTAAATACCACTAAATGGAACCTTATAAATTGTCTTGATTCATATAGTAATATCTAGAAGTATTATTTTTTAGTATTTTTTGTCCATTTATACATCCTCCAAATTTCATCCTCGACATTTCATGCATTATCCACCCATTTTCCAAAAAAAATGGATTACATTCAAACATAATGGAATGATATGTATATCTCAATGATAAAATTCCCTTTAACACAACTTTTTCCATTGCATGTGGGACGTTTTAGCCTAATACTATAAAATCCCACACAATTATTATATCGTTCATCAAATATCACATCACTATAGGCATTACAATGCCTTTTTGGGTTCACAATCTCTCATAGGGGTGATCGAACTCAAAAATCAATGCACTATAGTGTGAAGAAAAGCCACTGATTTGTTTTATGGTAAAATTATACATATATGACTTGGTGAACTTTATATTTCAATTTTTTCTATCACTATAAACAAAATCTGAAATTTTCATCATGCTTGAACATAACCTACTCTACAACTTATTTGGAATTCACCATGTTGTAAAAGGAAAATCATGTACTACTATGACTAATAATGTTCCATATGACAGATAAACCAATGATGGGGGTGAGTCAATAATATATTTTATTAGTTTATTATATTCAAATTCATTATCAATATCCTTTTATAGTTCTTGATACAGTCAATATTATCTTATAATATCACCTCATGTGATGTTGAAATAATAGAGATAGAATTGCACATAGATTTTTATAGTTAGACATAAAAACCAACTCTTTTCCCTTTTGGATAGACACCCCATCATAAGATATTCACAATAAACAAAATTGAATACAACTAATAGGAGAACGTAGATATAATTTCTAAATAATACTTTAGACTGTATCATTGATCTTATTCACATATTGGTTAAAAACCCTCATAATAATCTTCTAGTAGTTGGTTAGACACCCAAACTCTATTATTCATAATCAACAATGATTTAGAGATAATAATATCTTTAATGTTATTACACAAGATATTAGGATTCCCTTTACATGTGTACTCATTCATGATCTTAAAATACAACCAATAATATTAATCCCCACTGTTCATGAAACTAAATTACATGTTATTTAAATTCTGGAACACATATAATATCTTTGTTGTTACGTCACTCGACTTTGAATCCTTCACTGTTTGAAAAAATATATGTATCGATATTTTGAAAATACTTTTTCAGGAAGGATGTATGGTATCGATATTATCATTATTATAGTATTCATTGATACATTCATCATATTTTTATATTCACAGAAAAATCGTGTACATTATTCTCACAATATATCAAATATTTAAATTAATGTTTCCTTATTGGAATTATTGAAATCGCACTATAATTGTAATGAATATTTTATTATTTAAACTAGTCAACATATTCCTCATTAAACGTATAATTAAACTCTAATAAATTCCCATTATAATTATTTTTTTAATATTATAATAATATAGTCTTTAATCCATATTTCATGTGAAAATTAAATATATTTAATGTCAATAGTTTCATTGAATCTATCTTCTTCAAACCACGTAATGATTTTAATACCAGTATGAAATCATGAATACTAAATATTTATTTATGTTAAGATCCTTGTCCTGATTCAACTAAAAGAATTATCTACACCAATATAGTGAAAACATGATTATTTTTTTTAAAATGACCGCGTTTTTAATATTATTTCTTCATACCCTTAAAAAGGATATAGAATCATGGTTATAAATTTACACAATCATCATGTATCCTTTCATTGCCTCTTGGTTGTGCGTACATATATATGGAAAATTTTGGAATAAATGTATGTGGGGATATGTTTCGATTATGTGTATTAGGATTCAAATTGATTGGTAGTATAAGTTACATATTACCCTTACATAGCACCAAAATAACCATTATGGGATCATGGTACCCTTAAACATAACACATGGTTACCTTTACATAGTACACATATGGAACCTATTTATCATTATGAAAATCATACTATATTAGACATCCTCATGAATTTCAACCAACAATTATGTAATCTCAATCTAAACATACACAACAAAAAAAATTCATTATGATCACTACTTAGGTAATTAATTTCATTTAAAATTTTTTTTATAATGTTATTCCACATCCAATCTCTACCATTTTTAGTTCCATTAAAACCAAAACCTCGTAAGACATACTTTACCCCTACTTAAAATCATTTGGTTTTAATAAAAATAATTTCATAGGCCACTATCTTATGAAATGTTGTAGATAATTCTCCCCATATAATTAAAATATTTTATTAAATTCCTTGAAAGATAAATAGATCGAAAATTAGAATTATAAGTGGAATTTCTCAAATATGAAGTAAAATGATGTTAAATGATCCAATATTAAATCTCCAATAATCACCAATCAATCATATACACATATTCACTGATTGAAAAAATAAGAAACATTTTGGAACAAAAATCCCTATAACGTTATTTTTTTGACAATATGTCATCATAATTTCAATGTCCGTATGTGTTCTCACACTTTTTTCTTATTATTGAATGTCTGATTTAAATTAAAAGTTGGGGTCTTCTCTAGTATGTGTCCACCATTCATGGAATTTAGAATTCATTTATACGTTTTATGAGAGAAGGATGATAAAACATGGTTTTATTAGCGAAGATCCATTAACTGATATAAGGTAAGTCTGCATGGTCTAACCTCATACAAGAAAAAAATATATATAAAAAATCATGAACATGATTTCCAAAAACTACAACGCATATGAAATCATTAATATAAATTATTATGTCTCTAATAGGTTAAATATAAAAATCAATTATTCAAAAAGAATCAACCTTTATACATCAAAAAACCATCAAAATAGTTCTAGAAAGAGTCATCTAAATATAATTAATTTTATCATGTCTTCATAATTTACACTTTCTCTTAATAATTATATTTAATAGAATAAGGTAAATGGGTTTCGAGTATGATTAATATAACAGAAGCATTAGTTTTGAATTCTATTCAGAATTTCCACAATCCCAATAATTTATTATGATTAAATATTCATCAAAATGTTTCTCACCCTAATGGGATGCATTACTCTTATGTCATTTCATTGTATTATGTATAATATATGACATAAAATATATTCATGCAATAACTCTTAGACATCCTCAAACTACTCATTCAATTCTGTTTTGTCAAAGATAAAAAAAAATTATATGGGGAAAAAATGATAACTCTTACTATCTAAAAGAAACTATGAGGCTGAAAAATTACTCTCAAAATTATCCCCTAATTATTTACTATATATTACTTTTAATTGTATGGAATAATTTTTCCATTTGATTACATGTTGTCTTACTGGAATTAATTTAAAATTTTAAAATTCTATAACAATGCGGGAATCTATGTTAAGAATTTATTATCAGTATGGAAAATGATTTCCCTCTATTCAATCAAAACAATATATACAATTATATTTCCATTATATAGAATGAGTACCTATTTTATTTCTTTATAGGGAGTTTCTGGGTCAGTATATTTTTTTTTCGTAAAACTTAAGGAATAATATTGTTTCTATTGATATTTTCTTCTACTTTTGGATACTAGGATTTCTTCTCTCTTCAACTTTTCTCCCTCTTTCTTGTGGATTTATATGTTTTCATGAATTTATATATTATTAAAACATACAAATACATTGTGTGTAAACATCTATCAATAATGTAACACCATGACATTTTGTGAAATATTTTTTTTAAATTTAATTTAATCTTATTTTTATTTTTAATTAATAAAACAATTGAAATATTTTTTTAAATTAAATAACTATCAGGATTGTGGTATATGCAAGATCAATTTAATCACTCACTACAATTAAAATATACGTATGATACATACTATAACAACATGATGTACTTTACATATAACCCAAATGAGTCAATGAAGCAATATAATATTATTATAATTACTTAAATGAGATAATTATTAATTATCCATTAAACATATTTATATAAATATCAATAAATAACTTTCATATAGTTTTTATAATTTTTTATATACATAAAACATATTTATAATGAAATATATAATTTTTGATAAGTTTTTTATTTTCTTAAACACTATTTTCTCTAATGGACTAATTTTGATGTACATATGTGAAACACATGAAAATTAAATTTAAACACATATAGATATTTCAAATCATAAAATAACAATCATTTTATTGTATGAATAGTGTCAAATAACAAATTTTAATTCAAAAACTATTTTTTAATAATTTATATATAATCTGAAATTATATTTTAATTTGTTTCAAAATATAAATAATATTTTATTTTTCTCTATTAATCCAATTTTGGTCATTTAAATCAATTTCATTTTGAAATTGGGCATAAAAGACTAGAAAACGTTTGGATGATTTTACTTTGAAAAGCCAATATGCCATCCCGTCATTAGGGTTATTTATAAATTAATATAAACAACCAATTTTACTATTATTTAGAAACATGGATTCAATTATTAGAATAATTGTAATTTATAATTTCTAATAATTATAAAATAGTTTCTATGAAAAAATATTACTGAATGGAATAAAAATTAATTATAATTAGTAACGTAAAATTATTCCTAACAAAGAACTACAATTTTATCCTAAGAGCCCAATGGCATAGCTAAATGGACAACACCCATTTTATTGTCATTATTCTTCCATGAAACTTAAATTTATAATGTGTTTTTTGTATGGATTTTCTTTGGTAAAAACATGGCTACACCTAACTTGTTTTAAAAAATACTAAGTGAGTTTGTTTTATTCACCATGAAAAACCACCATATCTCATCATTCGTCACAGCTCTAAAACCACATGTAGTGATCCATTATCTATCCATTAAACTTCCCAATATCCCTCCACTTCGCATTGAATCATTACATTGTTTAGGAATCAATCTGAGGATTCCTTTTGGCACAATTCAAAAGGAGTTACCTAATTAAGAGGTGAAATAATATCTCAAAGTCCATTCATTTATTTCAGTTATCACCCCCCCCTAAAATCATTTTATTCCTTGATATTATCACACCAAAATAATAATAAATATTCTTGGATTTATTTATGATAATTTTGTTACCTTCAGTTACACACAAAACAATCAAATGGGTAACAAACATACATTTTATGTGTACAAAAAGCTAACACCTCACAAAAAGTATTTGTTCATTTTTCTTTTAACAACTCTAATATTTAGAATTATGATAGAAAATATGTTTATATATAATAGGTATGAAATTTATTATTTATTTAATCTTCATTAATGTTTTCATAACACATATTATTATATGTTCCCTTTGGTGTTAATATGATAATTTCGGTTGAGGAAGTGTGGATTATCGCCCACCCAAAACAATGTGATTCATTCTCATGCTACATGGAATGTGTTAAGGAAATATTTAGTGCACATGAGCCTTAGTACAGTTGGTATGGACACTGTAAGTGCATCCAAGCGACCAGGGATCAAAAACAGGTGGAGGCAGAATTTACGGGTACTGTAGTAGTACTGCAGCAGGTACTGTAGCCAAACTATAGCATGAACTTTTTGGCACTGTATTAGCCTGGAATATGCCCCCGTTTGGGCCTTTGGGACACCAATTTGGTCCCTGAGTCCTTTAAGGCCTTACGTCCACCCAGGCCTCGGGTCAATAAGCCCTTAGGGCCACCTTAAGGCCTTCGGGCCACCTTAAGTGCAGATGCAAACCAGACAACCTACAAGGAACAAGCTCTACAAGGAGGATGAGAAAGGATCTTTCACCACAACATAAGGTAAACTGATTGAAAGAATTTTAGGGTATGGAACCTACCATCGGGACAAGCCTATACATGTATGGGAATGCCTAGCTGAATAACCATGCAAAGTTGGAGAGCTGATTTCACGATGAAGAAGCTAGGGTGGAGCAGTTCCAAGTAGTTAGTCTGGGTTATATGTAATGTTTGAAGCCTACGAGAAATGAATTCATCTAAGGCCTACGAGCCATGTAATACTTACACCTACCATCCTTGTAAGGGTTCCACCTTACCCCTTGAAAGGTGGACTATCAAAATCAATAAAAAATGAAGGCCTTAGGGCCATTGGAGGTTATGGAAATTTATAGGAAGGCTATTTGATATATATGAAATACTATTTATACTATAATTATATTATATAAATATTTACATATAAAAAACATCATTTACATTAAATTTTTAAATATGTCAACAAAACAGATACAACGTTCATGCATACGTATGGCCTACCATCTACATAAACTGTGTATTCCATTTTATATTTATATATTTTATTATATTACGTAAATACCATATATTACAGATATTTATATAATTATTTAAATTATTTAAGTCATGATATATGACTATGGTGAAATGATATTACAATTCAAGACACATTCAAGGAACAAAGTAGATAATACCCAATGTGAAACATTGACATAAAAATGTAAATAAGAATGATATATTTGGACATAATAAAAAATTATATGGTATTAGATATGTGAATATTATTATTTAAAGGATTTTTTATAATCATAAATTTATTATACATGAATCTTGTACGAGTACAAAGAGAGTCAAGAGACAAGGTAAGGTAATATAATCTCACTTTTTATTTATGTGTGAAACATGATTTATTAAACACTCATTCCATTTGTGTGGTGTGTATACTTACCATTAATGAATAATATTACGATTATACTTAATCATTTGGGTTTTTAAATATCTATTTTATTATATTTATTTCATTTCATTTACATTTCAAATTTTTCCTAAGCGGTAATTCAATTTTGTCTCAATTTTTCTTTCATTCATACCGATGTCATGTTATGTGGCTAAAAATTTACATAAGGTGTACATTCTACCATTAAAATTATAAATCCCTAATATCCTCATTATCATGATATTTAATTATTATTTTAATTTCATTTATTTAAATTGGTATAGTGGTTTAATGTTACCACATGGAATGATTTTATTGAAACAATCTCTTTTCTTTTCGAGATTATTTATTATTATGCATCATTTAATGAAATATTATGATAAATAACTTAATAACTCTCATTTATTTACTTATCATATATTAAAACACTATATCTCTATGTATTGGTACCATTATTACACTCTTTGTTTCATAATATAGTTTATAAAAGTCTTTTCATGAAAACCTAACTTTTCCCTCTCTTTGGTCGAATGTCTAAATTTTTTCAAATCCTTGATTAATAAAAGTTTTCCAAATATATTATATTATTCTAACATTATTTTATAAAAAAATTAATCCCATGATTTTACTATTACATAAATTTTTTTAAAAAAAATTATTGTATTAATCATTTTTGACTAAATGAAATTTTCCATCCTCTATATAGTAAAAAAGGAATATTCAATTTTTATGGGTTTACACACTATTAAAACTGGAAATCCCTTGATGATTAATTTAAAACATTAATTAGTAATTTTTTTAAATGAAATTTTTTTAAAAATGATTTTTTTAGGAAAATTATATCAATCATTTTAATGAATTATTTTTATGTTATAAAGGTATTTTGAAAAATAAATTCAAACCCTTATAAAGAAATCATTATATGATTACAAAAAACATTAAAGAAAAATATTTTCAAAATGTTTTCAATTTTATTTTATATGTGTTCAATGAATATGGTTTTAAATTTTTTTTTAATATTCTTTTATATATTTTTAATGAATTTTTTTATAACATTTCCAAATATATCTTTATTAGATTTTAATTTTTTCCATTAAAATGGCTACTAAAATGTTTTATGTTTCAAAAAGACATTTTCAAAGATGAAATGATATTTACATTATGAAACATTTTAAAAATAGCATTCCATGTTATTTTCAATCTATAATAAAATAAATTATCATTACTCATTCCAGTATTTGAAAAAAAATTCTAGGGTTCCAATCATATCCATTTTTAATTGGATTATGTTTTTAATGGAATAATTATTGTGACAAAAGTTTCCATTCCATTAGATCTATGATTTATAAAGCATTTTATTATGACATGTATTTATTGGATGACATTTTTATGAAACCTATATATCTACCATATCAAATAATGATATAAAATGATAATGATAACTATTTCATTTCATAGGTTATGATTTGATGTTTATAGAACCCCTATAGTGTTATGGGTTATGATATAATGAATGATATTTTTCACAAACATGTAGCATTTCAATATGTTACAAGTAGGGCCTATATCTTCCTTTAATTAATGGGTGATGATGGATAACTCATGAGTGTAAATGTTATGTATGAACCTGATTACATGGTTACAATGTTATCAATGGAAATGGTTTCATTTCCATAAGATTATGCATGAACCTGATTACATGTTAAAAATGTTATGATTGATCCCTATTATGTGTCCAAAATGTTATTTGTGGACCTGGATTCATATCAATATGTTAATGTATAAAACTGATTACTTGTTCACTATGATATGCATCAACCTAATTACATGATAATAGTTTTATGAGTGATGTAGATAGAATATTCAAACCAATATTAATGGACCTGGTCTCATCTCCATAAGTATTTATGTGGGCATGTTTCAATGTCCTCAACATAATTTGGGAACCTATTTCTCCTTATACATGTTCACCATGTTTAATTTTTACTTGTATTCCACAATAACATTACTTATTTCTATATTGTGATTTTATTGATTATTCACTGATATCCTTATGATTTATGTCATATGAAATTTCAATCATTATTCCCTGATTCATGTTTATAATCTTTGATATATAGGTTGTGATATTATAATGGTCATGATCACGTTCTTATACCCTTTTGTTCATGATATGCATATGTATTTCCCTCATCTAACATTACAATGAATTTCAGTTTGTCCGTTTCTTATATTTCCTTCCCCTCGGTTATGAAGAAATGGTTTTTAGTAAGTAACTAAAGGGGTGGTTATTAATAGAGATATTGAAGATATTTCATGGATCAATAATATTTTCATTCCATGTTTTCAAATTATCTAAACTTATACGGTATTTGAATGTCTGTTTTTCTATGTTTTTATGTATTCTACAAAAGTGATGTAATGCATATATACATTAAGAATATTCCAATATTTTTTGTGTCATATTGAAGGTGTACTCAACCTTTAAAAACAATGTTGAGAAAACCTTGGTGATATACCTAGGTATATTTGTAAGGATATTTCTATGGATTTCTCTATGGATAAGTATAAGAATAAGTAAATATTCTAGAAAATATCTTGGAATTCTCGTCTAGGATAGAGTTAGTTGTTTTATAGAAATGAATCCTTTTCTGGATAATACAAGTTGACATGGATATATAATATATGTACCTAGGGGTAAGAACTCTAAAAATATGTTTGGGGACTGACTCAGGGATATCTGGGAGATGAAAATGGGCCTTGTTCCACAACTGTTTTGACACTCCTTGGGGATATACTCTGGAAATTCAAAAACCCTACATGAATAATTTTTAATGATTTAAATAGAATATGGATATGAATAGCATAGGATAAATACAAAAGGAAATAGGTTAATATTGGTGTCATAATTTAATCATATTATAAGTAGGTTTCAAGAATATGCGATTCCCTGATATAATAATCATTTCTTACACAATTCATCATGGTTGTATTCAATTTTAAATAACCAGAAGAAATACGGATAATATTGAATATAATAGAAAATGTTTTCATGTGAAATAAAAATGGATGATCACTGGAGTGAAATATATTCTTATCATATCTAATTTATTTTCAAGGAACACTGTAAAAAATGTTCATCTACAAATGCTTAAACTCACCAAGGAATTGATTAATGTGTTAGGTGAGATTTCAGGTAATGGAGACCATGGGAAAAAATAATATTTGGGTTCCTTTGTGTAAATAATGTGGAAAGAACCACCAATGTGAATATATTAGTGGAGCATGAAGGTGTTTTCACAGTGGAAAAGATGCAAACAACGAAATTGAGTGCAATAGAAATTTGATGGGTTCAGTTATTGAAACAGATGTGAATATTTTCCTCCCTATGACATCACTATAGATAAAATAATTAATCTCTGGAATGAATGGTAATTAAGAAAATTGATATCCTATGAAGAAATCTCAAGAATACAATCAACATACTGATATGATTAATTTTCAAATTGCTGAATATGATGATACTACATATGAAATGCGAAAGGAAAGTGGTTTAAAAAAAATTATAATGTAACTATCTTATGGATTATATATGAATTGTAATAGTCAAATTTTTTATGTATTTGTATTTAAAAATTATTTTATATGAATAATGAAATATACAAGGATTTTTTTCTTTTCGACGTATTTACAAGTTTATGTTGAATATATTCGATGGAATGGAATGGTGATTTCATGTCATGATGATATTTTAAAAAATGGGAAGATAACCTTAAATATTATCCTTCTGTTATAATAAGGTTGTATTTGTATTGAAAATTTGGATATAAACAGGTAAATTGGATGTTGTTTATTACCTCAAAACTGAAAAAGGAATAGTTGAAAACGTAGTCTACGTTATCATGGATGAAGTTTACCACATTTTTTTATGTAATATATCCAGTACCACTGGTATATGGGATCATGCATGTTTTCCAAAACATGTAAATATAATTTTTTATATTACCATGTTTCAATAGAATATACGATGAGATTATTCACATGTTTGTAATGTGACAACCATGATATACTTTTTGATATATTAGGGACCAACTATAATCAAATTTATTATTATTCATTCTAATGATATAGATTTTTATCATTCATGAGGGTTATAGGTTTAACCATTTATGGGATTTTTATGTTAAAATTTGGATAATGAATATGATATCAATGTATTATCCCACCAAATTAATATTTTTTTTAATAATTGATAACCAACACTAAAAATCTGTTGTTGAGGGTAACTAATGAGAGATGGAATAAATTATCACGTATCTCTTGTTCTCTTGGTGTTTTAGAAATAAAAAAATAACCATCCATTTTGGAGAAAGAGATAAAGAAGAATTTTTTCAAGCCAAGACCATAGGGTTATATTTTACTTTTTAAAGCTAATCAAATCAAATATATATAACATCTCCTAAAAATTGTTCAAAACCAGGGAATGAATCCCAAAACTAAAAAATTTATCCAATTAGTATCATTTCCAATGAATCAAATAGACCCTTAGATCATCTCATATTTATGGATATATTATTGTGGACATTATCCTATCATGGTTCTCTTTCACTCTCCATCATAACATGATGGTTAAATTTGTTCTTTAATGTAGATGTTTTTAATTTCCACTTATGTTTGCCTATGTGGAAACCTAGTTATATGTAACTTTGTTTAACACTTATGTTTCTAACATTCATCTTCAAATGGATGTTTTAGTATTAATTTATATAATGTGTGTTTTTATGAATTTAGATTTAAGGAATCAAAACATTAATAACATATATGAATTTTTAGGGAGAAATTCAGATTAGGGTGGTGTAGAATATAATGCCCTGAGATTTCAGAATAATTTTTTTCTGATTTATTTTAATCTTTTTTATATAATTCATTTGAAGCAATACTAAAAATATTTGTTTTATGTGTATTAAATCACTATGTTTGGATTTATTTATACACAACCCCATTTTAATTGTGAACTACACTAAACAATTAATTTTCATATGTTATACGCAGTACTGATTGTGCATACATTACACACAATATTGTTGTTTCTACAAAACAGTATAATTTGGTTATAATTATTTAAATGTGAAAAATATTAACAATTCATTATACATAGTTATTTTAATATTAATAAATACTTTTAAAATATTATTCATAATAGATTAGTATTAATAAAACATAATTATAATGGATGATATTACTTTTGGTAGTGTCCTTATATAATTAAGAACAACTATTTTCTTAAATGAACTACTTTTAATGCAGTTCTAGAAAAAATATTAAATTAATTTCAGAAATATTAATGAATTTAATTTTCTAAAATAATGTTAATCTTATAATTTATAATATCTTAATTAAAATTGATATAATTGTTGATATTTTTCATAGTAACATCATTTTTTTCTAAATTTAAAATATTTTGGATTGTAATTCCAAACTAGATTTTCATCTAATATATTTTTTAGGTCAAATTATATTTATTTTTTTTTAAGTTTCATTATATCAAACTTTTTCAACTAAAACAATTTATTCCATTGTAATTAATTTCTCTTGGATAATTAGCACAAAAACATGGAAATATTATTTATGTTTTTTAAAATCCTATAGTGTCATCTCGGTAATGGGATTTTTTTAAATTATCTTCTACGAATTATTTTATTAGAATTTTGAAAATTTGATTCTAAATTTCTAATCCTATTAATTTATAATGTAAAATAATTTCAACTTATTTTATCACCATTATATTTTTGAGTGTAATTAAAATTATTTATAATGATTAAGGTAAAATTATGCCTCGAAAGGGAATAAACAATAAACATGATGGATGAAATGACATGGAAATTTTTAAAACAGCACTGTTATATCAATTCATATTCCGTGATACTTCCATAATTATATTTCTTTGGATTTGGATATATTTTGTTACACCACAACATGTGTACAACTGACTTGTTTTAAAATATAACAAGCGAGTCCTTTTTTCCTATAAAAGGCCACCACCTTAACCCATTAGTAACCACTATCAAAAAACCATTGTTCGGAAAATATCAACCCAATAAAAATAATGAAAACCATATCATCCTACTTGAATCTTCTAATTGGTTAGTAGGAAACAAAAATATTCCTATTGGAATAAAACAAAACTAGTTACCCTATAATGAAGTAACAACTTCTCTCAAACTCCTTTATTTTATTTTCATTATCCACCCCCTAAAAACTTTTTATTCAATTATTTTTTAAAAAATAGAAATCCTAAATACAGTAGGATTCTTTATGATAATATTTCTACCTACACATCAATTAACATCCATATAATGGGTAACAAACATAATTTTTATGTGTAAGGATATCTACCACCTCACAAAATGTTGATTTTTTATATTTCATTTTCCGCCTCTCATCGGGGTAATTACGATTGAAAAAAAAATATAATATATCTGATTCATATAATTTATTTAATATTCTTTAATTATATTAAAATAGATTTTAATATACTTCCCATTTTATGATAATACAATAATTTCATTTGAGGAAGCATTGACAACCACCCCCTAAAAGGGATTGGTTTCATTGACACACTACAAGGACTATATTAAGGATATATTTAGTGAAACTATATTATATATATGACATAATAATTCTATATCACTAATATAATAGTCATATATACAAATACATACATGTCATTTATATTATTTTGTTCTATATGCCAAAAAAACTAATGTTGTGTTCATGTCTACGTACGACCTACCATCTCCATGAATAGTATATTCCATTTCATATTTATATAGATAATTATAACATAAATATAAAATATTTTAAGTATTTTTATATCATTTTTTACATTTTTAAAATAATTATATAATTATAAGGACTAGATATAAAATAAATTAAGACAAATGCGTAGAACAATGGAGATATTACCTAAAGTGACACATTAGCATAAAATTAATAACAATAAGTTAATATAAGGTAATAATAAAGCCATATATGGTATTTATTATAACAATATTATTCCATATGTTTTTTATATTGACCATAAATATATTATACAAGAAGATTTTATGAGTCAGAAGACATTCAATGAACATGATATGGGAATTTAAGCTCACTTTTTATTCCCATGAGATACATAATTTAATCATAAAACATTTCCTTTGTGTGTTATGTATAATAACAAGGGATTAGTTATATGATTATTAAAATTATATTTTTTGTTGTGTATGTATTAAAATTAATATATTTCATTCATGAGGTTTATGTTTCAAATATTACCATATTGGTGAAGTAAATTTTCTCATTTTGTCTCCTTCGAGACTAGTGACATATTATGCTCCTATATTATTGCATGAGGTGTATATGATTACATTTAAATTATTTTTAATGAATATCCATATTTTCATGATATTTTACACTTCATGTGATTTAATTTTAATACTTGAGAAGTATGGTACAAATTAATAATGTGGAATGAGTTTATTGAAATAACATCATCAATTTTCAATATTGATTATGTTTATGCGTTCATTAGTGAAATATAATGATCCATATCTTATGAAATCCTGGGTAATTTTTTATCCTATGGTTATTCAATATTTCTTCATTTATTGGAACCATATTTTCAATCCCTAGTACATAATATTGTTAAGAAAGTGTTTTTTTGAATGCCCAACATTACCCAATCATTTGTTAGAAATTTCTATCCCATCAAATATATTTTCAATAAAAGGCTTCCAAGAATGTTCTTCTATTATTCTATTATCTAAAAAATTTATTTCACTCATGTTATTTCTTTTCAAGACAAGTGTTTTTAAGAAATGAATATTTTTATCTCTTTTCAGTCATGGGACTTTTCTAACCTCAATACAGCTAAAAAGGAATGTTTGGCATGTATGAGTTTAACCGCTATTTGGACTGATAATCCATTAAATATTACATCACAAAATTAAAGTGTTATTATTTTTATTGAATTGGTTTTTCAAAAATGATTTATGTTTTAAGATGTAGTTTATTCATTTTTAATATTTCATTATAATATATCAAATTATTTTGTATCAAATTAGTTTTAAAATTATTTAATGAAATGAAAATGGTTTTGAGATTGTTTTCAATATTCTCTTATATGTTTTCAAGGGAAATATTTTTCAAAATGCTTTCCAGAATATTTTAAATTTTTTCATGGGAAATGGTTTTGAAAATGATTCAAATGATTTTATTATAATATTTAATCTTTATTTTCATGAAAATGGTTTTCAAAAGGATTTAATTTTTAAATAACATTGTTAAAATAATAAAGAATATTAACCGAAAATATTTTTATCAAAATATCCTACCAAGTTATTTTTTATCTACGATAACATCCCTTAATGTTTTTCATTCCCTTCTATGAAATGATCTAAAGGTTACATTCATATTATTTATTGAATGGTTAATGTTTCGATTGAATAATGCTTATGACACCCATTTTATGTCCATGGGTTTTATGATTTTTAAACCTTATTCTTTTCAGTGGTTATGATTTGATAAAATGATTAGGAAACAAATCTCTTCTCTCTAGGTAATGATATGATGAAATGTTAATGATTACCATATCCTTTTATGGGTTATCATTTGATGTTTATAGTACCCGTAATTTTAATGGGATATGATATGTACAATGTTTTGTAGAACATGCTTGTAATATTTCATTATGTGATTGTGAGGAGTTATATCTCCCTCAAACTCATTAGGTAATGATTGATGACTCATGAGGATAATCCTTATGCATGAAGCAGATTAAATTTTCATATTGTTATAAATGAACCATGTTATGTGTCTATAAGTTTATGCATGCAGATAATTATATGTTCACAATGTTATCATTGAACCTTATTATGTGCTCACAATGTTATCCTTGGACTTAGATTCACTTCCCTATGTTTATGTGTGAACATGACTATATGTTCACAATGTTATACAGGAACATGACTACATGTTATCATTATTATGAATGAACCTAATTTCATGTTCACAACATTATGCATGGAAATTTTTGCATTTCCATAAGTCTATAAAAGGTCCTAGTTTCATGGAATCAACAAAATGCATGAACATGTTTGTACATAAAAAAATACACTACGTCAAAAATTTATGTGTACGCCATAATTCCATGTATTATTACTATGTCATGCTTTCATGGATTATGATATTGATTTCCTTATGAGTCTTGTCTAATAAACTAAAAAAATTATAACATGTTTCATGTTGACGATGATTGATATGAATATTATGATATTATAATGATCATCACATTATTAAACCCATATGTTCATGATATTCTTACGCATTTCCATAATTTACCCTTACTGTGTATTCTTGATCGCCCATTTTTTATAATTTCATTCCATAGTTTTGAGGAATGGTTTTTATGTAGTTTTCTAATGTGGTGATCTTTGAGGGAAATATTGATCATTTTTCACTGAGTTATACTATTTTTTTTACATGTTTCAAATGGAATTAAACTAATATGTTCCTTGGGAATATGTTTTTGTAATGTATTAAATATTTCATAAAAGTGATGTAATGTCCAGTTATGTTTAGACTGGGTTGTTATAATATTTATGAGAGTGAAGATTTAGTCATACTTTGGAAACTATGATGAGATAACTTTACTGAGATCTATATTTATATTTCTAAACATATCTTTAGGGATATCTCGAAGGATTGTTATAAGGATTACTAAATGTTTTGGAATATTACATTAAATTTTCTTAAAGGATACAATATGAGTTTAACTACAAATAAATCAATTTCTAGATCTTAAAAGTAGATTTTTCTATGGAAGAAATTTACCTCAGGGTAATATCGTTTAAATAATGTTCTTAGTCGATATCGGGGTAACTTGGTACATGACAACAGGCCTTGCTACAGACAGGTTTGACAGTTCTGGGTGATATTCTATGGGAATTCACAAACACATCAGGAACCATCATGAAAGATTTAAATATAATTTTTCTATGAATAATATAGTATAAACTTAACTTGTTATAGATAATGTGAGGTTTCCTAATTTAAACATCATAAAAGTGGTTTCCATTATTATTTGACTCCTCATAATAACAATCATTTCATACTCAATTCTTCTAGGATTGATTTGATGGAGGGAACTATAAGGAATAAGATTAACATTGAATATGATGGAAAATATATTTATGTGTAATCAAGTTGGATGAAAATTGGGTTTATGGACGTTGTGGTCACTCCTAAATAGTATTTTGTGAAAAAAATAATAAATGTATAGCTTGACCAACTCTTAGACTCCCCAAGGAGGAAAACAAATGGCTTCCCAACAATTTTAGTAAATGGATAATGTGGAGGAATAGAGATATTATTTACCTTGTCTCAAGAATAAATAATGAATAACTAATGAGAATGTATTAGAGGAAAAAACGGTTTTTTGAATTTAGAAAAAAAAATGACACAAATATTGAGACTTTAAAGGACAAATAAAGGGTTTGGTGAAACAAATGGATGGTAATGTTGACCTCCCGATGACATCTCTAAAGTTAAAAATATTTATGTGTGGAATGAATAATATTTATGAAAATCAATGTCCTAAGGGGAAATCTCCAAGAGATAATCAACAACGTGGCCTGAGTAATGGATATATTATTGATGATGAATATACTATAGAAGAAATATGAAAGGAAAGAGGTATTAAAGAGGATGAAGTATCCATATTATTTCTTATTGATTACGTATAATAATTAATGTTTTATGTATTTGTATTTACAAATTTATTTTGTATGAATGATAACATATACAAGGATTGTTTTTTCTTAAGATTTACAATTTTATATGGAATATTTCCTATTAAATTGAATAGTTAATAATAATAAGGTGATATTTTGACTTTATTAAGATAACCCTTAATATGTTCCTTATGATAATATAATATTTTTTTTATAATGATATGTTTATATATAAAGAAGTAAATAGGATTGTTTTGATTACCTCAGAATTGATAAAGGATCTGTTGAAATAGTACTCTATGTTATCATCGATGAAGTTCTCAACTTCTTAGATTTATTCAATATATCTAGTGACCTTTGGAATAAATAAGAATGCATGTTTTCCATATGTATTTAAGGTAATTCGGGTTATTACCTTGTTTCCAGAGAATGTATGTTGACTATATTCACATGATTAGAATGTGACAACTAATAGATACTTTGTTATATATGGGGTATCATTGTTAAGTTAATTTTGTCACTATTTCTAATGATTTATATTTTTTTTCATTCATAAGGGTAATAATTTTAACAATTTATTGGATGATTATGTTAAAAATTAGATGATGTTTGTGGGATTAATGTATTATCTCACTACATGAGGTTTATGGATTAATGGATTGCTTGTTCTTACAATATGGATTTGATGAAACCTAAAAAGAGATGGATTGACTTATCATGGATATAATAATATATTAGTGATTTAGAAAGGAAAATTCATCTTATTATATGAAGAAGTATGTGAGGTTCAATTTGGTCACGACATGACCAAATGGTTAAATTTTACATATGAAAGGGAATGAGATAATGTATGTATGGCTTCTCTTGAACATTTATCTACTCTAGGGAGAGAATCTTTAATATTTTTCTCTATCACTCTCAATCAGAACATGGTGGTTTTAATTTTTTTTCCATTTCCATGTTTTTACTTTCCACTTATGTTCGCCTTAGTGGAAACATATTTATTTGTTACTTTGTGTAACCGTTATGTTTCTAACATTTATTTTGTAAACGAAGTTTTAGTATTCATTTTTATGATGAGGGTTTCAATGAATGGAAATTCTAATTATTATACCATTGATAACACAATATAATTTTTAGGGTGAAATTCATTTGGTAGGGGGTGGGTAGAATGTAAAACCATGAGTTTTAATGAATTATTTCTTCAAATTAATTAACTCTTTTTGATATTTTTCATTTCACAAAACAATGAAAATAGTTTTTTATATTTAAACACTATTTTTTAGGTGTTTTATACACATATCCATGTTAATTATGCACTACACAAAACACTTCCTTGGAATTTTTTAAATAAAACACCGACTTGGAATACATTACATGCAAACACTATGTTTCTATGAAATATCATTTTATTGTTAAAATAATCTAAATGAGATAATTATTACTTGGATTTTAAACATAGTTATATGAATAGTAATATCTAATTTTTAATTTTTTTTAATAAATTTTTTATTTAAATAATCCATGTTCATACAGAAAGATATAATTTTTTTGTAAATTCCTTATATATTTATAAATATTATTTTTACAAACGATCTCTTTTAATGTCCACTAGTGAAAAAATAATAAAATTTATTATAGAAAAATTATAAATTTAATTTGATAAAATAAACTTAAATTTATATTTTATAATGGAATAGTTATATCCAGTATAATGTGTTGGATTGTTCTTTGAAAATTCATTAATAGAATAATACTGAAAAATATCAGAATATAATTCAAAACTACCATTTAATTTATTTTTTTATAATGTTGAATTATATTTTAATTTGTATCATAAGATTAATTGGATCAAATAACTATTAATTAATATAATGGAGGTCATTGTAATCAAATTAAATTTGAAATTGGGCATATAAACATGGAAGACTATTGGATGCTTTCATATAAAAAACAGGCTGCATCATCTTATTAACTAGAATATTTATAAATTAATTTTTAACAATTTTTTATTATAATTTATAAAAATGGATTAAATATTTATAATAATAGAAATTTATAATTACTAATAGTATCAACATAGTTTCCTATTAAAAATATCAGTGAATGTAAAAAATTTCAATTATAAAAATTATGGTCAAATTAAGCCTAACAAGGGAATACAAATTTTGTATAAGGGCCCAAATGACCTAGACACAAGCACAACAAAAATTTTCAAGCGATAAATTGGTCATGAAACTTACATTATTGTTGTTTCAGGTTTTTTATCACTATTTCAAGTTAAAAAAATTGGTACACGTAACTTTTTTTAAAAAAATACCAAATATTTTTCCATCCCTATCAAAGGCCACATCCGCTCCCCCTTCCTCGCACCTCTAAATCCACTGAGAATAAAAAACTATATTCCCAATGCACTTACCAACATTTATACCATCATCCTATAATCCACTATTTGGTTAGGAAGTAGTCCTACAAATCCTTTAGGCACAAACCAAAATGAGTTACCCAATTAAGTGGTAATGTCCTCTCTGAAACTCCTTTCTCTTGTTTTCATTTTTACACTCCCTAAACTCTTCTTCTTCAATAAATATATTACAAAATTAGTATAATAAATATAATAATATGTTTTTATTCTAATGGTTATACCTAAACCTACATGAAATTCAATATAATGCGTCTCAAACATACTATTTATGTGTATGGTGAACTAATGCCTCCAAAAGTGATGACTGTTTATTTTTTTTACTACCTCTCATGGTAGGAATTATGATTAACACTAAATTAATATATATTATATATGATATTTATAAATTCATTAATATTATATATTTATTTTACAACCCATATCATTATACATTCCATTAGGTTTTAATATGATAATTTCTTTTTTGAAGTGTTGGCTATCGCCCCCTCAAAGTGATGTGATTCGGTCAAAAACTACATGAAATGTTTTAAGGATATGTTTATTGAACATGTATGATATATATATGAAATAATTAGGCTAATTTAATGATATTATATACATATATACATATATATATATACATATATGTATACATATATTAATATATACATATAGATATACATCATTTACATACATTCATTCAATAAGTCAATAAAAGGATAAAACGTTCATGCACATATATGATCTACCATCTCAATAAATGGTGTATTTAATTTCATAATTATATATAATATTTTAATAGAAATATAATATTTATTATGGATATATATATCATTTTGACTGTCTAGAAATAATGATATAACTATAAGAACCAAAGATAAAAAAATCAAGACACATGAGAAGAACAAAGGAAATATTACATAAAGTGATTCATTAATATAAAATTGTTAAAATGAGGGTAATATAAGTTCATATAAAATGGTATATGGTATTATATATAATAATAAACATCATAAATATATTTTTCATAAACATAATGTTTTATACATGACCCATGTATGTGTGTGAAGATTTTCAAGACACAAGGTAATGGAATGTTATCTCACTTTTTATTTTCATGAGATACATACTTTATTCACATCTCATTCCTTTTGGGTGGTTTTTATCCTACACATGGATGAGTTATAAGAATATTATACATAATTTTTTTTGTCTGTTTACATATCAGTTTTATTATATTTATTTTATTAATTTTCTGTTTCAAAATTTATTGAGTTGGTAATGTAATTTTGTATCAATTTTATTTCTCTGCAACACATGCCATGTTAGGAATATATAATTTTACAAAAATATGTATAGACTAACACTAAAATATTATATCATGAATATATTTATTTTCATGATATTTTAAAATTAATGTAATTTTATTTTCTGACATGGGGATTATGGTTCCATAATACCACGTGGTAAGATCTTATTGAAATAAACTTTTCTCCATTTGAGATTGTTTATATTTATGCATCCATTGATGAAATATTATGATCCATATATTAATAAAACTCATGTATTTTATTCTCCTATGGTAATTAACTATATATTAATGAATTATTAAAAAAATTCCACTCTTTGTTACATAATATAGTTAAGAATATGTTTTTAAGAATGCCCAACCATACCCTCTCTTCAGTCAGAAATCTATGTTCTTTCAAATCCAGTTTTAAAAAATAATACCCAAAATATTACACTACTCTCCTATGATATTCCAAATAAATTTTTTCCCAATTATTAACATTTTCAAACAAGATTTTTCAAAAAGGAATATTATTTTCATTTTCTGGTTGAGGCATATTTCTAGCCTCTATATGGCGTAAAAGTAATGTTTGACCTTTATGGGTTTACCCACCATAATGAATGACATTCCCTTTCATATTACATTATAATATTAAAAAAAATTCAGAAAATTTTTTCCAAAATGTTTTATGTTTAAAAAAGTATCTTAAACATTTTCTAGGTATTTTTATAAGTTTTTAAATATTTTTTATGAATTAGTTTGCAAAAAATATTCACAATTTCATAATAAATATAAAAAATTTTATCAAAGGAAATGGTTTTAATAATGTTCTCCACCTTATTTTATATGTAATCAGTGAAATTTGAATTTAAAAAATTCAATATTATTTTATATGTTTTCAAGGAATCTTTTTTTCAAAATCATTCCAATGCATTATTTTTAAAATTTCCCTTTTATTTTCAGGAAAATGTTTTACAAAAGGCTTTATGATTTAAAAATACTTTTTAAAATAAGAAATGATATTTTCCATAATAAATGTTTTAAAAATATCCTTCCACGTTATTTTCCATATGTGATAACATCTGTTGACCTTACTCATTTACTTCTAGGAAATTATCTAACTGTTCCATTTATATTCATTCTTGAATGGTTTATGGTTTGATCATATGATTCCTACGAAACATATTTCTTTCCCATATGTTTTATTCATTCAATACATGATTCTATTCCTGGGTTATGCTTTGATGAAATTATTATGAAATGTATCAGTTTTCCATAGGTTATTTTGGGATGAAATTTTAATCTCAATAAATTCATTTCATACGTTATTATATGATTTTTATTGAACCCGTCTCTTTTCATGGGTTGTGATATGATAAATTTATTGAGGCATGTTCATGTATGATTTCATTATTTTATGGATGTTACTTATATATCCCCCAATTAATTTGGTAATGATGGGTGAATGATGAGAATAAATTTTATGGGTAAATCTGATTACATGTTCATATTTTAATGCATGAATCTAGTTTAAATTATTTAGGTTTTTGGGAGAACCTGATTACATATGAAATTTTTTTGAGTAAACATTATTATGTGTTCAAAATGTATTCATTTACCTAGTTCCAGGTCCATAAGCTTATGAGTGAACCTGATTACATGTTCACAATGTTATGAGTTATCCTGATTACATGTTCACAATGTTATGTATGAAACTGATTTCATGTTCCCTATATTATTTTTTTACCTGGTTTAATTTTATAGGTCTATTTTGGGGCCTAGTTTCTATCATCAACAAAATGTATAAACTATTTTCTAAAAATATATTTTCTCTATATAAAAAATTTACTATTTTTAAGCAATTCCATGTCTTATTACAAGGAAATAATTTCATGGATTATTCCATTGATTTCCCATTGATTAAAGTCTTGGGAATTGAAAATAATTATTTCATTATTCATTTTTGTGATCTTTTATATGCATGGTTTTATATTATAATTATCATAATCATGTGATTATAACCTTTTATTCAAATATTCTTGATCAATTCCTTAATTTACCCTTACTGAGAATTTTAGCTCACCCCTTCCTTATGTTTCCTTTACATAGGTTATGAAGAATTGTTTTCAATTAGAGTAAATAAGTGGGAATATTTTTTTTTAAACATTCCACATCATTAAATAATCTAAAATATTATATTTCCATGTTTCAAAAATAATTAAACTACTATGGTAATTGGATATCTGTTCTTTTATGTTTTATGTATTCTAAAAAAGTGATGTAATTTCTATGTATGTTCAGACTTGGTATTTATATTTTCTATTAAAGATATGTATTAGTCAAAATTTTTGAGAAAATGATGAAAAACTTTTAGTGATATTTTTAGGTAAATTTCTATGTATATATCTAGGGATGTCTCTAAAGAGAATTATAATGATTATTTAACATTTTAAAACAATGTCCTAGAATTTTGTTAATGATAAAGTATATTGTTTCCTAGAAAGAAATATTTCTGTTGATAATATATGTTTATGTGGTTCTGGAATAGTTATAACTGTGGGTTACAACTCCAATAATATTTTCTATGACAGACTCGAGGTATTCTAGTACATGACAACCAAAATTTCTACTCACATGGTTTGACCCTCATAGGGGATTTTGTTTGGGAATTCAAAAAATCTTCATGAACCATCATTAATGAGTTAATTTGATGTTGTCTATAAATAAAATATGATAAAATTATGGTTTCAATGTTTAATAAAAGGTGTTATAATTTAGAAAATATATAAGTTATTTTCATGATTATGGGTTTCCTCACTGTAATAATCATTTCAAATTCAATTAATATTTGTTGTAGTCTGTGGATGGAACTAGAAGGAAATGGATTAACGTTCTATATGATGGGAAATATGATGATGAGAAATCAAATGATATAATCTCTTGGGTGAATGGTATTTTTATCATTACTACTCCTTTTTAAAGGATTGTTATAATCAATTTTTACCTTAACCAACTCTTGGACTCACAAAGGAATAGAATAAAAGAGATCGCTGATATTTTAGGTAATAGAGACAATGGATTAAATAATATAGGGTTTCCTATTTGTCAATAATTTGTAAAGAATCACAATATCAATGATTTAGGGAACAATATGGTGTTTTTCTATGGAAAAGAATAACACTAAGGAAGTGAGTTCAAATGAAATATGAAGTGTTATGTTAATGGAATGGGTAGTAATATTTTCCTCTGCACTACATAAGAAGAGTTAAAATGATTTAGGTATGGAATTAATTTTTATTATGAAAATCAGTTTCATTTGGGGAAAGAACCTGAAGATAATTAGAAATCTGGTATTTTTAATCGTTTTATTTAGGATGATAATGAGACTGTAAATGATATGTGAAATGAAAGAAGTATTGAATATAATGATTTTGTATACATCTTGTTGCTTATGTTAGAAGTTAAATAATTGAATGTTAATGATGTTTGATTAAAAATCATATGTTATATTAATGATAAAATATACAAGGATTTTTTTTCTAATGACTTACATGTTTATGTTGATTGTTTATGGTGGAATGGAAAAGTGATTTAATGATAGGTTGATATTTTAACAGAGGTAAGATAACACTTAATATAGAACTTATGTTAAGGTAAAATTGTATAAATAATGATATGTTGGATATGAACAAGTATATTGGATGGTGTTTATTTTATCCTAAATAACATTGGATCTCTATACAATGTATTAAATGTTCTCATGGATGATGTTTACACCTTCTTGGATTCAGGGAATATATCGTTTAACCATTCGAATAAGGAAGCATTCATATTCCCAAAAAAATATTAACTTAATTCATGTTATTACCATGTTCCATTGGAATATACGATGATGATATTCACATGATTTGAATGTGACAATAAATATAATATTTGAAATGTATGGGGGATCATTGTTATGTTGATTTTGTGTCACTATTTCTAAGGTTTTGGATTTTCGTAATTATGAACTGTTATAATTTTTACTATTTATGGGATGTTTCAGTTATATTGGGTTAATGATTGTGGGATTAAATTATTATCTCACCAAATAGGGATTTTAGAATAATGTATAAACTATTCTAACATATTTTTTATTGACTATAAATTCAGATATATTGAAATACATATCATAGATCTAAAGATCTATTATTGTTTTTGAAATGAAAAATTCATCTACCTTTTTTAAGAATGTGCTGAAGTGAAAATTGATCAATAAATGACTATAGGAAAGATTTTAATTTTTAATGGGAATAATATCATGTTTGATTAACTTCTCATGAAATTTCATTAACTCTATGGAAGGAATCCTAAATCAATAAGGTTATCTTACTACCTTTTTTCTGATGAATCAAATTGGTCATTAAATCAACAAAAATTTAAGACTTTATGATTGTTAATTTTATAATAAACATTTTCTCTATCACTCTCCATTAGAAAATTTTTGTTATATTTTTCGTTAATGTCCGTGTTTTCACATTCCACCTATGATCCCCAGTATGGAAACCAAGTTATACAATACTACGAGTAACTGTACTAATTGCAACATTAATTTTTATAACGAATTTTTTGTATTTATCATTACAATATGGATTTATATGAATGGAAATTTAATTTATTATACCTTTTTTAACCTAGAGGAATTTTGAGAGTGTAATTCATTTTACTGGAGAACAAAAAGGACACCCCTATATTTCTTGATTTTTTTTCAAATTAATTTCTTCATGTTCTTATTTTTCATTTTATGCAATACTAAAAAGAGTTATTTATATTAATGAAATATGTTTTTATTGATTTATATGCAACAAAAATATAATTATTCACTACAAAAATAACTAACTTGACATATGTTACACACCACACCATCTTGGTTTACGTTACATGCATCACCAATATTTATACAAAATATCATTTTATTATTAAAATTATTTAGTAATGATAATTATTACCAGCCATTAAACATAATTTTATAAATATTATTAACTAATTTAAAATTAATGATTATAATTTTTTTATATAAATATAAATTATTGATAATTAAAAATATAATTTCTAGTAAAGTCAATAAATGTTTCAAAATACTATTTTCTCTAATAAATTTTTTTTAATGTCCTTTTATGAGAAATAATGAAATTTACTTTTGAAAATTTTATAAACTGAATTTGTTAAATTTAACTTATTTTATTATTTTATAATTCCTGAATTAATATAGGGAAAAATTTTGGGTTTTTTATTTAAAAAATCATTTTTGGATGAATAATAAAAAATACCATAATTTAATTCAAAACATCTTTTTTATGTAATTTAGTTATAATGTTAAATAATATTATAATTTTGTTAAAAAATTTATTAGGTCATATTTTTATCAATTAATCCAATTTATTTCATTTTAATCAATTTAACATTGAAACTGGGAATAAAAAAATAGAAAATGTTTTGGGTGTTTTTACTTTAAAATCCCACAATGTCCTCCTATCAGCGATATTATTTTCCAAATAATTTCAGCCACTTATTTGATTTGAATTCATGAAAAAGGATTTCATATTTCAAATCAGATTAATTTATAATATATAATAATGGAAACATAGTGTTTTACTGAAAATATTAGTTAATGTAATTATAATTATTTATAACAAGGTAAAATTAATCCTAACAGGGGAATAAACCATAAACATAAGGTCCCAAATAACGGATAAAATTTTAAAAACCCCATTTTAATGAAATAAATCATCCATTAACCTTACATTATTATGTTTTTTTAGTTTTGGATGACTTTTGTTAGGTAAAAACATGGTTACATCTAACTTGTTTCAAAAAATACCCAGTGAGTCCTTTTCCTTACCTATAAAATGACACCAACTATCCCCCTAAATCACACCTCTAAAGCCACATTTGATTGGAAATAATCCTTAAAATAATCTTCCCAAAATACATACACTCCTCCTTGAATCCTGTCATTGGTAAGGAAGCAATCGAAGGAATACTTTTGGCACTTACCAACAAGAGTTACCCGATTAAGAGGTATCATTTTCACTCAATCTACTTTCGTTTATTTTCATTATACACACCCTAAAATATTATTATTACATGATTTAAAAAATAGTATCATAAGTTGAATGGTGTGTTTCTATGATAATTGTTCTTCAAACACATACGTACACCTTCATCTAATTGGTAACAAACATATTTTTTATGTGTACGACGAACTACCACTTCACAAAAAGATTATTTATTATTTTTCCTTTACTGAATATCATGTAGGAAAATATGATCAATAGTGTATTTATTTATAATATATATTATATTTATAATTTCATTATGATTATTTTCTTATTTTACAACACATAGTTTTTGTTAATATGATAATTGTTTTGAGGTTTTGTGGACTATGACCCCGTCAAAGAGATGTGATTCATTCAGGCGCTACATAATATATAATGAGGATATGATAAGTGAAAATATAAAATGTATATGAAATAAAAATTTTATATTAAGGATATTATATACATATATACTTATACCTATACAACATTTACTTTATTTCATTCAACACGCCAATAAAGCGGAATCTGCATTCAAGCATACATATGGTCTAATGTCTCCATGAATGATGTAATCCATTTCATACTTATATAGATTATTATAATAAAAATATAACATATATTAAATATATTTGTATCATTTTTTTCATTATTTTAATAATTATATATGTATAGGGACCCAATATATTACAAATTAAGACATGTGTGAAGAACAAAGTAGATATTACCCGAAGTGAAACTTTAACATAAAATTGACAACAAGTGCGTAATATAAAGTTATACTCACAACATAAATGATATTTTATGTTATAATATTATTATTTAAGAGACTTATAATAAAGATAAATTTATTATACAAGATTCAGGTATGAGTACGAATTGATTCAATGAACCAGGTAAGGTAATTTCTTCACTTTTTTTGTTAAGGTAAGATACCTGCTTTATTGATCATGGATTCCTAATATGTGGTGTGTATAATTACCATGGATTAATTTTATTATTATTATACTATAATTTTTTGGTATTTAAATATCTACTTAATTATATTTTTTCATGAGTTTTATCGTTCAAAAGTTACCGAACCAGTAATGTAATTTTGTCTCAATTTGCCTTCTTTGAGATACATGCCAGGTTATACAACAATATTTTTCCCTGAGTTGTATATAATGCCTTTTATATTTCAAATAACAAACCTAGTTATTTTAATAATATTTTAATAATCATTTTATTTCATTTTATTATATGGGTAGTAGGGTTCAATGTTACTATGTGGTAAGAGTTTATCGAAATAATCTCATCATTTTTCAGGATTTTTTTATTTTTGTGCTTCCATTGATGAAATATTTTGATCCATATCTTAATAAATGACATAAATTTCATTCTACGACAGTTATTAACTATATATTCATCTATTTGTACCATTTTTACATGCTTTGGTACGTAATATTGTTAACAATGTTTTTTTAGAAAGTCTGAATTTAACCTTTCATCGATCGGAAATCGTTGTTCACTCAAATACATGTTAAATAAATAGTTTCCAAAAATATTATACTTTTCTCTTATGATATAATGAATAATTTTTTTCATTTTTACCATTAACACCAAAGGGATTTTCAAAATTAATAATTATTAAATTTTTAGATTATGGCACTTTTCTATCCTCTATATGGTGAAAAAATAAATGTTCAGAATGTACGGGTATACCTACTATCATGGACGACATTCCCTTGAACCATCCATAAAAATATTAAAGAGTTATTCATTTTAAGGAAGCTTTTTTAAAAAATTTATTATCTTGTCGAAATTATTTTAATAAATTTTAATATTTCTTTATAGGATTTCAAATTATTTTCAAATTAATGGTTCTTAAATGTTTTCAAGACATTGGTATTGGTATAAAAAAATTTCAATGATAAATGTTTTCAAATAAAATTTCAAGTATATTTTATAATTTTCCATCAAAAATTTTATTAATAATTTTTTTAAAATTTTTTATATGTTTTCATTGAATTTTTTTTCAAAATCATCCAAATCATTCATTATAATATTTCAATATTATTTTAATGAAAATGGTTTTCAAAATGATTTATGATTTAAATAGGTTATTTCAATGAAGAAATGATATTTAACATAATATTTCATTTCAAAATTACCTTACATGTTATTTTCAACCTATGATACCATCTGTTGATGTTACACATGCCCTTTTAGGAAATTGTCTAAGGGTTCCATTAATATTAATTCATTAAAGGATTATGTTTTAAAAGAATAATTCTTATAACACCTATTTCCTTTCCATGGGTATTATAATTTTGAAACCCACTTCCTTTCATTGGTTATTCATTGATGAATTGATTATAAATCCTATCTATTTTTCATATGTTATTATGTGATGAAGTTTTAATGATAAAAATTTCATTTCATGTTTTATGGTTTCTTTTTTCGATAACCCATATCTTTTAATGAGTTTTGATATGATGAATGTTTTTGTGGCACATGAAAGTTTGACATCATTATATATTGGGTGGGAACTATATACCCCTCAAATTCATTGGATAATGATGGATGAATCATGAGTATAATTTTTATTGATGAACCTAAGTATATTATAACAATGTTATGCATTGAATTCTTCATATATCTATAATTTTATTCAAGAACCTGATTAAATGTTAACAGTTTCATGAGAAAACATTATTATGTGCTCATAATGTAAATCCTAGGCCTGGTTTCATGTCCATAAGTGTATGTGTGATCCTGATTAAATGTTCAAAATGATAGGAAATAACTTAATTACATGTTCAAAATGATATACCTAAACATGATTCCATGTTCACATCCTTATGAATAGACCTAGTTGCGTTTCTATAAGTCTATGTGATGGATTATATTCATGAACTAAACATAATGTATGAATATGTTTCTACTTAAACATGCACTCAATGTAAAAAATTTATATGTATTCCAAAATTTCAGGTCTTCTTACAATGATATTTATTCATGGATTATGCTATTTATTTACCTATTATTCATGTCTTATGAACTGGAAATATTTATTCCGTGATGCATTTTTATGATCTTGGATTCCAGCATGTGATCTACTAAGAATCTTGTTCACATTGTTATACCCTTATGTTTATGATATGCATACACATTTCCTTCAACTACCCTTACTAAGAATTTCAGCTCATCTATTTCTTATGTTTCTTTTCCCTAGGATATGATGAAAGGGTTTTATATATTTTTACTAAGGGGAAGATATGTGTGGGAAACATTGAATATCTTTCACTGAGCTAAATTATTTTTACAAAATTTTTCCAAAGGTAGTCAACTAATAAAGTATTTTTCTGTTAGTTTTTGTACTCTTTTATTAAAGGGTTATGTTATGCCTATGTGTTTTAAGATGGGGGTATTTATAAAGAACAACACATATCTTATTAATATTCTTCTCTTATTTTTTACAATATACTATCCATATTTTAGATTTTTTGAGTCATTATGTTTATGAGTTGAACCGCCACTATAATGGATACTTCTAGAGGAATAACAATTCATAAAACTTTCTAAATACACCCTTCATGTTGTAGAATTATTATAATATTTCACTACACATTAATTTCCATCATTTTATTTTTATATATTTCTAGAATGGAAACATCATTAGTTGAAAATAATATTTTCAGTGATATGGTACTATCTTTATGGAGGAAGATTATGTTTCATAAAAAGGTGATCTCATGTTCCTGTATCCAATAAAGATGAGTGTATTTTGAAAAAAATAATTTATATGTATAATTATGTGGAAATAAATTTTTCTCAAGTAATATAGGTTGTTTCAACTTTTGATGATTCCTGAATCTTCAATCTCAACTAAAAAAATTAAAACATCAAATTTATGGGTTTATTTTCATCCTCAAAAAATCATAGAATGTATTTACAATCCCCATTCATCTTATTTTCATTACTTTTCATTCATTTATCATGAATCAGGTAATGAATTTTTAAGTTACATTATCTATAATTCTTCAACTTAAATTAAATTAGTATTAATATCTATTAAAACATTTTGCAATTTTTCTTGATCATGGAAATCCAATAAAAAAAATTATTATAAACAAAATCCTCATAAGAAGAAAATTGAAATTATTATTCAATATGAAGAATAGATTTCCCATATTATCATACATGGATTATTAGAGTGATTCACTTTAAAGAAAATCTTATTTAGTGTGTCATAGAGTTCATGTGATTCTTCTTATACTTGTAAATTATCAAAAATAATATATATGAAAGTACCACTACTAAATTTTACCACATCTTTGGGAAAATTATTCAATTGTTCTTTAAATTTAGAATATAGATCACTATTTAGTACTTCATCCTCATAGAAAGAACATTTTTCATTAGTATAATTACTATAAAAAATAACTATAACTTGTACTACTCTAATTACCATTACATTTTGGTATTTATCCAAATAATTATGGATTATTCATTAACATAATTTCCCCTCTATTCTTCCATTTTTTCTAATTCATTTTTAAAATAAAAATATTTTTATCCTGATTTGTGTATTTTTTCTCCAACAATATAGACTCATGAACATACAGAAATATTCATTTGATAAAATATATTAGTAATAATTATCTATAAACATTAGATCCTCAAAGGTTTCATACTTTAATAATATACGATGTTCCCTAGGTTATCTAAAAAACTGATTAGGTGGGGGTAAATCAGTGATTAATTTTGAATTCATTCATTCATGTTAATTCAATATCTTTAACCTCATATTTTTCTTGATCGACTAAATATTAACTCTTAATCACACATCATGTGATGTAGTAATAATAGGTATAGAAACACACCATTATGTAATTTTTTTGTTTAAAAGAATAAAATTATCTGTATTATAAAGACCCCACAATATTGATAATTAACTATATAGAAAAGTTGTTGAAATTGGATAGACATACCAATTAAAACCACTCTATAATTTGTTTAAGACCCCAACTGCTCCACAAATATGATTGGTTGCACACCCTAATCACCTGAATATAATACCATCATAGACCCTATAACTCCATGATTATTTATCATTGAAGATATAGAGATATAATGATCATCAATATTCTTCAAAAATAAATATAATTTCCCTTTTCTTGTTTACTCTTTAAATATCATCAACAACAAAAATGAAAATCTGCACTAGTATTGAAAATCATATACATGTTTCCCGTATAATCATGCACATATAACCTATTAATAGAAGTTTATAATCAATTTTAATCCATATATTCCATATAAAATGATATATGGGTCTCCTAAAATTACTCTTTCATAATCGATACATGATCATTTGATTTGTAACAATGTTGTCTTCCTCGATAACAATATCACATATTTATATTCACGAAATCTGTATGAACCTTACATTGACTGTATTGTAGTTAATTATTCTATATTTGAATTATTTAAATCCCATGATAATTGGTATTAGTGTCGTATTTTATAAATCATTAAACGTATTCCCAATTTATCTCATTTATAACTCAACACAAATCAAATTTATATAATATACATAATCAAGAATCGTTAAATCTATTAATTCCTATAATAATATCCATGAAAATTGATTTTTTCTCAAGTCTATATTATTCATAACATCTAAATATTTTCATTCCTTCAAATAATAAAATATATCACACAACTCATTACATTAAACTCCTCAAAAAGATTTGACAACATGAATTTTCTATGACACTGAAATGGATAGATGACATATTTACATTATATAAATTGCTACAGGTATCTAATTATATCTTCATACCATTATATTGGAAATTTGAATTTAGTTATTTATTTATAAATTATGCCTTTAACCTTAAATATCCTAGTGGTTACCCTTTCATATTTAATGAAAATTATCGCATACCATATAGAGTGCTCAATTTCCTTCAAACAGTTCATTGTAACACATACAGAGGAATTATAAGATGAATATGTCAATTAATTATGTACAAGGTTATATTTATGTGAGACTAGAAAACTTTTTTGGGTCTCCTATTTAACATTATGTAGTATCATTATGCAACATGTTATAATTTATATGAAATTGTAAGCCTTAAACAACCTCATGAATATACCACTCTATCCTTTATTCAAAACATTTCATCATATCAATAAATATTTTCCTGGCCCTCCCCCTTGTTAAATGTTTTATAAAAATTTTCATAACACATTAACACTTTCATATAGTTTCCTTTTATGATTTTGGAAATAAATATTATAATTACATGGATAATTTCTCAATGATGACATCAGGTAACATTAGATGATTCCATAATAACTCATAATGTACAAATACTTTTTGATAAAAAAATATTGAATCAATAGAAACAAAAGATTCATTTTAGTACAATACTCATCCCCATGAAATTTATCTCCTTACCTTGGTCCAAATTTCCATTGTAGTTTTCCACAAGAAAATGTGAATCACACCATGGGGATTACCATAATGTACTCTTTCGCAATTATCATTTTTTGGGAAACACCTTGCATTATGTAATGTACCAATAAATTCATTAACAATATGATTTCATCATGCCTTTCACCCTACTATTTTCCATTTAGGACCTTATTATAATTCCTCCACACTCTATATTCCATTCTCTTTGTGTGAATAATCCATGCAACAAAAAATCATCACGTCATCTTGTAAAAAAATCAACATCAAACAATAATGATGGATTTTATAAATTACCCAATAATAACCTTAATCACATTCCTCTTTAATGTAAATTAATTATTCCTTATTGTTAAAAAAATCCACAAAAAATTCAAATTATATTCCAACCAATCCGCTTAGTGGGTTTTGTTAACAATATCCAATACTATTTTGAATATTTCATAATACCATTATTAAAAATTAAATACAATCAAAACATTCTAATAAATTATTTTAGGGATCTAAATTTGAAGCTAAATCCCCTCATTAAAAGGGTTTATTTCATTTTAACACAAAACCATTATCTTCATTGGTATGTCAGAGGAAATTAAATAAATTACACATACCCCTTAATGAACGTGGGAATTTTTTATCTCAAAATACCCTATTGAGAAGTGTCCTCAATTCGTTACACCTCCCTATGTTTTATCCCCCTAAATTCATGAAAAAATTTCCTTCTTAGATAAGACACACATTTGTCTTCACCACTTGGAATCAACCACCTATTTATTAAAAAATTTCTATGAGGCTAATGAGAACAATTTAATGTTTGATATAACAACCCCATGATATTCATTTACATGATAGCTTCAGTGTCTCAAAATATACACTGAGTGTAATTACAATCTGGATCATGAGATGATAAAAAATAAACAAACCCACAAGCACATGATCTCTATTTCTAGAAAAAATGTTTTCTAGGGGAAAATGACTATCCATGTCACCCATGAATGCTAATGAAAAAAATATTTAATTTTTTATATTTTCCTCTTTTAAAAATACAACCTATAATTTTCATCACACAATAAAACTTAATATTTCATTTAATAACCTTAAATATCAATATATGAGGATCATACCATATGAATATTCCCTTTACACCCCTCCTAGAAAATCAAATAAATGATAAAAAATGTTCTCTATTATCCCAAATCATCACACGCTTCATCAAAAACAAAATATGGGTGAAAACCTTTTAATTTTTATCACCATATCCCCAGATGTATTAAATTGTTAAATATAAGTAATAATAGATTAACATTTGTCAAAAACATAGGAATAAATCAACTATTGTAATAGATTTTTGAAGTATATAAATCATCACATATGATACCAAATCGTAAAAAAAATATATTAAACTAATGAGATGATTCTTCTAACAAGAAATTGATTTTATTGGAAAATTAACCAATGTATCATTTCACCCCATTAATATTCTATATTGTCTACATATTTAGAAGAAAAAAATCACATGGGGATTAAGATAACTAAATGTTCCTAAATATTAGTAAGGTAGAAAGAAATAGTTTTCCAACACATCTAAATCCTTATTTCCCATTCACTTTACCATCTTTGGGGAATGTAATGTCCCCATTTTATCATCTTCATATTTATTATATAAATTAGAAAGGATTATATATTAAATTATAAGGTTTAAACACTATGGGAATTGACATATAGAGATTTATTTTTGGATGTTACCATTTTCATCCTTCCCAATATTAAGATTTTATATAATTTGGGAATCAATCACTATTAAAAAAAGTATTCTTGTGATGAATTTATTTTGGATATTCTATTTGGATTCCTTTTATATTTTATATTTTTCATCATCATTTTATTCTTCTGTTAATGTGAATATAGTAATATAACATTCATTAGGCTCATTTCTTGTATCTTTTATTTGTTTGTCCCTAATGGAATCTCATGTACATCCAACTCTTTTTAATTGGGAACAACTGCATGATTTTACATCCCAACTTTTAGTCTTTACTTGACGGAATTTTATTTTGTGTCATCAAATATTAGATCATAAAAAATATTTGGGGATCATTTTTATACTCTTAAATAAAGAACATTTTTTCCAACATACTACATTTTTTTCCTAAATATGCTATATCATTTATGTCATTGTAGTGGAGTGTCTCCAAATCATATATTTACCTTTTAATTCATTTATCATATTGTAATACATTTCAATATGACTAACTTTAGATAATATAAATCATTTACCATATGATCAACTACTTTTATGGTTTCTCCTTGAGTTTCATGTTGGAACTACTAGAGTTCTTTTATCATCCTTTGGCTTATTGTCCTCAAAACTACTTCCCAAGTTGTGCCCATATTTTCTACAAATATTAACTCTATAGTTCCTCCATATTTTCTAAATCCTATGTACTTTTTTTCATAGGCCTCAAATTTTATTCTATATTTCAATAAAGGAAATATTATATCTATTGGGGCTTCCTTTATTGATATTTTCAACTTCCTATTTAAATTTGCAGTGGGTTCTTCAAACATTAGTTAATATATTCCAAAAAAAATTACATTCATATAGCATTATTTTATTATACATGATTCATTCTATCAACTCTTTCTCAATGAAAATTTTCATTGATTTTTTAATGAAATTAATCATATCTCTTTCTTTATATTTCCTTTATATGAAAATTAACGAAATTTTTTTACTTTTAGGATTTTTTCCCAGTAAAACGAAATTAATAATTACCTAATAAAAATCATCATGACATACCATTATCCACCATTATCATATAAGTATATGATATATTTTTCCCATTCCAGGAAAACCTTATTGTTTTGAAACATGATGTTGTTTTTACCTCTTTTTCACATATATTTTTCTTCTCTGAATAAAATTAAAAAAAACTATATGATTTGTATAAAAAAAATTTAGAATTTATTATTAAATTACATTAATAAATTTTTATATTTCTATGATAAATCATTCTTCCAACATACTTTATTTCATTATACCATTGAAAATAGAGTACACCACCTAAAAATTTTAATTAAGACATTCTAATTTCATCCATATATCTTCAGAGAAAATTTCAAGTTAAATTTTATTATTGATTTAATATCTATAGAAATACATTAATTAAATATTTTTTAAGTATTGTTTTTAAACTCTTATCCAAACTATTTCTGATATAACTTCATGTTATCATATAAGAATAATTAATTCCCCCAAAACATCTCAAGGAACTCAATAAGATTGTTTCATGAAAGAAATATAAACCAATTTCCTTGTTTTGAAAAAATATTCCAACAAAAACATGTTCATTAATTTATGATTCCATTTCACTTAAAAAATATTAGATAAACATCTAGAAATAACATATCTAGGAAACATAAACACATGATCTTTTACAAATTGTTAGTCTATCAGTAAGGTCTTAATGTGATATTAACCTGATGGGGTTTGGGTTGAATCAGGATCTCCAATTTCATAACCTAGTAAAAATGTTTTTCAATTAAGTGTCAATCCATAAAATCGGTATTAGACACTCCGCACGGTGAGTCACACTATATTATAATTTTTATAGTATTTTATATGGATCAATTACTTAACAAACCCTTACAAATATGATATCATGTCATTATATTTTTACATTCTTTTAGTATGTGTGAAAAAGTAAATAGTGATATGGGAATTAACATCGCTAACCCTCAATGGGATACTCTAGTGAGAATGAAAGTGATATTCTATCGATGCACCAAACAAATAAATGTGAATTTCCTTTCATATGGGGATTGTTCTATGTCATTCCATTCCCTGGTTCAATATTTTAAAATTTTTATGGTTTTATTTCTGTCTCCCAATGATCAAGAAAAACTCCAAAAAATCATACATTGTTTATCTCTCTACTATCTAATGGATCACCATTGTAAATTTTTTTGAATTTTTATCTCATTACAAGTATCAAATTCTTTGTTGAACTAGGTGTGGATGGGTGAAGTTGGATTACTCTTTTTTCACTTCATAGACATGTTGTGATCATCCATCATTTATTCCTATTCATTCATTGTTCCTTCTATACCATCTTATAGAACATCGTTATTTTTCAATAAGTTCATATATGAAAAAACAGTCATTTTAAACTATCATCCCTTTTTAATCTTATGTAAATATCTTATCAAAAAAGTGATCATAACTGAAATACTAGACATTTGGAATCCTCATTATGGGACTTTAAAATCAACACATTTTATCTCATGATTTCTCAATGATTTTAACAACTACAGTCCACCATAAATACTTTATGGATAAATATACTCTCTATTTCATCCAGAAATAATTTCATTTCAAACTCTTAAGTTACTAATTCATGTAAAATTATAACATTTCAAGATTTTTAGCCAAATTTTGAATCCCTTGATGTATGATTA
Organism: Viscum album; assembly: GCA_963277665.1. Lineage (NCBI taxonomy): Eukaryota > Viridiplantae > Streptophyta > Magnoliopsida > Santalales > Viscaceae > Viscum > Viscum album. Next base: position 2,093,743,912 of record OY728142.1, read on the forward strand.
AATTTTTATCCCTTTAAGAGTCACTGGAAGTTGATCATCCAAAGTTGGTATGATTTAGCTGACATGCTCTATGAAATATATCACATTAGGAAACCATATGATGTTATATGTATATCTATGATAACTCTATCATAAAAATTCAATTCTAAATGGATTATTGCCCATTTTTTCCATCTCTTTTAGTATCTTGATAATCCAATTTGGTTGTTTCTATAAAATCACATCATTAAAGACATGACACCAACCATTTTGGTATCATTGTTTCTCATAGGGTAAACAATCACAAAATTAACAACATTCTATATCATGACGACAAAGAAGTAGAATTTTTTTGGTTAACAAGGAATGTGTTACAGTATAGACCACACTGGATTGCTAATTTTTTGGATCTCCCAAAAAAATCTCAAATGCTCATTGTGTTGGACCATGAACAACTCCAAGATAACATCAGACATTCCAATGAATCATAAGTAATATCACAAAGAAAAATTACAACCACCAATGTTTTTTTCTCTTATCATAAGCCCTCATTAACTTGTATAATTTAAAAAAGTGAATTGGAAGTCCTCTATAGTGAAATCAACAACGTGGTCCTTTCCATTTTTCCAAATATTAGAAACTTCATATATAATTCCATGGACTTCACCTTTCTTTATCTGAGATGTGATCAACACTACAATGTCCATTCTTTAAAACATGTAGGCTTCTAGTATTCTTTTTTTCACTCTTAATATCATTTAAAATTTTAAGATAATAAATCTAACACAAAAACCTTCAAGATTTTTTGTTGGTAAATCCAAAATTAATCTATCAATATTATTGTTAAAAATCATTGATGGATCACCTTCGCCAAATTATTCCTTCTTATAAATATTTTATTCTCTATAGTCAAAAAGAATCCAAACAACCAATAAAAAATTTCTAATAGGGATCTGGCTTATTTTCACTAGCCGGTCTCAATTAGTAATTGATTAATGGTAGTCACAACTATTTAGGGTTAGTTAATTTTATAATAATTCTAACCTTGAAAATAATGTTAGAGTATATGATTAATAACCTAAATAGTTTATTTCACCCAATAATCCAAAATGTATGATATTCCCCCAGTATTAGAGGTAATTAATCTCTATGTGTAATTTTAATTGCATTCTTATAATCAAATTGTCAACATTCCAAGTCAGTTTCATCGATCATAACTAATAGTGTAACATTATTTCATGAGCTATAAAATAATTTCAAAATAATTTTTTTTAATAATTTATCCTTGAGTAGAATATTAACATTTTTTGGATTCATCATAATTTAAAACTGAGTTTACTATCAGAACTATATTACAATGAATTATTCTACAAAAATTGATTAATTTTATCCTCTATCATCTTTAGTGACGTATTTAAAATTTCTTAACTATATTTACTATTGCAGAAATTTTTTAATATCTCATTTAGATTATATCAAACATATTATAAAATTTTAATATATTTAAATGGTTGTTGGTGAAGGTAAAAATATAAAATTATTCATATACAGGATCATATATTCGATATAAAATAAAATATTAATTACCACAAATTTCATTCGAATTGTTATAGAATATCAAGAAAATCAAAACCTATCTTATATAAAAAATATTAAAATATCTACAAAATGTTGAATAATAGTGATGATACTCTACAAATGGGTTCTATAATGCTAGTATTAGAGGTGTTTAAATCTCACTCATCTAAAAATATTATATTTTTACACGTAAAAGAAAAATAATTATACTACAAAAACCGAGCGATCTTCTTATATTGTTTTTTCAAAATCACGGATAATGTAAAGATCCTGTGTGATCCCCACTAGGACATTGAAATATCTATAATGGTTAGACCATCATTGTAATATAATATTTTATGAAAGTATGAATTTCAAAATCATTAAAACGCGAAGATTTTACAATAGTATATGTTTTTAATAAATATTTTTTTTTCTAGAGTTGTTCATACACATCACCAAGTAAATCATACATTATACACAACAATATGTGGACTTGCACTCCAAGCAAGCCCAATTTTTACCAAAAAAAAATATATTATTTCAGTATTGTAAAATAATATAAAAATATTTTCCCTTGTCCTTATATTGGAGGTAATGGTTTTTATTAGGAATCTAATGAATTTATATTGTAACATCCCGAATCCAGGTGCCACTCAATGGGTGCCCCGAACCTAGTTGGTCAGATGAACTCAAGCGCATCTCCCCAAACACCAATGGATGCTGACTAGTAGTGAGGGCCCAGGTCTGATAGTGGGGAAACAATGAGTTCATTTGTCAAAGTAAAGCGTAGTGGAAAAGATAAACAAAATAAAATAGTGGAAGTAGTAAAAAATATACAACTGACATGGAAAACTATGTAAAAGAGAACCAGCAGTCATATATACCAAGATGCAGCATGTCACTAATTCAATAAAATTAGTGAGAACAGGATATACTTCAATAAAATTCAATAAAACTCTACGTACAAGGTACAGCCAAACGAAACAAAGTAGAGAACATAAAACACAGCTGCATCACATTCCAAGGATCAGTCCCATGCCATCCTACTCATCTTCTACAATCATGTACCTATATAGGGACCCCTTCCCCTGTTGACACATGCAACAATATTGTTTGTTTGGGCCGAATACATGTCCCAAATAGGGTATGAGAAATAAATCCCAGAAGCCACCCACAAAAGGCCCGTGCCCAACTCTCAGTGAAAATGTACAGCAGCAGTGTGTAGTAGTTAATGCAATAAACTAAGTATTACTCAAAAGTAACTAACTCTACGAGTTATATTTACATTTTAATATTCATTTAACCATTCCAAGCCTGTTCTTTAATGAGGCAGGCACAACATAGGAAAATAACCATGGTGAATATTCATGATAAAACTGTCCTCAGACATACAATTCTTACCCTCATGTAACCAGAATCGAAACTCACAGGTGTCAGCCCACAAACATAATAGATTTTTACAATAGGCATATGAATTGTTGCCCACAGGCATAGAATCTACTGCCCAGGGGAACAGAAAGGTTTCCCACTGGCTAAATGAAACACTGCCCTCAGGCTAATCAAAACATTGCCTATTGGCTACATAACACCGCCCCCATGATAATGGGACCGGGAAGATCCCAATGCATAAATAAAAAATTTATATTCACTTTCTCTCAAGAAAATCAATGCCCAATATAATTCTGGCATATCTTCGGGTATCCTGGCCAAATGGCTAAATAGAGGAACACACCCCTAGGGTGGTCCTGGATCCAAGCTATGATCCCAAACAGTAGTTCAAACTTAACATTAGATTATCTATACAATTAAAGATATCTTTTCATCAATGGAGACATCCATACGACACCCCAACATGGGTTCATAGCACAACAGTACACAGAAACACATAGAAGTTGAAATTTAAACACCAGACCACCTACCTTGATTGCCCCTGATCGGTATATGTGAACGAATCCTCCCATAACAAATGAGTTCGGTGCATATCTGAGGTGGAAATAATCTTATTAAAACTAAAATAACATTCCTTTGGGAAAGAATTGGTTTGAAAATCTCTAGGAGAAGGAAGAGAATACTTGTGTGGTCTCAATGTGATTGACAGAAGCGAAAACGAATTCCCGGTGGGCGGCTAGCTGATCCTCCGAGGGTCGACCATCCTCCCAAGCTCCAAAAAATGTTCTAAGCTTCCTATGTGAACAGAGGAGGCTACTTCCTGTTTTAAGCGAAAAAAACTAACTAGACATCATTTACTCTCAAGTACGTGTCGTGTAATTATCAGTTTTTAACTGTTCTATTGGCATCTTCATTACACCATGGAATTGTTCATCGATCGACATGAGTACATGGCGTGTAGTCCTAAGTAAATGGAATGTACTGTCGCTCCGCTGGCGGCTACCTCCATCTCCATACAGTTCACATGCCGACTGATTCCATGGCATGTAAATACCCTATACACGGCATGTAGTTGGTTTTTACACCCTTCATTGCCGATAGGCCTACACACCCTGTGTACTCATCGCACATGGCCAAATAACACGGCGTGAGGAAAAGTACATGGTGTGTAGTCACAAAAATTTTTATTTTCCCCCATTTTCCTTATTTTATCAAAAACACTTACAGAAAAGTGAAAAGAAGAGACTCGTCCCTCAAAATGAAGAACCAGGTTCTTACAAACTTCCCCCTTAAATAAATTCGTTTCTGAATTTCCCTTACAAGGGTAGCCAAGATAATGCTCAGAACAGTTTTCGCCAATTAGCACGTACATCGGTCTCCCACACCTAGGTTTCATCCTGCACCCATCTATGCTTCCATAACACCCGAATGAGAGGAACTGACCAGCCTTAAAGAAACATCGTGCTCCTATCAATAATACGAATCAGATAACCCTCAAAGGATGCATTGACCTGAAGCTCAACCTCTTCGGGCTAAAAAACATGAGATGGGTCTGAATGATAGTGGAATAGCTGAGACACATGGAAGAAATCGTGCATGGCCTGGTACCTCTGTGGTAACTGCAACTGGTAGGCAACCGACATGACGCTCTCCAGAATCTCAAACGGCCCCACATACCTCGGTGAATGTTTACCCTATCTCCTGATCCACCAATGTCCCAACCACAGAGAAGCACATAATAAAACATAATCCCCAACCATGAACTCCAAAAATCATCTACGGTGATCACCATAAGATTTCTGACGAGACTGTATAGTAGCCATCAGCTTTTGATTCAAGAGGACATGCTCTGAAGTCTCCTGTACGAGACGTGGTCCCAGTAATTCTCCCTCACCTGCCTCCAACCAGTACAAGGGTGATTGGCATGGCCTACCATATAAAACCTCGTAAGGTGCCATCACAATAGTTCCTGAAAACTGTTATTGTATGAAAACTCGACAAGGGTTATGTGATTATCCCAAGAGCCCGCAAAGTCTAGGACGCATGCACGCAGCATGTCCTCTAGAACCTATATCATATGCTCTGACTTGCCATCGTTTTGAGGGTGGTATGCTGTGCTCAGAAGCACCTATGTACCCAGTGACCAATGAGAACTCTGCCAGAAATGAGATGTAAAGTGGGCATCCCTATTAGAAATGAGAGAACGAGGGACCACATGAAGACATACTACCTCTAGGATATACATCTTTTTGAGCTCGTCCACACCAAAGGTATCCTTGATCGTCAAAAAGTGAGATACCATCGTAAGTCTGTCTACAACAACCCACACGACATCACTTCCTCGAGGTGACCTCGACAAACCTGTCACGAAATCCATTGCAACATCATCCCATTTCCACTCTGGAATAGGTAACTACTGTAACAGTCTGACTAGAATCTGATGCTCATACTTCTCCTGTTGATAGGTGGAACATCTCGTAAAAAAAACCAGCCACCTCTCTCTTCATACCCAGCCACCAATACTAGCATCTCAAGTCACGGTACATTTTGGTGACTCTGGGATGAACTGCCTAGGCTGAAGCATGAAACTCCTGCATCTAGTTCTGGCGTATATCTCCTGGAACCCACACTCATCCATGGAAACGCAAGACATCATAATTTCCTATAATCCATCCAGGAGGAGGGTCCTCACCTTCCACCGACTCCCGTAGATCTAGACCCTCTGAATCTGATAGTTGTCTCATCCTCAATCTATTAAGGAGTGTAGACGTCACATATAAAGAGAAAATATGGGGTTTCCCCTGACTATCGTGCACCTCCAAATGAATCTCAGAGAACAAAGGCATAAGCATCCACTCACCACTATCCTTCTGCACTACCTGTATATGAGTCTTCCTACTCTGTGCATCAGCTAATTCATTACCCATACCAGGTGTATAGGCAAGCTCAAAGTCAATGGACTAAAGGTATTCAACCCACCTTCACTGTCTCAAATTTAGGTCATACAGGGTAAAGATATATTTGAGATTTTGTGGTTGGTGAAAACCACAAAATGTTCTCCCAAGAGATGATGTCTCCAACAGCGCAACACATTGACAACTACAACCAACTCGAGGTCATGTGCTGGGTAATTCCTCTCATGTGCCCTCAATTGCCGAGACCCGTACGCAAAAACTCAATCATCCTGCATCAACACTACTCACAACACAATATCTAATGCATCACAGTAAACTGTATAGCTCTTCCCTTGCTCTAGAAGTATCTGGACTGGTACTGATGTCAACTTTCTCGTCAGCTCGTGAAAGGCTGTCTCACGAGATACTGACCAAACAAACTTCACTCTCTTCTTATTCAAACCTGTCAACGACACTAATAAGCAGGAGAAGTCCTGTATAAAATCACTATAGTAACCAGCCATCCCCAAGAAACTCTGTATCTCAAACAAGTTCTTAGGCTGCTCCTAGGAAACTACTGCTCTCACCTTCTCTGGGTCTACTGTAACTCCTTCCTTAGAGATAATATGACCCAGGAAGTGAATCTAGTCCATCAAAAAGTTCCCCTTTGTGAGCTTATAATATAACTGATGATCTCTTAGTGTACTCAGTACGAGCTGAAGATGGGTTTCATGGCCGTGTCGAGTTTGAGAGTACACCAAGATGTCATCCACAAAGACTACAATGATAGAATCTAGATTGGGATGGAACACAGAACTCATCAGAGCCATGAAAACTGTTGGTGCATCTGTATGTTCTAACGACATAACCAAGTACTCGTATAGACCAAAACTTCTCTGAAATTTTTTAAGCGGTATGTCGTATGGTCTAATGTGTAACTGGTGATATCCAGATCTCAAACCAGTCTTCATGAACACTCGTTCTCCACAAAGTTGATAAAAAAGATCATCGATCCTTAGTAAGGGATATCAGTTCTTAACCGTCAGCTGGTTCAGCTTCCGATAATCCAAACAATGTCTAAGGGTACCGTCCTCTTTTTTACAAACAGGACAGGTGAACCCCAAGTAGAAGTACTGGGTCGGATGAAACCCTTTGCCTTCAACTCCTCCAACCACGACTTGAGCTCCATTAAATCTGGTGTGGCCATCCTATAAGAAGGAATGGACACCGGTACCACTCCTACCACAATCTCAATGGAGAAATCCACCTCACGCTTGGGAGGTAGACCAGAAAAATTTTCTGGGAAGAAATCCCTAAAACGATCAACCACTATAGGTAAATCCTTCTTATATGTTCCCCGATCATCCAGATATAAGATCACAATCTAGGCTATCACACCACCTCGCACACGATGCTTGGGTCAAGCTCATCTCGCATGGACATCCCACTCACCCTTGTATTGAATCTCTCCACCCTCTGGTGATGTAAAAATCCCTGAGATGGTAGCAATCTACAAAGGCTCGAAACGGAACCAACCAGTCCATCCTGAGAATGATGTCATATCTTCTCATCTCTATGACATAGAGGTCCCACATAAAGTGACACCCACGAACCTCTAGTGGGAACTCCCTATACTAACACTCACCCTCCGTTCTAGTTCCCAACAGAGTGTCTAGCGTGATAACATCAGAAGAAGAAGAAACATAGAGCCCAAGGTTCTCAACAATGGGCATAGATATAAAGCTATATATAGTACCCGTATCGAAAAGTATTGAATATAAAATAGAAGATACTAGAATTGTATCTCTGATAGTATAAGGTCCGAGATCCTATTCTTATAGGGTCTGTTGCAATACATATACCAGCACAGTGTCACGGACCTACGACACATCTTGGCTACCCTGAGCTGACATGCCCTGCTACCTCTGAGATCCTGGGTCTGGCTACCACGTCCATGACCACCATCTCTTCCTGCATGCCCTGACATATTCCAGTTCCCTACCTGGTACCTGCTCCCATACGCGGAGTCTACACAGAACCCCTCTCACTAGCCACTGGTGGAACCGCCCTGCAAAATCTATACAGATAACCCATCCTTCCACAAGCTCGGCACTCCACAGGGTCACAGGGACACTGAGGTGTCTTGTTCCCCTGTTCACCACACTGGTTGCACATGACCTGTCCACCTAAAGTATTCTGCTAACTAGCACTACCACCATGAGAGAAACTCATCTGATCTTCCTATGGCCAATAGAAATAGTTCTCATAACTAGTGTCGAACCTCCCTGACCCATACCACTAGCTTCTCAGAGGTTTCGCTCGGTAACTAGTGTATAGTTCACAATAGCATGTACAGTAGGAAGCCTGAAAAATTCACTAGCCCTCAGATGTCACTTTAAAGACCATTCACAATGCGTCTATCCCTCAACGCTTCATCACCCAGCAGAATGGGTGCCAAATGATAAATCTCGGTAAAGCGAGCAGAATAATCCATCACTAACATGGCACCATTCTGCAGATTCATGAGCACTCAAGATTGATATTCCCTCAGCATCTCTGAAAATGAGAACTCATAGAACGCGGCCTTAAAATCATCACACTCCATGTCTCGTTGATGCTCAGAAAGGGTGGTAACATCCCACCACCTCTTGGAAGAATCATGTAGTATGTATGTAGCGAGATTGACCCTCCGCCCAGGAGGCGTCATAAGATTCTTGAATATTGTCTACATCGAATCCATCCATGACTCTATAGCCTTCGGTTATCTATCCCCTGAAAACGTAGGTGGATTCTGCTGCTAGAAGATACGTGTCAGCTCAACCATAGATGTGTCAGACGGTGGTGCTCCCTGGAATGTCTGCATGAACAGCATGAAGCCTTCATGGAACTGCGCCTCTGCACCTACGTTTGGTATAAAGACTAGCGCCAGATCTGGTATTGTGGGAGGATCCACTGGTAGACCATATCCCACCATCTCAGGAGTAAAATCATTTCCTCTCTCATGGCGAACGACCGGTGGTCGTCTCGGTGGCATGACTCTACAAGGTCAAACACACACCTTAGATCAAGATTATCTAAGACCGAAAACAAGTGGTGTAAGAAGGGAACACAAGATGAAAATCATTCAAGTTTCACAAAACATAACTACACGGCATGAATAAATACTTCATGGAATGTTGTCACAGGTCATCCACATGAGCGTGTACTCCAGCTAAAAACTGGTCGTGTAACACCCCAACAACAAGGTGTGTTTTCCCAACACACGACGTGTACTTGAATCCTTATTCCCTACCCGAGTCCTTCCACATGGATAGGCCACATGGCTCTCATAAAACCAGCCTACATGGTGTGTCCCATAGGTACACGGTGTGTACGCTAGAAGCTCTTGTTGGCCCATGTTGTTCATCACACGGCATGTGTAACCAGGTCACACTACACGACGTGTTCCAAAAGACACGACGTGTTGAAAGAATCCCTAGACCGACCTGTGTTTCTTGCTACATGGCCGGAAACAAAACATAAACTACACAGAGTGTTCCAATCAGAAACGATGTGTACTAGGAAAGATAACACCAACCTGTGTTGTTCGTGACACGTCCGGGTACCACAGTCATACTACACAGCGTGTGTCATGTTAGACACGGAGTGTTTGTCTTATGGATTCCTCTGACCGTGTTGTTAGTTACACGGGCGGACACCGGGTGAACACTACATGATGTGTAAAACCACTACACAACATATTCCCTTAATCCCTTCCCTACCCCGTGTCCCATCCCACACGGTCTACGACATGGGAAGAGACTATAAAGTGTGTATTGTAGGTACATGGCATGAACTTAAAAAAATTTCCTTTATTTTCGAATAAAAGAACACACGGCGTGTGTCCAGGGAACTACAAGGTGTGTATGCTAGGTTTTCTATACAGTAAGCCTCAGAAACTACTCCGGAACCCAAAAAAATTGAACAAACACATAATTTCCAAATTTTGATCTTTGAGGGCCCATACTCCTCACGAATTAAATCTTCGCATCTTACACATGTTATAACAAAATAAACATGTTAATGATCCACCAATTTCTGGTCATTGAGGGCCCATATTCCTCAATAACCATAGTTTGGCGTTCATTCTATCAAAATATCACACAAAAATACCCTCTGAAATGGTAGGTATGTATTGAAGAAGCTATCACAACAACATGCTTTTCTAGCACAACAACTATCAAAACAACATGCAATTTCTAATGCACCTACATGGAATGGATTTAATGCATGACATGTGATTACTATAACGTGCCTAAAAGATTCATGAGATTACATACCCTCATCTCATCAGGTTGAAACTCAATAGAATGCAAGTATAACATATAAATAGCACACCACATGTGCGTCACCCAACGGTGAAAATCAAAACAACTGTAAAATTGAAAAAACCAAAATAATTAAAATAACCAAGGTAAACATGCTTTTCCTTGTGCACGGGTTAGATAGTCCCTGGAACATCTTATTAGAAACTACCATTTTCGTCCTATCCCTGACTAAGGCTCCAAATAGTATGTAAAAGAAAAGAACCCCTTTGATACCATTTTGACATGTCCCGACTCTGGGTGCCACTCAACGGGTGCCCCGAACGCGGTTGGTCACATGACCTCAAGCGCATCTCACCAAACGCCATAGGCTGCCAACTAGCAATGAGGGACCAGGTCTGATAGTGGGGAATCAATGCCCTCATTTTTCAAAGTGTAGCGCAGTAGAAAAGGTAAACAAAATATAATAGTAGAAGTAGTAAACAATATACAACTGACATGGAAAACTGAGTAAAAGAGAATTAGTAGTCATATATTCCAAGATGTAGCATGTCAATAATTCTATAAAAACATCCAGAATAGGATATAATACAATACAATATAATACAACTCAAAGTACAAGGTACATCCAAATGAAACAAAGCAGAAAAAATAAAACGCAGCAGCATCGCAAGCCAAGGCTCAATCCCATGATCTCATACTCTTCTGCTACAGTCATGTACTCGTATAAGGACCCTTTACCCTGTTGACACATGTAGAAATATAGTCAGTTTGAGCCAAAGACATGACCCAAACAGGGTGTGAGAAATAAATCACAGTAGGCACCCACCAAAGGCACGTGCCTAACATTCAGTTAAAATGTGCAGTAGCAGTGTGTAGTAGTAAATACAATAAACTAAGTAGTACTCAAAAGTAACTAACCCTACCAGTTATATTTCAATTTTAGTATTTATTTAACCATTTCAAGCATGTGCTTCAACTTGGTAGGCACAACATATGAAAATCACCACGGTGAATATTCAAGATAACACTATCCTCTGACATACAATTCATACCCTCAGGTAACCAGAATAGAAACACATAAGTGACAGCCCACATGATGATAGATATTTCACACAGGCATACGTAGTGTCTCCCATAGGCACAAAATCTAATACCCACTAGCACCGAAAGGTTTCCCATGGGCTAAACGAAACACTGCACTCAGACTAAGAAAAACACTTCTTACAGGCTAATTAACACCACCCATAGACTAAAGGAACCGGGCTGATCTGAAATCATAATCCAACCATTTTTGTACAAATTCTCTGAAGAAATGAAATGCACAATATAATCATGCCATACCATCAAGTATCTTTTCCAAATGGTTAAACATATGAACACACCCGAGGGGTGGTCCTGGATCCAAGCAGTGATCCCAAATAGTAGTTAAAAATTATCATTAGATTATCTATACAATTCTTGATATATTTTCAGCAATTTACTTATCCATACAACACCCCAACATGGGTTCATAGCACAATGGTACACAAAAACACATAGAAGTTGTAATTTAAACACCAGACCACCTACCTCGATTGCCCCGGATCGGTATACGTGGATGATGCCTCCCGAAACAAACAAGAACGACGTAGATCTGAGGTGAACATAATATCGTTAAAACTCAAAAAACATTCCCCCGGTAAATATTTGGTATGAAAATATCTAGTAGAAGGAAGGGCTTAACCGTGCGGTCCTAACGTGATCGACAGAAGTAGAAACAGATTCCCGATGAGCGGTCAGCTGATCATCCAAGGTTCAGCCATCCTCCCGAGCTCCAAACGACATTCTAAGCTTCCTCAGTGAATAGCGGAGGCTACTTCCTGTTTTAAGAGAAAAATAACAAACTACATGGCATGTAGTCTCAAGTACATGGAATGTACTTCTAATTTTTAACTATTTCTCTAGAGGCTTCCTTCCACCACAACACTATTCATCAGTCAACACGAGTACATGGCATGTAGTCCTGAGTACACGACGTGTATTATCGCTCCACTAGTGGCTACCTCCACCACCTTACTGTTCACCTACCGATTGAATACACGACATGTAAAAACCCTATACATGGAGTGTAGTCGTTTTTTACACCCTTCATTTCCAATAGGACTACAAGACCTGTGTACTCATCCCACATAGCCAAAGTACACGGTGTGTGGAAATGTACACGATCTGTAGCCACAAAAATTGGGATTTTTCTCCATTTTCCTTATTTTATCAAAAACTTTTATGGAAAATGGAAAAGAAGAGACCCTTACTTCAAATTGAAGAACCAGGTTCTCATATATATGATTCAATTAATTTTTTAAAAATTAATTATAAACAAAAATATGAACTAATTAAATAGTAAGGGTTATTTTATAAAAACAGTAATTACGCGCCAAATGTGTTTTATCATAATAAATTAAAATAATTACCATTAATGAATGATATTAATGAAATATATATATATATTATAAATTCAATAATATATTTTTTATTATTTTCTAATATATTATATAGGCATAAGATAAGAATAATTCTTTATTTATTTTTAGAAAATGTATTTTTTTTCTATAAATATAATTTATAGCCTTTTATGTAGAATGAATTTTAAATCAAAATTTCAAAAATTTATACATTATATTTGATAAAAATAAAATTATTATTTTAGTTTATAATATCAAAATTTACATTGGTATATGTTTGGTTATTTTTTTGATAAGTGTCATATTATGATAAATAGTAAAAAATACATTTTTTTAACTCAAAACATGTTTTTCAATAAAATACTTTATCATGATTTTTTTATTAAATTATATTAAAGTATAGGTAAATTATTTTTTATAATTTTACATAATTTAGTTCATTGGTATCAATTTCACTTTGAATTTAGATATAAACACATTTCATTCTTATTCATGTTTTAACTTTAATAGCTCATTTTCCCACCCTATAAATGCAGTCAATTTTAAATTAATTACTGAAACATATATGTATTGAATACGGAAAACAGGTTCCATATTTGGATTTAGAGAGTCCATATTATGTAAATAGGAATCTTTTATTTTTGGGAATATGAATAGTGAATTTTTTAATTTTAAAATTTCCATGTTTCAGGGTAAATCTTGAAATTATGTGAAAAAATAATAATATAAAGACTATAAAATTATCCTACTGCATGACCTAATTTCATTGTATGATTTATCATTGAACAAAATCAACCATATGCTTAAATTGAAACTTCTTAATCCACTTAGTTATGAATACGAATTTTATAATATTTTATTAATAGATATGTTAAAAATGTCTTACTACTTTTTTTAATTTGTATTAAATTTTTTACACATTGTTATACATAAGATTAATTCAACTATAATTAATAATATTAAATATAATGAATTCTCTTTCCTCATGATATTTTTTTTCATTTTTATAAAATAAATAATTTCATTATAGGCCGTCATAATAATGATGCATTAATTATTTAATTTATGTAAATTTCAAATAAATGATATAAAAAAGTGTAAAAAAATATAATTAAACATTATTAATGAGATCAATGAAACATATATAAAAAATTCAAATTTTATTTATATATATTTTTTAATATTATCATATTTTTAGGATATTTTAGAAAATAGAAATACTAAATAGTTTCAAAATCCTCATAAATGATACTTTAAAAAAAATAATATTTGAATAAATTATATAAAATTCATAAAAATATAAAAATCTTCCAAATTAAGAGAATTATGTTATATATTTTTCCGAATTATCTATTTGTGGTTTTTTGGAATCTTATAATCACTATATAAACCCTAAATAGTAAAAATATCCATGTTGTCATTGTATGAGTTTAAGGGTTTAACTATGGGATAAATCCAAAATATATGGTTAGTATTTATACCTAAAAATGTATCAAAATCATTGGGATATATTTTTTAGACACATAATAATCTTAAATTTAAATTAACTACCTTTGTATTCAATTTTAAATATAAATTAAATTATATTAATTTAATTATATATGAATTTCTCAAAGTGTCCCTCCCCTCTCATATAAAATGTAACATATTCTTCTCCCTTCATCAAACATAAAAAGGTATTTGTATCAGACAATATCTACACAAATTACATTCTATAATAACTAGAAACAATATAGTGTCCATATTTGTGGAATAAAACCGTCCATATAGATGATAAAGTGTTAATCAAAAGAACTCCTCCAATGAAGGGGTAACTGTTATACTAACTTATGCATGTTCACTTCTATTTATACTTCCTTTTTCTATGTTTCTTACATTATTAAGAATAAAATAAATTATAATATATATTAAAAAAATTTATTATTACCTCTTGTAAACCATATTCCTCCTTTAATCCATCCAACCAAAAAAATATCATTATGCATGCATACATTCTACTTACCCTGTCTACATTGTGGGGTAATTTTTTTCATCCCCAATTAATTTTGATGTGCATAATTGAGAATATAATGGATGTAAATAATATATATGAAATTATATTGAATATATATAATTAATATAAAATCCAATTCTTTACCACTATACAATTAAGGGAATGATATTATCGCTTATAAGTATGTACGACCTACCATCTCCACGATGTGATGAGATTAATCATCAATGTTAACCATTGAATAACGATTAAAATATTATATATAATGAATAAATATTAAATATTTCACATAATAATTATAATATATATATATATATATATGTCATTTTTTCTTTCATTCAATACGATAAGATAACGGAAATAGTGTTCAAATGTATGTATGACCTACCATCTCCATGAACAATGTATTCCATTTAATATATATATATATTATTTATATATTTATATAATGAATATGTATATGATATATAAATATTGTTTTATATTTTATATGTCATTAAATCATGATCTAAATTATTGGATCCTGATTAATGAGATCAAACACGTATGATTAACAATGCTATTATTACTAGAAACATTGCATTTACATTTAGTTTTTAATAAAAAGATAATATAAAGACATAAATGAATCATATATGATATAATAAATGGTATTATGAATATGGTAAAAGATAAAAATATGTTTAAAACCATTATATAATATTTTTTTAAATGTATGCATAGAATTTAAGCTATGGTAAGGATTAATTTTTCAATATCATTATTATTCATGATTTTTTATTCATAATTATTTGTTGAGACATATTTATCACTCATATCCATGTCTCTCAAATAAATCAAAAGGAATATTTGACTTTTTTTTGTTCAAGAATCCTTAACTAAAAAATAGTTTTAAATGTTTCTATGACATATTCATCATAATATTCCTTATTCATGTCAATGTTTTGAAAAAGGGTTTCATGAATTTTTTATAAGTACATGAATATTTTTATATAATAATTTTAAAATTTCAATCAAATATATCATAGTATAATGGGACACATTGATTCATAAATCTATTGATTTAAATTTATTATTTTTTAAATTGGATGATTCCAAAAAAATGATTTCAATGTAAAAGAGGTAATTTTCTCAAAAAATATTGATGACATTATTGGACTGTTTTAATATATGTAAACATTATATATTGGATCTTATTTATGATTGATGATGGTCTATTATTATTCCAATTACTATAATTTAATTAATTTTATATGATATGGTTGGACTATTCATGTTCTATTTCGATCCCATTTATTGTTTATTGGTAAAGTATTCACATTTTGTTTTATATTTCTAATATGAATGTTTTTGTTAGTTATGTATTAATGCTTCATAAGTGGAATGAATTATACTTAGTAAGTAATGAGTGAGGTGCACTATAGCCTCTTGATGGATAGGTAGGTATCATGAGACAAACTATATATGGACAAGGACATGGTATTTCCCATTTAATTTTAGATATTATTTTGACATAGGCCATAACCATTTATTTTCAGATGTGTTGGTAGGGGACTCAAAAATATGTATTAAATGTCTAACATTATGTATTCTCTAATTATAATAATAATTATTTATATTCATTACGATAATCTGACTAGTATGATATCCATGGTTAAGTATATTTTTCATGTGGTTATTAATATGTTGTTATTTAATGTTCTTTTATTCTAGCAACATTATTATCAAAATTATGATTTTATGGCATGTGTAGTTAGTTATTCGTCATTCCTTAATGTTTATGTTTATTTATGATAACATCCTATGTAGGGTTTCCCTTACAGATCATTTTATATTTCCTCTTTCATATGTTTTATTTTCCCTAGGATACAATGATGTGTATTGATTTTATTATACAGGGTTACACTATGATTATTAATGGAATTTTTAAAGAAAATTATTTTTGTTTTTATGTTTTATATTATAATTTTTATTTCAATTGTTTAGTTTAGATTCCAAAACTACAAATCAAATCTCTATTTCAGGATATTATTCCATGTAATCATGGAAATAATGTTAAATAATGTAACAGATCTATGCTTTACGGTTCAAGGTGTTATAGGTGGAATCAAATGAATATTAGATGTAAACTATAAAATATATATATAAAACATATATTTATGAATGTAACACAAAGATACAATTTGAGGATAATTATAGAAGAACTTCCCAAAGGAAACATGTATATTCTTATGAGACTATATATACATAAATTTCTAAATTTATTTTCTAAGGTTTATATATTATGATCAATAATTGTGTGTGTCATCATTTAGGAATTGAAGCTATTGGATGGAATGTGAACCTCACTGATGCACAAGATCAAAAGATTAATAGGAATCATATCATCCATGTTATTGAGACAATATTTCAATGGTAAATAGTTTTCTAATAATTCTCATTATTAGAGAACATAGTACCATGTTACAAAGGCGTAGGTAAAGATTATTCAATGTATTATGGCTATAAAAGGAATCACTGAAAATTAATTTTTTATTAGAGAGCCAAAACACTTTTGAGGGAAAAGTGAGAAACCCCAAATCCAAATAACATGTTCAAGAAACCAAAAACCAGAACCAAACAAGAGGAACCACCCCTCCCTAGCCAATGAATAATAAAAAAACCCTCACCTGTACCTAAGCATTCAGCAAGATGTCCCGTGTACAAAAACATGGGCCCAGACCCAATGGCATGGCCATACCCTCTCAAGTGTCCCAATGGTATGCACTGGTGAAGGTTGTGCTCCGGTCCCCATCTGGAGTGGCCCCTCAAGAATACTGGTAGTACATTGCCAAGCCACCTGCAAGGCCATAATCTTCTCCAAAATTCACACATGCCAGAACAACATGCTTCCCAATCACTTAACAGGTTCCACACCTTTTATCAGAATAGTTGAAGTAAAATTTGAGCTTACCTGTAACCAAATCCCTAGAAAACTTCCAATATATGGAGGATACCTTGGTGCTTGGGACAGATAACAATAGATTTTCAAGATCACAAGCTCGCTGGTCCTAGGTCTGTAAGTACTCATCAAGACAGATCTTCCCATTGTTGAAGCCTCCGAAAAGAATTAAATCCTATTTATCAACCCATGCGTATTGTTCTTCTTTGAGTGACACATTTAATGGTCTCCCCATAATCTTAGGTGCCTCCTCTTCTAATGCATTCGGCAACAAAACCGGTTCGACCACCTCCTCTTCTGAGCATAGCAGTAATTCCATATTTTGAGTATCACTAACCTCTGATTTTGGTCTCATGAAATTTATATTTTTTGCAAACATTACAGACCGAGTCTCCAAAGGAAGAGGTAATGAGGAGTAATCCTTCATACTTCTCCTCCTCCTATTTCTTCTGTTTCTCCTCGGGCTTGCATCTTCCCCAACCAAGAGATAATGATCATTTCCCTTTGTTTCAACCAAGTGTTCTCCATTAGCATCAATCGAGCTACTGAATTCAAAAACCGGGCCAGCCTCTGTAAGTGATTCAAAACTGTTAGACAACATAACTGGATTGAGAGATACTAAAGCCTTACCCCCTATCCACTTAGAACTGACCTGCAAATCCAGAGTCTATTTCCCTTTATCTGCAGCATCCTTACCCGGCCTCAGGACCCCCACATAAGGATCAACTATCTTATCCACCTCGCCACTTTCCTTCTTCTCTATAATAGGAAAATCCCCACCCGATGGTGCAGCCACATGAACAACCTCATACGGAACCAAAGCCTCCCCTACTCCTACACCCTCAAAAGAACTTGGTTCCATACCACAAGAAGGATCTGAATGATCCTGCTGTAGTTTGTTTGCATCTTCTAAAACCTTCGGATTGCCCACCATTTCCAGTGTCTTCTTCCACAATGTTTCACCAAGAATATCCTCCAAAGACCCCATGGAAACCACGAAATGACAGTATAGTTACTCCACCACCTCCGGTGGCAATGTTGGAGACACAGCCGCCCCATCCAAGTGGGAATCAGTGTCACCTCACCTAATACCTTCTGAGCCTCTAACCACTTATGCCGGTAATTCAAACCCATCCCGGTTCTCTAGAACCATACCACTGCTTCATCCTCTCTTATGGCGAGGATCAAAATTTCCCCGATGGAAATTAACAATAGAATGGCCCATTCGATGATAGGTAGAGCAATATCCCATCCACGACTCATAGAGGACATGCTGTTTGCACCTGTAATCTTCCCCAATGGTAACCCAAACAAAATCAAACAGATTCCTTGAAAGATCCACTTCCACACAAACCAGCGGGTTGATAGGGTGGCATACTTCTTTGGTTCGACTATCAGCATAGAGGAACCTACCCACAAGGTTACCAAGCATCCTAACGACAGACGGATTTTGAAACATCAAAGGTAAATTAGGAAAACTCACCCAGACCGCAGCAGAAGGAGGGTCGCGCTTCATATGGAAATTGAATGACCAACGAAATAAGATGAACCGAAATCCCTTGAAGAAGTGAGGAGCACTTGACTAGGCACAAATGAGGTCCTCCTATGACGAAAATCGAACCATGATGTGAAGACGATCCAGGAGGCCCATCGTCGCCCTCTCCTGCAAGTTCCATGAGTTGAAGATAAAACAGTCAAAGGAATCATCTGGTAGACGCCTCTGACTGAATCGGGCCACCAAGGTGAGGTTGAGAAGAGATGAAGTTTCTATGAACTCCGATATCGATAACTGAAGATTCAAAAACCCATCAACTAGATCTTTAACTTTAGGGAATAAATATGCCTTCGAGAAAGGTGGCAAGAAATCAGGGTTAGAAAAGGGCTTTAAGGATGATCCGGCTCTCATGGCTGGAAAAAGATAGAAAATGATGTCTTATTGGTCAAAGGAGTGTACCCTTAAAGAGGCTAGTGGATCATATTAAATATTATGATATTATCATATTTAAAGTGGAATGATTAATTTTCTATTAAATTTTGTTACATATATAATTATTTATGATATCATAGTAATATATATTAAGGAATGTATAAGGATTGTTGTTGTACCCCCGGTTTCTGATATGCAACCTTTTATTGATTCTTTTAATGGTTATAAATCTAAGGGTGATGTATAGGAGTGTTTGAATAACTAAAAATGAAGTTTTCTGGAAAAAGGGGAAGTCACACGGGCAGTGCATGGTTTGTATAAACCGTGCGGCCAAACTGTGCATAGTTGGTCTTGGAGGCAGCAGCTTCCGCAAGGGTGGCACAAGGTTTGTCTAACCATGTGGCCAAACCTTGCGAGAAGGGTGGTTGAGGCAGTGGCTAACACACAGTTTGCACACTGTTTGTCAAACCATGAAAACTAACCATGCATCCACTTAAATGAGATCCTATAAAGGTGGATCTCACATGTTCTTGCCTCTAAGTGCCTCATTGATGCACTTGAGTAGCCCTAACTCGGTATTTCGGTTCTCATATGGTCAAAGAGTGATCTCCCATCATTCCGGAGGCAATCCTAAGGCTTCTCTTGGCGAATCAAAGAAGGATTATTGAGGTATGTGATCGTTCTTGTTTGGTTTATTAGATATACTTAGATCTACTTCTCATTTTCTCTCGGTTTCATAGATATACACCTGTTATGGGTATATCTAAGTGTTTGGATGCCAAACATGATGATTTTTTGTCTTGGTTGTGTTAGGATAAGAGATTTGAGGAGGATCCTTGGTGAATCGGTGGGTTTTTCTTGTGCGTTCTCCATTTGATAGGGTTTTCATCAAAACCATCGAGTTATGAGGCTTCACTCTCAACTCATTTTTCTAGAATTGATTGGATTAGATTCAAAATGGTTTATTAGAATGGATTTTATTGTGAAAAGCATTGAATAAATCTTTATTTGTGATGATTTATGGTTTTGATGAGATTGTGAAATCTTGGTGAATTGTTGTGAAAAGGGAATTGGCTTGTTGAAAATAAAATGTTGATTTTAAAATATGGATTTTCTGAAATTGTCGATGGTTGGATGAAAAATGGATTTTCAATAAAAAGGGTGTTTTATTGAAACATATTGAGATTGGAATGATGTGGATGGATTTTGTTTTTCAATAAAAAGGGAGTTTTATTGAAATGATTTGGAATTTAAATGGTTATGAATTGAAATGGGTTTAATTTATTGACCACGCTTGGTTTTTGACATGTTGGTTGTGTGTGTTGAAGGGTATGTAGGACAGACAAGGGTTAGGAGTCTCCCACATCAATGTTGGGATGGATAAGGGTTAGGTCTCTCCCCTGTCAAACATCCATATCACATTTGGGACAGATGAGGGTTAGGGGTCTCCCCCATTAGTGTTGGGATGGCTAAGGGTTAGGGCTCTCCCCTGTCAAGCATTCATGTGCATTTGGGTTGGATAATGGTGAGAAGTATCCCTCATCATGGTTGGGAAGGATAAAGGTTAGGGTTTTTCCCCTCTTCTAGGTAGCATGCATAGTTAGTTGCTTGGGTTTGTGGGAATGGTTGGGTATGCCAAAAAGGAATGTTTTGGAAAATTGTTCTAAATCTTGATTGGTTATTTTTCTGAAAAAACTTCTTGTGGGAAAACTGGTTTCAATTGCTCTTGGATGCTTTTTGTTATGGAAGTTTTTGGAAACTTGTTTATATTTTTTTATAATATTCTTTTGAGAAAATGTTTTATATAAAATGTTTTTATGTAATTTTTGATAACTCTTCAATCCTAGTGGTGATAGTAGGGATTTCATTGGGGAAAACCTACAGAGTTTTATACTCACCTCTACTTTAGAACGTCAGTGCTTTTGTATATGTTGTATTTCTAGACATAGGTAAAGGTAAAGCATATTATGCCTAGTTGCTCATGGTGTTGTTTGTGAGATGTTGTGGAGCTTAGAGCTTGTGGAGCATGTAGTTTCGGTTTCTTTTTAGAGACAGGAGTGGTTCTTCTGCTATGTACTTTGATGTCTTGTTTTTTATTCCATTGGTGCCTACTTTGATGTGGTTTGATATAGGTGATGTTTTTTGTTGGTATTTAATTTTTTCATGCATCATATAGTGAATGTTTTGTTATGGTTGGTTTATTGGTTATTTATAAAAGGGTAAATCGTCCCCCCAACATTTATTTGAGACCCTTTGGCATTTATTTCCAGCCTTTGGCATCTTGGGGATGTCGCTTAAGGCCTAGTAATAACTCGTTGAGCTCGCAAGACAATGATAATTGGTGGGAATTACAAATGTTATCAGCTTGTTCGGTCCTTGCCTAAAAAGTGGTCATCGATGTTCATTATCTTGGAGTTGAAATTCATTCTTTTCTATTCATTAGGACGAAATCTTAGAGAGGAGTAGGATTTTTGGAATGTGAAATGTATAGCATAAAAGGATGTAGCTAACACGTTTATGTTGACCTTCATGTTACCAGGGTGTTGGGTACATAATTGATTTAGATACACTTCTAGAATGTTGGAAATATCATTTTCATAGGTTTAGCCAATGAGAGGAGCATTAAATGAATTGTAGAGGAATGACTTCCCACAAGAATTGCATATCTCATTTTGATTAATGAGTATGGATTTTGTGCATGGGGCCAATTTTTGAAAAATGGAGAAATAGTAATCATGTCAAAGACATTGAAAACAGAGTATTGGGTGTATTTTGAAAATGTGTTGATTTTAAAAAAGTATGTGGAATGTTTTAAAAAATGGTTGTTTTTAGAAAAACAATGTTGTGATAGATGATGTTATAGAATTTTAAGGTTAATCCATTAGTTTCTAGAGAGCATGATTGATGGAGTTTGTTGTTGGTTTAGAAAATGTCACCCGGTAGGCGTTGTCGAAACCAACTCGAAGAAGCTGTGGAAAATGTTGTTACACCAGAACCACGTGTGAACTAAGAGATGGTTCAGAGTATTTTCCATTCTTTTCTTTCTATGGATACATGGAACTGGATGAATAAACCAAGGCATGTGGATCATATCATCCAGTTCATGAAGCAGAATCCATCGAACATTTGGGGTGATGCTGAACCTGAAAAGGCGGAGGTGTAGATAAGTAGGATGAATCGTATCTTCAATTTCATTGGTACACCATCAGATCTCAAGGTCCTATTGGCAACCTATATGCTCGAAGATCTTTCACATCAATAGTGGGATTTATCGGTGCATGCCAAATTGGATGATATCCTTACATTAGAGGATTTTGAAGAATTTTTCAACAAACAATTATATCCTCACATGTTCAACATCTAGAAAATGATGGACTTCATTAGCCTCAAAGAAGCTAGTCTCTCTATCATAGAGTGTGAGGATAAATTCATAAATTTATTCCATTTTCCACCACTGGTTGTAGCTAGTCCATCGTTGAAGGCACACATCTTCAAATCGACGATACGGCAGGATATTCCATAGAATATTGTGGTGCTCTGTATTACGGAATATAAAGAGATGGTTAACAGAGAGACTATTGCTGAACGTGATATCTAGGGATCGATTGGAGGAAGCATGTTGATACCTATGGGAAACAGTGGGAACTCAACCATTAGGAACAAGATGAAAAGGGACACTTGTTTCCATTATTCCAGTAGAAATCAGAACTTGATAGTGGGATCAGTGAACCTTCTTCCATAACCCCAAAGAAAAACAGGTTGTTTTCAATGTGGTTCGCTTGAACAAAAAAGGCGAGATTGTACAGCAAAACCTAGATCATGTCACAATTGGAAGCATATGTGGAATCTATAGTGCTATTGTGGGAATTCACTGAGGTCGGAGGCGTGTGACACTCCTCAGTCGTCCCAAGCATCGTATGCTTTGACAGGACTTGGATAGAAGATTAGGTCTCATCATTATAATAGAGCTATCCATGGTGATTCTCGAAATACCATGAATCCTCAACTAGGGAAATCTCAGTAAGGCAACAGGGATAACAATGCAGTGGAAAAGAAATTGTATGGAGCTGAGCAGATGATGGTTGATGATCAGGTTGAACCATCTACTATCAGAGGTACAATTATTTTGAATTCTAACCTTGTGCAAGTGCCCTTTAATACTGGTGCATTCCATTACTTCATTGCTTCTCGTACTGTTGACTTTCTATGTTTAAAAATAGAAATTATGCCTTCTATTTTGAAAACAAATTCCTCTTGGTGAAAGAGAATGTCAAGACTTTATGTGTAGAGCATGTTCTATAACTGTTGATTGATCTGAGATAAAAAATGACTTCTCGATGTTGGACATGGATGACTATGACGTAATCCTGGGTATGGATTGGTTGACAATGTTTAAGGCTCACATTTAATGTTATAAGAGAACAATTAGTTTCAAGACTGAGGACGACATCGACCATCTCTTCAAAGGAGAGAGGATGGTAAAGAAAGATGCAAATAGCTTGTTGTCACCAATGGTGGGAACAATCTCATACCAACTGGCAGCGTTGACATTGTCATCAATGAAATAGATTTAGGAAAATAGTCTTCCAACTATTGTGGATGAATTTCCAGATGTCTTTCCCAATAAATTCTAAGGTTTACCACCTCTAACGGAAGTGGGGTTTATGATTGATCTCCTTCCAACGACCAGTCCAATTTACCTTTCATCTTATAGGATATCACCAATGGAGTTATAGGAATTCAAAGTGCAGTTAGAGGAGCAGTAAAGCAAGGGTTTCATTCAGCCAAGTACTTCTCCTTAGGCAGCACCGATGTTTTCTGTGAAGAAGGTAGATGTAACTCTTCGGCTGTGTTTTTATTATCTTAAGATTAACCAAGTTACGATAAAGAATGGATATCCACTTCCACGCATTGATGATCTTTTTGATCAATTAAGGGGAGCTAAATGGTTCTCCAAGATTGAATTGCGATCAGGATATCACCAATTGTGAGTTTGGAAGGATGATATTCCAAAGACAACTTTCAAAAGTAGATATGGAAACTACAGATATGTATTAATGCCATTCGGTCTAATGAATGCACCAATGGTCTTCATGGATTTGATGAATCATATATTTCAGTGATATCTGCAGTCATTTGTTTTGGTGTTTTTGGATGATATCTTGGTGTATTCAAAGACAAGGGCTGATCTTGAGGAGTACCTAGAAACAGTGTTACAAATCATGGGATATAATCATTTGTATGACAAATTATCAATGTGTGATTTTTGGATTCAGGAAGTACATTTCCATGGCCATGTCATTTTTGAGAAAGTGGTTTTAGTTGATCCTAAAAAGATAGAAGTTGTTATCTCTGGGAAACCACCAAATAATGTGTATGAGATACTCATTTTTTTGTTCTAGATGGTTACTAATGACTCTTTGTGCATGATTTCTCATAACTGGCATCACCAATGTTAGCTCTGACAAAGAAGAATGCTTCATTCCAATGGAAAGAAAATGTCAGAATTCTTTCCGGTAACTGAAGTTTCATCTTATATTGGCACCCATCTTGATCCTTCCTGAATCAGGACAGGGGTATGTGGTGTATTGTGAAGCTTTGAGAATAGGTTTGGGATGTGTTCTCATGAAAGGAGACCAATTGGTTTCTTAAGGTTCGAGGCAGTTGAGGGTGCATGAGAAGAATTATCCAACACATGATATGGAGTTAGCTGCAGTTGTCCATGCGTTGAAAACATGGTGGCATTATCTCTTTGGTGAGAAATTTACTATGTCTAGTGATCGCAATAACTTTAAACACATTTTCTCACAGTGAGATTTGAATCTAAGGAATTGGGGGTGGATGGAGTATCTTGAGATGTTTGACTTTGACATGATGTACACACTGGGAAAAGGGAATTCAGTGGAGGATACACTAAGTAGAAATCCATACAATCAGTTAGCGAAAGTAGCATCAAATGAATTGCAGTTGATAACGGTTCTTAGCCGACATTCATGTGGAATGTGAAGACCGAGGTGATGTTGTTGTTTTCTTTTCAGATACACTTGATCCAGATTTAGTAAAGGTGATCAAAGAAGCACAAACATCTAATGCAAAATGTTTGGTTGTTAGTTCAAAACTCAATAGTGGGGAGACCAGTGATGGCTGGAGGCTTGATGGGGGTCTCGTTTTCTGTTTGAGAGATCAGATGGTTGTACCTATGGTTTTTCAGGAACAACTCCTTCATGCTTATCACCATTAAAGATGGGCTGTAAACCCAGGGACACAGAAGATTTATAAGGGCTTGAAGGCACTGTTTTGGTGGAGCGGTATGAAATGAAAGGTGGACGTGTTCATCTCACAGTGCTTAACGTGTCAGCAGGTTAAAGCTGGGCATCAGAGACCAGCTGGTATGTTACAATCATTACCTATCCCAGTGTGGAAATGGGATCTGATATCAATTGATTATGTTACAGGTCTTCCAAGAATGGTCCGAAAACACGATGACATTTGGGTGATAGTGGATCATCTAACCAAGTCATCCAATTTCATCCCTATTCATGAAACTCATACAGTGGAAGACCT
Organism: Viscum album; assembly: GCA_963277665.1. Classification (NCBI taxonomy): domain Eukaryota; kingdom Viridiplantae; phylum Streptophyta; class Magnoliopsida; order Santalales; family Viscaceae; genus Viscum; species Viscum album. The sequence continues at coordinate 2,093,769,907 of OY728142.1, forward strand.
TTCAAAAATATATATCCGAGAAGTGGTAAAGAGGCATGGTGTACCAGCGTCAATAGTCTCAGATAGAGATCTGAGGTTCACATCTCGTTTCTAGAAATCTTTACAGAAATACCTTGGGACTCAGTTGACTATGTGCACGGCCTATCATCCTCAGATCGATGGGAAATCCAATCAGACGATACAAACAATGGAAGACATGTTTCGTGCTTGTGTATTGGATTTTGGTTACTCATGGGAGGAGAATATACCCTTATATGCGTTCTCATACAACAACAGCTATCAAGCCTCGATACGCATGGCTCCGTTTGAAGCATTGTATGGGTGTCCGTGTCGTTCTCCACATTACTGGGTGGAAATGGGTGAAACATCACTAGTCAGGCCAAGACATGACCATGAAATAATAGAGAAGATCCAGTTGATTAGAAATATGATGGAGATAGCTCAGAGTAATCAGATATCTTATACAGATCACCGTCGAAGACCGTTATTGTTCGTTATGGGTGATTATGTCTTCTTGAAGATCTCACCATGGCTTGGACATCGTCATTTCAGGATTAAGGGAAAGTTATCTCCTAGATACATTGTCCCTTTCGACATAATGGAATCAGTTGGGGAGGTGGAATATCTATTGGAATTACCACCATAGTTTAGTTTGATGCATAATGATTTCCATTATCTCAGTTGAAAAAGTATCATCCTGATCCTGACCATGTTATCAAATGGGATCATGATGACCTAGAGATGGATAATTCATTTATTAATATCCTGGTATAGATTGTGGATAGGAAAGATAATGTCTTGTGTGGAAAAATCATCGTTCTAGTGGGGGTTTTATGGAAGTATGGTCAGATTTAGAAAGAGACTTGGGAACATGAAAGGGAAATGAAAGAGCAGTGGCCGGAACACTTTCAGTTGGTTGATGGATTTCTACATTCCGAGGATGGAAAGACTGATGGTGGGGAGAATGTAGTACCCCTGGTTTTCTAGTATGTAACCCATTTTTGATTCCTTTAATTGTTATAATGTTAAGGGTGACATATGGGAGAGTTGGGAGAACTTAGAACGAAGTATTGTGACAAAAGGGGAAGTCGCATGGGAAGTGCACGGTGTGTCTAAACTGTGTGGCCAAACCGTTCGTAGTTGGTCTTGGAGGCAGCAACTCCCACATGGGCAGTGCACAATTTTTCTAACCGTGAGGCCAAAACGTGTGAAAAGGGTGGCCGAGGCAGTAGCTAACACACAGTTAGCACACAGTTTTTCAAACCGTGCGAACTAACTGTGTGGCCACTAAAATGAGATCATATAAAGGTGGATCTCACGATTTTTTCCTCTATGTGCCTCGTTTAAGCTCATAAGTGGCCTTAATTAGGATTTTGGTTCTCATAATGTCAAAGAGGTTTTTTCCCATCATTCCAGAGTTGATCTGAAGGCTTCTCATCAAGAATTGAAGCTGTATTCTTGAGGTATGTGATCGTTCTTGTTTGGATTCTTAGATCTACTTAGATCTAATTCTATCATTCCTCTTGGTTTCATAGATCTACGCTCATTTTGGGTAGATCTAAGTGTGTGGATGTCGAAAATTATGAATTTTTTTCTTGGTTGTGTTATGAGAAGAGATCTAAAGAAGATCCTTGGTTAATCAACCGGGTTTTCTCGTGTGTTCTCCGTGTGTTAGGGTTTTCTTCAAAACCTTTGAGGTAAGAGGATTCACTCTCAACTCCTCTTACTATAATTGATTGGAATATATTCAATTGGTTTATTTTAATGGACTTGATTATGAAAATCATTGAGTAAATATTCTTTAGTGCTGATTTATGGTTTTGATGAGATTGGGAAATCTTGGTGAATTGTTGTGCAATGTGATTTGGCATGTTGAATTTAAAATGATGATTTTAAATTATGGATTTTCAGAAATTTTAGATGGTTTGATGAAAAACGGGGTTTCAATAAAAAGGGTGTTTTATTGAAATGGGATTAGATTGAAATGATTTGGATGGATTTGCTTTTCAATATAAAGGGAGTTTTATTGAAAAGATTTGGAATTGAAATGGTTAAGCATTGAAATGGTTTGAATTGATTGAACAAACTTGGTTTTTGACATGATGGTTTTGTGTGATGAAGGGTATGTGGGACAGATAAGGGTTAGAAGTCTCCCCCATCAGTGTTGGGATGGATAAGGGTTACGGATCTCCCCAGTCAAACATTCATATCGCATTTGGGATAGATAACGGTTATGGGTCTCCCACATCAGTGTTTGGATGGATAAGGGTTGGGGCTCTCCCTCGTCAAGAATTAATGTGAATTTGGGTTGGATAAGGGTAGGAAGTCTCCCCCATCATGGTTGGGATGGATAAGGGTTAGGGATTCTCCCCTCTTCCAGGTAGTATGCATGGTTGGTTGAATGGGTTTGTGGAAATGGTTGGGTATGCCAAAAAGGAATGATTTGTGAACTGGTTCTGAAGCTTGATTGGTTAATTTTCTGCAATAATGACTTGTTGGAAAATTAGTTTCAATTTCTCTTGGATTCTTTTGGTTACAGAAGGTTTTAGAAACTTTATTATATATGGTTATAAACTGCTTTTGAGAAATTATTTTATATAAACTGTTTTTATATAATTGTTGTTAACACTTCTACCCTAGTGGCATGAGTAGGAATGTCATTGGGGGAAACCTACTAAGTTTTACACTAACCCCTGCTTTGGAACATTGGTGCTTTTGCATATTTCGTATTCCGGGACACAGGTAAAGGTAAATCATCTTATTTCTAGAAGCTCGTGGTGATGCTTGGGAGATGTCGTGGTGCTTGGAGCTTGTGCAGCATGGAGTTTTGGTGTCTTTTGATAGTCTTGAGTGGTTCTTCCACTGTGTACTTTGATGTTTAGTTTGGTATTCCGCTGTTATGTACTTTGATGTGGTTTGATATAGATGATGTTTCATGTTGGTCTTTCATTTGTTTATGCATCATATTGTTAATTTTTTGTTGTGGTTGGTTTATGTGTTATTTTTAAAAGGGTAAATCACCCCACAACTTTTATTTGGAACCATTTAGTATTTATTGACAGCCTTTGGCGTCATGGGGATGTCTCTTAAGGTCTAGTAATGAGTCGTTGAGCTCTCAATCCAATTAGAATTGGCGGGTCATTCCAATTGTACTATATTTCATTTTCATCAATGATTTAAAATTCTATGTCAATTTCTATCATTAACTAAGAAATTTGATTGAGAATAAAGTTCAATGTATTAGAGACCACAGGGTTGAGATAAAGATAATCCTTAATATGCTTCAGAAGATATGGTAATTTAATTGAGAAAATGAGATCATTCTAATAGATAACATAAATTGGAAACTATTAACTATCGTGCAAATGATTCTCAAGTTTGGATAATAATATTGTGGAAACATTATCCATCAATGAATTAGTTTAATATTATCCTTATAAATATTATTATAGGATAATGTATCACATACCTATTTAAAAAATCATTGAGATGTTTTAAAAATAGTTCAAAGATCATGGATAATATGGTTCTTATAGAAACATATGAAGCATGTATATTTACTCATATCCTTATTGAGTGAAGGAATTTATCAACTCTAGAAAAAGTGTCTTAAAAAAATATATTTTCCTATTATCCTAATTTTTTTGGACATCAATGATCGTTATTCACATAAAATAATTATGGTTTTGTGGTGAACATCTTTTTTAAGACCATGATTTCTACCAGTATTCACCAGAACATGATAGTTTTTTTATCTTTCATATCCATGTTTTCCCAATAAATTAATGTTCTATTAATTGAAAGCCCAATTTTGTGGTAACCCTCTCATTTCCCTTTCCCTCTTATTAAGAGAATGATTTATTTAATCCAATTTTCGATGGTGGTTTCCCAAAACTTTTTTTCCTATATTAGCTATTTATTTTTGATGTTTAATATCAAATTGGTAGGATGAAATTTATTAAAGGAGAGGAGAATGTATCGCCAAATATTTTACAATATATTAATTTTTGAATAAATTTAATTTTATTGATATCATTTTTTTATACACAACATGGATTTATGTTTACTCTATAAAAAATTATGAGTTGACTTTCCTTATAACCAAGGACGATTTTTACGAAACGTCGGTATATAATTTATATATTATTATTTTATAGAATAAAATAAAACATAGTTATTATTTTGTTGGTTATGAATATTATAAACTAAATTATAAAAATAAATTGTTTAATTTATTGGTCAAAAATTCATTATAAATGAATATGATAACCTATTGAATATTAAGTGGATGTTTTTATAAAAACTATTATAATGTGACAAATGTGTTTTATCATATTGAATTAAATTAATTTCTATTATTGAAGGATATTAATGAAATATATAAATTATATTTTAGATCAAATAATTTTGACATTCCTCCAAGATGTTTTAAAGGTATATGATAAGAATAAATCTAGTTTTATGTTTAAAAATTTATTTTTCTAAAAAGACAATTTGCAACCTTTTAATGGAGATCCTATTATAAATTAAAATTTTTACACATTTATTTGTATATATGGAAACGTAAACATCTTATAATATTTCAATTTGAAAAAATTTACTATAGTTTAATTTTTGTTAATTATTTGATCAGTTTTAGTTTTTGTTGAATAGTGATATATTCTAAATTTTAATTAAAAACAACATTCTTCATAAAAATAATTTATATTCATAAATTACATTGATGAATTTTTATAAATTAATTAAATATTATTTTTTATCATTTAATCCATCTTAGGTCATTATAATCAATTTTACATTGAATTTAGATATAAAAATAAGCCAATCTATTACATGTTTTAACTTTAATAACATGTTTTATCACCATGTTAATTGGATTAGTTTTTTGAAAATTAATTTTTTACTACATCAATGTTTTGAATATAAAAATTTAGATTCCATATTTGAAATTAGTGGGTCCAAATTATGTAAATAGGTTTCATTTATTTTTGGGCCTATGAATTTTATATTTAGTCATATATTAATTAAAATGTTTAAGGGTAAAACAGGTAATAAATTGTAAAATTAATATTATAATTTCTATAAAATTATCATAATAAATGTCCTCATTTCATTTAATGAGTGTGTTTTAACCAAAATAATCTATAGAAAAATGTAACAAACTTTTCAATCCACTTGGTTAAGAGTATAAATTATATGATATTTTATTTAAAGAGATGATTCTAATGTCATACTCATGTTATCAATAAATATTACATTTTTAATACACAGTAATATAGATGTTAAACTCAACTAAAATTAACTATTTTAAATAAAATGAATATATATTCATCATAATCATTTATTATTCATTTTAAAAAAGGAAATATTTTAATTAATGCCTCTCATAAGAATGATGTATTAATTGATTAATTATTGGATATACAAATTAAATAATTTAATATTATTAATATAAATATAATTTAACAAAATTAATGATATCCAAAAAATTTATATATAAATTTATTATCTTATTTCTATGATATAATTTTTTTGAACTAATAATGTTTTAATGATATTGTTTTAATGAATATTATTGATTAGTTTCAAAATTTATTTAAATATGATACTTTAAAATAAATAATAATATATATAATGAGATGAAATAAATTAAAATATATAATCTATCCATATAAATAGAATAAGATAAAATATTTCCTCAATGATCCATTTGATGTTATGTTGAAATTATATTATTACTATATTAAACCTACTGTGCAAAAAACCCAAGTTGTCATGGTAAAAGTTAAAGGGTTGAACTAATGGTTAATGCGAAACATATAAGGTTAATATTGTGTGATAAACCTGTATAAAAATAATTTGTAAAGATTATTAAGACCTATACTCATCTTAGATTCTAAATAACCTTATTTTTATCCATTTATAATTTTAAAGTGATTTAATATTTTTAGAATTTTCAATAGTGACCCTCCCCACTCTTATAAAAGAGAACTCAGTCTTCTCCTTTCATCACAATTTAAAACATGTTGGATTCTACCAATATCATCCCATGACCCTTCCATGAATCACTCACCACTTTATAGAGGCTATAGATTTGGAATAAAACCCACCCTAGATGTGTTAATGTTTTTATCAAATGATGTCCACTAAAGAAGTAGTAATTGTATAACCAACATATACATGTTCGTTTAATCTTATACTTAATTTTACTATGTTTTTCCATACTAAATTAATAACTCCATTGTCATGTATATGTAGATATTTCATTATGGTTATAGGGAAACCACATTCCTCCTTTTGTCCATCCTACGAAATATAATATCACTATATTTGTGTACATATGACTTACCATCTCCACACTCAGGTGTAATTTTTTTTCATGACCACATTATTTTGATGGTTATAATGATGAAGATAGGGTATTTAAATAATAAATGTGACATTATTTTAATTCTATATAATTAATATAAAATCCAATTAATTACCACTTTATTATTAATGAAATAATGTTATCGCTCGTGCATATGTATCACCTACCGTCTCTACGATGTGACAAGATTCATCTTCCACTTTAATCATTCAAGAATAATTATAAAAATATATATGTATGAAACCATATCTTATTTTTAGGTAGGTTTTTCCATTTCTAGTCATTATTGGAAAAAAGGAAAATATGGAAATTTTCTAATTACACGTTGTTTACTTTATAAGGAAACGTTGTATACTTTTATGCCGCTCGAGGCCATGTGATGGTCATGTCATGGACACACACATGACCATGTAAGGGTGACATGGAGGCTGGCATAAGTGGAGTACAAAAATCTTAGAATAGGTTGTGTACAACCAGAGTACACGTCGTATACTTTATTTTTTTTTGTTAAGCGGCCTGGGGTCGCATCTAATCCTTATTTCCATATTTTTCTTCACCTTTTTCTATCTAGAGCATCCGAGGAAGCCGAATATTATCTGAGTCGCCGATTCATCACCGGTTATCTGAATCATACACCGTCGGTTGCAATAGAATCATAGCAGTGACTTCTTGGTTCATCTTTGGCCATGTTTCCTAATTCCATCTCTTATAAGAGATATCATAGGTTGAAATTTTTAGATATCTTTGCATGTCAACTTTGTTCTAGTCCAATTCATGGGCCGAATTTCATGTATATCGATCTCCTAGGATCGAGGTAGGTGGTTTGTTTCTTACGTTGAATGTCTTTGAGTTTTTGTGCAAAATTGTCGGATTCCCATGTTTCGGGAATCTCGGGTTAGGGATTTGATCCTAAGTTAGTATCTTCTTTATATTTCATGTAATCTTGAAGATATTAGATGAATAATTATTGCTTGTTAGCATGTTTGAGGATCACCCCATGTGTGTTTCGCTTGTTTTGGCTGTTTGTCGTCGTTTGGCTTAGGTTGCCTATGAGGCAGACCTTGTTGCATTGATTGCCTTCCTTGATATAATTGATTTCATGTATTGCCTACTATTTATATGCTTTTGATGCATTTTAGTTATTATCCAAGTAGTTTTTTGAACTTAATTAGTGCTGCTGACAGTCGATTATGCATGACTGGACTGCTCATGGCTGTGTGAACCGGGTGTGGTAGACTAAAGAGGGATTTGACGATTATGGGCTTCACTATAGAGTCTATTATAAATTAGTATCTTTCGCCCGACCTACGAGAATTGGAAATTGTGATTCCTCATAGAGTCCTATGTTACGTATCGAGACTACAGGGGGAATTAGACATAATTTATTCCTCATATAGTCTATAGACATTATTGTAAGACCATAGGGGAATTGATGGTGAGAGCTTCCCATAGTGTCTGGGCCATTGTATGATAACTTGACTAGAGGGGTCTACCAGTTTGAACCACCCAGAGAGTCAGTGGGAATTTTGTTGGTTTGTTTGTGATGAGTTCACCAAGCCAAATAACATGCTTGGGTTTTGTAATTCTTGTTGTTTAGGTGGTATGTTGAGATACCATTTGTGTTACTTGTTATGACTTGGGAATAAATAGCTATTGTTTAAATTCCATGGTTTATAATTAAATGAATTAATTAATTTTTAAATAAATGGGAATTGAGATTTTTAGGATTGTTTACATTAGTGTACTCTTGTTTCTCTGCTGCATTTATTTTTTTACATTTGCTATACTGCTCACTGACTGTGGGGAACATATCATGTGGTGGTTGCCTACTGAGATTAGTGTCACACACTGTTTGGGTCAGGCTTTTCGGCCCAACCATTTTATCTGGTTGCAGGTGTGGATTGGTATTGTGTCCCTTCTACTTCAGGTACATGATAGATGGTTGGAGATGGACAGCATAGGACCGAGCTTAGGCTTGCGATGCTGGTGGAGTAGCTCTTTAATTTTAGTACTTTATTCTCTGTTCTATTTCAGAATGTTGTTTTGTTTGCTGATTTACTTAGATACATGTACCTGCTACATAATTATCATCATTATTATATATCCATTTCTTTTTCTATTTAGTTTCAGTTTTTGTATGATATTTACTACTTCCTCTATTGACAGTTATTTCTCTTCCCTTGTATACTTTACCAAATGAGGGCATTGTAACACCCCGAGATTTTATGAAAAATATTCTTTTTAATTTCTTTAATGTCTTGGGTTGTACGCTACACCAAAAGGAGCTTGCACAACATTCATCCTTGAATTGCCTTTAATTACACGCAATCGCGACCATCCTCGATAGTGTGTGTAGTACGCAATACCGACTTTCACTAAACAACAATATGCTATTAAAATATTATTAAAACTTGCTATTATGAATAGTAATGACCAATTTTTTAAATTTTTTAAATTTTATTTTTCAAAATGGACTTCATTTTTGGATTCGGAATATTGAAATTAGCTTAAGGTCAAATTTTGGTACTTTTCGGATAACTTTCATTTTCTGCCGAATAGTGAAAATTACTAAATTTTAATTAAAAACAACATTTTAATCGAAATAATTAATAGTGATAAATTATTAATTTGAATGGTTTTAATTTATATTTAGAATATATTTTTACAATTTAATACAATGTTGGTCATTGGATGTAATTTCACATTTAAACCAAACATAAACAAGTGTCAATCTTTTGATAGTTATTATCTCTTAAGAACACGCTATTTGTTTTGACGACGGGAGTTAATTTTTATATTAATTAATGAAACTAATATATTTTTAATTTGGTAAAATATACATCATTTTTGAGTTCGTAATATCAAATATAGCTTAGGCCTAATTTTTGGTATTTTTCTAGAAACTTTCATTTTTTGATGAATAGTGAAACCACTAAGTGGTAGTTAAAAAAAATGAATTTTTCATAAAAATTAATTTTTCCGCTTTTGTTAGTGGAATTTCAAAAATCCGAGAGACACGGTTGATGTCAGAAAATAAAATGTGGTTCAATGAGATGAAAATAATTTTTGGTGAATAGTAACTTTTTACTTTTTTTACCACGGTTAAAAGTAAATAAGGTAATTAAGTGTAAAAATGATATTATTATTACCCTAACACATGTCCTAATTCTATTGGATAAGTGTAATTCGACCAAAAACAACCTTAGGAATATAATATGACCATTTAGGCCCACATGGATTAGATTAGGACATTTATTATTAATTTATTTAAAGAAGGGTTAAAATAGTTAAAATCAAAGTTTAATAAGTAAATCATTTTTAATATAGGGTTATACATAAGATAAATTTGACTATAAATATTCATTAGAAATCTAATAATATTTAATACATAATTATATTTAATTTTTAATTTTTAGACATTATATAATTGAATTTATTTATGACACAATGATGATATAGTAATTATTTTATTAATGTAATATTGACATAATTGATGTTATAAATACCCAAATAAATGTAATATGAGACTTTTTATGAATTAAACTACTTTTATAGGTTAATATGACATGTTAGTATTGATTTAATTAACATTTTTCGAACTAATCATTCTGTTATGATTTTCAAAAAAATCAATTACTAAATAGTGTCAAAATTGACATAAAAGAGTTTTTTAAAAAAATATTATATTATTAATTGTTATTTTATTCCTAAAAATCTAAGGTTCAGCCAAATTACTTATATAATGTTATATATATATATTAATAATATACAACTTGGGTTCTTTTGCCTTGTTATATTAAGTTTATTAACCTTATAGTGTAAGAACACAAAAAGACACGGTAAAAGTAAAATTATCTAACTTAAAGTTAAATATAAATGATAATGTTAAAATAGGAACCTAAACTTGTATAAATTCTATTAGATGAGAGGCTTTAGACCCATACCAACATTATCTTCGAAATAAATCAATTTGGAGCTATTTAAAACCGAATATTACTTTATAATAAAATAATATTTTAAGTTTTCCATAGGTGCCCCTCTCCTCCCTTATAAAAGGGCACCTCCTCTCTCTCTTTGTCAGACCACATTGAGCCTTCAAGCTCAGCCAACCCCTACCGAATTCTCTTCTCCACTTCCCTAGAAACATCCTAGAGGTCCTGGTCTTATTCAAAGACCAATTTTAGTGCCCTAAGAGGAGGACTCAAAGAGGCGCTTCAAAGAAGAGGTAATGTCTGTTACCGATTATTTCACCTTTATTTCTTCTTCCACTTATTCTTATTAGGTTGTTTCATTATGAAGTAATAACATCAGTATCACTCATATTATTATTTTTTATTATAAGTATGAAACAACCCTATTTCATATTCTATCCATCCTATGGAAAACGAAATCACCGCGCATGCGTACGTACAGAATACCATCTCCACGCCGTGGTGTAATCTATTTTCCCCCACCAACTTACATGGATGGGTATAATGGTGTACATAATAACTATATATGATTATTGTAAAGTGATATTGATTCTGAAATAGTATACATACACTCCAATACAATTCCACGATCATGGGAATGATATCATCGCTCATGCGTACGTATGGAATACCGTCTCCACGATGTGATGTCATTCGTTCTACATGATCTTCATTGCATAATGATTATATAAATGAATTTAATGAATAAATATGATATATAGTACATTAATACCATTCTGGAAATTATGTATCTATAACCAAAGGAAAAGAATAAGAATTTATTCGACAAAACACGCATAAGAACAAAAAGTTATAAACACCCGAATAACAAGTGGCAATGAAATATTACTACTAAGAAGCTACGAATATGACCATATATGATATCATAACAATAATTAGGATTCTGGAATAAGTCAATAACATTATTTAAATCATTATACAGGAGGTTCAGACACTTACGAGGCAAATCTTACCTAAGGTAAGGGAAATATCACAATCTCATTTCCATCCGATATTGTTTATACGTTGGAATTTACTGGGTTGTATTTTATCATCCACATCTATGTTTCCTCAATATGTAATATTATTTCCATCCACCTAAATTTGATTAAATACAATTTTACCCTTCGGTGAGTTTTTAGTAAAAGATATGAAAGGAATCTTTTGTCATTTTTTATACAAAGTACTTTTTGACTTTTCTGACAAAAGTACGAGAAGAATGTTTTTTACTTATACGGCATGAATGGATTCTTAAAACATTATTTCCAAGAAGCTTCCTTTACATGTTTTCATGTTTATTTTTAATCAAATTCTTTTAGTTTAAAATTTTATGACATGTTAGGAAAGGAAAAGTATTTTTGAAGTAGAAAAGATATTTTCCTCAAGAATGGAGTTCATGAGTTTTATCAAAATTATTTTCCTTCTAAGATAATATAGGGTTCTGTTTCTATCACTATTATTAAATTGATTTTATTATGTTGTGATGGAAATATTTTTATGAATTCCTTTATCTTATATGAATTCTTTTATGATGTCACTATGTTTAAGATTCCCATTTTTATTAAATGGGTTATGCTATGATGTATGGTTTCTGATTTTGTGGTACACATAAGAATGGTATCATTATGGTGGGACCTATATCTCCCTACAATTAATTAGGTAAAGATTTTATATCTCATGATATAGACATGGCTGGAACGGCAGGTTAAACCGATTTAGTGAAACATGACTGAAACAAGTAGTTAACTCGGTTTAGAAATGAAATTTTTCCACTAAGATTGTCTTGGCAATGAGTCTTGGCTAATAAAAAATTATTCTCTATGATTATGTGTGTATGCCACAAAGATTCATGTTTTATGTTATGATTATTGGGATTACATTTCACTACTATGATTTATCCCATGTTATGATATTATGACCTATTTTACAGGTTAAGATTTACAAAATGTTATGATCTTATGAATATGATGTGATTGGTAATTCTTTTGTTTACCCTTACTGAGCATTTGAGCACACCCTTTTATGTTTTCTTTTCGCCAGGATATAAATAATGGTTTTAGGTTAAAAAAAGGAAGATCTTTATGGGATATTTTGAAGATTTTTCACCACGTATAGAAGATTATATTCTGAGTTTCCAAAGACACTAAACTATTACGGTCCTTGTGTGTGTGTTTTTGTTATGTACTAAGTATTCCGCAAAAGTAATGTAATGTCCATGTACATTAAGCTTCGGGTCTCTACAGTTGGTATCAGAGGAAAGGTTTAGTCAACCTTTGGAAACTAGAATGCGAAAACATAGTGAGATCCGTAGAGATATTTATATGGTATGTCTTGGGATGTCCCTAAGGTTAAGTATAAGTATAGGATATAGTACTAGAATTATGGTAACCCAAGATGTTAGATATTGAAGGTACTCCCCCTTTATTATATTGTTTTACCTAGCGTGATTTTTTCCTCTCACACTATTAGTTTTGGGTTTTAGATGATGGCTGGAACCCGAAGGAACCGTGTTGGTCAATGTAATGGACAATGAAATGATTTTCCTCCTGAACAAACAAATGTTATGGGAGATGGAGTGAAAAATCTTATTGTTATACATAAAAAAGATATGAATCATTCTAGACTTCCAAATGAGCAGAGAAGGGAACAATATTCTATTGATTCCTTCATGAGGAAACATCCACCTTCTTTCAGTGGGTCTTCTGATCCACTTGTTGCTGAACAATGGATCAGTTCTACTGAAAAGATATTTTCAGTTCATCAATGTTCTGAACATGATAAAGTCATCTTAGCAGTGTTTCGTTTGGAAGGTGATACTGATCAACGATGGAATCTTATCAACAATACGAGGCCAAGAGGTGAAATTGAGTCCATGGAATGGGACGAGTTCAAGAACTTATTTTTCAATAAGTACTTCCCTTATATTTTTCGAACAAATATGGAGAAATATTTTCTTGAACTAAAGCAAAAGGATGATGAATCAGTTGGTATATACGAAGCGAATTTTACAAGGCTTGCAAGGTATGCATCTGGATTTATCATCCAACCTAAATGTAAAGTTGATCGATTCTTCAGTGGCTGAAAACCAAATCTTAGAAGGGAATTAGCTATAAGAGACTTCAGTAGCTATGAAGAAATTTTGTGTTGTTCTATCAAGGTAGAAATGGAAATTGGTGTTACTTATCCATCTCATAGTTTTGAAAATAAATCAAAGATGCAGTTCAAGGAGAAATCTCATAATAATGGTGAAAAGAAGATGAATGTTTCCTTATGCTCAAAGTGTGCAAATAAACATGGTGGAGATTGTATTATAGGGATTAGAAAATGTTATAAGTGTGGGAAAGAAGGTCATCGAGCAGCTGAGTGTCGAAGTAATGAAAAAAGGGTTTCTAATGATGTGAATAAAGAAAATACTGTAGAGAACGCACCACCAACACTTCAATGCTTCAAGTGCAAGGAAATGGGGCATTATGCTAATAAATGCCCTAATCCAAGGGTTAGTGATGATCGACATGAGCAACCACTGAAGGCAAAGGACAAAGGGATGTCACATGCGATCACTATTGGCGATGTTGAATACTACAATGATGTGGTGGAATGATTAAGTGTTTATGTAATGGGATTCCAAAATAATGTTGTATATAGTATCGTGGAATACTGGAATATTTATGTATTGGGTTATTGTCATTTTCAATAATTTTATGGTACCGGTAACCTTGGAAAGTGATTGAGATATTTTTGGAAAAAAAAATTATATGCGCATAATGGAGGGAAAATGAGAAAATGAAATGTTTGACAGTATTCATGATCTCATGATTGATATAAGGACAAAGTGATATCATGGTTTGAGTATATAGAATTTTGAGGATTTTGGTATGTGGAGAGAGTTAACTTTTAACAGCATTCAAGTTTTCAATAATGTTCAATGGCTATTCATTTTTTTAAGAGAATACATTATTAAGGTATTCAAATGATTGGAATGTGACCAAAAAGATATATGAGGGATAAATGATAGTATTCACATGCTTGTTATATGACCTTTTTAGTAATCCTTCTCTTTATACTATGAGTTTAGAAAGAAGTATTTTGGATAAGCCTAAATATTGAAATGGATTATGTTGGACATAAGTTATTATTGTTTAAGGATAGAAGTTTTCGATATTATTTATGGGATGTTATAGTAATGTAGTTTTAGAAAAAGGGTAACCTGCAGGATGGGCGACAACCCATCGCATCAGACAAGGCTGTGGGAATCTAACCCACAACTAAAGTGCGACTGGCCTTTATCGCCTACCACGGGCCTACACGAAGTCCCTATTTAGTAGAAATTAGTTTTATTATATTAAGTAATATGATATATATAGTATAAGTCCATTTTAGGAACCATATATGATTAATCTCACTATAGATGGACTTATGTATTTTTTGATAACTTTTCTAACCTTTTGTTTGAGACAGATGGAATGACCCATCATTCTATCACATGATCTGCTAACACATCACGAATGAAAAATTCAACTTCATTTCTTTAAGGGATGAAGTGGAAATTGTCCAAAGAACGACCAATGGTGAGACTATACCAAAATCACGAATGTATTTCTTCTAATTCCAATTTCATCAACTTTAGGGAAATGATCTTGAAAACCAAAAATGTTGTCCTAGTGCTCTTATATCTTATGAATCAGATGGTACCTTATATCATCAAAAATTTATGGCTTTGTGATTGCTGGCTTTTCCATAGCCATGTTCTCTACCACTCTCCATCAGATCATGATGGTTAGATTTCTCTTTCATATCGATATTTTCACCTATGTGGAAACCCAGTGATTAGTTTATTCGGGTAACCGTTACGTTTCATACTTTTGTTTTTAAATATTGGTTTTGGTATTCCTTTTTACGATATGGGTTTCTATTAAAGAAACTTTCGAGTAGTAAACTATTTATAACCCCGACAAAATTCGAGAGAGAAATTCATTTTAAGGGGGGTAGAATGTAACACCCCGAGATTTTATGAAAAATATTATTTTTAATTTCATTAATGTCTTGTGTTGTACGCTACACCAAAATAAGCTTTCACAACATGCATCCTTAACTTGCTTTTCATTACACGCAATCGCGACCATCCTCGATTGTAACGCCCCGACCCCAGCTACCCAGAGTCGGTGCATTACTTCGTAACATTGGCATGATCACAAGAAAGATCAAATCCCGAAAGACCGATTGGTTTAGTAGCCTTGGAAACACTAGATATATTCATAAGTTTTACATTACATCATTAAATGAAAAACTACTACAACAACAAATTGTCTCCATAATCCACACTATAAACCCCTCATAATATCCCTGCAAGTCAATCATAATTTACTTCTTCACTACCTGGGAAAAATAAAACATAGAAAAGGGGTGAGCTCAAATGCCCAGTAAGGATAACAATATAGCGGAACATTCAAAATAAGCATAAACATTTAAGGCAATGAATTACTAAAACAAAAGCCTTTTAAAATTGAACTTCAACATAGTATGGCAAAAGTAAAATGAAATAATGCCATTTACTTGTTCACATGGATATTCTACTAATTGAATAATCACATGCAAAAATCAATAACCACTTTCATAATGTTGGAATGCATAATGCCAGACTATCATAACCACATAGCCAAGGCCTCGTGCCAAGACTACAAATAAGATTTTGTCAAGGCCTTGTGCCAAGACACTAGTTTGTCTCATGAGACCTACCGATGCATCGAGGAGCTATAGCGGGCTCCACCCGTCACTTATTAAGTCCAACGCATTCCCATATGAAAAGGTTTAAACATAACATAAACATTCCTATTAAAACTAGCATACGAAATGTCAATAATTTCACCATAAACTATGAATGGTATAAAAATAGCACATCCACAGTCAAACATATCACAAAACCTTCAATACAATATAGAAGTTTTGTATCATAATAAATCAACTTCAAATAATCTTAAAATCCATCAAAGGATGTTGACATAGATGAAATCAAAATTCTTTTTAAAGAAGTATCTCCTTTTATTTTGAAATCATTTAAGATCCATATAAAATAAAACATTTTCTTTGAAAATATTCTTATAAGCTTGTATGGAAAGCTTCGACGATTTTATAACGGCGGAAAATAACCGCACCCGCCGTATAAGTTAAAAAAACATTCTTACCTCAATTTTGTCGAAAAGGTTAAAAAGGACATTGTTTTGAAAACGACGGAAGGATTCCTTTATAAACCTCTTATAAAAAGTCAAAAAAGGGTATAAATGACTTTAACCCATATTCTTGTAAATAGTAAAAATGTTTTGAAAAACATTTTTAAGAAAACATGGATGTGGATGATAAAGAGATCCCAGTAGATTATTACGTATATACAACCTCGGATAATTAAGAGATTGTGAAATAACCCTTACCTTGTACTTTTCCTTTGTTGGGGTAGGTTAACCTCCTGTATAATGGTGAAATAATTGTTATTAAATTATACAAGAATCATATACATTAATATGATATCATATATGATCTTTTAACATTGTTTTATTAATAATATCTTAGTATTATCGTCGTTTCGGGTGATAATCGATTCGTTCTTCTTAAATGTTTGGTTATGTAAGACATGTTTGTAATGGATAGATTATATCTTATTCATAATCAGAATGACATTAACATTATTTTTAACCCTAAAATGAGAATAATACTTGAATGGATATGATGGAGAATGAATCTTATCGCGTTCGTGGAGACGGTAGTCCGTACGTACGCACGAACGCTACTTCCATTTGATTTTCATTTTAAAAGAATCAAATCCAAATGATACATAGGTATATTACTATTCCAGTATAATATAATATTTTATATATGTTACTTAAGTTCATTAACACCATCCTTTATATGTTCCATGTGTGGTATGAACGAGTCATATCATTTTAAGGGGGCGGTAGTCCGCACTTCCTCAAATGAAATTATCGTATGTATATACAACATGAAACGAATAATGGAATGAAATAAAATGGAATTACAGAAGCTTATATATAAAATATATATCATTAATATCATATTTAATTACAGTGCCATCATAATGTCCACCATGAGAGGTGGTAAGATGTATTTGAACAATCATCGTTTCGTGAGGCGTTAGTTTGCCATCCACAGAAACATTATGTTCATCATCCATTAGATGGAGTTGTGTGTATGTGTAGTTTGAATCCTTCTTATAACAACATCCTAGTATATTTAGGATACTGGTGTTGTTACAAAAGAAAGGAAATAAAATGATTTTGGGGGTTGGAGAAGCAAAATAAATGAAAATACTTTAAGAGAAATTGTTACCTTTAATTTAGGTAACTCACTTTGGTTGGAACCAAAGGACTTCTTGAAATGCTTTCTTCCTAAGGGGAAGCTTCAAGGAGGAGGAGAGGGATGTGGGGAGCTTATTTGGGCAGAGTTTGGACGAGCCAAGTGGCTTGAGAGGTGTGAGGAAATGAGAAGGAGGAGTGCCCTTTTATAAGAGGGGTGAGGGGCACCTTTGGAAAAGCTAGAAATATTAATTTATAATAAATTCATATTCGGTTTCCAATGGCTCCAAAGTTGACTATTCAAAGGTTTAGGTGGGGATAGGTCGAAAAAAACTCATCCAATAGAATTTAGACAGGTTTGGGTACTTATATTAACCTTATCTTTAAGTATTAACTCTAAGTTAATTTGTTTCACTTTTACAATGTCTTTTTGTATTTTTATATAATATGGTTAATAAACTTACTATATACATCCAAGAGACCCCCAAGTGGTCCATTAATGATTAACCTATCATAATATAAGTCTCTTGGCCGAATATTAGATTTTTAGGAATTTAATATCAATTAATAATATAATATTTGTTTTAAGAACTCTTTTGTGTCAATTTTGACACTATTCAATAGTTGATTTTTGTGAAACTCATAACAGATTGATTACTTCGAACAAAGTCCATTAAATCAATCCTAATATATCATATTAGCCTAGAAAATTAGTTTAATTCATTAAAAGTTTCATATTATATTTATTTGGGTATCAATTATTTTAATTTTTCACTATTTTAGTAATTACTGCATCATCATTGTGTCATAAATAAAATAAATTATTTAATGTCTAAAAATTATAAATAAAATATCATTATGTAGGAAATCTTTTTGTCTTTCTAATGAATATTTATAATCGAAAATCCAACAGGTATAACCCTATGTAAAAATTGTTCTTCTAAAAGATGTAAGCTTATGCCATTTTTATTTTTATTTTAGCTTTATTAATATAATGTGTCATTATCACTTACAAGTGGATCCATGGGGTCCCAAAATAGACCCAAAGATTCCCATGGTCGACCATGTATCAACCAATAGTGTTAAGACACGTTTTAGGGTAATTTAGTATTATTATAATATTATTTTTTAACCCTTATTTACCGGATTTACCCTTAACCATGGTAAATAAAATATTTACCGTAGTAATTATTCAAAATGTCTAAAAATAAAAGTTACCTATTTACACAATTTGAACATCCTGATTCCAAATATGGAATCCATTTTCCTAAATTCAAAACACAGAAGTGGCAGAAATTAATTTAAAATTAATTCCCGTTGTCAAAACAAAAAGCGTGTTTTTAAGAGATAATAACTATCAAAAGATTGACACTTGTTTATGTTCGGTTTAATTGTAAAATTATGTCCAATGACCAATATTATATTAAATAGTAAAAATATATTCTAAATATACTTTAAAACCACTCAAATTCATAATTTATCACTATTAATTATTTTGATTAAAAAAGTTGTTTTTAATTAAAATTTAGTAATTTTCACTATTCATCAAAATATGAAAGTTATCAGAAAAGTACCAAAATTTCACCTTAGGCTAAATTTGATATTCCGAATCCAAAAATGAAGTCCATTTTAAAATATAAAATATATATATAATTTCAAAAAGTAGGTATTACTATTCATAACAGCTAGTTTGATTGGTTACGGTGTGTTAGAACTCGAAGTTGCATACAACACACGCTACTGTTTTATTCAAAGGAAAGCGTACCGTGGAAGCTTGGGATGTTTCATTTTAAATTTTTTTGATGTCTCCATTTAGTCAAAAAGTTTAAAATATTGTATTTAAAAAGGTTTCACTATCAAAAGTTGATAAAAGTGCAATACTGAAAATGAATCTGTTCTTGCATTATGACTAAGAAACTCATAATATGGATTCTAAAATTATAAGGATTATATAAAGTTTAAAATTTAGTTAATACTATTCATGACCTCTTTTAATGGCTTTTTTTTGGTAAGTCATGGTGTAATTGAACTCAGTGTTGCGTGTAGTGCAAGTTATTGAATTATTTTGAAGAAATAACACACTATGAAATCTTGGGGTGTTACATTCTCCCCTCCTTCAATAAATTGCGTTCTCGCAATTTGAAATTGTTCTTCAAAAATAAAAGGTTGAAAGTAGATAATATATTTGTGGGAAAACCCACATCGGAAATTGGGTTACTAAAATTTAGTATTAATATGAGGAAAAGAGAAATCAAAGGGTCACCACCAAATTATGATCTCGATTAGGAGAACATTGGTGGAAATTAGAGACATATAATCAGAGGAAAAACATAAATATTTATAGGTAGTGATTGAGGTCATCAATCACAAACAAGTGTATAATTGAGGTCCTTAAATTCATCAATCTATGATGATTTGAAATACCATCGGTTCAACAAAACATAGGGTATTAGGATAACACATTTTTGACGTTTCAAAATATCTTAGTTGAAATCCCACATCGAAAAATGAATTAATGAGGCCTCTATTTAAAATAAAGAGTGGAAAGTATGAAGATTACCGAAAATAACACATACTAGGGTTCCATGTAGGAAAATATGGATATGGAAGAGAAATCTAACCATCAATTATCTGATGGAGAGTGGTAGAGAACATGGCTATGAAAAGGCCAACAATCCCAAAGCCATAAATTAGTGATGATTTAAGGTACCATCTAGGACAACATTTTTGTTCTAAGTTTCTTTTCTTAATATTGAGGAATTTATTTATGAGATTGGCTAAGATCATAAGGAGATATACTTACTTTATAATTAGTTTTTTATCCATTAATAAATTTCTACCACAAACTCATCTTTCACTCTAAAAGATAATAGAATGTAAAAAAAAATTCTATTTACACTATTCGTATAGGGTTCCAAAATAAAATAATTTATAATTCATCTAAAAGATCTTTTAATAAAAACTACATTATTTAATCCAGGACATCTCGTGGGCCAGTGGTAGGTGATACACCCTTGTCGCCCTTCGGTTGCGGGTTCAAGTCTCGCTGCCTTGCCGGACGCGACGGGTTGCCGCCCGACCTCCGGGTTGTCCTTTTATGGAAATCCAAAATAATCCAAACAAGAACTATCCAAAATAATTCTATCCAAACTCACAGTCCAACTTTTATAAGGAGGGTAAAAATAATGTAGATCCTTTTTAACCCGTAATAGCATATGAATACCTTCATCGTGTATTCTTTTAATACACTGAAACATCCTGAATTACCATATTTTTTATTGATTACATTCATGCTCCCTTATTCCATTTTGAATGCTGGATATACTTCATCAATCCAAAAATGTTTTAAACCCCAACAATGATGGAATATACAAATCATTAATCAGTTCCAAGGTAGTCAAGAATATCCAATATAATTTTTCCAAAATAATCATGTATTATTCGAAAATCACTACCTCGGTATCAGAACTATATTATGGTTTATCATTCTCTCAACCATATATTTTCCAAAAATTTATCCTGATATTGAGTCACTTTTCTTTGTTCCACACAATCTCAAGTCCTTAATGAAATAGTACTGTAGTACAATCCTTATATACTCTATAATTATTATAACAAGTACATTGTTGATACAACACTCAATTGACATAATCAACATAAGAACTCTAATCATTCTTCTTCATCTGTGGTAGTATCATAACTTGATTATTATCCAATAGCATCATTTGTGGCATAGTCTGATGACTGGGACATAGGTTCGCGTAGTGTCCAAACTCCTTGCAAATGAAGCATTGTACATTTGAAACCATTTTCTTACCCTTGCAGTCATGTACTTTGTGCCCTTTTCCTCCACACTTATAACAAACTCCCATTCCTTTCAGGCAAGTTCCAGGGTGTTTCTTTCCACAGTTACCACATATGGGAAAATTCTTCTTTTCCCTTTTCCCTTTATCCATCTTTCTCTCTTCCATCCTTTTCTTCTCTTGATTCCCTTCAAAGCCATAGGACTCAGTAAACTCTTTACTTATCTTATCAACACATGATATTATTTCTTCATATGATGATAATACATGAGAGACTATTTCTCTTGTAAATTTTGGCCTAAGACCATAAAATATATGATCCTTCTTTCTCTTTGTATCATGTGCATTGATAGAGTTCTCATTCCTTCTACTGGGCGCCATTTCTAAACAATGGCATACACTAGATCAGTTTATAAATCAAAATACATAATCCCATACTTATAAAACACTTAACATAAATTGAACTATTTATGGATATAATACATAATCATAAAAATGTTTTCTTTGAGGAAGTATATACTCATAAACCCTTCATAATGATTTGTAAAGAAAATGAGAGTTATCCTAAGCATATCCCCCGGGAGTGTCGTAACCAAGAGTGCAGCAAGGCCCGTTGTCGTGCACCAGTTCCCGTTCGAGTCTAGCTCAAAGCGGTGTTTTCGGGTTTTACCCCTAGGTACATCTGTGCCAGAGCCGCCTCTACCTGCTCGTATCCAGACAGGGATGTATTGCTTGGAAAACTCACAAAATCTCTACAATACCAAAATTCTAGGAAGTTCTTCTATACTAATCCTCAAAGTTCATCTTAGGTCTACGTGCTCTAATCAGAGTTTATCTAAATCTAGCTTCCAAGGTTTGTACTAAACTTCCTCTGATACCAACTGTAATGCCCCGACCCCAGCTACCCAGAGTCGGTGCATTACTTCGTAACATTGGCATGATCACAAGAAAGATCAAATCCCGAAAGACCGATTGGTTTAGTAGCCTTGGAAACACTAGATATATTCATAAGTTTTACATTATATCATTAAACGAAAAACTACTACAACAACAAATTGTCTCCATAATCCACACTATAAACCCCTCATAATATCCCTGCAAGTCAATCATAATTTACCTCTTCACTACCTGGGAAAAATAAAACATAGAAAAGGGGTGAGCTCAAATGCCCAGTAAGGATAACAATATAGCGGAACATTCAAAATAAGCATAAACATTTAAGGCAATGAATTACTAAAACAAAAGCCTTTTAAAATTGAACTTCAACATAGTATGGCAAAAGTAAAATGAAATAATTCCATTTACTTGTTCACATGGATATTCTACTAATCGAATAATCACATGCAAAAATCAATAACCACTTTCATAATGTTGGAATGCATAATGCCAGACTATCATAACCACATAGCCAAGGCCTCGTGCCAAGACTACAAATAAGATTTTGTCAAGGCCTTGTTCCAAGACACTAGTTTGTCTCATGAGACCTACTGATGCATCGAGGAGCTATAGCGGGCTCCACCCGTCACTTATTAAGTCCAATGCATTCCCATATGAAAAGGTTTAAACATAACATAAACATTCGTATTAAAACTAGCATACGAAATGTCAATAATTTCACCATAAACTATGAATGGTATAAAAATAGCACATCCACAGTCAAACATATCACAAAACCTTCAATACAATATAGAAGTTTTGTATCATAATAAATCAACTTCAAATAATCTTAAAATCCATCAAAGGATGTTGACATAGATGAAATCAAAATTCTTTTTAAAGAAGTATCTCCTTTTATTTTGAAATCATTTAAGATCCATATAAAATAAAACATTTTCTTTGAAAATATTATTATAAGCTTGTATGGAAAGCTTCGACGATTTTATAACGGCGGAAAATAACCGCACCCGCCGTATAAGTTAAAAAAACATTCTTACCTCAATTCTGTCGAAAAGGTTAAAAAGGACATTGTTTTGAAAACGACGGAAGGATTCCTTTATAAACCTCTTATAAAAAGTCAAAAAAGGGTATAAATGACTTTAACCCATATTCTTGTAAATAGTAAAAATGTTTTGAAAAACATTTTTAAGAAAACATGGATGTGGATGATAAAGAGATCCCAGTAGATTATTACGTATATACAACCTCGGATAATGAAGAGATTGTGAAATAACCCTTACCTTGTACTTTTCCTTTGTTGGGGTAGGTTAACCTCCTGTATAATGGTGAAATAATTGTTATTAAATTATACAAGAATCATATACATTAATATGATATCATATATGATCTTTTAACATTTCTTTATTAATAATATCTTAGTATTATCGTCGTTTCGGGTGATAATCGATTCGTTCTTCTTAAATGTTTGGTTACGTAAGACATGTTTGTAATGGATAGATTATATCTTATTCATAATCAGAATGACATTAACATTATTTTTAACCCTAAAATGAGAATAATACTTGAATGGATATGATGGAGAATGAATCTTATCGCGTTCGTGGAGACGGTAGTCCGTACGTACGCACGAACGCTACTTCCATTTGATTTTCATTTTAAAAGAATCAAATCCAAATGATACATAGGTATATTACTATTACAGTATAATATAATATTTTATATATGTTACTTAAGTTCATTAACACCATCCTTTATACGTTCCATGTGTGGTATGAACGAGTCATATCATTTTAAGGGGGCGGTAGTCCGCACTTCCTCAAATGAAATTATCGTATGTATATACAACATGAAACGAATAATGGAATGAAATAAAATGGAATTACAGAAGCTTATATATAAAATATATATCATTAATATCATATTTAATTACAGTGCCATCATAATGGCCACCATGAGAGGTGGTAAGATGTATTTGAACAATCATCGTTTCGTGAGGCGTTAGTTTGCCATCCACAGAAACATTATGTTAATCATCCATTAGATGGAGTTGTGTGTATGTGTAGTTTGAATCCTTCTTATAACAACATCCTAGTATATTTAGGATACTGGTGTTGTTACAAAAGAAAGGAAATAAAAAGATTTTGGGGGTTGGAGAAGCAAAATAAATGAAAATACTTTAAGAGAAATTGTTACCTTTAATTTAGGTAACTCACTTTGGTTGGAACCAAAGGACTTCTTGAAATGCTTTCTGCCTAAGGGGAAGCTTCAAGGTGGAGGATAGGGATGTGGGGAGCTTATTTGGGCAGAGTTTGGACGAGCCAAGTGGCTTGAGAGGTGTGAGGAAATGAGAAGGAGGAGTGCCCTTTTATAAGAGGGGTGAGGGGCACCTTTGGAAAAGCTAGAAATATTAATTTATAATAAATTCATATTCGGTTTCCAATGGCTCCAAAGTTGACTATTCAAAGGTTGAGGTGGGGATAGGTCGAAAACAACTCATCCAATAGAATTTAGACAGGTTTGGGTACTAATATTAACCTTATCTTTAAGTATTAACTCTAAGTTAATTTGTTTCACTTTTACAATGTCTTTTTTTATTTTTATATAATATGGTTAATAAACTTACTATATACATCCAAGAGACCCCCAAGTGGTCCATTAATGATTAACCTATCATAATATAAGTCTCTTGTCCGAAACGTAGATTTTTAGGAATTTAATATCAATTAATAATATAATATTTGTTTTAAGAACTCTTTTATGTCAATTTTGACACTATTCAATAGTTGATTTTTGTGAAACTCATAACAGATTGATTACTTCGAACAAAGTCCATTAAATCAATCCTAATATATCATATTAGCCTAGAAAATTAGTTTAATTCATTAAAAGTTTCATATTATATTTATTTGGGTATCAATTATTTTAATTTTTCACTATTTTAGTAATTACTGCATCATCATTGTGTCATAAATAAAATAAATTATTTAATGTCTAAAAATTATAAATAAAATATCATTATGTAGGAAATCTTTTTATCTTTCTAATGAATATTTATAATCGAAAATCCAACAGGTATAACCCTATGTAAAAATTGTTCTTCTAAAAGATGTAAGCTTATGCCATTTTTATTTTTATTTTAGCTTTATTAATATAATGTGTCATTATCACTTACAAGTGGATCCATGGGGTCCCAAAATAGACCCAAAGATGCCCATGGTCGTCCATGTATCAACCAATAGTGTTAAGACACGTTTTAGGGTAATTTAGTATTATTATAATATTATTTTTTAACCCTTATTTACCGGATTTACCCTTAACCATGGTAAATAAAATATTTACCGTAGTAATTATTCAAAATGTCTAAAAATAAAAGTTACCTATTTACACAATTTGAACATCCTGATTCCAAATATGGAATCCATTTTCCTAAATTCAAAACACAGAAGTGGCAGAAATTAATTTAAAATTAATTCCCGTTGTCAAAACAAAAAGCGTGTTTTTAAGAGATAATAAGTATCAAAAGATTGACACTTGTTTATGTTCGGTTTAATTGTAAAATTATGTCCAATGACCAATATTATATTAAATAGTAAAAATATATTCTAAATATACTTTAAAACCACTCAAATTCATAATTTATCACTATTAATTATTTTGATTAAAAAAGTTGTTTTTAATTAAAATTTAGTAATTTTCACTATTCATCAAAATATGAAAGTTATCAGAAAAGTACCAAAATTTCACCTTAGGCTAAATTTGATATTCCGAATCCAAAAATGAAGTCCATTTTAAAATATAAAATATATATATAATTTCAAAAAGTAGGTATTACTATTCATAACAGCTAGTTTGATTGGTTACGGTGTGTTAGAACTCGAAGTTGCGTACAACACACGCTACTGTTTTATTCAAAGGAAAGCGTACCGTGGAAGCTTGGGATGTTTCATTTTAAATTTTTTTGATGTCTCCATTTAGTCAAAAAGTTTAAAATATTGTATTTAAAAAGGTTTCACTATCAAAAGTTGATAAAAGTGCAATACTGAAAATGAATCTGTTCTTGCATTATGACTAAGAAACTCATAATATGGATTCTAAAATTATAAGGATTATATAAAGTTTAAAATTTAGTTAATACTATTCATGACCTCTTTTAATGGCTTTTTTTTTGGTAAGTCATGGTGCAACTGAACTCAGTGTTGCGTGTAGTGCAAGTTATTGAATTATTTTGAAGAAATAACACACTATGAAATCTTGGGGTGTTACATCGATAGCGTGTGTAGTACGCAATACCGAGTTTCACTAAACAATGATATGCTATTAAAATATTATTAAAACTAGCTATTATGAATAGTAATAACCACTTTTTGAAATTTTGTAAATTTTATTTTAAAAAATGGACTTCAATTTTGGATTCGGAATATCAAAATTAGCTTAAGGTGAAATTTTGGTACTTTTCGGATAACATTCATTTTCTGATGAATAGGGAAAATTACTACATTTTAATTAAAAACAACCTTTTTAATTGAAATAATTAATAGTGATAAATTATTAATTTGAGTGGTTTTAAAGTATATTTAGAATATATTTTTACAATTTAATACAATGTTTTTCATTGGATGTAATTTCACATTTAAACCAGACATAAACAAGTGTCAATCTTCTGATAGTTATTATCTCTTAAGAACACGATATTTGTTTTGACGACGGGAATTAATTTTTAAATTAATTAATGCAACTGATATGTTTTTAATTTGGTAAAATAGACATCATTATTGAGTTCATAATATCAAATATAGCTTAGGCCAATTTTTTGGTATTTTTCTGGAAACTTGCATTTTTTGATGAATAGTGAAACCACTAAGTGGTAGTTGAAAAAAATGAATTTTTCATAAAACATAATTTTACCGCTACTGTGAGTGGAATTTAAAAAATCAAGAGACATTGTTGATGTCAGTAAGTAAAATGTGGTTCAATGAAATGAAAATAATTTTTGGTGAATAGTAACTTTTTACTTTTTTTTACCATGGTTAAAAGTAAATAGGGTAATTAAGGGTAAAAATAATATTATTATTACCCTAACACATGTCCTAATTCAATTGGATAATTTTAATTCGACCAAAAACAACCTTAGGAATAAAATATGACCATTTCGGCCCACATGGATTAGATTAGGACATTTATTATTAATTTATTTAAAGAAGGGTTAAAATAGTTAAAATCAAAGTTTAATAAGTAAATCATTTTTAATATAGGGTTATACATAAGATATATTCGACTATAAATATTCATTAGAAAGATAAAAATATTTACGACTTAATGATATTTAATTTTTAATTTTTAGACATTAAATAATTTAATTTATTTATGACACAATGATGATGTAGTAATTATTTTATTAATGCAATATTGACATAATTGATGTTATGAATACCCAACTAAATGTAATTTGAGACTTTTTATGAATTCCACTAATTTTAAAGGTTAATATGACATGTTAGTATTGATTTAATATTCTTTTTTAGAACTAATCATTCTGTTATAATTTTCAAAATAATAAATTACAAAATAGTGTCAAAATTGACATAAAATAGTTTTAAAAACCATATTATATTATTAAATGTTATTTTATTCCTAAAAATCTAATGTTCAGCCCAATGACTTATATAAAGTTATATATATTAATTATAAACAACTTGGGGTTCGTTTGGCTTGTTATAGTATGTTTATTAACCTTATAGTGTAAGAACACAAAAAGACACGATAAATGTAAAATTATCTAACTTAAAGTTAAATATAAATTATTAGGTTAAAATAGGAGCCTAACTTGTCTAAATTTGATTGGATGAGAGGATTTAGACCCATACCAACCTTAGATTCAAAATAAATAAAATTGGAGCTATTTAAGACCGAATATGACTTTATAATAAAATAATATTTTTAGTTTTCCAAAGGTGCCCCTCTCCAACCTTATAAAAGGGCACCTCCTCCCTCTCTTCGTCACACCACTTTGAGCATTCATGCTCGGCAAAACCCTGACAAATTCTCATCTCCACTTCCCTAGAAACATCCTAGAGGTCCTGGTCTTCTTCAAAGACCAATTTTAGTGCCCTAAGAGAAGGACTCAAAGAGGCACTTCAAAGAAGAGGTAATGTCCGTTACCGATTCTTTCAACTTTATTTCTTCTTCCACTTCTTCTTATTAGGTTGTTTCATTATGAAGTAATAACATAAGTATCACTCATATACTGATATTTTATTATAAGTATTAATCAACCCTATTTCAATATCTATCCATCCTATGGAAAACGAAATCACCGCGCGTGCGTATGTACGGAATACCGTCTCCACGCTGTGGTGTAATCTATTTTCCCCCACCACCTTAATTGGATGGGTATAATAGTGTACATAATAACTATATATTATTATTGTAAATTTATATTGATTATTAAATAGTATACATACACTCCAATACAATTCCACGATCATGGGAACAATATCATAGCTCGTGCATACATACGGAATACCATCTCCACGATGTGATGCGATTCGTTCTACATGATCTTCATTGCATAATGATTATATAAATGAATTTAATGAATAAATATGATATATAGTACATTAATACCATTCTGGAAATGATGTATCTATAACCTAAAGAGAAGAATAAGAATTTATTCGACAAAACACGCATAAGAACAAAAAGTTATAAACACCTGAATACCAAGTAGCAATGAAATATTACTACTAAGAAGCTACGAATATGACCATATATGATATCATAACAATAATTATGATTCTGGAATAAGCCAATAACATTATTTGAATCATTATATATGAGGTTTGGACAATTATGAGGCAAATCGGACCTAAGGTATGAGAAATATCACAATCTCATTTCTATCCGAGATTGTTTATACTTTAAAATTTACTGGGGTGTATTTTATCATCCACATCCATGTTTCCTAAATATGTAATATTAATCCATCCACCTACAATTTTTTAAATCCAATTTTACCCATCGGAGAGTTTTTAGTAACAGATATTAAAGGAATCTTTTGTCGTTTTTCGTACAAAGTACTTTTTGACTTTTCCGACAAAAGTACGAGAATAATGTTTTTTTACTTACACGGCATGAATGGATTTTTAAAACATTATTTCCAAGAAGAATACTTTACAAGTTTTCAAGTTTATTTTTAATCAACTTCTTTTAGTTTAAAATTTTATGACATTTTAAGAAAGGAAAAGTATTTTTGAAGTTGAAAGGATATTTTCCTCAAGAATGGAGTTCAAGAGTTTTATCAAAATTATTTTCCATCTAAGATAATATAGGGTTATGTTTCTATCCCTATTATTACATTTATTTGATTATTTTGTGATGGAAATATTTTTATGAATTTCTTTATCTTGTATGAATTGTTTTATGATGTCACGATGTTTAAGATTCCCATTTTTATTACATGGGTTATGCTATGATGTATGGTTTATGATTTTGTGGCACACATAAGAATGGTATAATTATGAGATGGGTGGGACCTATATCTCCCTACAATGCATTGGGTAATGATTTTATATCTCATGATATAGACATGGCTGGAACGGTAGGTTAAACCGGTTCAGTGAAACAGGACTGAAATGAGGACTAAAATCGGTTCAGAAATGGACTTTGTCCACTAAGATAGTCTTGGAAAGGAGTCCTGACTAATAAGAAATTATTCTCTATGATTATGTGTGTATTCCAAAAAGTTTCATGTTTTATGTTATTATTATTGGGATTACATTTCACTTATATGATTTATCCCATGTTATGATATTATGATCTCTTTTGCAGGTTAAGATTTCCTAAATGTTATGTTCTTATGAATAAGATGTGATTGATATTTCTGTTGTTTACCCTTACTGAGCATTTGAGCTCACCTTTTAATGTTTTCTTTTCCCCAGGATATAAAGAAAGGTTTTGGGTAATAAAAAGGAAGATCTTTATGGGAGATTTTGAAGAACTTTCACCACATTTAGAATATTATATTCCGAGTTTCCAAAGGCACTAAACTATTACGGTCCTTGTGTGTGTGTTTTTGTTATGTACTAAGTATTCCGCAAAAGTAATGTAATTTCCATGTACATTAAGCTTCGGGTCTCTACAGGAATAGTTTCCCCAATGACTTTCTAAGTCCCTCGCTGCTAGTCGGTAGCCTCTGGCATTTTGGGAAATGCACTTGAGGTCATATGGAGAACCGGGTACCGGGCACCAGTTGAGTGGCACCAGATTCGGGTCGTGACAAAGTGGTATCAGAGGAGGTTTCATTTATTTTATATTTTCATACTGTTTATCACCATTAGACAAGGATAAGACAAAATATGTAATTGGTAAATAGGTATTCCCAGGAGTTATAGAACCCGTGTATAGGAAAAAAGTCATGTTACCATGAATATTGCAATTTTGGAGTTTTGAAAATGTTACAGTTTAAATGAATTCACCATTTGGTGGTTCACTTGTGTTGTGATGTTACTATTTATATGATTGTGGTTATATTTTGTTGCAACCCGATGAGATGATGGTATGCCATCTCATGCATCATATTGGAACTTGTTAGAAAATAACATGTCATGCATATTGCTATGCCATCTAAATTGCATTAGAAATTTCATGTTGTTGTGATAGAATTTGTGATATTCTATGCATGACGTTCTGATATCTGTTGTGATAGAATAGCTGCTTTGCTGATAGGGTATCATATGTTTACATCTTATTTATTATGGATGCCAAACTTTTGTCTTAGGGGTGTTATGGGCCCTCGAGGATCAGAATTTGGTGGATCATGATTTGTTATACTATTTACTTATTATATGCATTGTTATGATGCCAATCATTGATTCGTGGAGAGTATGGGCACTCACATATCAGAATTTGGCACCTTAACTCTTGTTTTCTGTGTTTTCTGGGCTTCAGAGCAATCTCGGAGGTACTACCTAGAGAAACCTAGAATACAAAGTGTGTATTTTATTAATACACGCAGTGTAGTTTTTAAACCGTGTCACTGACTATGTGAGCAGAAACATGGGGTTCTGAAAAATCATGTAGTAACACGCCGTCTACTAGTTTAGCACACCGTGTAGTATGAAATAGGTACCCTAACCGTGTCAAAAACAACATGGGTCATGTTATCTTTCTATATACACGCTAAGTCTAAATCTTACATGTTGTGTAGTTTGATATAGGTACCCGGCCGTGTCACGAACAACACGGGTCAGTGTTACCCTTCCTCACACATGTTGTGTCTGTTTGGAACACTTCGTTTACTTTCAGCCTTGTGTCAGGCCGTGTCGTTAAAAATACGGTCCATTTAAGGAATGTCTAGCACACATCATGTCTTCCTTGAATACACTGTATAGTTTTATCTTAGAGGAGTCGTGTGGATTGACTGTGTAGAAGGACTCGAGCAGGGTTGAGGATTCAAGTACTTATCGTGTGTTAAGACAACACGCTGTGTATTTGGTGTGTTACACGACCAGTTCAGGTAGAAATACATGCCCATGTGAATAACCTAATGGAACACCCCGTGTTGGGAAAGAACACACCGTGTAGTCATGTTTTTCAAAACATGAATACCTTCTTTTCCCTATTCCTTCATGTGCCTTCAGTTTTTTCTGTCGTTGTTAATCCTGAATCTGAGGCATGCTTTTGACCTTTCAGAGCTATGGCACTGAGACATCCTCTAGTTTTCTATCAGTTTCAAGGCAGTGATTGTGAACCTGATATGTCTGATCAGGTACTTCCAGTAGTTCTTCCTATCATTGCGGAAATGGAACCTATAGTGATTCCAGACACTGGTGGCGATGCTCAGTTCAGAGAGGGTTTCATGAGATTCATTCATACCTTACAGGGAGCTCAGAATCCATCCCCTTCTATGGCATAGCTGACACGGGTTTTTCAGTAGCAACATCCTTACACTTTCAGAGGGGATAGAGGACCATAGGTTACAGAGTCATGGCTAGAGACCATGCTCTCCATCATCAAGCACCGAGAGATTCCTCCGATGAGGAGTGTGATGATCACGATTTATATGCTACGAGATCCCTCCAAGAGATGGTGGGATGTGGTTTCGCAGGCAGGGCGCCAATAGGCCATGTCTTGGGACAAGTTACAACATACGTTCTATGATTACTTCTACCTGGCGATGCTAAGGGATGAAAGAACCAGAGAGTTCATGAACCTAAAGCAGGGCACTCTCACAGTTATGGATTATTCTATTGTATTCATAGAGTTACAACATTTCAATCCCGTTTTGGGGAATGACGAGCTCTTTTTAGCGAGGAAGTTTGAGGAAGGCCTCAGAACGGACATCAGATCATAGGTGAATGTCTTTTAGTTGACTTCTATTACTCTGATAGTCAACCAGGCACTTATCACAGAGAAAACTTTTAGGGAGACTGGAGATGTGGACCAATGTGGTTCAGTATCTAGGGCTGATTCATTCTATATTGACAGCAGGAAGCGCCACCGTGAGTCTACATGAGGTGACCAAAGGAAGCAAGGTATTCCATATGGTAGACGAGATCTTCCTTCTAGAAACCTATTGGTGTGATATCAGTGTGTAAAAAGAGGGAATAAGAAGCCTCAGTGCCCGAGAGACCGAGTGGAGTGCCAAACATTCGGCATGTTGGGTTATCTACAACCTTTTATCAAGGTTTTACTTCTAGTGGCTAGTAAAGGAGGATCAGTTTCGAATCTGTGTACTGGAGCAGGATTACCAGTTCCACTACAGACTGGGGGATGTAGTTCATCAAGTCAGTCAGGCCAGGGTAGGGGCCATGGATGCAGTGGTCAGTCTCAGGGACGGTCATATCAGGGATCTCAGGCTGCTACACAGGGCCACAGTGCAGGTCAGACTTTTGCAGTAGAGTAGATTCATCAGAAGCAGGATCCTGGACCTTCTACAGTTTGAGGTACAATTTTAGTAGCCTCTGTTTTATCCTCTGCACTTTTCGATACAGGATCTTCTCATAGCTTAATTTTTTTTTCATACTGTGGAAAGCCTTAGAATTACTGTTTATAAATCTTAGGATAGGATGACGCTAGACATTCCCATGGGAAATATAACTTCTAGCATGTTTCAATGCTTAGAATACCCCCTTGAGGTTGGTGGATGTAGTTTTTCGTGAAGTCTCTATGTTTTGGAGATGACAGGCTATGATGTAATTCTCAGGATGGACGGGTTAGTTCCCTTCCAGGCCGTTGTCGATTGCTATCGCCGTAGGGTGAGTTTCACATCACCAGAGTGCCGATATTTTCTTCACAAGGGTGAATGGGATGTCTAGCAGAGTAGAGATGGACCAAAGTATCATGGGTTGGGTGTTGTTACGGCCTGGATTTCAAGCTTATATTTGGATGACCAGGGGACTTCTCAAGAAATATTTTCTTCCAGTGGTTGATCGCTTTCCAGATGACTTTCCAAAATACTTTTCTTGTTTGCCTCTGGAGAAAGACGTATACATCTCTATTGAACTTATTCTAGGAGTAGAACCAGTATCCATTACTCCTTATAAAATGGCTACACCTGTGTTATAGGAGCTCAAGAAGCGGTTGGAGGAGTTGTAGGAAAAGGCTTTTATCTAACCCGGTACTTCACTTTAGGGTTCCCCCGTTCTATTTGCAAAGAAGGTGGATGGTACATTACGGAATTGTGTGGATTATCGGATGCTAAACCAGTTGACGATCAAGAAAAAATATCCATTTCCATGGATATATGATCTTTTTGATCAGCTTCCCAGAGCTAGAGTGTTCTTGATGATCATCATGAGATACAAATATCATCAGTTGCATGTCATACCATCTGATATATCTCTTACAACATTCCAGAGTAGGTATGGTCTGTATGAGTGTTTGGTTATGCCGTTCGGTCTCACGAACGAGCTAGCAGTTTTCATGGCACTGATGAACAGATTTTTCCATCCTTACTTGGATTATTTCATGGTGGTTTTCGTGGGTGATATCTTGGATTACTCTCACAATCGACATGTCCATACTAACCATCTTGAGATCATTTTGAGTACACTGAGAAATCAACAGTTACAAGATAAGCTCTCAAAGTCACACTTTTTGAGGGACAAGATTCACTTCCTAGGTAATTTCATCTCAGAGACAGGAGTATCAGTAGACCTAGAGAAGGTGAGAGCAGTAGTTTCCTCAGAGCAGCTAAAGAATGTCTTTGAGGTACGAAGTTTCATAGGGCTGGCTGGATACTACAGGAAATTTATATAGGACTTCTCAGGTTTAGCAGCACCATTGATGGGCTTGACTAAGAAGGGGGTGAGGTATTTTTGATCAAAAGAAAGTGACTTAGCCATTTAGGAGATGAAGGGGAGATTTACTGCAGAACAAATTCTAGTTTTTCTAGAGCCTAGAAAGAGGTATACAGTTTTCTATGATTCATCTAGAATCGGGCATGGAGTAGTGAATATGTAGGAGGATCGTGTTTTTTCATAAGGATCATGGATGTTGAGGCCACATGAGAGGAACTATCCAACGCATGACCTGGAGTTGGCTGCAGTTGTTCATGCTTTGCATTGTTGGAGACATTCCCTTATAGGAGAACATTTTGTGGTATATACTAACCACAAGAGCCTCATGTATATATCCACACATTGTTACATGAATCTAAGATAGCGGAGGTGGGTTGATTCATACTGTCTTTCTATTTTGATCTTTATTAAACACCTGGGAAAGGCAACGCTGTGGAATACATAATGAGAAGGAGGACACAGATACATGCAGTTCAGGAGGCCAGCATCGAGTGGCACCTTATGGCTATGTTCTCTGAAATGAATTTAGAGGTGTAGGATAGTCATGGTCATACTTTTCCTTCTACTGTAGATGTTACCTTGAACCTTCTTGACTGAGTTCGAATGAGGCAGCTATTAGATTCTAAGGGCCTAGTCTGACAAGAAAGCGTGTCAGGAGAGGACCCTCTCCCTGAATGGACCAAAGGTGAGGGTGAGATCTTTCATTTCCAAGGACGCGTATGGGTACCAGAAGATATACATGAGGGGATGATGTGAGACTTTCATTCCTCTATTTGGGCAGTTCATCATGGTGTCACCAAGATGTATCGGGATCTACACCACACATATTGGTGGCCAATTATGAAAAGAGATGTTGTTGGTTTTATCATGAGTTGTTCCACCTGTCAGCTGGTGAAGCTGGAGGAATAATGACTAGGAGGGATTTTATTGCATCTACCCATTCCCGAGTGGAAGTGGAATGATGACACGATGGACTTCATGATAGGGTTACCGAGATCACCTCGAGGGAATGACGCAGTATGGGTTGTCATTGACAGGATCACAAAGGTAGATCAATTATTGCAGATTAATGAGACCTTCAGTGTTGATGAGCTTGGATGGTTGTGCAACCGTGAGATTGTATGCTTGCATAGGG
The DNA here is from genome assembly GCA_963277665.1 of Viscum album. Lineage (NCBI taxonomy): Eukaryota > Viridiplantae > Streptophyta > Magnoliopsida > Santalales > Viscaceae > Viscum > Viscum album. The sequence continues at coordinate 2,093,805,686 of OY728142.1, forward strand.
TTCAGAGTACTATCATTTCAGATAGCGACACCTGCTTCACATCACATTTTTGGAAAAGGCTATAGAGGGATTTGGGTACACAGGTACTTCTGAGAACAGCATACCATCCCAAGAAAGATGGCTAGTCAGAGCGCACGATTCAGGTGCTAGAGGACATGCTACGATCATGAATCCTTGATTTTGGAGGTTCGTGGGAGAGACATATACCTCTTGTTGAGTTTGACTACAATAATATTTTTCAAGAAACTATTCAGATTGAACCTTACGAGGACTTGTACGGTAGGCCATGCTGATCACCCTTGTGTTGGCTGGAGGTAAGAGAGGCATCTATTCTGGGACCTCATCTTGTTCAGGAGACCACAGAACATGTGGAGTTGATTCCGAAAAGGATGGCTACTACACAGTCTCAGTAGAAATCTTATGTTGATCAGTGGAGATGAACTTTGGAGTTCAGTGTCAGAGATCAGGTTTTCCTACATGTTACCCCGAGGTTGGGAGACAAGAGGATCAGGATATTGGGTAATCTTTCACTGAGATACATCGCGCCGTTTTAGGTTCTGGAGAGAGTCTGGCTGGTTTCTTATAGGATGCAGCTACCTCAAAGGTACCAGGCTATGCACGACCTCTGCAATTTTCTCAGCTTCGACGTTATTTCTCAAACCCATCTCATTTTTTCAACCCGAAGAGGTTCATCTGGAACGAGATGAATCATTCAAGGAGTATCCTATTAGGATTGTTGATCATAGTGAACAGGTACTCCCTGGCCAGTCTATTGCTCTAGTATGGTTGCTATGACAGCATGGTCGCGTACATGATGAGACTTAGGAGAGGGAGGCCGATATGCGATCACAGTGGCCAAAGTTGTTTGAGGTTTCTTCTTCGCCACCTTGTTTGGGAAATTTGGGGACAAATTTATTTAAGGGGGGACATTTTTAAGACCCCGTATCTTCTTATAATGTATGTATTTCATTTTCTGGTCATTTTTGGGAAAAAGAGGACAATCTGGAAATTTTCTAAGTACACGTCGTGTACATTATATGTACACTCCATGTACTTTTATGCTACTGGAGGTTGTGTGATGGTCGTGTCATGGCCACACACAAGGACATGTAGGGGTTACATGGAGTCTACCTTAAGTAAAGTACAAAAAATATCAATACACGTTGTATACTCTATAGTTACATGTTGTGTACATTATTTTTTCGTTATGTGGACCGGGGTTGCATCTAATTCTTATTATCGTCTTCTTCTTTGCCTTTTTCTGTCCAGAGTGTTTGAGGATGCTGAATCTTCTCTGATATGCCTATCTGTCATCAGTTATCCTAATCGAACACTGTCAGTTTCAATAGAATCAAATCAATGAGTTCTTGGTTTTTCTTTGGCCACATTTCCTATTTCATTCTCTTATGAGAGTTATCACAGATTGAACATTTTATAAATTCTTGTAGATCTACTCCATTCTAGGACGATTCATGGGCCGAGGTTCAAGTATATTGATCTCCTAGGATCAAGGTAGGTGGTTTTTTTCCTTACATTGAATGTCTTTCAATTTTTGTGAAAAAGTGTCGCATTCCCAGGTTTTGGGTATCTCGGGTTAGGGATTTGATCCTATGTTATTATCCGCCATATATTTCTTGTATTATTGAGGTCATTAGATGAATAATGATTGCTTGTTATCATGTTTGAGGATCACCCCATGGTTGTTTCCCTTGTTTTGGCGGTTTATCAACGTTTGGCTTTGGTTTCCTGTGAGGTAGACCTTTTTGCATTGATTTCTGGACTTGATATAATTTATTGCATGTATTTCCTAATTTTTATATGCATTCGATGCATTATAGCTATTGGACATGTAGTTTTTTGAAAATACATAGGGCTGCTGACAGTCGATTATGCACGACTGGACTGCTCAGGGCTGTGTGAAGCTAGTGCAGTAGACTAAAGAAGGAATTGACAATTAAGAGATTCCCTAGAGATTCTATTATAAATTAGTATATTTTGCAGGACCTACAGTAATTGGATATTGTGCTTCCACAGAGTTTCCTTAGTTACTTGTCGAGACTACATTGGGAATTAGATGTAACTGATTTCTCAAAGAGTCTATAGCTATCATTGCAATACCGCATGGGAATTTACGGTTAGATCTTCCCAGAGTTTCTGGGCCTTTGTATGATTACATGAATTGAGGTTTTTTTCAATATGAGCCACCCAGGGAGTCTGTGTGAATATTGTTTGGTTAGTTGTGATGAGTCCACCAAGACAAAGAACAATCTTGGGTTTTGTACTACTTGTTGTTTATGTAGTCTGCTGAGATACCTATTGTGTTACTTGTTATTCCTTGGAAATGTAGAGATGTTTGTTAGATTCCTTGGTTGGTAATTAAATGAATGAATTAATTCATAAATAAATGTGAATGAAGATTTTTAGGATTTTTCACTTTAGGGTACTCTTGTTTCTCTGCTACATTTATTTCCATTACTTTTTATATATTGCTCACTGACAATAGGGCACAGATCTTGTGGTGGTTTCTAACTGGGATTAGTCTCACACCCTGTTTGGGTCCTGATTTTTACCCAAATAGGTGATATGGTTGGAGTTGTGGATATAGATTTTGGCCCTTCTACTTTAGGTACATGATTGCGGGTTAGAGCTGGAGAGCATATGACCGATCTTAGGCTTGCGATGCTCCTGGAGTTGATTTTTATTTTCAGTAATTTTTTCTCAGTTGTATTTTAGCATGTTGTTGTGTTTTGCTGCTTTCCTTAGATTCTTATATCGGCTGCATCATTATCATCATTACTATATATTCATTACTTCCACAATTTTTTCCAGTTATTTTATTCAATTTACTACTTTCGCTATTGAATGTTATTTCTCTTCCCTTGTATACTTTACCAAATGAGGGAATAGTTTCCCCAATGACTCACCAAGGCCCTCGCAGCTAATTGGCAACCTCCGGCATTTGGGGAAATGCACTTGAGGTCATGTGGAGAACCGGGTACGGGGCACCAGTTGAGTGGCTCCAGATTTGGGTAGTTACAATATATAATGAACAAACATGATATATATGACATTATAATTTTGTTGTAATAATATATATATATATATATTTCAATTTGTTTATTCTATTAGTTATGATAAGAAAATAGAAAATGTGTTTTTCTGTGCTTACAGACTACCATCTCCATGAACAGTGTATATCATTTCATATATCTATCATTTATATAATTATTTACATAGTGAGTATATATGATATATAAATCAATTTATAAATTATCAAAGTATTTAAATCATGATCTAAGTAATAAGATCAAGAATAATGAGTCAACACAAGTACAATAATTAAAATGACAATTATAGGAAACATTGCATTAACATAGAATTTTTAAAAAATGGGTAATTTAAATTCATTATTGAATGATCTATGATATCATAAATAATATTATTATTTTTCTATAATTTGATAATATGTTTTAAATCACTATACAATAATTTTGTAAACGTGTATATGGAATCAAAAAGAATGAAATGGTTAATTTTATAATGCCATTATTATACAGTACTATAAAACCAGTATTTAACAACACTTGTATTTATCAGTCCAAGAAAAAATCACTAAAAATGGAAACTTTATCAGTGTAAAATAACGAGTTGATACATTTAACCATTTACCAATGTTTTTTAGTGCTGATAAATGGTATACATTCTCAACGGTTTATTTTTAGCACTGATAAAGGCTACCCTTTATTATTAAATTATTTTAAACAATAAAAAAAGAGCCCTTTATCATCACTTTTTTTCCACTGAGAATTTATAGGATGATCAAAATGAATTAATTAAATAAAAAAATTGTTTATTAAAAAAATTAGAAGTTTTATAAATTTAATAATTATTGATCAAAATTAATAAATTTTATATACTATCAATAAATTATAAAACATAATAAATATAATGTATTACATATATAGAATTGGAAAATTAAAATAATGAAAATTAAAATTAAAAATATGTAAATTGAGAAAATATATTAATCATTTTATTCATTAGAAGATTGTTAATAGTGTTAATAAACCTTATATATTAAATATAGAGATATATTTTAATTTATATATATATGTGTGTGTGTGTTATATATTAGAAAATATTTATGTGAATTACATTAAATATTTATATATTCTTTGAATAATGGTTTATAATTAAAAATTAATATTATTCAAAAATACTAAATATTTTTATAGAGTTGTGGATTTATAATTGAATAATGTTTGATTTTTGAATTTAACATAGAACAAATGTGCATTATATTGATATCTCATATACGTAATTATAGAATTTTTATGTACAATGCACATACATAAAACACATCCATTTATTCTAAATTATTAATGTGTAATTATTTTAAATCTATCCAAAGTCGCTCATTTTTAAAACACATACACATAAAATTAGACATTAATTAATAACATTAAAAAAATTAAAAAAATTAAAAAAATTAAAAATAAATATTTATTAATAAATATATTTAACAATGTACAAACTATATTTACAGAATTATATATCTATAAATATAAATAATCAAATTTTGTTTTAAATCTATTTACGTAATTATAAATAAGTATTAATATATATTTTAATAATTATTAAATTTATAATAATTTTACTTAAATTGTGAATATATTTATATTTATATATATTTATTAAATATATAAATAATTATGTAAATTTATATAATGATATAAATATTATAATTGACCAGTATTTAAAAAAAATAATTAAGTGATTATATATTTAAATAATAATAATATGATAATAAATATATTTAATTACACAATATATTTAATATTTTTATATTTTTATATTTTTATTAAGTATATACATATTTTAAAATTTTTTATTTATAAGTATAATTATAAATCTATTATCATCAGTTATTTTTTATGTATTGATAAAATAAATATTTCTCAGCACTTTTTTTATACAGATAAAGACCTGCATTTATTAGCACTAAAGAAGTTCAGACACATTTTCCTTTTATCATCACTGCAATAATATGAATAGATAAAAGAAAAACTTTAATGATGCCTTTTAAAATTTCTCATAAAATTTTACTGATTTAATTAAAAAAACCTAACCTGTTGCAAACCAGTTGTCAAATCATATTCCTTTTGTGGAAGAAACCAATTACCAGCACTCCTACTTAGTTAATTGAAGCTCAAAACAAACTACCCACTGCATCCAATTCCTAAAACATCCTTTAACATTTGGTGTTTGGTTTCAGTTAGGGTTTCTGAAGAAAAAATTGATATCTGGATCTGGGGGTCTCATATTGTCTCCTACCTAGTAAGGTAGGTATGGGTTTTCTTTTCTAGGTTTATATTTTCTTTTGGAATTTATCATTTCATGATTTGGATCCGGGTGTTTCCTATTTTCCTTTATGGGATTCGATTTTCATTCTATATTTTGGCTCTATTTGTTTCATACTACTATTGTTTTTTTGATCTTGTGTTTTCTTGACATCTATTTGTGATATTAATATTTGGTCTTTTTAAATTTTTGTTTTAATCAATTTTCTTTTCTATTTACATATATATCCATGTTTTCTCAGAAAAAATAATTTTTTATGTGATGATATCTTATCGAAGTAGGTCTGGTATGTTGATAAAACAATTAAATAAATATTTATGACACTCCATAAATATAGAATTTCATTTGATATAAAAACATTAATGAATGAGAAATTTTATTTGGAAAACAAATTCATGTATAATGATGGTACAAAGTGGCAACAGAATATGATTTTATGAAATTAATGTAAGAGAATTTATATAAAGAAATTATATTTTTATTTTCTAGAGTAAATGATTTTCTATAAAAATTCATTTTCATTGAATTATGATGTTTTGTTTTAAGAGAAATCTTATTAAGTTTGATACTATATTTCTATATTTTCAATGGCTCTCTATTTTTAAAATTATTATGGGGTTGTATTTATTTTACTATGTTGTGATATTTTGTTGTAAGGGATACATATATTTTTTCCAATTTAGGTTTATTTTATACTGATATATATATACACAGATATATATATATTTCATAATATATATATTTCTATCTATTTATATGTGTTTCTAGAACATATAATGTATGAGTGATTTTAGAATTATTTATTAACAATTTATGGTTTTGTATTTCTATATTATGTAGTGGTTATAATTTTTTTATTGATGATTATGTTTAAATGAACATTTTTATTTTAGTTATATGTATTATAAATTGAATGATATATATATATGGTTAATTATGTATGGGATAGACATCACAATGGTTGGTGAGTTTTATCCTCTATTTGTGATATTTTTTGTGGATGTGTATTATTTCATTATTCCAACTTCTTTATAGACCTCCCTATAATCTAAAGAATGGGTCACTGAAAATTATATGGAATATCTAGAATCCTTATGTTTCTACTTCATTTTTTCCTAAAAAATATAATGGATGTTATCAAATCTATATATTAGATAATTGTTTTAGGTATTCATAATTTTAGGTCTACATGTTTTTATTACACTACAATGAATATATAATTACTATCCGTGTATATGAAATAACACTATATTTATTAAAAAATATTAATATATTTTAATATCTTCTAGTTGATTAAATGTGATTTTATTATTCATGTTTTTCATATTTGGGTTTCTTAATAATCCTTAATTTCTAATATTTTATCTTCAATTGTTTTGGGAATTTTAAAAAGCCTGGATGAATAAATTTAATAGAGTTTGGACTAGTATCACATAGAGTATTGAAATTATTAAAATTGATATTTATCCTATAAATACAGAATTCATTGATGCCCAAATGATTCATATATCATATCATGTCTCCATGGAGACACCTTGAATCACATACAAGATTGTTTATTACACCGAAATCTCACATTCAATAGGTCACGTGTTAATAACTAGAGATAATGATGTAATTATAACAATTAGAAGACATTTTGATTTATATAGAACATAGTGAATTACAATTTTCATCCTCATCAACTTCATCACATGAACATTTATTATTGCATTTTGTTTCTTTGAGACACATCACCCATCACTTTTAGGTTTGTTGTAGTACTATGAGATTTAGTCATACAATGGATATGTACTACATAGAGAATTCAATGAAACATAGGTGCATGCCCACATGAAATGGAGTATATGTGTGAAACTACAACATTCATTGATAAATTTCCAGTTGATGAGCTATTGAGGATGACATTTTTCTATAACATGCACCTTTGACTGAATTAAGAGGAATACACTGACCATAGTGGAGAAATTCTCTTCATCCTCCTCACTCATTGATTGATTATTTTTTGAAATATATTTGAATTTTTTATCATCGTTCTTTTTTTCCATTAGTATATCCTTAGGGTCAACAATGTTTTCATAGTATAATCATTATCGATATAATTATTGTATTTTTTAAATTTTAGTTTTAATATATTTCTTTTTAGTATTAATTTTTATATAAATATTTTATTTTATAATTGTAATATTTTTTTGAGCCTATAATTAAGATAATGACAACAATGAAATATGTCATGAATGAATAAAACCATTAGAAAAAATGATAATTAATACTACTTATTTAATTAATTTTTCCCCATTTTATCTACTATTTTTATTTTAATTTCCATATATTTTTATTTAGTAATTATTTTGTTTTTTCATAGAACGTTTGGGATGTCAAATATTATTTCAACTATTTTCAACAATCCAAAAAGTGATAAAATGATTATTTATTCTGATGTTACCTGAATTTCTATTTTAATATCATTTTTATAGATCCTCCTACACTATATATTGGTTTTATATTATTTGATGAGATACCATTATCATTTTTGATATTATCTTCTCTAACTTTCAAAGACAATAAATGGTTTCCAGCTAAAAACATTGATTGAATTTGCAGTGTTGGTTGTTTGATATAGAATGATAATATAAGCATTGTAACATGGGATTCTATGATTATTTTTGAGACATTAGGATCTGTAGGAATTTTCCACACCTCAATATAACACATGGTGCGACGAGTATGTCTCTAAGTGATTCATTTTATTTAAAATTGACATTAATTTTAGTAAAAAGGATAAATTACCAACTACCAGGTTAGAAAACATATTTTTGTTCATTTTTTACATTTGAGAAACAATCCATAAATTATTTTAGATGTGTAAGAATCAAATACATTACAATTCTATGCCTCGTGTGACCGCTATAAACTAATGTATTTGTTATCAGCCTAAAATATTCATTTTAGTTTAAAAAATTACAGTCACTAAAAAAATAATCTATTAATGGATTTTATTTATTATTTAGTACATGGACTCATATGTAATTTTTAACGTATAGGAATTGGTCTCACATGATATCGAAACATTTTGTGATCTGGATAGGTCAATGTAGGTTTTCCATTTTATAATGAAATTTCAGTAAAAAATGTGTCATAATCAAAACAGAGTAAACACATTTTTATTGTAATATATACATTTTGAAAACAACCTATCTATTATTTTAGATGTGTATGAATCATCTATACCTCAATCTCACACACTATGAGAGATGTATGACTCTAAGGGCTTATTTTTATTTAAAATTGAATTTAATTTGACTGTTTACGAAACTAACATATTCAAGACCCTAATAATATTATCTGATTATTTTGATAGTGTATGGAAATAATTATATGTCATTTTTATTGTATAGTAATCATCCTCACCTCAATTCGACACATAGCTTGACCATTTTGACTCATTATATTCTTATTTTTCTAAAATCGATCGGTTAGTTAAAAAAATGCCGCTCACAGAATACATGGAAAATATGATTTAATTTTCTAAATCCTTAGTATATAGACTCATAAGTCCTTTGAGACATTTAAAATTTGGTCTTATATTAAACAGATACACTATGTGATCGATATAGGCCAATGTGCATGTATCTGGTTTAAGTATATATTTTGGTATGGAAAAAGATTTGCATACTCTAAACAAAGAAAATTCATTGAAATTGTTTTGATACTTTAGGAAAATGTACCATAAGACATTTGGAATGTGTAGGAATCAACATAACCTCAATCCAACAAAAAATGTGAATGAAATAAATCCATGTACATATTTTTATTTAAAAGTCTCATTAGTTTCCATAAAAAGGACAACCAACATGCTCAAAAACAAAAAAACCCCATTTATATTGTTTTTATACATCATGGAAATGATCAATATGTAATTATTGACATGTAGGATTTAACTAAGCCTCAATATGACAGTTGGTGTGCCTAGTATTACCCAATTTGTCTGTTATCAGTTTAAAAATAATAGTATAGTATAAAAAAATTCAATCATAGAAGTTTGAGAAAACATGTTTAGATTTTATTGGTAACATGGAAAATTGATTCATAAGTCATTTTTGACTTTTTGGAATTGGCATCATGTAAAAACCAATACACAATGCGAAAAATATGAATTAATGTTCACGATTCTAGTTTAAAATGATATCTTAGAAAAAATGAAAGTGATATACTCAAAACCATGTAAATGCATTAAGATTGTTTTGATAATTCATGAAAATGTTTAAAGTTATATTTGGGAAATGTAAGTATTTTTTACACCTCAACCTGACACATGGTGTGTCATCCCTTACACAAAGTGAGTATTTTTATTTAAAATTGAATTCAATTTAAGTAAAATGTAAATCTCACCTACTCAAAACCGAGAAAACACGTTCATATTATTTTGATACATTATTAAAATAATCAATAAGTCATTTGTGATGTTTTGGAATCATCCACCACATAATATGATACATGATGTATCTATTATCAGTTTAAAATCAACATTTTAGTTCAAAATGTTTCACTCGCTGAGAACTAAGAAAACACACTAGGATTGTCTTCAAAAAATTAGAAAACAGTTCGTAAGTCATTCTTGACATGTATGACTCTGTATCACATAAAACCAACACATCATATGACCAGTATGAGTCATAGTTTGTGTTTCCATTAATAAAATTAGTAAAAAAGATAATGATGAACTAAAAACTATGTTAACACATCCATGTTTTTAAATTTGGTTTTATGGATTTATATACAAGGAAATGAATATTTTGAAATTTTAATTTTGTAATTTTTCTCAAATGATTCAATGTTTTATGGTACATTTCGATTAAAAAATCTATTTTTTAAAATTCCTTCTATTATAAATGTATAGATTTTTAATAAATGATTTCAAAGTAAAAAAATTGTATTTTTCTTAAGAAATGTTTGATAATTCTATTATAGTATTTTCATCTATGTAACCATCCTCCATTTTAAATTATGTTGAAATGAGGTTTATCTCTTATGATATCATTTAAAATATTCAATTGAATTATAATTTTGATGGTGGTAATTTGGATGTGACAAGTTGATACCATTAATAGATTATGGTAACTATAATCACATTTCGTGTACAAGTTTTAATTCTAAATTTTATGTTGGTTATGTTTTATCACTACATAAGAGGAATTCATTTGAAATATTATGTGGTGGCTAGTGCCCCCTATATCCCCTCAATGCATTGGTAGGTATCACAAATCTAACAATATTTAGACATTACTCAGGCCTTTCCCATTCAGTTCCAGATATGATTATAGATGAGGCCTTAACGATTTGTTTTTATATGTCTTGGTCAAGGACTTGAAAGTATATTTTAGATGTTAATCATTATTCCACTTCTAAAAAAAGTGGTTTTCCCTAATGGTTTTATACCAACAGTTTGAATAAACCATTAGTATATATTAAAAAATGTTAGCAACTCCCAATAGTTGGTTCAAACCATTGGCAATGTGTTATTATTGTTAAGATTTCCCAATGGTTTACACAAAGTGTTTGGAAATATATAATTTAGGTAATATATACCAATTTTTTAATAAAACTTCTCATAAAGAGAAGATTTCCCAAAGTTTTTAAAAAATTGTTGGGAATGTTTTCCCCCAAATACACTATATCCCACCTCCAACTCTGCCTGATTGTAGACCCTAATCTGATGCTCCTCCATAAGGTCTCTTTTTACCCTAGGCTATGAAACTTTTTTCACCCATGTATCCATCTTTAATCAAGAATGTTTTTATTTATACACTTCAAATTAGTACTTGTTACATTAGTTTTGTTGTTCTATATATACTTTTTCTATCTTCTACATTGATTTAGGCTAAATCAGAGATCCTTTAGTCTTTGGAATACCGAACAATTTCATTTGTTTTCTTTTTTTTTTCTACACTTCAAATATGGTAATGTTTTTGTTTAGACATATGGTCTTTAGGAGAGTGATGGATATAAGGATGGTCCATGTGAGTGGATTTGGGAAGGATTGGGTAGTGGTGTAGGAGGTTTTCAATTTTTTTAGTAGGGTGATATGGTAGTTTCTATAGACTTTAGTTTAGTTGAAAATTGGATTTGGATTGTATTATTATTGTTTTGTTAAAGGAATAATTGGAAAGGTATTGATAGTGAGGATGAATTAGATGTTTGTTTTGTGATGGATTGGAATTTTGATGTTGGTTGGATTGGGTATAGATAATTTTTAGGGTAATATAGGGGTATTTCCACCCATGACCACCCCCAACCCCACCCCCTGGATAGACCACCACCCCCAGACACCCCCAAATTGAAATCCACCACCCACTGTACCCCCACACCACTGAACCCCCCAACCCTCCCCCTGTACACCCCACTCCCCCATAGATAGCCCCCACCCCCTGGACAACCCTCAACCCCACAAACAGCCCCCACCACGTGGACACCCAACCCCCTGGACACCCCCACCCATTGACACCCCCACTGCTTGGACACCCTCCATCCCCATGAATATCACCCCAACCACTTAATCCTTCCCCTCGACACCACAACAGTCTTGGGCACCACCGTACCTCCTAAGTGATCGACCATATTTTTAAATTGGAATTAACAATATAGTTTATTTCCACTTTCCCCAATAAAATTTCATAAGTGACCCATATAACCTTATAAATTTAATTTTTCATATTTTGATAAATTGAATTTGTCATGTTTTGATATGTTGAATTTTTCATTATTTGATAAGTTCAATGGGTTGTTTGGAATGAAATGGATTATTCATGATGGTTTTACTTTCTTAATAAATAAAATGGTTTTAAAGAAAATTACCCTAATGGGGACTTCAGGGGGGTAGTGGATGTCCTGATGTGGGTGGATTTACATGTGGGGTTGGTTCGTCCAGGGGGTAGGGGGTGCCAGGGGTAGGGGGATATAGGGGTGTGGGGAAGGGGGTATGGGCTACCCAAGGTTGGTTGTGGGCAGTCCAGGGAGATCAGGGTGGGGAGTCCAGGTGGGGTATGAGGTGTGAGAAGTCCTGGGGGGTGGGCTATCGAGGGGTGGAGGAGGAGTGTCCAGGTGGGGGAGGGGTGTTGGTTTTTCAGGGGGGGGGGCTTTTGGTGGGTGGGATATCTAGGTGGGGGTGGGGGTGGGCTATCCAGGTGGTGGTGGGGCAGTCCATGTGGGGGGGGGGTCCAGGTGGGGTGGGGATGCGAGAGGCTATCCTGTTGGGGGTGGGGATGGGGGGCTTTCCAGGTGTGGGTGTCCTGGTGTAGGTGGGGATTTCTAGGGGATACAGGGGTATGGGGCTGCAAGGGAGTGGTGTGGGATGACCAGGGAGGGGGTGGGTTGTCCAGGGTGGTGTCTTGGCAATCCACATGGAGGAGGGGGGTGTGGGCTGTCAAAGGCGAGGGGGGGGGGGCTATCCAAGAGGGGGTGGGCTAACTAGGTGGGAGTTGGGATTTCCAGGGGCTGCAGGTTGTTAGGGGCTACAGGGGGTGTGGACTATTCAGGAATGGGGGTGGTTTTTTAATTGAGTGGTGGGTAGTCTATCCAGGTTGGGGGTGTGGGCTATCATGGGGGGTGTGATGTCCAAGGGGATAGCGGTGGATTTTCCAAGAGGGGAAGGTTGTTTGGGTTTTGTGGGGTGGGGGTGGACTATTCAGGTGGGGTGGTGGGCTATCCAGGTGGGGGTGCATGGGGGTAGGGGGATTCAGTAGTGTGGAGGGTGTGGGATGTCCACATAGGGGGGTCGGTTGTCCACTACGATACTCTACTAAAAATATATGAATCACATATAACCAATGTAAAGTTGATTTCACCCATTAATAACTTTCATGAAGTTATATACCATCACTAAATCTTAACCTTCAATAATTATGTGATCTCTACAAAGAAAACTAGCAAGACAAGTTTTAATAAATAATACACGATCCAAAAGATTGAAACATCAATGTAGTTTCAATTTTTTAGGGGAATTGATAATTATTGCCAATGGACAATCCATATAGAAGTAATCATTGAATATTTGAAAATACCATGGGGACTGATGATCCACCAAAGAGTATGTCTAGAATTTATGTTATTAATGAATTGAAATATTTTAGTTTTCCATTTCAGAAGGATTAAATGACATCTGGAAAGGGCAATAATATTTCCACTAAAACCTATTACAATGGAATAAATAGAAATTTCTTCTTGGATTTTCCTTATTAGTCATCCAATTTGTTATTTCATTGCTTATATTTAATACACATTGAAAAAATATTTGTGAACTAATTCCTTCGATTCATCTAAATGTTAGGGGAAAGACAAAAGATGATTTATGTTCTCTGCGAGACTTGGTATATTATGGAATTAAACCAGAATTGAATCTGGTGTGTATCATTGAAAATAAATGGCATGTTCCTAGTGCTTCTTAAATGATGACCACTATAGAAAAAAATTATGGATGTACTAGATACTATTAAAGTAACTGATGGCTATTCAAGAAACATACCTAAAGAGGTCAACATAAGAGATCTGAAGCTAAAATCATTGAAAACGCATTATTATCACATAATTATGCATGATTTGATTCCAATATAAATCTGTAATCTTTTTTCCAATAATGTATGGGTGTCTTTTATTCAGTAGTTCCATTTGATTATAGATCATTGTGGCAATTAGTTTTCCAGGTCTTTCTTGCAAAAAATGTTGGAAGATGCCCCAATAATTTTATGTGAGTTAGAGAAAATATTTCCTCCATCATTTTTCACATGCATGCTCCATATAACTGTCCATATTCCAACGAAAATACTTCATGAAGGAATTATTTTTTCATTAGAGGTATCAATCTAAATAAAATATGTACCCATTAATGTCTTATGTCTGAAATAGTAATCATCACGAACATTATACGATGAATGGTTAATTTGCATATAAATTTATGGATTTCTGCTCTATTTATTTGTCAAATCATACTACAAGAATGAACAGACCAGTGAGAAATAAATAAGAACAATATGAAAAAATTGAACCCATTTTTCTATCACTTCCTCGAAGAGGAGGAATAAATGGATCATATACATTGATGACATTAATTCTTGAAGAGAGGGAGATGGAACATCTCAATGTTTTTTTCAAATGTGATTTGTTTGATGACTAACTATCATAAGTAAATTGAATATGTATATCATATATATATATATATGTGTTAAACACTTCTTAATTTTATCTACAGGGAACATACAATGATGATAAATATAAAGCATCGTTCTTTATCTTTGAGAATGAGGGTGAATTTTCATAATATAGAGTTTTATACTTGGTTAAAATTGATGGTAATAATATTAATATTTAAAATAATTAAAATAAGTATTAATTAAGTTTAATATTAATTTATATTTCATGAATTGAGTCTTCCAGATGACTCTGTCTTTAAGGAAATAAGAGATTTTACTATTGGTCATAATATCGTGGTTCATCACTGTCAATCAATTGTAAGAAATGGGTATATATTTTTTATCACTGAATGATCAAAGAACATGAGAACACAACATGATGGTTATATGGTTACTTCTACAATACACTGTTATTATAGTGAATCATAATGTAGACCATGATTTGAATATGTAGGTTATTTTGTATTCTTTGAAAAAATAATAATATTGGATTATTACTCTCATGGATGAGTCATGAGGATGAAATGCCAGTGGTTTGATTCGTTAATGAGGTAGGGAAAATTTATTGATGATTGTGGATTTTGAGAAATCAATATGAATTGAACTATTTATACTGATGAACCACATATATAAGTCCCCTACCTTAAACATTACTTAAAATTGAATTAAATGATTAATTCCCATTGAGGATCTTTTCAGGTTTAGAGTTTTAGAGAATTAGATCATAACTATTACATCTAAAAATATTACTAAGTAGACACTTCTACTATGTTTCCATAAAATAAAAACTCATAAAAAGAAACATGTCTAGTTCTATGTTTTATATAGCATGAATTTCCCTTGATCCCATCCTTGACACTATTCCAAATTAAGTCCCGTGAAAAACATTTCAAAAAACATGGGGTGAGCATAAAAAGCTCAGTAAGGAAAACACAAAGAATGAAAACTGTTAGTTTTTCAAAACAACACGTAAACCATGTATACTTTATCAAAGTAATAATTTTCACCTTTATGAAGTAGTAAAAACTCTTCACTGAATAAAAGATCAATACATACCCTTTTATAACCAAAATATTACCATAAAACCCATATAATGAACACATAACATATAAAGATAACTTGGGACATAAATATACATAAATGGAATAACCACACGGTCGACTTCCACGAATATCACTTAATGGAATAGCCATACAGCCGACTTCCATACCCAATTCATTAGAGTTTATAACATAACCACCCATCCTGGTATTCACGACACCACCCATCATATGGTTTATCATTTAACCACCTGTCAAATGTCCATGTACCATTATAAAGTCATAAGATATAAAAAAATATAACGGAAAGAAAACATTTCAACATTTCTATCACAATATATCACTTAAATATATGGACATAACAAGTACATCATAAAAACCATTTTCAATACCAAAATACATAAAAGATTATATGGTATTTATTTCATTTTAAAAACATTACGGCTTGTTGAGGAAGCCAAAGACCAAATAATACTCATGGTGGAGGAAAAGGTCGTTATCACCGCGTACGTTAAAATAAACATTCCTTTTTTTCGTTTAGTAAAATGATTCGTAGGAAAATATTCCCTTTGAATGAAATGAAAAGTCAAAGGTGTTTTATACAGTGTATAAAAGAAAGTCTTGTACTAGAACAAAACATGCCTCAATGAAATGAGATTGAGACAAAGTCCCTTCCCTCGTGTCTGACGTGACTCGATTGATCTTTAATCTCCTGAATAAAAAAATAAAATTAATTTCTAGTTTCTTAAGAACCTTTTTCAAGTTTATTAGTGATTTTATATAACTTATTTCCATGTTATAAACGTTATGTAATCATTTAATTTAATAAATTTCATTTTGTCGATATTGGGCACTTAAGTCAAAAATGGACTTCTTACAATTACATATTGTTTATGTGGTCAAAGGTTCATTATATCCAGAATGATATTAATGATTTGGATATCATATATATCATATATATCCATAATATACATGTATTTATAATATTACATAATTATTTAGTGGTAATAAATGAAATGCACCGTTCATGGAGACGGTAAGCCGTACGTATGCATGAACGCTACTTTAATTTCTATGTCATATTAATGGAATTAAAACTAAATGATAGATATGTATATTTCAATTATAGAATTATATTCATCATTTATATGTAACATAAATCATATATATCCATTATATATATGTACTTATAATAGTACATTACATTTGGGAATAAGAAATGAAATGCACTGTTCATAGAGACGGTAAGCCGTACGTACGCATGAATGCTACTTTCATTTAAATCTCATACTTTAATGGAAAGAAATAATAAATATATAAAGGTATATTATAATTCTAGTATAGCATAATATATAATAACATTAAATCCATCCTTTATAAGTCCCACATATGGCATTAACGAATCAAATCACTTTGAGGGGGCGGTAGTCCACACTTCCTAAAATCAAGATATCGCGTTTACCAATAATTAAAACCATAAAGGTATGATGTAAATGAAAAATATAGAAGTTTAAGGAAAACGTAAACATATTATATATCATATATAAATATAGCTACATCTTAATGCACACCTTTGAAGGTTTTACATTATTGTTGAACAATCATCATCTCGTGAGGCAGAAATTCGCCATCCACGGAAATAGTATGTTCTTTAACCATTAGATGTATGTGTGTGTGGGTGTAGCTCGAATAATTCTTACAACAAAATCCTAGTATATTGAGGATACTGTTGTTGTTACAAAATAAATGAATAAAAAGAGTTTAGAGGGTTGGAGAAGAAAAATATAACATAAGAACACAAGAGAAGACACTACCTTTAAAACGAGTAACTCATTTTGATTTGAGCTCAACGGCTTCTTTGGGAACACTTCTGCCCAAAGTGAGGCTTCTAGGAGTAATAGTGGTATGTGGAGAGACAAAATGGGCATGGTTTGGATGAGCCAAAGGCTTGAGAGGTGTGGGTAAGGTGGTAGAGGTGGGGGCCTTTTATAAGAGGAGAGGAGGGGCACTCTTGGAAAGTTATAAAAGTTTACTTTATTATAAAATCCTTTTCAGATTTTAAGGGTCCAAAAATTATATATTTCGAGGATAAGGTGATAAGAGTTAGAAATCCAACCATCCAATAGGATTTTGACAAGTGTAGGTCTTAGATTTTACATTATCATTTCATTTTATTTAAATCGTTAAATAATGAGGTAATCGTTGCATCATCATGGTGTCATAAAAAATTTAATTTATTTAATTTCTAAAAATTATAAAAAAAAATATCATGATGTATGAAATATTTTTAGATTTATAATAAATACTTATAGTCAAAAATATGACTTGTATTACCCCATTTAAGAATTGTTTTAGTAAAACATCTCATGTTTGTGACATTTTTATTTTAACATTAAATAAAAAGTTATTAATGTCATTTTCCTACCAAAGTGGCTCCATGGGGTCTCTAAGCTGACCCATGGATTTTCTTCATCGGCCATGAAACATCCAATAAAGGTATGACATGTGTCTAGGTCATTTCATTTTATTAAAACATTATTTTTACCTTAAACTACACTAATTACCTCTAATCGCGTTTAAAAACATAAAAGTTACTATTCACCATAACATTATTTTAATCACATTGAACCAGATTTTACTTCTTAATGACAACCATGTATGTCATATTTTTGAAATTCATAACACAGAGGTGGTAAAATTTCATTTAAACGAAAAATCAGTTTTTTAAGTACCACTTAGTGGTTTCACTATTCATCAAAAATTTAAGTTTTTCAGAAAAATACCAAAACAACACCCTAAGATATATTTGATATTCCAAATTCAAAAATGATGTCTATTTTACAAAATTAAAAACATATCAGTTACATTAATTAATTTAATAATTAATTTCCGCTGCCCGAACAAATAGCGTGTTTTTATGAAACAATATATATTAAAAGATTGACACTAGTTTAAGTTCAATTTCAGAGTGATATTAATTCAAACGACCATTATTGGATTTAATGGTAAAAATATATTATAATTTCACTTTTAAAAAAATAAAAAATATAATCTAATCATATAATCAAATTATATTAAAAAGACTTTTTGAATTAAAATACAACATTTTTAATGATTCATAAAAAAATGAACTTTATCGGAAAAATACAAAAAATTTACACAAAGTAAATTTTGATGTCCCGATTCTAAAGAAGAATTTTATTTGGTCCAATAGAATGTATATGAGTGACCAAAACGATATTTAATAACGGTTGGC
This sequence comes from Viscum album, assembly GCA_963277665.1. Classification (NCBI taxonomy): domain Eukaryota; kingdom Viridiplantae; phylum Streptophyta; class Magnoliopsida; order Santalales; family Viscaceae; genus Viscum; species Viscum album. The sequence continues at coordinate 2,093,824,528 of OY728142.1, forward strand.
CATCAAAAGGGGATAAGAGGACCTTTAGTGAAAATTAGAGTATATATACCTAAAATTGAATTCATTTTCGTATTTTAAGCCTTTATCCTTTATTGGATAAATGTAAAAATAGTTAACAAACATATATAATCATATTTTAGTTTTTTCTATTCATTCCCTCCAATAAAATGGCTACGTGTTAACTACCATTTAAAATAATATTATTTTATTACAAGTGTGCAACGTAAGATTTCAAAGAATCTCTTTGTTGTGTATCGGGTACGCTAAAGAACATAGCAACCCCTTTAATGTAAAATTAATATTTAAATCGAAAATATTAATAAATATGAAAATGGTTTATTCATTATTTACCTAGGATGTTACATCCTTCCCCCCTTTTGTGAATTGTGTCCTCACAATTTTATTCACTTCTCAAAATGAGTCAGGGTATTTATCCCTCATAGAATTTTCAGATTCCCACGTTGCCTCTTCAACGATATGGGTTTTACACAAAACCTTTACCTGGTGAATTACCTAATTTTGCAACACTTGCTCTCTTCGGTCAAGAATCTGGACTGGTTATTCTTCATACGAGAGATTCTCTTCCAACTGAACTACCCCTGGGCTCAAAACATGAGATGGATCTGGCATATACTTTCTCAACATCGAAACATGAAAAATATTGTGTACCTGAGATAAACTCTGAGGAAAATCCACTCAGTATGCAACTGATCCAACTCTCTCTAGAATTTCATATGGTCCAATGAACCTTGGTCTCAGCTTTCCTTTTTTACAAAATCGTATCACACTTTTCTAGGGTGAAACTTTGAGAAAAACATGATCACCTACCTCGAAAGATATATCCTTCCTCTGGTTATCCGCATAACTTTTCTGTATGCTCTGAGCTGTTCTCATGTGTTTCTGAATCAACTAAACATTTTATGCCATCTCTTCTACCAATTCTGGTCCCATCAGCTTCATTTCACCAACTTCAACCCAAAAATCCAGAGTTCGACACCTCTTCCCATATAATGCCACAAACAGAGCCATCTGTATACTGGAATGAAAGCTGTATTATATGAAAATTCAACCAAAGAAAGATGTTGGTCCCGAATTCCATGATAATCCATTGAACAAGCACGTATCATATCCTCTAAAGTCTGAATTGTTCATTCTGACTGCCCATATGACTGATGATGAAAAGCTGTTCTAAAATTTAATTCAGTACCCAACGACTTTTGAAGGCCCTTCCAAAAGTTATAAGTAATCACGGGATCACGATCAGATACAATGGATATGGTAACTCCATGCAACCTGAATATCTCTTTAAGATACAATCTATAAAGTTGATCTAGAGAGAAATTATCTCAAATAGGAAGGAAATGAGAAGATTTTGTCAAGCGATCAATAATAACCCAGATTTAATTATTACCTCGAGATTTTTCGGTAATCCCACAACAATGTCCATGGATATATTTTTACATTTCCACTCTAGTACTGGTAAAGGCTGAAGTATCCCTTTAGGTAACTTCCGCTCTGCTTTAACCTGCTCACAAGTCAAAGACTTTTTTGTAAAATCAGCAATATCTCTTTTCATTCCATTCCACTAGTAATACTCCTACAGATCTCTGTACATCATAGAACTGCCAGGATGAACTGAAAATGGGGAACTATGAGCCTCACATAACAAATCATTCATCAACTATGAATCACCAGGCACACATAATCTCTTCCCAAAGCTCAAAACACAATCATTGTCAATGTTAAATTCAGGAAACTTACCCTTCTGAACCAGCTCTACCTTTTTCTGCAACCCACTGTCTTTCTTCTATGCTTGCTTAATTCTGTCTGATACTGATGATCTCACTGATACCTGAAAAAAAACAGAAGAACTTCTTGCACCAACAAAATCTATGCCAAAGTTCATCAAATAAAAAACCAAAGGATCTCGTTCCAAACGTATCATGGTTAATGAAGCATTACTTTTTCGACTCATATCATTAGCCACTTTATTTTCTTTTCCCCAGATAGTAATGAATTGTACAATCATAATCCTTGATTAATTATACCCATCTCCTTTGTCTCATTTTAAATTCTTTCTGAGTGAATATAATCTTTAATCTTTTGTGATCAGTATATATTTCACACTTTACTCCATACAAATGATGCCTCGAAATTTTTAGAGCAAAAACAACAGCAGCTAATTCCAAGTCATGTGTAGGGTAATTTACCTCATGAGTTTTCAACTGACGTGAAGCATATGTAATTACCTGATCATTCAGCATAAGGACACAACCAAGTCCCTTCAACAAAGAATCACTATATATAACAAACTCACCATTCTTGGAAGGAAGTGCCAAAACTTGAGCATTCACCAATCTTCTTTTCAACTCCTGATTCAACTGAGCCATCACTGCAACAAACTGTTTAATTCTAATTCTGACCATCTCATGATACTAATTTGAAAGGTCATTTCCCACTGTATGCCTTCCCAGAAAAGACATTATATTTCCTCTATGAAAAACCAATCTTAACACAAAAATATATTAGGTGAAGAAACATGGTACTCTTTAAATGCTATATCATTTCAATCAGACAATAAATTAACTTATACTTTAACAATTTTCTAATTCCTAAAGTTGTCTAAAAAAACCTCTGATACCAACTATAAGGCCCCGACCTTAAACATTACTTAACATTGAATTAAATGAATAATTCCCATTTAGGATCTTTTCAGGTTTAGAGTTTTAGAGAATTAGATCTTAACTATTACATCTCAAAAGATTACAATGTAGACACTTCTACTAAGTTTCCATAAAATAAAAACTCTTAAAAAGAAACATGTCTAGTTCCATGTTTTATATATAATGACTTTCCCTTGATCCCATCCATGATACTATTCCACATTATGTCATATGAAAAAAATTTCAAAAAACTTGGGGTGTGCATAAAAAGCTCTATAAGGGAAACACAAAGAATACAAACTGTTAGTTTTTCAAAACAACATGTACACCATGTATACTTTATCAAAGTAATACTTTTAACCTTTATGAAGTAGTATAAACTATTCACTGAATAAAATATCAATAATTACCCTTTTGTAACCAAAAGATTACCATAAAACCCATATAAACAAAACATAACATATAAAGGTAACTTGGGACATAATCATACTTAAATGGAATAACCATACGGTCGACTTCCACGCATATCACTTAATGGAATAGCCATACGATCGACTTCCATACACAATGCATTAGAGGTTATAACATAACCACTCGTCCTTGTATTCATGGCACCACCCGTAATATGGTTTATCACGTAACCACCCTTCAAATGTCCAAGTACCATTATAAAGTCATAAGACATAAAACAAATATAATGGAAGAAAACATTTCCACATTTCGATCACAATATATCACTAAATTATATTGACATAACAAGTTCATCATAAAAACAATTTTCAATACCAAAATACATAAACTATTCTACGGTATTTATTTCATTTTAAAAACCTTACGGCTTGTTGAGGAAGCCAAAGACTAAATAATACTCGCGGCGGCGGAAAAGGTCATTGTCACCGCGTACGTTAAAATAAACATTCCTTTTTTCATTTAGTAAAATGCTTCATAGAAAATGATTCCCTTTGAATGAAATGAAAAATCAAAGGTGTTTCATACAGCGTATAAAAGAATGTCTTGTATTAGAACAAAACATGCCTCAATGAAAGGAGATTGAGACAAAGTCCCTTACCTCGTGTCTAACGTGACTCAATTGCTCTTTAATCTCCTGAATAATAGACTAAAGTTAATTTGTACATGCTTAAGAACCTTTTTCAAGTTTATTATTCCTTTTATATAACTTATATCCATTTTATAAACGTTATGTAATCATTTAATTTAATAAAGTTCATTTTGTCGATATTTTGTACTTAAGTCAAAAATGGACTTCTTAAAATTACAAGTTGTTTATGCGGTCAAAGGTTAATTATATCCAGAACGATATTCATGATTTGGATATCATATATATAATTTATATCCAGAATATACATGTATTTATAATATTACATAATCATTTAGAGGTAATAAATGAAGTGCACCGTTCATGGAGATGGTAAGCCGTACGTACGCATGAACGCTACTTTCATTTCTAGGTCATATTAATCAAATTAAAACTAAATGAGAGCTATGTATATTTTAATTCAAGAATTATATTCATCATTTAGAGTGTAACATTCATCATATATATCCATTATATATATGTACTTATAATAGTACATTACATTTGGGGATAAGAAATGAAATGCACCGTTAATGGAGATGGTAAGCCGTACGTACGCATGAACGCTGTAGACGCCGGAAAAATCCGTTGTTCCCAAACCAAGCTCCGGATACGGAAAGCGAGGTCATGTTTGGAGTCAGAAGCACGTTTCGGAGGGCCCGGAGGCCTTGCGCGGAATTTTAGAAGCCCGCGCGCAAAGTTGATGAGCCGCGCGCAAACCTCCCGGGATGCGCGCAATGCGCTGGGCCGGCGCGCAATTTTGCGCGCCAGCGGCCCGCGCGACTCCCTTGCGCGCCGGGCCCAATTCCGCGCCCGCGAAGAGAATTCTGCGTTCGCGAACCGGATTCCGCGCCAGGGGTTGCCTATAAATATGAGGCGACCCCCGACGTTTTAAAGGTTGCCGGAATTCGAAAGGTCTCTCGCGCGCGCAATTCAACCCCTTCCGCGCGCAATGCCGAACTCCAGGTAACCTCTATTCTTTCGCGCAAGAAAGCCTCGGGGTTCGCCTTCGCGCGCAATCCCTTTGGCTCCTTTCATTTAAATAACTTTTCACCTAAGGTCCTTCATGCGCAAAAGAAGTTTCTTGCGCGCAATTGCCCCCCGGGTGCGCGCAATCCAGCCCGATTGCGCGCACCCCCCTTTTTTCAAGTGGCCATTCATTAAAAAATGAGCCGTTGCCCCGCGCGCTATCCGAAGCCCGGTGCGCGCAATCTCCATCATCTGCGCGCAAAGCGCTGGCTCAATTACCCGCCAGCCCACCCATTTGCGCGCCAACCCGCGGTATTGCGCGCCAAACTCCACTTTTGCGCGAAATCCGCCAGGGTCGCCCCCTTTGACCCCCTGAGGGTATCCGCCTGCGTGGCGCCCGATGATCCTCATCGCGGGTGCCCGTACCGTACGTTGCCTTCCCGCGCGGCCCTCCAGGCTCGCGCGAAGTGACACGGACCCATCGGCGGCAAATCATTCTTCCCGCACGACGTTAAACTGCATTCGTCCCGCACGACGTTAAACTGCATTCGTCCGCGCGACAAGACGTTAAACTGCCAAGCATCTTCGTCCATGCGACATGACGTTAAACTGCCAAGCATCTTCGTCCGCGCGATAAGACGTTAAACTTCCAAGCACCTTCGTCCTCAACACACGACGTTAAACTGTACTTCGTCCGGCAAGACGTTAAACCGTCCGCTTCGTCCTCAACACACGACGTTAAACTGTACTTCGTCCGGCAAGACGTTAAACCGTCCACTTCACCCAATCCCGTGCCTCGCACGCAGGGTCCCCCTCCCGGTTTGGATGTGGCCCCCACCCGCTCGTCTCTGCAGGGATGTCGGGATTGGAGTGGCCTTCGCCCCCGGGGGTAGAGTGTTACCGAATGAACTACGTGGACTTTGATCCTTGTCTCCTAAACAGGGTACGTAGGAAGCCTCTCTGAGGTTCAAGCCCACCACCTGGTCGTCCCGGTCGTATTCACGTCGGTTCGTCCATCAGTGGACCCCTCCTGGGTTCACGCTTGCGTCGATTCACCTATGAATCCGCCCCTGTGGGAGACTGCACGTGTGTATCTCCATTGTGCTTCCCCACTGCCCCTTCTTCTATTTGCGTCCAGCATGACGTGAAACTGTGATCCACCCGGCCATTCCATCCCCCTTTGTGCGAGTTGGTTCGGTTCAATCCTCCGCCCGGCAGCCTCGACCTCATTGTGAGTCGGCTTGCCAACGTCCAACATGACGTCAAACTGTGATCCACCCGGCCATTCCATTCCCCTCTGTGCGAGGTGGTTCGGTTCAATCCTCCGCCCGGCAGCCTCGATCTCCTCGTGAGTCGGCTCGCCAACGTCCAGCATGACATTAAACTGTATATCCGAACTACGCTGACTTTGATCCGCGCTAACGTGCGGTACGTAGGAAGCCCCTACGGGGTCCAAGCTCTTCACTCCATCATCCACCCTGATCCTTACCCGGGCCGCCACATCCCGGTGGGGTCATGCCACTTCACTCCACTCCACTTCACTCGGGAAGCCGCCTATGTGCTGGCCCCAGCGTCGGAGGTTCCCCGCAAGGGGGTTCTGTCACCTGATCCACTCCTTGTGTTGATCAGTCCGATGCCGTCCCCGCTGGACGTTAAACTCGCGGCATACCCCGTGTTAAACATGGTAAGCTGAGGAAAACCTCAGGTGACGTAGTTCCCCGCACCCAGTGCGGGATGCCTCAGGCCATCATGCCTTCGAGAAGCCCTATTAGGGACGGAAGACAGATATGCAGAGCCGCAGTGTTAAGACACGCCCCCAACACCCAGAGCCACCTGGTCTCCTCACCGCAGGTTGCTGCCCCGACCAGACTCCTTGGAGCGTCCGGGCGGAAGCAGCGTAATTAACCGGTGTCCATGAAGATATGGCGCCGAGAACGAGATTCACGAGCATGTCTTAAATCTATGAGGGAGACCCGGATTAGGCGACGAGTTCTGAGGAGACGTCCAAGGAAGGAAGAGCCGACATCCCATCATCCCGGTTTCGATCAAGGTGCAGACGCCCCTGAATAAGGGACGGATGCCGCCCGCCTTTGGAAAGCGGGACTGCGGGACCACAAGCCGCGCGCGCCCATCCCCTCGAGTCGACGGGTGCACGCGCGAACGCGTCCTGGCGGAACAGCGCCGGAACAAAAACTCGACGCACATCCGCACCGAAACAGAAAAATGGTGAACCCTACGTGAATCTCTTCTCCTCAATACGAAGACCGATGGCTTTCAGAGGAGTTGGAAGACCGGCATGTTGCCCGACCGAGCATTCAGGTTTACCCGCCAGGGGCTGGGGAAGGGAAATCGGGCACTCCGTCTCCCAACGTCGATGGCCTGGGTTCCCCCCACGGAAGGCGTCGTGGCACTAAAGGTTGGTTGTCGATTCCTTTACCTGTCAGTGTTAATGGGTTTTTCTCCCTGCTTTCAGGAATCGAGTCGCCCAGTCCAGTGCCCGATCGCCACCCGCCCACTGGCGCAAGGGTAGGGGAGACACCGACGCGGTTACTCCGCGCGGTCCCGCCCGTTTCACAGCCGTCCCAGCAGCCGCAATTGCGGGACAACCACGCCCTCTCTCCCCCTCAGAGGTCATCCAGAGAAGGGTGATCAACAACTTGGTGCGGAGATATGAGGAAGAGGGAGTCATCCCCACCAGGGACATGGCTCGCCTAGACCTCAAGGAGGCTGCACCTCGCCACCACCGCCGCCCCCGAGGGCCGCGCATGGAGGCACCGCTGCCTACCTCGACGTCCAACCGCTTCGGGAGCTTATCCCCGGAGCGCTCCGACAGTTCCCTTCCCTATGCGGATGAGGTGGAAGATGTCCTGGACCACCCTATCCGGGATTCGCTCCAGGGATCCGCGGTAAGGGATCCCTCCAGGCCACGGCGACACCTCCGCCAGGCCCCTCAAGTCGAAGAGCGGGCTCTCCACCTGCCCGCACCGCTCATCCCGACTCGTTTGTCCCGATGCCAACGTCGGGCACGAGCGGAAGAGGATGCCCACCTTGGGGCCCTAGCAACAGCGGCCGCATTGGCCCAAGCCACTGTTGGCTCCAGTCGCCAGGCCCCTGCGCATCCTGAGCAGGGGAACTTCTATGCCCGACCTGGATCGAGGCCCCGACTGCCCCAAAGGCAGGTTGGGTCGACTCTCCCGGTTGCTGGTACAGGCAGTAGCCACCGCGGACCACCTCGCGGTAGCGCTATTCACCAGCAGGGTCTACTCTGTGTGGCCGATCCAGGAGGCATGGGTCATCCCACCTTCCGATGCCGGCCCGGAGGCCTGCCCAGAATCATCTCTCCCCGCGTCCCCTTTGATATCTGTCCCGGTGCCCCTCGCACCTTGGTTTCAAGTCCTCTTGGCCCCGGTACCGGTGCGGCCGGAGGACGCCAGGACAGAGATCAGCCCTGCCCCGAAGAACCACCCAGGGGCAGGAAGGAAAGGCGTCGACGCCGAGGGAAGAATGTTACGGAATTCCGGACAGAGATCCGACCGGTTCGCTTCTCTGATTCAGAGGCGGAGTATGATTCGGCGACAGAGCCCTTCCCCCAATCCAGCCAGTCAAGGGCAGAGGTAGGAATGCGGCACGTTAGCCTCGTACTCCCCGAGAGCGAGATCGATGTGATCCCCGCTTCTCTCCGAAGGTATATCCGGAGTAACGAGGGCCTGGTAGACCCCCAAGGATCAAGCTTGCGGTTGATACCGGCCCCTCCGGAAGTGCCTTCCGCCTCGATCAGAGAAGCCGGGGACTTTATCTGGGGACCGACTGTCGAACCACGATCTAGTGCACCCTCGGCGAGCACCGATGCTGCGGCAGAATGTTCGCTCGCCGGCCCGTCCTATCGCGATGTGGTAGCTGGGGCACCGCCACCCTCAGAGAGCGGCCCGGGATATGGAGGCCAATCGGCCTGCTCGCTGTATTCACCGCCGGCCAGCCCGTCGGCCCGACGGCCCGCCTCGGCACCACTGCCGGTTCCCCGTCCATTCCCAGTCATTGAAGAGGACCAAGGAGACCTGGGTCCCGAGTTTGAGTCGTGGAGCTTCTGGACCGTCTTTGCAGAAGGCCAGTTCCCTGAGAAGTTTTGGCCAGTCGCAGGACCGGGCTTTGATGCACCCGAATCACTCACCCCGGATGAGTTCGAATGCTTCCACCGAACTCTCCGGGAGACTCACTCCCGTCTTCACTGCCCACAAATGCCATACCCCGGGAGTCAACTACACATGGAGGATATTGGTGAGCAGTGCCGCCAAATTGACCTGGCCACGCTCCCCGCGGTTCGGCACCCCATGTCATTTGGGCACCACGAGGCCCTCCGACAACGATGCGTTGAGTGTTTTCAAGTACTCCGCAAGGTTATCGAGGAAGCCACTCCCCACGTGTATATCCGTGGATGGGGGCAGTACGCTGCCCTACGCTTCAGTGCGATTCGCCGACAGCCCGATTCACTGGGTGGCCCTGAGGGTATATCCCCAGGGACGAAAACAGTCAATATGGCTGACCTGTCAGGAGAGGGGAACGACTTGGAGCTTCTCGACGGGGGCTTCCCCCCCGAAGACAAGCCGTCATTAGATCCATCGGTGAGAGTTACTCGTCATCAGAGGAACCTCCTGGGACTCCCCGCACCCACTAAAGCACTGACGTTGAGCCAAAACGTCAGCAAAGGTAAAGAGCACAGCGAGGCTGTAAAGCCCGCCGACCCATCTGCCTCCATGCAGAGGGCAGAGGAGGATCCCGAGAAGGCTACGCTACGTCAACAGCTCGCCGAGCAGAAGAAGCCGGTTGACCAGCTCCTCGCCGAGCGCGCTGCAGAGCAGCGGCCTGACTACGGTGATCCTAGGCCAGGACAGCAGGGACCGGAACAACCGCTCCTCGACGAGACCCTCCCGGGCAACCGTGATTACGCCGTGTTCGCCGACAGGAGAGAGGCCATTGCCTATGGCATGAGGGCGCGGTATGTTTCGCCACACCCTCCCGAGCGGCGTGACTACCTGAGAGACCCCGCTCGGATTCCTCCCGCTGCCCCAAGGGCCACTCCGCCCGCCATCCCACGAGCTGCCGAGTTCGACGACCCGGTCGACGACCCGATTGAAGGGCCATGCAATGCACTCGTGGTTAGTGATCCTCGCCAAGACTGGAACCCGTGTCCGGACGATCCGATTGCGGCACTCATCGCCCGCTTGGAAGCCTTGGAGACTCGGCAAGTGGCGATCCCACCGGACGGCAAGCCATACCCAGCATGGGTGGATGACATGCCGGCACCTCCGGGATTCGGGAATCCCACTTTCGCCCCCTTCAATGGGACTGGAGATCCACCACAGCATTTGGCCCATTTAAACTCGAGGTGCGGGCCTATGTTGGGGACTCCGGCGCAGTAAGAGGCCGCTAAGCTTCGCTGCTTTGTTCAGACACTGGAAGGGCCAGCATTTGTCTGGTACAGCCAGCTCCCCGTCAGTTCGATAACTAGCTGGGAGGACCTTTGTAGACAGTTCCTCTACCAGTTCAGTTCCACGACCCGGAAAACGAGTATCGTAGACCTCTTCAAGTGCAAGCAGAGGCCTGATGAGCGAGTCGCGGACTTCGTCGCCCGATGGAAGGGTCTCACGTATTCCCTTGACATGCCATTGACTCAGGAGCAGTTGCTGACAATGTGCATCGGGAACGTCAAGACCGAGCTGGTCCCTTCCTTGATCACTCAGAATTACCCCAGAGGGTTCAGGGACTTCTCAGACAAAGCTCAACGTCTTGAGGAAGCCCTGCAACAGGCCAGTCAGGCGCGCCCGTTGCCTCCTATGATTCCTGCAAGGAGAGTCAGCAGGGCTGAGCCCGCTGCTGTTGCCCAGATAGAGGCCCCCAGGCCGTTGGAGCTGCTGTCGGCGAGGCCAGCTCCACAACCTCACAGGAATCCGCCTCCACGGGCTCAGTTCCCGGCCCAGCAGCGGCAGCCCCAGAACCGGCCGGCCCCTCCGCGTAATGTACCGCCACAACCCAGCCGAGATAATCAGGGTCCACCTCCTCGGCAGGCCCCTCCAGCCCCTCGTCAAGACCACGCTCCCAGGGGCCCGCGATACCTGACTTACTCATTTCACGAGGATCAGGTCCTCGGTTATTTCGGGAGGGCCCTGGAGCAGAGGATTGTGCGACTGCCTGAGTGTTGGAGGCCAGAGGAGGCACATCTCATGGATAACCCCCGCTACTGCCCTTACCATCGAGCCCTGGGGCACACCATCCAGCGGTGCTATGCGTTTAAGGACTGGCTCCAAGACTAGATTAACAACAATGTAATCAGGTTGGGCCCAGCTCCAGCACAAGTGGCGGGCGTGTTCGTGGGATCAGATGACGATAGTGGCAATGAGGACGAATGGCAGCTGGTCTCCGACTACGGATCCCAGAAGTATAATAACTGGATGGCCCGCAAGACGACCATTCGCGCCCATGGAATCATCCGTGCGCGCTTGAATCAGCCTGAGACCCCAGAATCTGCGGGTGCTGCTTCGGCATCGTCGTCCCAGCCTGCCTCTTCCGAGAAGAGCAAACGACGACGGCGCAAGAAGGAAGAGCGCGCCCCGCCAGTTCCGCCACTATCCCGCACTCTCGGCGATTTCATGCCCCCGGAGATGGGGGTCCCACCTCGGATCCGCCCGGTGATGGATGATTCGTCCGACGAAAGTGTTGGGTACACTTCAGTTAATACCGTCGAGCTGGTAAACCCCTTTTCGGTTCCCGACGTTGAAGAACACCAGGTGGACCTCCCTAGTGTCCCCGGTCGTCACCACCATCGGAAGAACCGCAGCAGCAGGAGTCGCCGGGGCACAGCAGTTGGTACCTCCAGCCAGGTCGTGCACGCCACTGAGACTAGGCAGCAGGCTCAAAACCGAGCTCAGCGTGCGCAGCCCCCCCATCCGGGGATGACGGATTCGCCTCCGCCACTGTTTGTGGTGTGGGACCAGGCAGAACCGCCTCAGCCGCGTCGCGACCAGCTCCGCCCTGCCACGAGTCCATCCCGGCCTCCTGACCCTAGTACAGTGAACATTTCCCGGACTGCAACCAGTGAACAGCGAGATGCGCCAAGTACCAGTCGGCCGCCGGTCCAACCGTCAAGGCCCGTCATGCCTCCAACCGCAGAGCAACCTCCTGCAACCAGGGGCTCGCGCTTGGCCAAAAAGTATGATGTCCTGAAGCACTTGGCCGACATCCCAGCAAGGCTCTCCATCTTTGAGGCTCTTCGCATGTCATCTGAGATGCGGGAGACACTCGCTGAAGCCCTGAAGAGCCCCCTCCAGTTTGAGACAGAGGTTGCGGCTGTAGAGGCCTTTCACGCCGAAGCGATCGAGGACGCCGAATGTCAGGCAGTTATCTCGTTTTCTGGTAAGGATGAAGACCCTCCTATACAGGGACACATTCGTCCGCTGTATGTTACTGGCCAGTTCAACGGCCTTGAAGTCCGGCGCTGTCTTGTCGACACGGGGTCCGGGATCAACCTGATTCCAACTCGGACGCTCCGGAGATTGGGGTTGTCTGAGGATGACTTGATCCCCTCCGACCTCAGGATCCAGGGGTACGACCGCACTGAGCAAACCCCGGTCGGCAAGATACGTTTGAAGACCCAGTTCGGTGCCTTGGTTGCCAACACCGAATTCATGGTAGTCTCTCAGGACACTGCGTATAACGCATTGATGGGCAGGCCATGGCTCCACCTTCATGCGGAGGTTCCCTCATCATACCACCAATGCCTCAAATACTCCCTTAATGGTCGAGTAGGCGTGCTTCAAGGAGATGCCTCTCCTTTTTCCTCATGTGAAGCCCTCTATCTGGACGCGGACTATTACAAGAGCAAGGATAAGCAGATCCTGGAAGGTGAGGTTGATCTTGTCGCAGTTGCAAGTGATCCCTGGGCAAGCTTGGATGACGCCTACGTCCTCCCGATTCAACGGTTGGACGTAGCCATGGTCTCGACGGCCTGTGAGTCTCCTGATGAGATGACCGCGGCCGCCCGTGCCAGCACCAGCGGCCCAGCAGGATCTGGTGGCCCCAATGCAGTTTCCAACGCAGTCTCTCCCATGGACGATCCCTCCCCGAGTGGAGAGGATGTGGAAGATGCACCCCCAGCCTTTGAGGAGGGCGTCCCCGCCACGGTCGATGAGTTAATACAGGTGAACCTTGGAACCGAAGCAGATCCAAGACCCACATTGGTCAGTGCCGTCATGCCCTCTGAGGAGCGGCAGCAGTACGTGGACTTTCTCAGGCAGCACCGTGATGTGTTCGCTTGGGGCTATGACGAGATGTCGGGGCTAGATCCTCAGGTAGCCGTCCACCGCCTTGGTCTCCCGGCGAACCATCGCGGGTTTAAGCAGCCTCCCAGGAAGATGCACCCATCCCACGGTGCCATGGTTGAGGCCGAAGTTGACAAGCTTATCAAGGCCAACTTCGTGAGGGAAGTCCAGTACCCCAAATGGCTGGCCAACATTGTGCCGGTCAGGAAGAAGAACGGGCAGATCAGAGTCTGTATCGACTTCCGCGATCTCAACCGCCACTGTCCTAAGGATGATTTTCCCCTTCCAGTGACAGAGCTGTTGATTGACTCCACGGCAGGGTTCCAAGCCCTCTCCTTTATGGATGGATACTCCGGATACAACCAAATCCGGAAGGCCCCTGAGGATGAGGAGTTCACTGCCTTCAGGGCCCCCCAAGGTATCTTCTGTTACCGGGTCATGCCCTTCGGCCTGAAGAATGCAGGAGCCACCTATCAACGGGCGATGCACCGCATATTCAAGACAATCCTCGGCACACTGGTGGAATGCTACGTCGACGACTTGGTGGTCAAATCGCGCCAGCATCAGGACCATCTCAAAGATCTTGAGAAAGTTTTCGGATTCCTCCGGTCTCGCTGCCTGAAGATGAACCCGTTGAAGTGTGCCTTCGAGGTCACCTCCGGAAAGTTCCTTGGATTTGTGGTAAGATACCGGGGTATTGAGATCGACCCAGAGAAGATCAGGGTGATTAGCCATATGCCTCCCCCAGGTAACATCCGGGAACTGCAAGGGTTCCAAGGCCACTTAGCCTATATACGCCGATTCATCGCGAATCTGGCTGGCAAGTGTAAGCCCTTTTCTCGACTCATGAACAAGGGTGCCACCTATGTATGGGATAAAGAGTGTCAGACCGCTTTCGAGGAAATCAAGCAATACCTGCTTCAACCTCCGGTTCTGATGCCGCCTGTATCCGGGAAGCCGCTGGTCCTTTATGTGACCGCCCTGGAACGGTCCCTCGGTGCCCTTCTCGCCCAGAAGAACAACAAGGGAACAGAGAATAGCCTCTATTACCTCAGTCGCATGCTCCTCGATGCAGAAGTTAGGTATTCCCACATCGAGAAGAGCTGCCTGGCGCTCGTATTTGCCGTACAGAAATTACGGCACTACTTGCAGCACCATGAGGTACAGTTGGTTTCTCGGGTAGACCCGTTGAAATATATCCTGAGCCGGCCTATGTTGACTGGCCATCTAGCGCGGTGGGCTGTGATTCTCCAGCATTTCGACGTCAGGTATGTGTCTCAGAAGGCCATCAATGGGCAGGCATTGGCAGACTTTCTGGCAGCGCACCCGACCTCCGCGAATCAGCCGCTGGATCTAGGCTTTCCTGATGAGACCATTCTCTCGGTCGATCAAGCCGATCCATGCTGGCAGATGCACTTTGACGGTGCCTCCCGGAGCCCCACCGGTAGAAGACTCGATAATTCTAAGCTCAACAGAGTGGGCTTGGGTATCGTCTTCATTACCCCAGAGCGAGCCGTGCTGCCGTACTCTTTCCTGTTGTCAGAGGGCTGTACCAACAATGAGGTGGAATACCATGCCCTCATCACCGGCCTCGAGTTAGCTCTCGAGATCGACGTGCCCCATCTGTGTGTGAAAGGGGACTCCGAGCTGGTCGTTAAGCAGATCAATGGCGACTATGTTGTCAGGAAGCCGGAACTTGTGCCATTGCTGGAGTGCACCCTCCTTCTGATGGCCCAGTTCCCTTCTCGGCCAGAAATTGTCCATATTCCCCGGTCGCAAAACGGTCGAGCAGATGCTTTGGCCAGCCTTGCTGCGTCACTTGCTGAGCCTGAACAGGACAACCTGGTCATCCGCGTGATGCACCGCAGGCTCATCGCTCTTGTTATCCCGGAGGGAGATCGCGGCCCATCGGTAAGTAATATCACCATGGTTGCCCCTGTTCTTGGAGCCCCAAATACCCCAGATGTGATAGTCGAATCAGCCCATGATTGGAGGACGCCTTTGGTTGAGTACCTCCAACATGGCATTCTCCCATCGGATCGAGCCGAGCGCGAGCGAGTTCGACGCCGCGCATCGCAGTTTGTCCTCCAGGGCAGCCCCGGCCTGGAGCAGATCCTCTATAGACGCGGATTTGATGGTGCTCTCCTCCGTTGCCTTCAGGGAGTCGAGATTCCACGAGTCATGCAAGAGGTTCATGCTGGTTCATGTGGCGCCCACAAGACTGGGCCGAAGCTGTCCCACCAGATCCGGAGGTTGGGATACTTCTGGCCCTCCATGATCCATGACTGCGTCGAGTATGCCAGGAGGTGCCATGCGTGCCAGGTTCATACGAACTTTGTGCATCGGTCGCCGGAGCCTCTCCATACCACCAGGTATTCTTGGCCCTTTGCAGTCTGGGGGATGGACGTTGTGGGACCCTACCCACCGGCGACGGCTCGCCAGTTCCGGTTCATTCTGACCTCTACGGACTTCTTCTCCAAATGGGCAGAGGCGATTCCTCTTAGAGAGGTCAAATCCTGTTCTATCGCTGACTTCGTGACCTCCAACATCATCTATCGATTTGGAGTGCCTCACGATATCCTCACGGATAACAGAGCCAATTTCCGAGCAGCCGAGTTGAAGAAGTTGTACGCCAAGTATAACATTCGCTCGAACCACACATCTCGCTATCATGCGCAGGCGAATGGACAGATTGAGGCGTTTAACAAGACCCTCTCTATCATTCTGCAAAAGATGGTTGGTCAGAACAAGAAGAGTTGGCCGGACAAGCTCCCCAACGCCCTCTGGGCTTATCGGACGACGACTCGCAATTCCACCCAGATGACCCCTTATTCCCTGGTGTATGGAGCTGAAGCCGTCCTGCCCATCGAGATCTAGTTACCGTCCTTGCGCACTGCGGTCTACGACCAGCAAGCGCCGGACAGAGCTGCTGAAGCCCGTCTAGTCGAGTTGGAAGCACTGGATGAGAATAGGCTTCGCGCTTTGCACAACTTGGAGAGGCATCAGAGCAGAATGGCTCGAGCTTTCAATAAGAAGGTTCGCCTCCGCTCCTTCCTGCAGGGTGATCTAGTGCTGGCCCTAAGAGCGCCAATGATCCCTGGCAGGAAGCCACCCAAGTTGGAGCCCAAGTGGGAGGGACCTTTTGTTGTCCACAAGGCCTATCCCAATGGCGCGTACTCCCTAGCGACTATGGATGGTGAGCGTGTCACTCCTCCCACCAACGCTAGGTTCCTCAAGCAGTACTTTGCCTGAGTGCACCACGTCCAAGCTGCACGACCTTAAACTGCCTAGCATATCGTCCAAGCTACAAGACGTTAAACTATTCAGCATTCGTCCGCGCTGCAAGATGTTAAACTGCCAAGTGTTTCGTCCAACATGACGTTAAACTGTACCACGTCCAAGCTGCACGACGTTAAACTGCCTAGCATATCGCCCAAGATACAAGACGTTAAACTGTTTAGCATTCGTCCAAGCTACAAGACGTTAAACTGTTTAGCATTCGTCCATGCTACAAGACGTTGAACTGTTCAGTATTCGTCCTGCACGACGTTAAACTGCCTCTCAAGAACAACGTGTGGCATGATTCCCATCCTTATGGGATACGTAGGAACGCCCGGATGTTTGAAGCTTCGGGTCCAGCCCCCACCTCTTAAAGATTCCCCCTTCTCTGGGGAGTCCGCCGCCTTCGGGTCACCCTCAAGGCGTGTCCCTCGACCCCTTGCAGTGGTCCACCGGTGTCAAGAGTACTCTGGTTTATTGCCAGGAGCGTCAGGTTCTGCTTGGTCAGGTTTCTTCCACCTTTCAGGCTTCATGCTCCATTTCATTCGGACCCATCACCTATGCCCTGGGTGGGACCCCCGTGAGCGGTCCGGATACAATGCCCCAGTGCTCTCCCACCGACTCGGGCTGGTTCCCCCAAGGGCTTTGGGCAGCAAGTCGATATGAATCCTGCGCTTAAGCGGTCGATGCTCGTTTGCTGCCTCATTCCATCAACGGTCAGTGCGATATTGATGCTGCTTTTCCGCCACGGTTGGCAGTACTCTCATGTCGTCACACCGGTGCCCCCAGTCCTTGAGTGAATGGCCGCATGATTCACAATCTTTCCACTTCCCATTCTGACCAGGCAAAATCTCGACGCTCTTGACACTACCCCTCAGTGCATCTTCGCATATCTAGGGGATAGGACCGCGAAGTGGCGTATGTGAGGTCCTTATGGTCCGAGCTCTACGACTTTAAACTAAGATCTCCTTTCTTTTCGTCCCGCATGACGTTAAACTGCACTTCAAGAACTACGTGCGGCTTGATTCCCATCCTTATGGGATACGTAGGATCGCCTGAACATTCGTGTTTTAGGCCCAGCCCCATCCTTTGGGAATTTCCATCCCATCTCGGGCCCTTGACCCGGTTGCCTCCGGGTGTGCGGCGTATGGTGTGAGCGCGGGGCTATGCCCTCATTCACGTCGGTTTGCTCGTCACGCTGTACGCCCCCCACGTTTGGGGATGCCCTCTGCTCCCCCCTTCTTTCTTTTTTCGTCCTGCATGACGTTAAACTGCACTTCAAGAACTACGTACGGCTTGATTCCCATCCTTATGGGATACGTAGGACCGCCTGAACATTCATGTTTCAGGCCCAGCCCCATTTCCGGGGAATCTCTATCCCGCATTGGGCCTCTGGCCCAAGTTCCCCTCCTTTTTTGTGCGAGGCGTATGACGTGAGCGGGGGATTATGTCCCCATTCATGTTGGTCTACTGGCCGCGCTGTATGCCTCCCCCGTGTGTGGGACTACCTCACACCCCTCATCGTCCTGCATGACGTTAAACTGCACTTCAAGAACTACGTACGGCTTGATTCCCATCCTTATGGGATACGTAGGACCGCCTGAACGCTTGTGTTTCAGGTCCAGCCCCGTCTCCTGGTTGATCACAGGGATCTGCCCTCTTTTGGTTGCTCTCAGGGTGAGTCCTCCGACCCTTTCCGGTGATCTGTTAACATGTTTAGGGTACTTCGGTCTATGACTTGTAGTGTCAGATTCAATCCCGACAAGTCATGTGTTGCTTTTCAGGCCATGCGCTTCTCCTTGTTCGAGCCTTCACTCAAAGGGATCCTCGTTAGCGGTTTGGGTACGATGCCTTAGCGCTCTCCTACCGCTCCGGGTCGATTTACCGGCGGGTCCTGGGCCGCAAATCGATATGAATCCTGCGCTTGAGTGGTTGATGCTCGTTTGCTTGCCCCATCCTAGGCTGACGCGATCGGATGTTGTGTTGCGAATATGGTCAGCGACATCCTTGATCGCCATGTCGGCTCTTTCAGGCTCTGAACATTGGTTGCGCAGTCCTCATCACACTCCGCCTTTGTGCGTTGTAGTGAAATCTCGACACTCTCTTCATACTGGCCTGTAGTACACCTTTGCATGTTAGGCAGGCCAACCAGGGTAATGGTGTCTTTTGAGGCTCCCACGATCTGAGCATCAAGGATATATGCGGATGTCCTCCCTAAGGGCCATGCGTAGCTGGACCCTCGTCCCCATAAGGAGGAAGGAGTCGCCCGAGCAATCGCGTTCTGGGCCCAGCATAGCTGGAGGCTAGCATCTCTGCCCCTCGGGTGATGGACATACGCAGGCCCCTATCCCGGGAACCTTCTCCTGGAATCATGCGTGACCGCAGGGCTGGGGTATGTCCCCACCTCCGCTGGGTCCGCCGTGTTCCCTTTTTCGCAAGAACTACGTGTGGCTTGATTCTCATCCTTATGGGATACATAGGATCGCCCGGATATTTGAAACTTCGGGTCCAGCCCCCCACCTCTTAAAGATTCCCCCTTCTCTGGGGAGTCCGCCGCCTTCGGGTCACCCTCAAGGCGTGTCCCTCGACCCCTTGCAGTGGTCCACCGGTGTCAAGAGTACTCTGGTTTATTGCCAGGAGGGTCAGATCCAGCTTGGTCAGGTTCCTTCCACTTTTCAGGCTTCGTGCTCCCTTTCATTCGGACCCATCACCTACGCCCTGGGTGGGACCCCCGTGAGCGGTCCGGATACAATGCCCCAGTGCTCTCCCACCGACTCGGGCTGGTGCCCCCAAGGGCTTTGGGCAGCAAGTCGATATGAATCCTGCGCTTGAGCGGTCGATGCTCGTTTGCTGCCTCATTCCATCAACGGTTAGTGCGATATTGATGCTGCTTTTCCGCCACGGTCGGCAGTACTCCCATATCGTTACGCCGGTGCCCCCAGTCCTTGAGTGAATGGCCACATGATTCACATTTTCCACCTCCCGTTCTGACCAGGCGAAACCTCGACACTCTTGAAACTATCCCTCAGTGCATCTTCGCATATCCAGGGGATAGGACCACGATGTGGCGTGCTTTGAGGTCCCTTATGGTCCGAGCTCTAAGACCTTAAACTAAGATCTCTCTCCTTATGGTCCGAGCTCTAAGACCTTAAACTAAGATCTACCCCTATGGTCCAAACTCTACGACCTTAAACTAAGATCTCCCTAAATGGGGTTCTACGTCCTACATGACGTTAAACTGCACCTTCAGAACTACGTATGGATTGATCTCCAGCCTGATGGAGTATGTAGGAACGCCCGGGCATTTCGACTCGGGTCCAGCCTCAGGGATCGCTAAGTCCCGCCCCTCCTCGTCGCCGGTCGTCTGGCCTGACTTCGGGTAGAGTGGTACGGTTGTGATATTCTCCCCGATTCAGCTCGGGATGCCCCATCGCAATGGTGGGAAGTGACGGTTTCCTCGTCAAAGAGGTTCTGTCTGAGAATTGGGGTGATTCACGGCCAGATTGGTGCACCCGCCTAATACGCTTTCCCCACGGTGGAACAATTTTGAGAGCGTTGGATTCTGTCCGAACAAACCGTCACTTCGCCCCACGCTTCGCATGCCCTGTTGATTTGGATTTCCACCCTTGTGCCTGAAGGAACCCCCAAAGCGGCATTGATGATGACATGTGATCCGCCTCCTGCAATATGAATGATGACCTTCAGTCCGTCTATTGCGGTAGTATGGTCGATTGATCCATTGTCCGCTTGCCGTCTTGGGCATTTCCTGGACGGCCAACCGTCGTGGATTTCTGGATTCGGGACACGCGATTCACCCTTTCTCATTTCCCTATGTTCGGATAAAATCTTAACGCCCCTAGCATTGTCCCGCTCGTGTGTTGGAACAAGTTGGGGGGATGACACATTGATTAGGTCTGAGGTCTCCTTTCCTAGGAATGACCTCCCTCTTTTCTTTAGAAATCCAGGCCCAATTATGGATGCCTGAAGCATGGTTAACGCTCCCGCGAGACAATGAATTGTGGTCGAGCATGTTAAGCCAAAAGATGCAGACAAATATATTGGTTCATACAAATGGATCAAAGTAGCGGAAGCAAAGTGTTCTGGCAGTGGCAAAAACAAAGCCCCTAGGGATTAGCATGCTGAATGAGTCTCTTTAACGCCGCTACCGTTTGGCTGGCGGCCTCCAGGGCTGCTTCTCGATCTCTGCGTGCCCTCTCCTCGTCGGCGGTCGCAGCACGCAGTTCGTCGATCCTGGCCTGTGCGCGCTCCCGCTCGACTTGAATTGTGACCATCTGTTGGCCCACCTCCGTCAGCTGTACCTAGGCGTCGATCAGTTGGGCCGACAGTTGCTCCACAAGCTCAGCACACGCTGCGACGAAGGCCTCCTTCTCTGCCGCCTTCCCTTCAAGGCGCCGGACTTCCTGCTCTGCCACGAGGAGCGCCCGCGTGCTCTCCGACATGTCCCGACTTTGTGCGACGTCGGCACGCCGGCGGCTCTCGCGCATCTTTTCGGCCATGAAATCACGGACCGTCAGATGGAGGCGTTGAGCATCAACTCCCCCGTCACACAGGAAGCGCAGCCAGGTTTGAAGCGATCCCATGCGCCCCAGCCACTCCGATGAGGGTCGCTTGAGGAAGCGCTGGATGCACTTCCACCCCCTGCGTCACGTTATCTGGCTCTCCTCGACCGCCTCCGCGTCCGAGTCGTCCATCTCCTCGGGGTCGGTAGGCCGGTAGGCAGGGAAGGCAGCCAGCAGGTCTGCTGCAGGGTCCGCCCCTGGGATGTCCTCATGGGGGATAGGTTTCCCAACATCTGGGTGACCTTCTTCTCTCGCCCCAGCAGCGTTGACACCCTCGTCAGCCCCCCTCCCTCCGATGTTAGCACCGCCGGCGTCCGCAGCCCCTTGATCAGCAGTTGATGGGTCCGGCTCGGTGTGGAAAGTCTGTTCCGGAGCGGGCAGCATGTCTGCCACCGGTCCACTCGTGGATGGCCCGGGTTCGACAGACCGACGAGCCTCCAGGGTTGAGATCACTGTGCAGGGCATGCCGTGGTTAGTCACAGATCGTCAATGGCAAGCACCAGCAGTAAAGTAAGGAGACTTACGGGAGTTCAGAGCGTCATCTTCCGCTATCCCGGCCGCCGCAGGAACAGTTGCAGCAGGGGACCCTTCCGCGCTTGTCAATTCAATGATGGGTGTCTGGCCCCCGCCTTGTCCTGCTGGCGCCTCTCCTACTCCCGTTGAGGACGCCTGACCAACATCCGTGCGCTCCTGAGAAAGGTGGAGAAATGGGTTAGAAGCTGCATAAGAGAATGGATGAAGCAGGTTGAGTAGGGATAGAAGCGGACCTCGAGGAGCTCAGTGACATCGACATTGTCAGAGCCGGCCACCTCGTCGGTCTCCCGCGGGCTCCCCTGATGGGACCTTCCCTCGGAGCCTTCATCCTCCCCTGTCTCCTCCTCTTCCTCGGAGTCGTTGCTACTGTCATCTTCCTCCGGCGGCATCTGTTCTGGAGCAGGCTCTAGACCGAGCATCACCTTCACCAGAAGGGATGGCTCCGCACGCTGACCACGTTGGCGCGCGTACTCGTCCATGGCCGTCAGATACACATACTGCCGGTTGAAGTCCACCCTGTCGGCAATCTGGAGGCGCCCGACCTCTGGCAGATGGATTCCTTCTCTGAGTATCTTTCGCCAGATGTCGTCGGTCCCCAGTGACTGCCGCAGGGTCATCCAGGCCGACCACAGCGCCTGGAAGACCGCATCGTGGGAGGGTTCGAGCAGACGCCTCACCTGCTTCCCGGGCCGCTCCCCGACCGCCGCATGTGCCCTCTCTCTGGGCGCTGAAGTCGTGGCGGCAGCTTGCGATGTGCCCGCCGCCGAAGTCCCTGCTCACGCCGGCTCCGCTGCTTGGCGCGCCTCCGTTCTCCCCCGTGTGGCGGCGCCTCGCCTCCTCCCTTGACGCCCGGTCTCCGCACGGGTGACCTCGAGCCGCCGAACTGGCTTCCGTAGAAGCCCCTCGGGGTACGCGATGGCCCAGTGTTCGGCGTACTCGGTTGCCAAGCCTGCGTCGACCCCGGTAGGAGGGAGAGTGATGACGTCGCCAGAGCCAAAGGCGACGAACATCAACCACATCTGGCGAAGGACGCCAGGGTTCGTCTCCTCCCGGACAGTAGTGAATACCCTCTTCGGCATCCGTTGAAGGCACCCGAACTGCCTGGTGAACCGGGTTGGCACGTAAGGCTCGCAGATCACCTTCCCGTCGATCCGAGCCACGAGCACCCCGCCCCGCATGTTCAGGAAGTACTCGTGCTGCTCCAGCGGACCCTGCCTGTTGTTGATCATTTGGCCAACGGGAGTGGGGAACGGGCTGAAGTTGAAATTGTCATGATTGCCAATCTGAATCCTCACGCCCTCCTCACTTAGGGTCATCAGAGCGACCCCCGCAATGTTCAGCAGGGAGGGTCGCAGGCTGTTGCCCGGAGGAATGATGGCGTTTGGAAACGTGTACCCACCAAGGTGAGCAGCCACCTAGCCGTAGAAGAATTGAAAGGGCCCACAGATCCTTCGTGGTGACCCCCCTCGCGAGATGCGTCCCAGGATGGTGTACAGCTTAGCCAACACCGGGACCCCGAGGTTGTATCTTTTATTGGCAGCCATGGCGCCCGCCATCGCCAGTGTCGCCGGGCGGACGCCCATCCTCGCGTCCCGCACTGGAAGAAGCCACCCACTCAGAAAGGCGGCCAGGAACGCCGCGTACCAGATATATGGTTCCCGGGCCTCGATGACGCGGTACCCCCATGAGCGGTAGTCGCCCGTCTCCAGGACCCGCCAGTACGACCCGTTCCGGCTCCTCTGAGCCGCGGTCGGGCACCGATTCCCCCTGCCTGGCATCTTGACCGCGGGGTCATGCTCCAAGAACTGGCTGAACCACTCCTTGTAGGCTATGTCCTTCTGGAAGTCCTTGACCCCGAGCCGCTCCGTAGCCAGGTCCAGCAGATGCCATGTCAGGATGGGAGTCCGTGACCTGTCGCCCCAGGTGTTCCTCGGAGGCAGGAACTCATCGTACTGGTAACCCTCCAGCGGGATACCTCCGATGCAGTGGATGTCCCAGAGACCGATGCCGACCTCCCCATGGTGAAGATGGAAGGTGTTGGTATCCGGGGACCAGCGGGTGAACAGCTCCGGCCCGATCTCGGACTGCTGGTAGAAGTGGAACTGCGACGTCCACACCGCCTCAAACAGGCCGATGTACCACAGCTCCTCCGCGAAGTGGTCACAGGTGTGGCGTACCCGGAACGCCCAGGCCCATTCACTGGTGAAATTGCCGCCAGACCGCAAGTCCCAGTCCTTCAGCCAGCCCTTGGTGTCGTCAGTGACACTCTGGCGATATGTGCTCGAGTAGAGGGCTGGAGAATTCTCCGCAGTAGGCTCACCCCCGACGATGGTTCGCGTCCTCGGGTTCAGGACATAGACGTCCAAGTGCCTGGTCTCCCTGGTAGGATGCCCATTGTTGGTGATGTTATAGCGGGGAAGCTCGTCCTCCCGAGTCACCCAGGTCCGTGGCGCATCAACCTCGAACCCTGGCACCAGAACCTCATCCAGGATGCCAAAGTTCCAGAGCGGCAGGTTGTCCGACAGCGGATATGTCTTCTGGGCCGGCGTCAGCAAGTCGAACAAGGATTGATTGTTGGAAACAATCTCCTTGGCTCCGTAAACCTTCTCGTTCGTCGCCATCTCAGCTCTGCGAGTGGCGGCATCCCCCTCATTTCCTTGATGCGCGACCATCTCAGAAGCTTCGGGAGTCGTGCGGGTTAAGGGACGAAGCGTGCGGAATCGGACGAGGCTGGTAGTGAAGTTTGAGAGTTGGCGCGCAATCCTAGTGGACAGCGCGCAATCGGGAAGTCCGTCGCGTAAAACCCTGGGTATTCGCGCAAAGACAGGACGAAATCCGGAAAGTTTTGCGCGACGAACGGGTGAATTCCGCGCCGGAAAGGGCAATTTCGCACACGAGAGCCCGAATGCTTATCGCGCGGAAGGCCAGTGTACGGTGCGGGGGACCCATGGCCCCTATTTATAGGCGAGGCCGGGTGTCCGCGCTGCGCGGAAGGCGCTTTGCGCGACCACACCGGCGAATTTCGCGCCCAATGCCCTTTTTTGCGCGCCACAGTCCCGCGCCACCCAGGACTTCGGCATTCCGGCGTCTCCCTCGGAACCCGATCGTTGCGACCTCTCGCCAATCAGATTCCAAGGGGGGGCTTTTGTAGACGCCGGAAAAGTCCGTTGTTCCCAAACCAAGCTCCGGATGCTGAAAGCGAGGTCATGTTTGGAGTCAGAAGCACGTTTCGGAGGGCCCGGAGGCCTTGCGCGGAATTTTAGAAGCCCACGCGCATAGTTGATGAGCCGCACGCAAACCTCCCGGGATGCGCGCAATGCGCTGGGCCGGCGCGCAATTTTGCGCGCCAGCGGCCCGCGCGACTCCCTTGCGCGCCGGGCCCGATTCTGCGCCCACGAAGAGAATTCCGCGTTCGCAAACCGGATTCCGCGCCAGGGGTTGCCTATAAATATGAGGCGACCCCCGACGTTTTAAAGGTTGCCGGAATTCGAAAGGTCTCTCGTGCGCGCAATTCAACCCCTTCTGCGCGCAATGCCGAACTCCAGGTAACCTCTCTTCTTTCGCGCAAGAAAGCCTCGGGGTTCGCCTTCGCGCGCAATCCCTTTGGCTCCTTTCATTTAAATAACTTTTCACCTAAGGGCCTTCGCGCGCAAAAGAAGTTTCTTGCGCGCAATTGCCCCCCGGGTGCGCGCAATCCAGCCCGATTGCGCGCACCCCCCTTTTTTCAAGTGGCCATTCATTAAAGAATGAGCCGTTGCCCCCACGTGCTATCCGAAGCCCGGTGCACGCAATCTCCATCATCCGCGCGCAAAGCGCTGGCTCAATTAACCGACAGCCCGCCCATTTGCGCGCCGACCCGCGGTATTGCGCGCCAAGCTCCACTTTTGCGCGCAATCCGCCAGGGTCGCCCCCTTTGACCCCCTGAGGGTATCCGCCTGCGTGGCGCCCGATGATCCTCATCGCGGGTGCTCGTACCGTACGTTGCCTTCCCGCGCGGCCCTCCAGGCTCGCGCGAAGTGACACGGACCCATCAGCGGCAAATCATTCGTCCCGCATGACGTTAAACTGAATTCGTCCCGCACGATGTTAAACTGCATTCGTCCGCGCGACAAGACGTTAAACTGCCAAGCACCTTCGTCCTCAACACACGACGTTAAACTGTACTTCGTCCGGCAAGACGTTAAACCGTCCGCTTCACCCGATCCCGTGCCTCGCACGCAGGGTCCCCCTCCCGGTTTGGATGTGGCCCCCACCCGCTCGTCTCTGCAGGGATGTCGGGATTGGAGTGGCCTTCGCCCCCGGGGGTAGAGTGTTACCGAATGAACTACGTGGACTTTGATCCCTGTCTCCTAAACAGGGTACGTAGGAAGCCTCTCTGAGGTTCAAGCCCACCACCTGGTCGTCCCGGTCGTATTCACGTCGGTTCGTCCATCAGTGGACCCCTCCTGGGTTCACGCTTTCGTCGATTCACCTATGAATCTGCCCCTGTGGGAGACTGCACGTGTGTATCTCCATTGTGCTTCCCCACTGCCCCTTCTTCTATTTGCGTCCAGCATGACGTGAAACTGTGATCTACCCGGTCGTTCCATCCCCCTCTGTGCGAGGTGGTTCGGTTCAATCCTCCACCCGGCAGCCTCGACCTCCTTGTGAGTCGGCTTGCCAACGTCCAGCATGACGTGAAACTGTGATCCACCCGGCCGTTCCATTCCCCTCTGTGCGAGGTGGTTCGGTTCAATCCTCCGCCCGGCAGCCTCGATCTCCTCATGAGTCGGCTCGCCAACGTCCAGCATGACGTTAAACTGTATATCCGAACTACGCTGACTTTGATCCGCGCTAACGTGCGGTACGTAGGAAGCCCCTACGGGGTCCAAGCTCTTCACTCCATCATCCACCCTGATCCTTACCCGGGCCGCCATATCCCTGTGGGTTCATGCCACTTCACTCCACTCCACTTCACTCGGGAAGCCGCCCATGTGCTGGCCCCAGCGTCGGAGGTTCCCCGCAAGGGGGTTCTGTCACCTGATCCACTCCTTGTGTTGATCAGTCCGATGTCGTCCCCGCTGGACGTTAAACTCACGGCATACCCCGTGTTAAACATGGGAAGCTGAGGAAAACCTCAGGTGACGCAGTTCCCCGCACCCAGTGCGGGATGCCTCAGGCCATCATGCCTTCGAGAAGCCCAATTAGGGACGGAAGACAGATATGCAGAGCCGCAGTGTTAAGACACGCCCCCAACACCCAGATCCACCCGGTCTCCTCACCGCAGGTTGCTACCCCGACCAGACTCCTTGGAGCGTCCGGGCGGAAGCAGCGTAATTAACCGGTGTCCATGAAGATATGGCGCCGAGAACGAGATTCACGAGCATGTCTTAAATCTATGAGGGAGACCCGGATTAGGCGACGAGTTCCGAGGAGACGTCCAAGGAAGGAAGAGCCGACATCCCATCATCCCGGTTTCGATCAAGGAGCAGACGCCCCTGAATAAGGGACGGATGCCGCCCGCCTTTGTAAAGCGGGACTGCGGGACCACAAGCCGCGCGCGCCCATCCCCTCGGGTCGACGGGTGCACGCGCGAACGCGTCCTGGCGGAAGAGCGCCGGAACAAAAACCCGACGCACATCCACACCGAAACAAACGCTACTTTCATTTCTATTTCATACATTAATGGAAAGAAATAATAATGATATAAAGGTATATTATAATCCCAGTATAACATCATATATAATAAATTTAAATCCATCCTTTATACATCCCACATATGGTATTAACGAATCAAATCACCTTGAGAGGGCGGTAGTCCGCACTTCCTAAAATGAAGATATCGTGTTTACCAATAATGGAAACCATAAAGGTATGACGTAAATGAAAAATACAGAATCTTAAGGAAAACATAAAAATATTATATATCATATATAAATATAGTGACATCTTAATGGACACCTTTGAAGGTGTTACATGAGTGTTGAACAATCATCATTTCATGAGGCAGAAATTTGCCATCCACAGAAACAATATGTTCTTTAACCATTAGATGTAGTTTTGTATAGGTGTATCTCGAATACTTCTTATAAAAAAATCCAAGTATATTGAGGATACTGGTGTTGTTACAAAATAAAATAATCAAATTAGTTTAGGGGGTTGGAGAAGCAAAATAAAACATAAGAACACAAGAGAAGACACTGCCTTTAAAACGGGTAACTCTTTTTTATTTGAGCTCAAAGGCTTCCTTGGGAAGACTTATACCCAAAATGAGGCTTCTAGGAGTAAGATAGGTATGTGGAGAGACAAAATGGGTAGGGTTTGGCCGAGCCAAAGGCTTGAGAGGTGTGGGTAAGGTTGTAGAGGTGGGGGCCTTTTATGAGAGGAGAGTAGGGGCACTCTTGGAAAGTTATAAAAGTTGACTTTATTATAAAATGATTTTCGGATTTTAAGGGTCCCAAAATTATATATTTCGAGGATAATGTGATAAGAGTTATAAATCCACCCATCCAATAGGTTTTTTACAAGTTTAGGTCTAGGATTTTTCATTATCCATTTATTTTATTTAAATCGTTAAATAATGAGGTAATCACTGCATCATCATGGTGTCATAAATAATTTAATTTATTTGATTTCTAAAAATTATCAAAAAAATATCCTGATATATGAAATATTTTTATATTTATAATAAATATTTATAGTCAAAAATATGACTTGTATAACCCCATTTAAAAATTGTTTTAGTAAAACATCTCATGTTTGTGACATTTTTATCATAACATTAAATAAAAAGTTATTAATGTCATTTTCCTACCAATGTAGCTCCATTGGGTCCCCAAGTCGACCCATGGATTTTCTTGGTCGGACATGACACATCCAATAAGGGTAGGACATGTGTATAGGTCATTTCATATTATTAATACATTATTTTTACCTTAAACTAAACTAATTACCTCTAATCGTGATTAAAAACATAAAAGTTACTATTCACCAAAAAATTATTTTAATCCCATTGAACCACATTTTACTTCCTAATTAAAACCATGTTTGTCAGATTTTTGAAATTCAAAAAACAGAGGTGGTAAAATTTCATTTAAACGAAAAATCAGTTTTTTAAGTACCACTTAGTGGTTTTACTATTCATCAAAAGTTTATGTTTTTCGGAAAAATACCAAAACATCACCTTAGGCTATATTTGATATTCCAAATTCAAAAATGATGTTAATTTTAAAAAATTCAAAACATATAAGTTACATTAATTAATTTAATAATTAGTTCCCACTATTGACACTAGTTTAAGTCGAATTTCAAAGTAAAATTAATTCCAAAAACCACTATTGGATTAAATGGTAAAAATATATTCTAATTTAACTTTAAAACCAATTAAAAGTATAACCTAATCATATAAACAAATTTTATTAAAAAGTGGTTTTGATTTAAAATACAACATTTTTCACTATTCATTAAAAAATAAAATTTATCGGAAAAATACCAAAAAATTACACAAAGTAAATTTTGATGTCCCGATTCTAAAGAAAAATTTTATTTGGTCCAATAGAATGTATAAGAGTGACCAAAACTATATTTAATGACGATTCTCTATCAAAACGCGATAAGTGGACCTTTAGTGAAAATTATAGTATATATGCCTGAAATTTAATTCTTTTTCGTATTAAGCCATTATCATTTATTGGATAAGTGTAAAAACATTAAAAAAACATATATAATCATATTTTATTTATTTATATTCATTCCCGCCAATACAACGACTACAGGTTTACTACCATTTAAAATAATATTATTTTATTACTAGTGTGCTACATAATATTTCAAAGAATCTCTTTGTTGCATATCAGGTATGCTATCGAACATAGAAACTCCTTTATAGTAAAATTAATATTTAATTCGAAAATATTAATAAATATGAAAATGTTTTATTCTATATTTACTTGGGATGTAACGATATATATTGGAATTAATGAAGAAACCCATTTTTTATGTCAAAGACCGTCTTCGACTTGAATTTTGTGTCATTATTGAAGTAATTCCAGGGATGTTTTTTGATGATGGTGATTATGGAATTGACACAATCTATAATTCCAATAGAAATGATCCATTTATTACATTTGATGACTCAAATAGCTCAATTGTTAGAGTTGATTGTGAATCTGATGTTTTGGTTGGAAATATGAAGAATCATCCATCCATGTTCTCAATTATTTTTGTTTCACTTGACATGGGTTGTTAAGGTTGTTATTACACAAATTCATTTAATATTTATTACAAATATGATGTATCCAACTTGACTGTTATGTGAATTTTCAATGTTTATTGGTTGTAATTTTATTTGAATCTGGTAGATATATTTTCTTTGTTCATATTTGTATTCCATATTATCAATCTATATTCTGGGTTTAATCATTCAAAATATATAGACTAGTGACACATAGTAAATAACCATCCTAATAAAAATTAAATTTTTTTTTACATCTTGCATGATTTATTGAATTCATTATGTATCCATTCAAGATTTTATAAAATGATGGATTATTAAATTATCCACGAATCCCCCAATTCCTTCTCATATATTCAAGCTCAAATGTAGGAAATGCAGTCCCATTGGACACCCACCAACACCGCCAGAACACTCCTCCCACACTCCTGGACACCCCAACCCCCTGGACTCCCCCACAAACCCTTGCACACCCCCACCACCTTGGACAATCCCCCTGTAATGCTCCCCCAACCCACCATACACCCCCTTCGCCCTCGAACAGCCCCCACCCCCTGGACATCCCCCCTAGAAACCAACCCACCCCTAGACACCCCCTGGACAACCCCACCTCCCCCGACAGCGCCCACCCCCCAACACCCACTACCCCCTTGGACACCCCCAACCCCATGGACAGCCCCTCCATTTCCCCTAGACACCACCACAGACCCTAGACACCCTCACGCCTAGGCACCCCCACCCCCATGGAAAACACCACCCCCTGGAAACCACCCTTCCCCCTTGGTCAACCCCTAACCCCCTGGAAAGCCCCCAACCCCAGGAAAACCCACTCCACCCCACCCCTGGGCACCACCCCAACCACTAGAAACCCCCCAACCCTGGACACTCCCCTCGACACCCCTCCACCCGTAGACCCCTCTAACCCCATGGACAAACCCCAACCCCCTTGGAAGCCCCTATATCCCCCCCTGAACCCCACCCCACCCATGGACACCTCACCCTTGTAGACCCCCACCACAATGGACCTCCCCCACCCCTAGACATCCGCCCCCACACCCGCACCCCGAAACACCCCCAGACAGCCCCTTCCCCCTTTGACAACCTCCAACCCCCTTGAAAACCCCCACCCCTTGGACACCACCCCACCCCATGGACACCCCAACCCCCTTGGACAGCACCTACCCACCCTGAACACCACCCCACCCATGGGACCCCGACCCCCCGGACACCCCTACCACCTTCGACATCCCCACACCATCATGGATAGCATCCCAACCCACCTGGACACCCCATACCATCTAGACAGGCCCCCCAACCCCTGGACATCCCCCCCTCCCTGGACACAATCCCACCGTCGGACACCCCCACCACCCCGGGACATCCCCACCCCTAGATAGCCCCCACCCCCAGACTTTGCTACACCCTTGGAAACCCCCCAAAACCCCTGGACAGCCTCTCCATCCCATGAGAGAACCACCCCACCCACTGGACATCCCCCACCACCCCATGGAAACCCCCACCCCATGGACAACAACCACCCCTGGATAGCCCCCACCCCACCCCGAGGACACCCCCTACCCCCTTGGGCATCCCATAACCCCATAGATAGCCCCTCCACCCCCTTGGACACCACCCCACCCCTAGACCCCCCAAGCATTGCCACCCCCATATATAACCCCCTTAACCCCCGAACCCCCACCCCTCAGACACCGCCTACCCCCTTGGACAAAGAACCCAACCCCCCCACCCTCCCCAGACACCCCCACAACTCTGAACACCACCCCACCCACTAGACACCCCCACCCCCATGGACAGCCCCCCCTAAGGACAGCCCCCCCCCCCACCCTTGGACTCCGTTTCCCAACCTCCCGAACACCCCGCCCCCCACCCTGTATAGCCCCTGTGGACACCCCCATCCCCTCAGACCCCCTTACACACCCCTACCCTTGGACAGTCCCCCAACTGCTTGGACACCCCAACCCCCATGGACATCCACCCCCCCCCCCCACCCTCATCTACAACCCCCTCCCCCTGGACACTCCAACCCCATTGGAAAACCCCCCAATCTCCAGGGTAGCCACCACCCCATGTCATATTACCCCTTACTATGACATAGTATACCACATTATCCAAAAATTTAAATCTCATCTGAATTATAAATTCAATTCTATATGTGTGATAGAGTGTTTAAGATTGTATGTATTCAATTCAGATTTCTGAATTGCATAGGGTAATTGACTTCTGAATTCTGAATAGGATTTGGTATGTGTTATTTGTTAATTTACATATTAATTGTGAATTATGAATTTTGTATGTGTGTAATTATATACAGAATTGGAGGTATTTATAATTATGTGATGTATGAATCCTGTATAAATTCACACAGAAATATGCATGTATTCTGCCGGAATTGAGAATTCTGTATGGATTCTGCATAAGGGGAGGCAGACCTACTGGTGGAAGTGCTGTAGGTGCATAGGGGGGGAGGCATGCTTCTTGATAGTGTATAAATCCTAGTCCAACAATTGTCAACTGTGGCATATGTGTCTAAACAGAACATATACCAACAATTTCATGTAAATAATTGGAAAAAGTATATTCCAATGGTTTACAAACTGTTGGTATAGAACTTTTTACATGACTTTCGCCAATGTTTTCTGGAGAACTGCTTCTAACAGTCTACACCAAAGGTTTGAAATCCATTTGTTTAGACATGATGTTTGATATTTCCAAAAAATTTAAACCGTTGGAAAGTATTTATACCAACAGTTGCATGAAACTATAGGATAATAATCTATTTTCCTACAATATGTGTACGACACCACACCCAACAGTTTGGAAAACTATTGGAATAGTTTATACCAATGATTTTCTATCCATTAAATACATTTTAAAACTATTGGTAAAGGATATGTTTTTAGTATTAAAAATTCCCTCATTATATGATTAGTTACTAATATTCTATGTGATTATTCGACAAGTAAAATATCTATGGTTATCTATTTTTCTCATGTGATTATAAATAAGGAGCAATTATATTGGCTTCTATTACTACCATATTATACTCATGATATTTATTTAATGGACTTTGTATTTGTTTATTCATATTGCCTTAAATTATTCTCTTATTTTTCATAGTTTCTTCTATATTCTAACCCTTACTCATCATTTGATATCAACAGTTTATTATGTTTTATTTTTAACAGGATTCAATGAGGTGTTTTGATTTTCATATACTAGGTTACAATAAGATGATTAATGGAATCCATAAAGAAATTGTTTTTTGTATTTTGTCAATCAGATTGTAGTTTGAATTTCATGTATGTAGTCTTTCTTCCAAAACTACAAAACTAATTGGTCCCTTGGGATTTGAGTAGTTGTAATCGTTCCAATGTAACAAAATAACGCGCATGCTCTGAGCATCTATGGTTAAGATGTTATTAAACATGATCAATTAGATATATACCATGTGATATAAAAGGAGGAATAATACAACATATATTGGGTTTTTATTGTGATTACTATAGTGTATTTAGTAAATTAAATAATGTACCAATTCTAATAATTTTGTAAAAATGATAATTTATGGGTATGATTGACTAGAATTTTTGTCAAGTTCTATGATATATTAGACACATAAGAAATTATATATATAGGAATTATTTTGGGATGAAATTGATAAAGTCAATATATTAAACGAATCTATGTAATTAATTATTTAAAATAGTAATCAGGGATTAGTAGAGGGGTCTCTGTTTAAAAGTTTTATTATTTATAGAAGGGATATTTTAGAGTTTTTGTATTGTCAATTATGCTAAAAATAACATAGAAAATTGTTTTAATAGATACATAACACATTATATTATTATAAAAACCATGAATAATGGATTTATTAACTATTTGTAATGGGAGATTCTTATTGAACAAAAAATTTTAAATGAAGAAAAGCAATAGAAAATACCAAAACTATGGATAAAAATTATATACATGATGCAGAACCACTTTTAATAATTACATATAGATATGTTTTCTATTATTTTAGAGTTTCCATATATTTCTAAAAGGATCCATGGAATATCAATATAAAAACATTTTTTCTTAATTAAAAATTGAATTCATTCACGGAAACACATGTGAGATCACAAAAAAAAAGAGCCCACAATTATTCATCAGGAATTTTAATGAATAATAGATATTGGGATAACACTCAAATTATACTTCATGATTTTATTTTATATTTAAGCAGTGTAGATTTATTATTTAATATATGATTTTACTTTTTTTAATGAACATATATAGGGGGAACACCATCAAATTAAATATACTCTTGTATAAAAGAATACAATTTTTAATTTAATATAATTATTGTTCATTCTTTTTAATGTGTTTGAGTAGGGTATATGAAATGAATATCCGGGTATTATTGTAATTTTCATGGGTTTATGTGGTATGAATATAGGATATATTTACAATCTCTATAAGCTATGTATTTACAATCATCCAAAGGATTTGGGTTAGATTTCCTACCATATATTTGAATTTAAAGGGGTATTACCATATCAAATATACTTACACCTTCATTATGAACCTCAGATTACTTATATTTAAAATAAATGGATTGGATAACGACCCATGAAGATGGACACACAAGTTTAGGTAGTGTTTAGATAAGAGAGCATAAAAATTTATTATGAACCATGATCAATCATTCTAAATACGAAAATGAATTATTACAATTCAATCCTATAAAAATTAAATGCAATTAGATAAAATTTTATATGGTGGATCAATAAAACTGAATTCAAAAATATGGTTTCAATGATGGTATATATCATAATGGGAAGATTGTGTAACTTCAGGTGATATCACCATTTTATATTTATGTCATCTAAAATAACATATCATGATAACAATGAATTTATCAAATTTTTCCAAGATTGTAAGACATGTTGAGAAGGGAATGTTTTTCAAGGAATGGTTATTCATCTAAAAATATATGAGACATATTATTTCATATCATACAACTTTTTTATACATTCTTATTTGTTTAGTAAGATAAGAATAAACTTTTACACCAGACGCCACTTGGTGGTCAACAATCCATTGGATTTTATATCAATTTTCAAAATGTTTTGATGTTTAATATAAAATAATGTAGTAAATGAATATCAGTGTTACATAATATATTCTATGTAGTTCCTTATATTTTATAGGATAATAGTATATATAAAACTAATTAATGTTGTTTTTTGTTGAAAAAAAACAGATCAAATGGTTTTTGGAATTTATTTTCATACAATATTAGCCATGTATGCGTCATGAATTATGGTCATTGTACTTCATTCAAGATAATTTAATTTACATAAATTTAAAACATATATTAAAACAGGAATATTAATAAAAACTCATGGGAAAACGTCATAATTTGTTATATATGCTAACATTAAATAATTTTTATGTTCATCCTTTATCGATTGAAATAGATGAATCATTGTTTATTGATAAAATGTCTATAATAAATTAATATTATTTATAAATATGATAAAAATAATGGTAATATTTGTGATAGATCAGATTCTATGTTGAACAACATTAGGGATGAGGTTATGAACATGAATTCACTTTTTCATACTAAATTGACTCTAATAGCTTACTGTAAGTTTATTTTCATAGTATTTTAATGAAAACCTTACAAAATTTATGAAAATATGTTATCAATAAATTTTTATGTCGAAATTAAGGGATAAATTAATATGAAAAACTCTTGGGTGAATAGTATATGATGAATAACATTAAATGAAATTATTATAATATTATAACATATATATTGAA
Organism: Viscum album; assembly: GCA_963277665.1. Taxonomy (NCBI): domain Eukaryota; kingdom Viridiplantae; phylum Streptophyta; class Magnoliopsida; order Santalales; family Viscaceae; genus Viscum; species Viscum album. Next base: position 2,093,860,005 of record OY728142.1, read on the forward strand.
AATTAAAAAATATATTGAACTATTTTCAAGATAAATAATGATTCCCAGAGCTCTGGGAATATTCCCTTATATTTCAAAACAATTTCTCAAAAACAGTAAATTTTGGACGTTATAAGAAATTATTTGACTTACTTTGAGCTCCCAATTTTATATATTTCAACACGAAATATATTTTATAATTTTATATGATGTTTTATATATTTATTCATTAGGACCACATGATTTGATAGATGATGTGATAGTTCTATAGGTTTATACAACACATACTATATAATATCATTTAGTTTAATATTATAATGTTATGACCAATGTGTAAATTATAGTTTATGGTATTAGTGTTTGGATAAAAGTTTCACTAATTTTTTATGTTCATATTTGAAGGATTAAATTATAACACCTAGATTATAATTATAAATTTAAATCCAAATTGAGGCCACATTCCTAGATTTGGATTATCAAAAATGACGTGAATTTTGAGAATAAATATATTGTAAATAACCTATGTGTTGAAATTTGTGCAAACACAATGTCATTTTTCACTCAAAGAGGATTGACTACATTGTGGTTGTCAATGTTTATGTTTATATATCATTTATATAAATTTTATATTGTTTATTATAAATTATCTTTATGTAATTAAAATTTAATCGTCAATCACATAAGAAGTGATGAATGTGACCCATAATTGATAATACTCCATTAAATTATATGCTACATGACTAAGGGTTTTTTAACATCAATGACGATAGAATTAGTAAAAATTTGCAAAATTAATTACTCGATATGATAGAGAGTGATGATCCTGGAATCTACCCATTACCAGTGAAAATGAGATTAGTATAACAACACATTACAGAGAATCACGTCATACTCTTGGATATATATTGAAAACCTGAAATGTTGTTTTTGAACACAGTTAAGGATGATCAAAATTATTGGAATTAAATTGAAAATGAATGTATGATTTAAAATATCATGACTTTTAATCACTATGGAAAAATAAACATATAATTAATGTTTACAAAATTCTAAACTTATTTAAGGATATTTTGGTTTCACATTATATAATGTAGAAGAATAAATCAATCCACAAATAGTTCTTATAAAGAACTCAAGTCTGTTATTTATTATTGAAGACATCCCAATGTGATATAAATCCCACAGCAATGTTATATGAGTGGTGTGTACCTATAGAGATTTATATCTTCCGTATGAGGAATATGGGTTTAGGGTTCCACCTCGATGTCTTGAGATGAGGATTGGGATTATCTTTAATTAAAGGCCACATTATAAGGACTAGTGAATAAAAAATGAATTCTATATATTTCACCCACAATAATAAATTGCAAGAACATCTACATCTAGTAATAATATATTCCTCATGATTAGGGTTTCATAGTTTGTAGTCATTGGTAAAGATATTGGAAGATGTTTCTGAATGACTTTTGATGAGTAAAACATGATACAAATTTATTTCGTGGAAAAAAATTATTTATTGATATAGAGTTCCATGTAATTTAGCAAAGATAATTATATCCTTCATTTTAGTGTCTCATAACATCGTTTTAGGTAACATATGCAAGAGATCATAATGTTCATAAGGGTGTGATTTGGACTTTCTTAAGAAATTTAATTAAAATTTAAATGTTATGATAATTAATAGTGGATAGAAATAGAGATATGAATTTATATAGTAGTTTGTAATTTTTTTTCATACATCTACCCTTGACACAATCAATGTGAGAGTATAGCTACCATTATAATATTTGGAGTGAATTTTCAATAGAGTAACAATGTCAATACAACTACCTTTTTGGCCCATGTAGGATAAACCCTAATACTAACTTTCCACACATTGTGTCGAATTTATGAATGTACCTTTAAATGTAGGGGAAGAAAAAAAACCCTTCATTTTAACTAATACATGGGACAACCAATTCCCTTGGCTTTTTTTATCAATTTAATTCTCTAAAATACCTTTTAATGGCATTTATTCAAGGATTGATGTAAATTTTACCCTTAAATTTATTTAATTTTTATAAATAGTATATATTATATTATGTGTTAATATATATAGATATTATGTAATTTATTATTAAAATTTCTAAAATGAAGTAATTAAATATATTTTAATCTATTATTAAACATTTAGATTAAATTCTTTCCTCAAAATGATTATGCCTTTTTAGAGAATTAATTGCTACTTTTGGATAAGTTTAGTTTAAAAATGTATTTACACATATTTCCTTTTTTCCCATATAATTTACATATTTTTGGAAGGTATTGAATAATCTATAAGAAAATCATTATAAAAATATTATCATCCTTCCAAAATGTCCAGATTCATAGTAATAATATCAATAAATTTTATGGATACCTTAACAGAAGTATATTAGATTTTGATCCTATTTATAAATAATCCCAGATGCCATTCATGTACACCAAGAGTATTTTAGACTCATACACATTATTTTGTATGATTTAAGGTTGAATTAGTTTTGAAAATATTTCTATCTTTGCAGATTCAATAAATATAGATGCATTGGCATCACACACCCTTTAGAAAATGTTAAATTTGAACAATATTTTCATCTAGTTCAGTGTAATGATTGAAATAAATTCATATGAAATGTATAAAAATTTAAAGAAAAACCAAGAATGGTGAAAATTATTATAAAAAATTACTATGATAGGACCAATAAATTTTGATCTATATCTGAAATGACTTTATTTACACTAATAAACCATCAATAAATGAATCCTAGTTTTGTTATAAAAAAATCAAGATATTTTAATATATGATCCCAAAAGAATAAAAATAGTAAGAAAGAAAATTTTATGAGAGATTGAATAATGTGTAATTGAAATGGATGAACTATAATTCATAGGAAATTTCCAAATTTATTGCTAAATATAATTGATAAAAATTTATCTATAAAGTTTTATAAAATAAAATGGGTGATTGTTGTGTTGGATGTCCTTAAATAGAATTGAAAACACTTATTGTATACAAAAAATGGGTCAGTTAATGCCTCTGATAATTGGATGGCCATAAATAGAATTGAAAACACTAAATGTAAAGAAAAAATATGTGAGTTAATGCCTCAAAAAATTGGATGGACTTAATGGAAAATTAACCTTTATTTAATCCCTTAATAGTAGCCCTCCTTAAGTATAAATATCCAACCCCTCCTCTCAAGATACCATATCCAATACAATTATCACTCATAATATACCTACCAATGAGTTTATTCCTTTTATATAACATTATTATTATATATTTTTTTTTTATTTTGATGGTTTATCTCAATGTTGTCAACATCAAGAGTAGTAACAGTTTCCCCATTCATGCCCTCAAATTATAAAATGAAATATATTTATTATATTATATTTTATGATTCATTTTAATATATATAAATCCTTTTAATTACATGTTTTTTACATCCATTTGAATTAATAAAAATGTGATATTCCTTACTCTCTATAATTATACCCTTCTATAGGCCATTGTAGTGATAAAATTTTCATGTATCCAAAAATTCATCATAAAATGTTTGTGATGCAATGGGTGTGTGTTTTTCCCAATCAAATTAATCCTCAACTTGATACTATATGTGGGTTTACATCAATCATATTTAAACCATAGTAAAATAACCCTGAAATGGTGCATTAGTATTTAAATTGGTCTCTACCTAGTGAATTACAACAGACCTTGCTGCATACCTAGTTTGAAAATCTTCAAGGATATGCTTCGATGATCTATATACTGCTGACATAACATTATAGAGGACATAGCTGTCATTATATTTGTCTCATACTTTATTAAGTTCATATATCATTTTAGATTATTATATTTTTGGAAAATAATTTTACAAAATGTAATTTTTTTCCTATATTGAAATATCTAGTACAAAATACCTCATTCAGATATTTTTCAATATATATATATATGGCTTTCTTACCATAGAAAATAAACCAAGTAAGTCACACCAGAAGATTTTATAAGAAGAATAGTTGGTTCAAACTAATGTGTAACATGAAACATTGAGAATTCACATTAAATTAACACACTGATACCTTACAATATATTTCTTTTCCAATAAATTTAATCTCTTTGATAGCTTGAGATATATGTAAGACCTTGTCTAAATTAAACAAAATACACTATTAAAATATTATTAGTTAAAATATAAACATTTTAACCATGATTTTAGGTTTATTGATATAAGTGGGACTTAATAATTTAGGAATATATAAGTTTTACATGTATTTATTTGATATATATTTAATATATATCATTTAAAAAATCATTTTAAAGAAAAAGAAATGTTTTATGAATAATTTGATTTTCCTATAAAGTGGTTTAACCAGGCATTGTAAAAATAATTTAAATTTAATATTTCACTCTTTAAGGAAATTTATTTTTTTAAATGAAATTAATTCTCCAAATTATCATATAAAAATTATCTTATATGAATTTTTAGTATTTTTCTAAACCGTTTTATTTTTCTGTGCATAATAAAAAATACTATTTTTTTAAAATTTCATTTTTGTTTAAATAATTTAAAATATTTATTTATATTTTCAATTTTATTTATTTCAAATATGTTTCAATTAAATATAATTTTATCAAATTAATTCATTGAAATCAATTTCATATTTTATTTTGATTTTAAATCCTTATATCCTTATAAAACTTTTCACATTAAAAACCATCTTTTTCATCACATCTATTGGTATAATTTTATATTTGATTTTAAAAATTCTAAGAAAGAAATTTGGAAAATGTTAACATATTTTGAATAATAATAATTTACATTTAAATAATTTCTACAAAAATTTTATACATTATATATTGGGAAATCATTAAATATTAATTACCGCGGTTATGTTAAAAATATGTTTATCAGGGGTTGATCAAAAAATCATAGGGGGAAGTGACAAAAAAATTATCCACAAAAAATTTTATGGATATTTGTAAACTGTATATAAATTTATGGTCTATTATATATATGTTGTATCCCCTATTAATGTTATAAATGTGAGTGTAATTGATTCTTTTCAAAAAAAACTTTTTTTACCCCCACCCCCTATTATAAAATACCACAAACACTCTTCACCTATTTACACATCCATTGATATTTATTAAGCCCAGACCTACTAAAATAACTTAATTACTCTACTCCAAACATCCTATACCCCATATTCTAATCATCAAACAATCCTACCAAGGAATTGGGAGAAAACCTAAAGAATATTTTGGAAGAATATGTAACCTTCTATAACGAGAATGTTTATTTTGTTTATTCTATACACCACCTTAAAATTTTATTAAAAAATGATTTTATAATGACCTCAAAATAATAAATATAAATATTTTTTATATAGTTACTTTAATTTATTATATACATATCCTCTTCAAAAATATGGGAAATAAAACTATCGATCTTGTGTACGGTGGATTCCACCTAACAAACCCATGTAACTAATTTTACATCACTGCAATTCAAGCCCAAATATATTGTTTTATTTAACTAATTTATATTATATTTATGATATTATCATTTTTATGGTATTTTAATATCACATATTTTTTGTTTATTTAATTTCTATTTAAAATATGATAATGTTGCGTCTATGTTTGGAAGATTATCGCCTCACCAATCGATGTTCTTCTTTTTTCACATGAGAATAAAATAAAATGCAATATAGATAAATATAATGATTATATCTGAAAAATATGAAGTTATATTGATTCTAAAAAATTAACATATCACCCAGTTCATTTCCTTTTCACCCATTATGGAAATAATAACATCGCTCATGAATATGTATAATCTACCATCTTCATAGAGAAATGTGATCTGTTATCCATCAAAAAAATTTCAATAGTGATAAAAAAATCACATAATGAAAAAATTAAATTTATAACAGTAATATAATTTTGGAGATGACGTATTTTTCCAATATACATTAAAAATCCCTATCATGAAAAAATAATATTATAAAATAAATAATTTTATACCTGAAACAATGAATGTAATGCATGATCATTAAAAAAACGGGTGATAAATTATTATAAGATGATAAAATATGATATTTTCAATATGAAAATTGTTTTCAAATAAGTTAATAACAATATTGAAACAATTTTATTTTAGGATAATGTAGTTCAACCCAATGGGAGAGTTAGTTATGTTACTTTCTCTGAATTTCCATTTATTAAGGCATATTGTAATTTTATGCATGTAATTTCGATTATATGGTGTATATACAACAAAATTTTCATGTTAAATCATAAATAATTAATAATTATTTAAATTTTATGTTTTAATTTTAATTATTTATTTCATGGGAAATTCACATGAGAATTATCTAGTGGTATGTAATTTTATAACTCAATTTATTTTCAAAGGGTTATATTACTTATTAATTATCATTAACATTTTATAATTACGTGTCTAATGAATAATGGAAATTTAATGTTTTATTTCTAATTATTTTATTTATATTTTTATTTCATTCACCTGATTGATTCATTGAAAAAATTATCACATCAATGTTATGATATACTTAATGTTTTATTTCACATTTTAATTAAAATCAGGATTATTAATACATGATTTTATATTTAAGGAAATTATTGGATAAATATCTAAAAAACCCCTTTTATTCCATATACTATACATATTCATGAATTTATCATGTATTGGTACCGATTTTTCCTTTGATTGGAACTTAAAATTAATGATAAATTGTTATTAATGAAATGTGACTTTATTTCTATCTTCGGTCGAGAATATTTTCTTCAAAATACATGATATCTTAAAATGATTTAGAAAAATGTTTTTAAAAATTTAAAAATGATATATTAAATAAATATATACCCATTTATAAATTTTACAATAATAAATTTAATGGAGTATTCTTGTCATTTACAATACATGTTCCTTTTAAAATTTATTGAAAAAGTGGAAGGAATCATTATTTTAATAGTTATGTAATGAAAAAAATTTCCAACCATCATGAGGACTTACTGTTTTATAGAATATTTTAAAATATTTAAAGCATAATTAATAAGTAAAATGTTTTCAATTACTTCGGAACCATTAGTTTAAAAATTAAATTTCCATGATTAAAAGTATATTATTAATAAAATGATTTTAAATATATATTTATGGTATTTCTATTTATAAAATTAAAAATTAATTATTTTAATTGTCCATAACATTTAATAATTTATGTTGATGCTGTCATTATTCATTATAAGGATTATTTTCTAACATTTTTACCTGGGAAATTATTTAAATTGACTTTCAATAATCAATTGTTAGTCAATAACATTATCGTGAAAATTTATCATTCCTATGATTATTGGAAATTAAATTCTCCATAGAAATCTATAACATTTATCATGGATATGTTAATTTATTAAATCATATTATACTTTTACTTATAGTTTTATAAATTAAAATCTATTTTTGGGAAATATTGTGAATACTTATCCACTACATTGTACATATATTTTATGATAAGGAAAATTATTCAGGAATTAAATCAATTAATCAATATATGGTGAATGCATTGAACATTCAATGATAGACGAGGCCAATAGTTATATGGCCCCTTAATTCATTGATAATCTCTAGAGGTGAATAATTATCTATGTATTTAATGGGGTTTTAAGTAATTTTATAATCGTTCTTGTTAATGGACTTCATATTAGAGGTATCTTGGTCACTATGATCATAACATCCACTAATTAAGAATTTCCATCATTTAGAATTTATTTATTATTATCCATGAAATTTTCACAATCATACTATATCGGGATGAATTTCATTGTTATTTATTAATTAAATGGCATTCCTTTTCTATTATTTACCATTCTATGTTGATTATTCCTTATCTATTACAAAATTCGTTTAATTTAACTGGAATTTTTGCTCATTATTTACCTTCCCATATTGATTATTCCTTATCTACTTATGATAGTCATGTTTTTTAAATGGAATGTGTGTTCAATTATTTTCCTTTCCATATTGATTATTTGCTATCTAAACATAATAATCATGTTATTGATTAAATGTATGCTGTCTTCAGATATTTACAATTCCATATTTATTATTCCATATAGATTTGTATTAAATTACTCAAGAATGAATCCACCTTTGGTTATTCATAATGGGATTTGATCTCACGCGTTTCCCCTTTCATGGAATCCAAGAAGTGTACAATGAATTATTTGCATGGTGAATATATAGGGAATAATGATAATTTAAAAGAGAAAAAATAACTATGTATTACTTTGTGTATTCATATGTATTATTGTAATCATGTCTGTATTTGGATATACAAGACCACTAAACTATTTTGACCATAAAAATATTATTCCTTGTATATCGTTCTAATATAGTAATTCATATTTATTTTTTGTTCTACTAGGGTATGGGTTAGTATAGTTGGTATTAGAGGTTATTTTTTATAATCTAAGGGAACTATATTTTGGAAAACATAGATTATGGAACATAACTATATGATAGAACTAATTTTATTTATATAATAACATAAAAACATTTGGTAAGGTAGATATAATGTTTTTTTCCTTGAATTACCTACCATTCTAGATACTATATGTGTCCGTAGTTCTGGTATAGTTTTACCTTGGTGAAATAATACCAAAATTGTTCTTTTTTCATCACTCAAGTGCTACATAGTACATTATTGGAGACCATACCACGTAACCAGATTGATGTTCTTGGATGGTATGATTTTGATAATTCAAATTTTAGTTACAAACCATTATAAAGGATTTGAATATGTAATGAAAACCAATTATCTTATATAAACATAAGGTGACATGAATTTAGAATAACATGTTATGAATAAGTTATCATATAAATTATTATATGGGTTTTAATCTATGATTATTTAGTATATTTTCTATTTTAGCCAATGTCTGGAGGCCGATAGAAATTTGTTAATGTAGAATATGATGGAAAATGTGGTGGCTATGGGAAACCTAACTGGATTATTCTAGTGATTTTAGATATAATAATTATTCCAAATCAGTAATGCTAAAATTTTCATAACAATATATACCATAATTGACTCTCGAGGTCACCAATGATGAAAAATAAGGAGTTATGGATGTTCTCTAGTGGTGGAGACCATGGAGGAAATAAATATTCATTTCCATCATGTTAGAAATGTGGAAAGTGACACTTGAAAAAGTGTCTCAAACTAATGGTAAATTTATTAATGTGTGGAAAAGAAGGACATACGTCAATTAATTACTAAGGAAAAATGATGGGTACTATTGAAGGAAATATATTTCATCTTATGTATCGTTTTATTTTTTTCAAGAATATGGGGAATTGGAGATTAATCTATGTAATTTCCTGATTTAAATGTTTGACTCCAAGGCCAAGAAAATTAATGTGTTGGAATAAAATTATTAAATTATTGATTGGGACTCTATACCTAAATTTTATATTTATTTTTAGAAATTATATTTTGGATATAAGAATAATGACACATCTAAGTATTTTGATAATTTTGGGATCAATTATTTCATAATTAAATTATGATTTATGGAATCCATCATGGTTTTATGAGTTTAAGATTGATTATAAGTTCATAAAATTACACAAATTATGTTTCATTTTATGGTATTCAACCAAGATTAAGGATAATTTGGGAATAATTTATGGTAATACAACACATTAGTTAAATATATGATTTATTGAATAAAATTATATTGGAGGAGTAGCCTAGAATTTTTTTGACATTTGATGAATATTATTGGTGACCATTATGGTTTATCATATCATATTTGTTATAGTAATTATGTGTCCTCATAATTTGGTAACATTAAAGGATTATATTAATATATTTTTAGAAACAGGAAAACCTGTATGTAAGGTGACAACCTATCACATCTAACATGGCCGCAGGTCATGAACCCATAACCAAAAAGCCGAAAAGGATATAATTACATACAGTATCCTATGTGATATTCATTTTAATATGGAATTATTTTTAAATAAAATATTTGATAAATAAGTTATAATAAAGAAATAGGGGAGTTATTGTTGAGGATAAGCGATTAATTTATTATATTGGAAATCTTTTCTAATCATATTGGTTTTTTAAAATAGCTACTTATAGATGAAAATACATTTTACTCTTTTCTGGATGTTATGGTCTATTAAAAATTTGTTTTTGCTGCTCTTGAATTAAAAATAAATTTTTGGATATTCATTTCATGGAGTATAAAATTTAGTTAAAATTTATTTGAACCAAAACAAAAGGATGAAATTGATGTTAAGAAATTGAAATATATCAACTAATTATATTTCCTTATATTCATAAAAGAAAAATAGTTCCACGTATTTAGTGAAATGATCACAATAATTATATCCCATTATATTAAGATCTAATAAATAAAATGATAATTTAAATTATCATATGTTTATGGTTTTGAAGTCCTTAATTTTGGCATCTCGGTCGGAGTGTCACCGAAAAGTGCCCCAAGCCGGTTGGCCTCATGCGCTCAAGCACACCTCCATATATACAAGAGGGTTCCATCTAGTAGTGAGGGTCCAGTATGTAAGTCCTGGAGAGACTATACTATCTTTTATCAGAATAAGAAACCAAAAGAAGTAAACAATAATAACCAAGTGTTGAAGCATATAAATAAATAGAACAATACCATATAACATGATATTCAATACATGAAAATAAATTACTCAACTGAATGGTAAAATAGGCATAAGAATGTGAATGTCACGTTTCTATGATACAACTAAAAGTAAATAAAAATTGACTCCCAAGAGGGTTCTAAACAACATATCATTCCATCACCCATGCTTCAATCCCAACTAGAATCCTATCCTAGGGCCATTCCCTTATCCTTTACTATAACAAAAAAGTCTACTCTAGTGCTGATAAGGCAACCTAAATAGTGCGTCTATACAAATTTGTATCCTATCAGCAACTCTGTTTAAAATAAGTCCATTCAAAATATATTGTATGCAGTTTTATGAAGTAATAAATAAAATGCATAATTAAACAGTTATAACATTGTCATTTAATATTGAATCATCACATTAAGACTAATTTCAATTCATGTTTTCCATTTGAGTCATAATTCATTATTATTATTCAATTAATGTTGAACACCTTATCGTGAACCCAAAATATCATTTAGTGTAGGTGACCGTACCTATCACACAATATTTTATTAGGTGAAGGTCATCATTGCTAAAACCCCAAAAACTCAATCATGGATTACTATTGTGGAGGAACCACATGTCCATATCCCAACATATAGTTGTTCTAGAACCCAATGTCTAGCACCAAAAAAACATCATCCAATTAATCATTCATTAATTCATAGGAATTTTCCACATCATTCCATTCCTAATCTAAAAATTTGTTAATCCTTACAAAGGCCATTATTGATTTCAACTATAAACAAAGAACATAAACCATTAATTAATTCATTTATTAATAATTCAATAAAACCAATTCTCATTCCATAATTAATTCTTCATAATTAATTATCCATATCAAATATCATATTGTCATAATTAATTCTCCGAATTAATTATCACTGTTCATCCACATGCCACACCAGTAATTCATGCTTTTAACTATCTTAAATTTACAAATATCATTTCATTAATAATTTCCCAAATCAATTATCTTAATATAATCAATTCAAAATCTAAAATGAAAAATGACAAACCATAAAAAATCTCTTAAAAATATCAATTTGGGAAACCCCCCTTCATTTGTTCCATGATTTAATTATCTATTAATCACCTAGGTAAATCACAGAACAATTTCACATTCCTAATTTTTTCAATTTAGGAATTTCATTATCAAGGGAAGCTATAAAATCCATAAAATCACATTCACATATCAATTCCAGGACTATCGGAGTTCAATTTAGGCCACCTTCCATGGTTTTTTTGTGGATGTTATCCCAATAGAGATCCCTAAAATCCAAGTTGGACAACATCATCGATCATGATATGGATCTAAGTCCATAAACCAAAATTACGATCAATGGCATAAATATCTTGAAAATATAGTTCTAGATCCTAAATCCTAGATCTAGATCTGAACTCAATGGTTTAGATTTATGGAAAAGTTGAATATAGTCCATGAAAATATAATTTAAAGTTAGAGGAATGAACAGTAGAAGCAACAGGATGAAATCCACATGCTGAGAAGAGAGAAAATTCTCCATCCGGGCATTCGATCTCGAAGAATGATGTTCAAATCAAATTGGAATCACTCTGAAAGGCTCTAGGATCAAATAGTTTTTGTTAAGACCAAGCCAAGGTGGCTATAAGGGAGTCTTGGGGGTTTTGGTAGTTTTAAAAACGATTTTGAGACAAAATAATTATGTGCACATGGTTTGTTGGGCATGAACACACAGTTATGGAAAATTGTGTGCCAACCGTGAAAACCTCTCTTTCCTGGTCTAAACGCTTGACACAGTTTGGTCACATATTTTTTCAAACTATGCCTAAATAATTTTAAACTCTCTATCTAGGTTTTAATGATTGGAATGGTTTAGTCACATGTTTTTTCAAATTTTTTCACAAACCACGATTAGCCTATTATCTGTTAGTTGTACTTAAAAGTTCACCCAAATGCATCCCTAGCCACTTATCTAAGACAAAGGTACATAAAATCCTTAATAAGTTCCTAGAAACATACTAGATATGACTCCATAAATAGCTTGGATCTTGTAGTCTCCCCCCTTATAATATCTCATCCACAAGATGCACACCCGAACTTCCATAAGACTCCGATCCAAAAATATTTGGGCCATTGAGCCATCATGTCTACTTTTTATTCCCTCATTTATTATTGGACACTTCCATGTTTCCATAACACATGAACTACCGACACTGTCTTTCCCTATAACACATTCCCTCAGTGACCCAACACACGTACCAAATTCTTCTAAAAGGATGCATATATATATATAGGTTAACCACTTCCAAGTCAATCACATGAGATGGTTCGAGGTGATACGGTCATAGTTGTGGCACATGGGAAAAATCATTCATAGAGCTGAATTTTTGTGGAAGGGTAAAATATGTTTTCCATGGTCCTAATTCTCTCCAGCACCTCAAAGGGTCCAGAAATCATGGGAATCAAGTTTCCCATCCTCCATATCCTATGGTTACCCAATCTAGACAACTGACATAGTAATAAATGATCAGTCTTTGTGAACTATATGGATTGTATCTATATATCAACATACAACTACTGCGTACTCTGAGCTGTATCCATATGTTTCTGAATAAATTTCACCTGCTTCGATGTATCCTGAACAAGACTCATCCCAACATCACTAAATCACAGAATACTAACCAATATAGTGAGGATCAACCAGGTTTACAATAAAGTGCCTCATATGGTTCCATTTGTATGGTTTTTTAATAACTGTTGTTATAGGAGAACACCACTAAATCCAATTGCTTCTCTAATAACCACCAAATTCAAGCACACATTCTCAAAAAATATCCTCTAACACCTATATGGTACGCTCTGACTCCCCATCTATCTGTGGGTGGAAGGCTGTACATAACAAAACCTGTGTACCAACCGCCTTTTGTATGCTCTACTAGTAGCATGAAGTGAAGCGTGAATTTTGATTTCAAACTATAGTCTGTGGAATTCCATGTAAACAAACTATCTCTCATACATTCATTTCTCCCATATTTTTACTATAATGGTTTCTCTAATAGGAATGAAATGTGCCACCTTTGTTAGTCAATACAAAAAAACCAAAGTAGAATCATTATTCCTAGGTGACTTTGGATGTCCAACTAAGACTTCCATAGTCATGTCATCCCACTTCTGTTCCATAATAATTAATGGCTTCAATAGATATCTTGGTCATTCATGTTGTAACTTCACCTAGTGATAGGTGAAATATATCATTACAAACCGCACTATCTCCTTTATCATGCCTGGCCACGAAAACTATTGTCTATGTTCAGGGTACATTTTTGTCTCCATAGGATGTACCGCCCACATTGAGGCATAAAATTCCATCATGAGTTCCTCATGTATACTCATAAGCACAACCACCCAATTTTTCACAAATATGATCCCATTATCATCTATCATCGAGTCTAAAGGTGTCTCCCCACCTTCAATTCCTTCCCTTAAGACTAAAAACATCAGATCCTCATACTACATGTTCATGATACCTCTTAAGATTGTATACTCCACTACTACCAAAAACCATGTTCATCCTCTCTAGACTCTCCTAAACTACCAAATGCATTTCTACAAGAAACATCTCCATTTTTCACTCTACACATGACTCATATACCAACAAATTCTATGTTTTACTACTCATGGAATCAACCACACAATTCCCCTTTCCAGGTGTATATTCCAGTTCAAAATCAAAGGACTATATATATTCTACCCATCATACCTGTAGAAGATTCACGTCTTGCTGTGAAACGATATACTTAATGATTTTGTGATCTGTAAATCCTATTAATAATTCACCCAAAATGTAGTGTCACAAACACATAAGAGAATAAAATATTACTACCAACTCTAGGTCATGCGTAGGGTAATTCTGTTCATGGGACCTCTGCTTCTAATAACTTCAAGCAAAGAATCGGTCCCCCTGCATCAACGTAGCTCCGAGACCAATCTGAAAAGTATCATAATTAAACATGTACTCCTGACTTGACTCATGTAAGATCAAAATTGGGGAAAATGTCAAGATCTTATTAATCTTTTGGAAAAATTTCTCGCATGCCTATTTCTAATCAATCATTATCCCTTCAATTATTAAACATGAAAGCGGTGCTACCAGTCAAGAATAGTTTTTAGATGAACATCCTATAATAACCAGCAAATCTCAAAATTCGTCGGATTTCAAAATCATTCTAAGGATACTCCCACAAATTCACTAACCTCACTTTTTCTGAGTCCACAACGACACATTCTTTTTAGATGATATTCCACAAAAATTGTACCTTGTCAATCAAAAACTGAATTTTAAATAGCTTGGCATATTTCTGATTCTCTCTCGGTGTACACATGATGATGTCAAGATGTTGGGAATGATCATTATGAGTCTTAGAGTACATCAATATCTCATCCACTAACACCTCCACAAATTGGTCTTAGTATCGATAAAAGATCATGTTAATCAAGGCCATAAATACTGCTAGGTCATTTGTCAACTCAAGAAACATTAAAAAAACTCATAAAGGCCATGCCTTCTTCTGAATGTAGTTCATGGTATAACAGAGGTCTGAACTCTCTCCTGATGATAACCTAAACTCTAATAGATCTTTGAGAAGACACATTCCCCCTTCAATTGATCAAACATCTCATCAATATGTGGAAGAGGATATTGGTTCTTCATGGTTAATTTACTCAACTTCCTGTAATTGATAAAAAAATTTAAACACCTTTTGTCCCTATTTGTAAAAAATATAAGTGATTTCCAAGGTCACATACTTGGATGGATAAAAATTTATCCTCTATGTCGTCCAACTGTGTTTTGAGCTCTTGAAGCTCAGTAGGTTCCACTATGTAAGGTGGAATAGATATCGTCTCAGCCCCCATCATGGGATCTATAGTGAATTCCAAATCACTCTCTAGTAAATCCTTGAAATATATTGAGGAATTACTTAATGAAACAGTTTCAGTACTTGTCGAAGGAAGTCTTTCCTACCGCTCCCATCATTCAGAAAAAGACTAGAAACATGGGATGTGGGCTCTCCCAGTTGTTGAGTAATTGTCCGAGATCGTCCAGGATGGATATCCCATTCTCCATGAAGAACATATTAGTCACCCATATGAGATTCAAGGGATACCCTCCTACAGTAATAGTCTATGTGGTATTGTAATTAAACAACCTACTCTATACCTATAATCAGGTTGAAGCCCGTTATATAAAAGATATAGATATATCAAATGAAATTCCATTCTATGATCCCAAGCAAACATTCCTTGCATAGAGTGATATCCCTCGATCGTGTTCCAATTGGTGTATCAATACTCATCGCCCCACTTATAGACCCACCCTCCAGACTAAATTCATTAACAATATTTGCAGATATAAATAAATCAGAGGCCCCATTACCAAACAAGGTAGTAGATAATGTATATGAAACTAGAATAATACCTCTTACTATCCATGTACAAGCCTCATTCTCCACAAATTCAGGACACAAAACTTTTACCTATCCCGCCCCTCTTCCATGTGGTGTAGCTTGACTCCGTTGATTAGAACCGCTCGGATGGTACATGCACTGATACCCTAAAGCACAACATCTACTACTTCTACCGCCTCGGGCCCTAGTGTTCCAGATGCCAGAACTATATGGTGCAGAAGTCCCCCTTCCCACACTCTGACTATGAGTGGTTTCTCCCTTAGTACTAGTATACCACTAATTCATACTGAACTTATGTGGGTGACCCATAGTACCACAAATCTGGTACACCATTGGTGGTTGAAGACAATTTGTACGATAGTGTCCCTGCCAATGCACTGTTGGAAAAGACATGAGTATGCTTTGATGTAGTTGTTCTTCCAAGATGTCCACCTTTCTTTCTGTTATCATGACTAAGGTTCTCGAAATGGATGTTCATACTCTCAGAAGGCACAGTCCTTGATCATTCAATGAAAGCTACTATCCCAATATAGAAATCCTCAATTAGGAACACCATAGAAACAAATTTGTGACATTACGACCCGAGTGCCACAAAATAGTACCCCGAGCCAGTTGGCCACATGTCCTTATGCATGCCTCCCCATAACCCAGAGTTTTCCAAATATCAGGGAGGGTCTATTAATTCAATCTTGTGGAGACTATAACCTTTTATATCCAAATAAAACACCATCATATTAAACCAACAATAACCAAGTGCTGGAAATTATAAAAAACAATCACAATACCAAGTCACTTGATATTCCAAATAAATAAATACAATAATAAACTGAAATGTAAAATATGCTATAACAATTCGAATGTCGGGTGACTACGATGCATCTACAATTAATGACATAATGACTCCCAAGAGGGTTCTGAACCACGTCCATTTCCCTCCCACATTCTCCAATCCCAAACAAAAACTTATCCTATATAATTGCCCTTACCATTTTCTAAAACAACAATTTATACTCAGGTGCCAATCAAACATCCAGAATAGGGTGTGCATACGACTCCGTAGGCCACCAATAATAGTGTCTAAAATGTTTCTGGTCAAAAGATAGTTTATGTAGCTTTATGAATCAATAAATATAATTCATAATTAAATAGGTATGACATTTTCATGTAATCATTAATCGTCACATTTGGTCTAGTTTCAATTCATTTTTTCCATTTGAATCATCATTCATTATTATGATTCATTAGGTGATAAACGTTATGTCATGCACCCCAAATCTCATTCAGTTTAGGTTTCCATTCCTATAACTCCATATTTCATTAGGTGTATGTCATCATTTCTAGTACCCCAAAATCTCAAGATTGAATAACTATTATGAATGAAATCCATGTCCAAGTCCCAACATCTAATTGGTCTAGAATACCATGTCTAGAACCCTAAAAATCTCATTCATTGTATCATTATTTAATTATCCAGAATTATCCACATAATTATATTACCAATCCATCAATTAGAGAAACATTTGAAAGGCAACTAGTTTACTCAATAATTAACTAAGAAAAAAAATCCATTAATTAATTAATTAGTTAAATAATAAATCAATCCAATTATCATTCCATAATAAATTCATCACAATTAATTATCCATAACAAATTTAAACATGTCATTATTAATTCTTAAAATTAATTTTATTGGATAAGCCACATGACAATGAATTAATTATCACAATTATTAATCTTACATAGCCAAACATCGTTCCATAATTATTTTCCCCCAATTAATTATCTTAACACAATCAATTCAATATCTAAAAAAAATCTCAACCCATAACCACACTTCCAAGAAAATATCTATTTGGGAAACTCCCCTTCAATTTTTCCATAATTTAATTATCATTTAATCACCATAGAAAATCACAAATCAAATTCACATTCTTAATTACTTCAATTAAGGAATAAAAAAATCAAGGGAAGCTAGAAAATCTAAAAACTCACATTCATATATCAAATCCAAAACTATGGGAGTTTAATTTAGACCACCTACCTCATATTATTGATGGATGTTAGCCCAACAGAAATCCCCAAAATTAGAGTGGAACAACATCATCAATCATGCTCAATATTTAAATCCGTAAACCAAAATTAATACCATAGCCATAAAGATCTTGAAAATCAAGATCTAGATCTACAATCCTAGATATAGATCTAAAATTAATCATTTAGATACATGGAATAGGTGATGATCTTCCATGAAAAGAACAAGGAATGATAGAGGAATGAACTGGAGATGCAATGAGATGAAAGCCGGTTATGGGGAAGAGAGTGTCTCTCCAAATTGGGTTATCAATCTCAATAAACAATATTTGAATCACCTTGGAATCCCTGCATAAAGCATTGTGATCACCTGAAATTCATCATGTTTGATCCATATTTGAATTATGGGAGTCTCGGGTTTTCGTTTGAATTTAAAAATGATAATTGGATAAAATAATCCCACCCTCATGGTTTCTTGGGCAAGGGCAGAAAGTTAGGGACAATCGTGCACCAACCATGCAGACCTCCCTATCTAGGTTTGATGACATTGAATAAATTTTTGCATGTTTTGTCAAACCATGAACAAACCATGTGGACCTCTCTTTCTAGGTTTTAACACATAGCATGGTTTAGTCACACAATTTGTTAAATTGTGTGCAAATCATGCACAACTCAGTTTTTGTAGTGTTTTCATTATAAGTTCACCCAAACGCACCCCCATACACTACGCCAAAAAAAATTGAATATAAAAACATCAAAATAACTTGAAACGCACCCTAGATGACACCAAAAAAGGCTAGGATTGTAAATAAAGTTTTCATTGATCACTGAATTTGTAATTATCAATAGCCCCTATCACTGTTTATATTTAGTTATTCTTTTATTATGTGTTCATATCATTACATTCAAACAATATTCTCCAACATCTAAAAACAGATCTATGTTATTTTGGAGAAAGTTGATTTCTAAATTTCTCTCTTATTGAAATGATTTTTTATTAAAAATTGTACAGTGTGGATCTTTTAGTAATAGTATTGACATATTCCAAACCTTTATAATCAGGATCATTTTGAAATTATGAGGATGAAATTTATTGAAGGTTGAGAAAATATAACACTGTGAGATTTTAAATGAAGATAACTGAGTTAAATATTGTATATGGATTTAATTAAATAGAATACATTATAATTAAATGCTTTGAAGCATAATGATATATTTGATTTCAAATAAATTCAATCTCTTCGATAGCATGTGATGCATTCAACACCAAATTTAGAGGAAACAAAATATATTATAAAAATATTATTACACAAAATGGGAACATTATAACCAATATATTAAGTTGATGGTTATTAATATGAATAAAAAATTTATGAAAATATATGTTTTATATATGATCATTGTTTATCTACTAATTATAAATTAAAATACACAGCATTTCAATGAAATTGAAATATTTTCTACAAAAGTTTGTTTTTCTAAAAGAAGGTTAACTCGTTCATTGAACACATAATTAAAATTTAATTTCATAAAAATTATTTGATTAAATGATCTCTATATTTAAAATATCCTGATTAAATTTATCTTATGGTCAGTTTTTGGATTTTCATGAAAAAATCATTTTTTGATAACAGTTAAATATTTATTTTTTTATTAGAAACTGAATTTTTATAATGAATATTAAATGGTAAAATTTTATTAAAAAATTGGTTTAAGGTAAAATTATTTAAATTATATTTCAATTTAGAAAATTTATTTATTTCATTATAATCAATTTCATATTTAATGTTAATACTAAATCTTTTAAATATTCTGAGAGTTATCTCTTTGAAAAAAAAAAGTTTTTATCGCTTCTATGAGAATAGTTTTAATTTTTTTTTAAACCACGCCATTGAAATAAATTTGGAAAAATAAATTCCGTTTTTAATTATAGTAATTTTTAATATATAAAAATTTCACCTTAATTTTTAATATTATGAATAGACGAAAAATAAAATTTAATTTCGGATGTTAAGGGAAAACCTGATTACTAGGAGGCTCAAAAAGTTAATTGTTAAAATGATCTAAAATAGTATTAAACACCCAATTTTAGGTGATAAATAGATATTATCACCTCTAATAGTCAATAATAACTTATTTGGATGATTTTTCAATGATAATAATGTGGTTGTAATTGAATCGTTTAAACAATTGTATGTCTGTACTCTCATGCACATATAAAAGGCCATATACTCACCTCCCTAATTCACATTTCTATAAACATTTGGTTATGAAAATACCTTCCCAAATATCCTAATTACTCCAAACCCATCAACCTATAAGCCTTTATAATTATAAATCCATCCTTGGATGGATTTTGGTCAAAACCTAAAGAAGTTTTCTAAAGAAGATGTAATGTTCTGAAATGAACTCTTTTATGTTTATTATTCTTTCATCTCATTAAAATCTTTTATACATAATTATTTTCTGATAACAATAATATTTTTTATATATTTATATATTATTATGTTAATGGAATATCCTATAACTGTATCATCTTTAGACTAATAGGAAATAAAATTGTCGATCATGTGAATGGAGGAATACATCCTCTTCAACTAATGTAACTAATTTTCCATCATAAATAGTTTTGGATATATATAATTTTGGGTTTAAATCATTTATATGACATTCATGATTTTTTAATAAGTTAATTTCACTTCTATATATGGAGAACTACTACCTCACAAAGTGATGTGATTCCATTTTTTATTATCCATTACATGTATTGTAATAAAGATAAATTTAATTCATATATGGGATATATGTGACAAGATATTTTTACTAATAATTAATATGACAAATACTTATTTAACCATTCTCCCTTTAATAAAAAGACAGTTTCACTCATTCTTACATATATTCTACTATCTCTACAATGGGATTTGATCCATTCTACATGTACAAATATAATTAATTATTGTAAAAAAGTATCTATTGAGAAATTTTTTCATTTATAACATACATATAATTATGTAGATGAATGTTATATATACTCTAATCCATGTTAGAATAATTTATTAGTAAAAATAAATTAAAAAATGGGTAATTAACACCAAAAACAATGAAAATAATGAATGATCTTTAACAAAATGGTGATAAAATATTATAATAGGATCATATTTGGTATTTAAAAAAGGAATAATTTTATACTATATATTAATAGTATTATTAAAACTATGATACAGGAGTCTGAAACACATTCATGAAAAATGTAGCTTGATGCAAGGAAGATCATATCAATGTCCCTTCATTGATTATTTTTGTAATGTTATTCATCAAATTTTGTTTATATGGTGTCTATAATTCCCCTTTTACACTTAATATCAATATGAATTCAAAATTAATGTTATTACATGTTTATATTTTAAATATTTCATCTATTATATGATTACTTATGAATTACCAAGAGGTAATGAATTTCAAAAATCTACTTCTTTTTGTTGTGTTGTATTACTCTTTCATTGTATTTGACATTATAATATTATATATGAAAATAATTTTTCATATGTTATGTTGAATTTCCACTTGATTAATGTGTATTTCAAATTTTATATAAATAATTTATTTTTATTAACTATTACATCAATTTTATTATCTTTATTTTATAATAACATCTTATTCGATATTATTTATATTGAATTTCTATTTAATTGAAATATTCGATTATTGTCTATTATACCTTTTAAAGTTTCCTCTAGTATGTTTATTCATTAATTTTTCATGTAATTGTTCCATTTTCCAACAATTTGGTTCTTCAAATTAATGAGAAAATGTTTTTAATAATATTTGGAATCACTTCTCACTCTTGAGGAAAATTCATTTCAATTAGGGTCCATGGTGTCTAAAAATATTTTCAATTTTTTTAAAACATTTAAAAATTAGATATTAAAGAATATTTTGAACATTTAAACATTTTAAAATGACTTTTAAGGAATATTCAACTGAGTTTTAAAACAATAAAATTTATATTTTACCAAAAAATTGAATGATTTTTTGTTTGTAACATGTATGATATCAATGGAATTACCAGACATCATTACAACTCAAAGTTGGAAATATTATTTAATATGTTTAAAATTTTGTTTTAAATGAAAAATAATTTAATAATTTTTTTTGAAATTTTATTTTTAAAAGTTTATTTTCAAGATAAAAAATATATTTTTATTTAGATTGATATTAAAAATGTTATTTTGTTACTTATATTCATAAATTAAAAAAACCATGTATATTTACTAATAATCTGAATGGAATATTTTTGTTTCCATAAAAGTTTAATATTTGTTTGTTTTGATTGTTTTGACCAAAGATTTTATTGAAATATAATTTATTGACTTTTCATTATATTAAATATATTTCCATTGAAATATTCACTTTTATATTTCCATTGGGCATTAAATTATCCCCAAAAAAATCATTAATATTTAAAATGGGTAATGGTTACTTACTATTAAATATATCATCTATACATATAGTATTCTATATTGGATGTTATTTTGGGAAATATTGAGTGACCGGTGGCACCCTGAATTATATATCCCATCAATACATTGGCATTATCTTGAGGTTAATCAATAAGTTACCATTTGAGGAGTTTTTTCCATTATTTTAAAAAATCATGTCAATGGTCTTAAGAGTATGGGTATCATGATGAATGAGATCATGATGTATAATTATTAAGTATTTCCTTATCATCAATTGATTTATTTTTATCTAAGATATTTCCAAAATGATATTATATATGGATTCATTACATTCTCGTTTATAGATTGAATTGAATGTGATTTTTGAAATTTAACTTTCCGTAGTGATTATGATTTTTCAATTTATGATAGTCTTGTAATTTAAATTTAATGTGTGTGTAGTAATTTTTATTTCTAGATTGATTATTCTTTATCAATTCATGATCTTCATGTTTAATAAAATTATTTCTATTTAATTATTTACCTTTTCATGTTGATAATTCCTTATGTAATCATGATAGTGAAGTTATTTTCTAGATGGAATGTGTGTTCATATATTTAGATTTTTCTAATAATTAATCATTATTTACACAAGAAAGGTCCCTCTCTATATAAATCGTACAATGTATATGATATCACCCTTTTATTATTCCCTCTCCCAATAATCGAGAACGTGTACTATGAATGATATGAAAGTATATGTATAGGGAATAATGATATTCTATGAAATAGGAAAAAGACTATGTTGTAAATTTAATAATCAAATATGTTATAGGAATATTATATATGTCAAGTTATTCAAGACTACTAATCTATTAGATCCTATAGGATCTAATCTATTGTATCTTTTTCCAATTTAATGAATTTGACATTAGTTCATGGAAAATTGGTTATGGGTCATTAAACTTTAATTTTTTGATATATTATGGAATGAATATGAATATAATGTGACGTTTGATGCCAATAATTATATATCCCCATATTTCCCTAATAGGTCTCTTTTGAAAATTTTGATAAACAATGGAAGAATCATTAGCCTTCATATAATATGACTTGGATAAAGGCCTTGAATATAAGTATAACATGTATGAAATTATGAATTCCCATCACTATATGATTAGTATTTTTTATCCATTGTTTTCTTATATTGGATATAAATTTATGTGTTCTTTCATTTTCATTAGATATTAAATAATTTAGTAAACTTATACATGACATAATGACTTAATTTCTATTTTTTCCCCCATTACTTGTCATATGTTACCAAACTTTTATATTGTTTTAATTTTCTTTATAAAATCAAGAAGAGTATTAGGTATTATAAAAGGGTCACTGGGAGAATAATCATGTTCTCATGTGTTCAGATGTTCCAATATTTTTTCCAATATAATATAAAATTATGCATTTCATGTGGTTTTCTAGAGGATATTAAAATAATTGATCCATGGAATTTATCCAATTATAATAAAATATTCACTCGGTCCTGGGAAATAGAGTTAGTGCTGTCAAAATTGTTATTAAATGATAGTCTGGTAGAAACATTTGGAACTAGATATTGAAGAACATAGTTAGAAAACATGAACCTTTGGAGAAAAAATTAGACAATCTTTAAATATTTATAGAATTGAAAATCATAGTGCTTTTATAAAAAAATGATTATTATTATTATCATCAAATAGATCCTAATTTAAGTGAAAACCATGTCAAACACTCAAAATAAATATCGGGATTTCCGTAAATTGAAAACCAACATGACTGATATTATATTGGAGTATTATATAACTATTTAAAGTTAGTTATGTTAGGATATAAATAATAATCATCCTCACATGTGGAATCATTTTTATCCTTAGCATGTATTATCAATGCTATACAACTTAATTTTGTAATAAACTGAACCATTCTATAAGTCCACAATTTTCCTACTGTCGGAACAATGTCTAACGAACCTATAAAAAATATTCAGATACTTGGGATGCTATAAGAAGGATATGTTTATCATGGTGGGAAATTTTCTAATTTATGATGTTGACCAGTTGTGGTCATTTATTCAAAAATCAAAGAGGAAGAAGAAATATATGTCATATATTGGAAGAATTTTAAATTTATATTCTTTGAAAATTACTTCAATCATGATAAATAAGAGATCATGGAATGGAAATTCAATAATATACATTAGAATGAATAGAAATTTGTTTCTATATATAAATATATCATTATATTTTAAGCATTTAATTCTACTAATTTAGTGTAAAACCATCATAAGATGATTGATTGATTCTATAATGGTTGAAAAATAAAACATCAACCAAAATTAGTATCCTGAATAATTTTCTCAAATGAAGATAAAGTACCTAGTTATATAATGGGTGAAAATTACCTATCGAATGGAAAATCATGTTACGAAAAGGGTTTCTGAGAACTATGTTGGTATAAATTTTGATGAATTGAAGAAAAGATGTATATAATCTGTAATATGACCTAACTAGGGGAAGATGAAACCAAAAACATTATTCATGGGGATGGGAGTCAACTCCATGTGTGGATATAAATTCTATCATGATCATGAATAAAAGAATAAATGGGAAGCCACTAATTTCTAGTTCATTATTTTCTAAGATATAATACATTATTCAAATTGATTTTCTATGAGTCACAACAATCACTAACAAAATATTCCCATGAAAAAAATATGTGATTACGTTATTACTATTATAGATATTTATTTTCGTTATGATGTGGTAGAAGGTACATTGGTCACAACCTAAAAATGAGATAACGATCTATTTTATTTTACATAATCACAAACATTAATATATTCTTTTTATTCTAAGAGCATTAGAAATTTAACTATTAACCTAATAATGGAGTAATCAATATGAAAACCCAGTGGATATTTTATTGTAATGAATATATGTTTATAAATCCCCATTTAGAAAAATAAATGTACTCTATTTTGGATATAAATACAATACTAATGGTGGAATTTAAAATAAATCATGGGATGTATTTACATACAATGTATAATAAAATAGTTCATTTTTTTGAAAAGAAGATTACAACCATTTACGATGGGATAGAATCCACTTAATTTAATAGAGACTTTATTTTACATCTATTACATATAACCTCCTCTTATAAGACATGTTAGTGAAATACTCATTGACGCTTTATTAAATTAAAATGATACTCTTTAAATAGTGGTTTTATGTATTTTTGGTGTATAGTGATGTATTCTGTAATGATCTATTATGACACACTTTTTAACATGATGTATAATTAAGTATTGATCATATACCTGAGGATAAACCCATACCTATCCTTCCATAATGGATGAACCTGGTGGAGTTAGTGGATATTAAAAATTTACTTTATGAATTAATTGAAATGAGGATTGTACCCCCTAGTGTTTCACCTTGGGGAACACCTTTGATATTCCTAAGAAGGAGGGGACCATGAGATTATGCATTTCCTATAGGGGAGTTAGTTAGACAACTATTATGAAAAATAATATATTATCTACACTTGAATATCTTTTTGATCAACTTCAAGTAGACAAATACTTCTCAATGAATCATCTCATTTCTGGTTATCAACAATTGAGAGTCAAGAAGGATGATATGTCAATGAATAATTTTTGGAAAAAGTATAAAAATAATATGTTGATTGTAATTATTTTTGGAATAACTAAATCAATGCCCATTTTTATGAATCTATTGAAAAGAATATTCATGAATAATATTGATCAAAAATGTTTATTCATTATAAAACACCTGATGACATTAATTTTTTTAAAATAAATTTAATTCCATAAAATACCTTTGTTACATGGATCACTGAGTTTTAACAAAACAAAATATACTATTAATATTATTTCATAAACATGATTATATAAAGAATAAACTAATTTTTTTATATATAAATATAAATAACAACATTTTTTAAAATATGTATACATTTTCTAGATAATGAAAATATCTTCATAGATAAGTGCCTAATTTTTTATAATGTATTAATATGCATTGTATAAACATTTTTTCTCAAAAAGTTATTTTCATTGATTCTTTTGAAAAATTAATATAATATATTATCTCAACTTTTAATAAATTTATTTGAAAAAATTAACTACTAATTATAAAATAAAATTAAAAAATTATCTTCTGTTTAAATTTTAACAATTTTCTGAAAATATTAATTTTAGGGAATAATGAAAAGTAATTATTATTATTGAAAACTACCATTCCATTTTAGGAATTTATAAGGATTTTATTTGGATTAAAATTGGTTAAAATGAAAATAGTTCATTTATATTTTTATATTTAAATTATAGTTATTTGAAAATAATTTCATATTTAACTTTAATATAAAAAAATTTATTTATATGAAAATTTTTTCTTTAGAAGGAATCATTTCCATCATGTCTATGGTAATAATTTTAAATTATACAAATAAAATTATTTTAATTTAATTTATTAAGATATATTCCATATTTGGAATCATAATAGTTATTATGAGAAAATTGGGTAAAAGTAATTTTTTGTAATAATGAATATTTAACACAGTAAAAGTTAATTACCAATGATAAAGATACAATGAGTTTTTTGGGGGTAAAATTAAAAGATAATTGTAATTGAGATAGAAAAATTCCAATCTAAATTTTATGTCTATATTTTGGCCAAATTATATCTAAGGTTCGATACATATCCATTTTCAATCCATAATTCATGTTCAAATCATTGGTATGCCTTTTTCATTTTAAAATTTCAAATGTGTCATCTCCATCACTTGTAAAAGGGAACCACCACATACCTATTATTCACACTTCAAACTCCATTGGGATCATAAAATACCAGTCACGACCCGTCCTCGGGGCCCGTGCCGTGACTACCCCAAGCCCGCCTTCCATAGAACAGGGGTTGGCGACTAGCACCAAGGCATAAATCCCGATAAAAAGGGAAGGCATTGCCTTTGTAAAGTAAAAAAGCACCACAGAGTAAGCAAGTGGAAGAAGTAAACACTATGTAAAAGCTGGTACAACATTAAGTGCAGAAAAGTAAAGGGGGCCAGAAATACAAGCCCAACTGTAAAGTACAACTGAAAGGGGGGAAAACAGCAACTGAAAAGGAAATTCATTGCATCGAGCCGTCCTTTGGAAGTCCCACCTGAAGGGTTTGTACATATAACCTCCACAGCTCCTCGGTCCAGCCGTCCGCTCCGAGTACACCCCGCCCAGTGGTCCACCTCCAGGTACCGTCCTGCTCCGCAAGCCTCCACCACGATCAGCGCTGTCCATCGCATGCAACCAACACAACGTAGTGCGGGCATAGCCCATGCAGGGGTGAGTATAAGCTACTCAGTAGGGACCCCGAGACCCCCGAAGGACTCCCAAAATCTACATAGGATAAACCACAAAGGGATAAGATACAATTATGAAGTAACATCCGACACTGCTTATGTATATGCCCATACATATACCTAAGTCATCAAGTCCCGTTCGGCTCCAACATCTGAGCCCAAGAAAAACCCAGTCCACACAGGAAATCAAAACGTAAATCCACACAGGATAGCACAACACAATCCACAAAGGAAAGAAAAACGTAATCCACATAGGATAGCACAACACATTCCACAAAGGAAAGTAAACAGGACTCATCTCATACAGGTACTTCTTCGTATGATGTTAGAGATGATCAGATGTAGCCACTGATTCATCTAAGCTGTCGGACCCACAAAGGATTTGTAGGTACTAACCCTCGCAATGACCCACACAGGATCGATCATGAAGTTGAACCCAAAGCTATTGGGAAACTCCTTCTCCATCAAGTACAGTGGTTATGCCGCTATAACCAAGCGCTTCCCTCTTACCTTGGACTACTGTAGTACTCCACCTATCGGGTACTGTGGCCCTGCTACAACAACCAAGAATTCCCCCGTGCCGCTACAACCATGCGCTCATCCATCGTGGGTCTGCCGCTACAACCAAGCGATCCCATGTGCTGCTACAACAAAGCGCACCTCTGTCGTGGATCTGCCGCTACAACCAAGCACTCTCCACTGGGCTATCCGTAACACAATGAGTTGTTTGATCAGCAGTCGTCAAATCTCAACCGGCTCTAGGGTTTCCGCACACAGCATGCTAGTTTCGGGAGGGTCCACTCCATGAGCTAGGAGGTCGATGCATCAACTTACATGTAGTCTGGAGTTGATGTATCCCAAGATGTACCATAGTGGTCACTGCTGAAAACACGGAGGATTCCAGTACTGTTTTCATCATCGTCGCAGTCGAATCCACTGAGGATCTCTGTACAGTCGTCGTCGTCACAGTAGCAGTCGCAGCCAGCTCTAGGGTTCCCGCACACAGCAAGCTCGTTCGGGAGGGTCCGCTCCATGAGCCGAGAGGCTGATACATCAAATGACACCTAGTCCAGAGTTGATATATCCAAAAGTTCTGTATCGTCAATAGGAACTCAACGCAACAGACGACGCGTCAATCGGACGCCCGGTCTGAGAGATATTGGCTTTTTCGTCCCAGGGGCCCGGTTGGTTTTTAATGAAAAACCAACCCGACCGTACTCCACCTGTGTACAAACCTCGGGCGGAGTAAGCCAAAAGATCCGTCTCACTTAGAGGTATCCAACAAAGTCGACGACACATCAAACGGACGTCCGGAGCTCAAGATATGAGCGTTTTCGCCCCGAGGGCCCGGTTGGTTTCGTGTACGAACCAACCCAGCCGAACCCAAAGTATTCCGAACACTAGAGTGTGATATACCTAAATGACCGTCTCGATCCAAGGATCGCATCGCCGCTGACGGTGCATTGTTCGGAGGCCCGTAGCTCATGTTATGGGAAAAAGACCGAAACGGTCCGAAGACGGGGGGTCTGGGCCCGGCCGGACCCCCCCTGGGTCAGCCCGAACCGGTTCGACCTGACCCGGGTCCGGGTCGTACACGGTTCGGCGCGGCCCGGTCCGGCCAGGGTACGACCTGGCCGGTCGGGCTGGCCCGGCTTGGCTCGGCCGAGTGGCCGAGCAAAGGAGCCGCAGGGAGCTTCCCCCGCTGGAAGATGGTGCCGCGGCCCCGCGTGGGGCCGCGCTCGAGTCAGCGAACGCGGCTTTTACAGCGTCCGTGCATGTGAGCCGGACCCGCATGACCGCGGGTCTGCTGGCCGCCGCCGGTGGCTTCTTCAGGCCACCAGAGTTGCTTCGATGGTCTGTTTTCCTTCCCGTCTGCGCCGAAGCTCCTCCCGGGTCCCGTTCTTCACCGCGGAAACAACGGATCGTCCCTGCGGCATGTTTTGTCGTCACCCGCCGATCCGCGCATCAACGAAGAACTTCCGAGGGTAGTCGGGCTGTGTTTGTTTGGCCCGCACCCTCCGCGTTAGATGATAACAGTCGGGAGAAATTATCAACACATAGTGAACATATCAAAAACAATTTTAATAAATTAAAATTGTTCTTATGAATCCGGGTTCTTTGTTTTGAACGGAAACATACAAAGAGTAAAATCATTCCCAAATAAACCCCTACCTCGTCAAGTCATCGCGCACACGTTCTTCGCGGAATTGATCATCGCGGAAGGAGGGGACCGTCGCGTCGTCGCGGTATCCGGCGTTGCGTCGATGAACTCCGAGGACCAAGAAACAACTGATTTAATTTTTTAATAATTAAATCCATATTGAGTTATAAACCACAAAGGAATGTAAATAACCGCAATCTCTCACCTCAACAGATGATCGAAGATTTTGTTGCGGATGAAGGAACGTCGCAGAAGAACGTCACGGGAGAGGAAACGTTGGCATCGCAGCACACGGTGTCGCGTCGTCGATTTCCGCGTGTTCGGAGTTCTTCGTCGGAGGTCGGTGTTCTTCGCGTTCTTTGCATGCTTCGCGTTCTTCACATTCTTCGCGAAGAAGGAGGAAGATCCTTAGAGATTCTCCAAATGTTTTACAAAACATTACAAAAAGAATGTGTGTTGGCCTTATTTTATTAACATGCCAACAATACGAAAATGTGTTAAGAAACGAATGAAATTAATTCATAGAATTAATTTCAACGAATAAACCGCCCGATTAATTGGTGCGTTAAGAAATTAAGAAAATGCGCCAGTTGACTTTCATAATGACGGGTTTTGGCGGGTGCGTTACATAGCGGAAAAGAAACGGTGGGGCTCGTGCGGGCCCCACCACAAAAATATCCTACCAAGAGGGTAGGATATTTTTGGATAGCACCCTATCCGCATCAACTCAGCTTAAGCAGCTTTAAGTGGCTTTCATGTGGCTTAAGTGAAATAAAATAATGTTTGTCGTACAATTATTTTATATCTTAACTTTAAGCCCAAAAATTAAAAACCACTCCTGAGCAAACGCAACTCCGGAAGAGGCATTTCTAAGCAAATATCGGCGATGCGATTCCATCGGTGCCCTCAGAATTCGATTCCGAGCAACGGTTCAAAATTTAGAAAAACCCGCTTGTCCTTTCACTGAACGTACCCGAGCCAATCTTCGGAAAATGATTCTGGGCACACCGGGCCTCGGAATCAAGTGCTGTCAGAAACTGCGCTCTTGTAAAATTCCAAAGAAAATTAAGATAAAAATTCCCTTGAAATTTATAGGTCATTACAATACCTTCCCAAATACAACTAATAAATTACTTTTTACATTATAGATACCTTATATTGATTTATAAACCATGTTATGATGGAATAAGTTATAAACCATAATTGGTTCTCTAAAGAGGATGCACTGTTCATTACCTGAGTGATTATAATTTATTTATTATTCCAATTAATTTAAATAACCTTAAATTAATCTAATATAATTACATAATTATCTCCCATATAATGTGTCTCATTACTTTAATTTCAAGACATACATTATACTACTATTCCATCAAATTGAAAATGAAAATATTGATCGTTTGTATGGTGAACTACCACCTCATGAACCAATGGATTTAGTTTTCCATCACTACCCCTCAGGTAAAGAGATATTCATAAATTTTTAATTTATAAATTATATTAATTAAATAATTTATCATCTAAAATTATTATACAAAATTTAATTTTATCCGTATAATCTGTTAGAAAATGATAACCTCCCATATGCGTATAATTTTTTACCGCCCCCAAAAGTGGTATGATATAGTTTTTATATAATTTAACATAGATTTTTATATAGATATATTTACTGAATATATCTAATATGATTTATATTAAAAAATACAACATTTTAAATAATAATTTCCTTTCTTAGGTTCCATTTTTTCAAAAATGAAAATAGTGATCATGCTTACGTATGCCCAACCATCTCCACGAATGGTGTATTTCATTTTTTATATTATAAATTTAATATTGACTCTAAATATATATAAATAAATTTAATAAATATTATATTTAAATCCTTATTTACAATATAGATATTATTGAACAAAAATCAAAGAAAAATGGCCAAAATCACAGAAAAGAAAAATCTGAAAAAAAATTCCTTACCTGAAATAGTATTTTTAATAAATAATTACTAATAATTGGGTGATAAAAGGCAATGAGTGCATAATATATGGAATGGTATATCTATTTATTTTTTCGTGAGATAATTATAATAATCTATTTTTAATTATATTATATGTTCAAATATATATGAATAATGTTGAGAGTTGTAGTAATGTGATTTATTCTAACATTTATTTCTAGGGGACACATCCCATATTTGAGAGTAGTTAATTTTGTGTGGTTTATATACGACCGATGAAATGATTTTATGATATTTATCATGAAATTATGGGAGATACATATCAATAAATTTTTATTTCCTTCCCAGATCATAGGGTTGGACAAAAAACAAATTTGTATAGGTTTTATTTTATAATTTAATTGTTTTAATGTTGATTATTATTACTTAGTTCTGATGATAAAACCATATGGAATATCTATTAGTATACTCAGGAATTTTATTCTTCTTTGGTAATTTCTAGAATCTATATGTTCTAATTGAAAATTTCTTTATTTATAAACTAAATATATCAAAATAATTTTATTAACAAAACAAACCTTTATTTTCCCTTTCTATCAAAAATACAATTTCTATAATGTTCATGTATTTTAAAAATTCTTCTAATAAAATTTATATTATTACAAAAAAATTGAAATTAATTAATTACATATTTTGGAATTTATAATAAATGGTTTAAATGGAATCTATTATCATTTTAGGAATGAGAAACTTTTGACATATACTAGAAATATGAAAGAAACCCTTGTTTTTATGTGAATATTGTGAATAATATTTTTTTTACAATCAAGACCCCTCAATGGTGTAAATATTCCATTAAAACTATGAATTATTATTTTGAGTGAAAATGATTCCATTAGTATATGCCATATTTTTTGTATTTTAATTTATTGATTTCAAAGTGGACAGGTAAATATCCTTAGGAAAATTTCGATGTTATATTTGAAAATCGTTTTGCATCTATGAAGAATTCCATTGATGTTAAATAATATTTAATGGGGATATATTCCATTGATTTCATCCTTATTATTTCTTTATATGGTTTATATAGATTATTAAAATATGTTTATGGAAATAATACTTTTTCCATAATTTATTCTACGCAGAAATATAGAAATGTTAATGAAACATTTTTATTTTCCATGGGTTATGGTATAATTAAATGTTTATAAAATCTAGTTCCATTCATTGTTTCTGATAACAAAAATAATTTATGATTCTATGGTAAACTTATTTATTATTTTTATTATGGGATTTATGCGCTCTATATCTCGGTCCAATTCATTGGGTAATGATTGATATCTAATTGGATAAAAATAAATTGAATAGGGAGCAATCAATATTTAGAAAGAATGTTTGTCCACAAAGATATTACTAGAATTGAATCAGGATAAAGAAGATGGTTTGGAGTGTGAACCCATTCAACTAGGATGATATTCTAAATAATCCTAGACTATTATAGAAATGATTTTCTATATACATTTTTGGTCCACAAATCAATTTCATATAAAAATATAATACCTCAATGCATATGATCTTTGATTTCATTATGATTCATGCATTATTGAATATAAAAATTTATCCCATGACTCATGTTTATTATATATGATATATAATTTGGGTTTTTTAAATGTTAATTTCCAATTTATATATCCATATTCTAATGTTATATTGATATCTCTCTTGATTAATACGACTGGGAATATTTTCCCACCTTATCTCATGATTCAATTCCTAAGTTTTTTGAGAAATTTATTTTGTATCATATGTCTAAGAAGGTTTTTAGTGATTGACAACATTGTGTGTGATGAAGTGGACTACTTATAGACCAATTATTTTGTAGTCCCATTTTCAATAGCCCCAAATCTGTTATTATTAATAGGAATTTTTATACAAAATGAACTAAATATTTATCTATCGACATGTAATATCAATATACAGATATCCTATGTCATAATATTTGATATAAATGTAAAAGTTTAGTTATCTTATGGATTTATATTGAGAAAAATGTTGTCAGAACCCTAAAGACATGTTTAAGGATATGTCAATGAATATAAAAATATATTGGAATTCTATTAGAGGGTATATAATGGTTTTTCCAATAAAATATTTCCTTATATGGATTATAATAGTGGATGTGGCTCTAGAAAATTAGTATTTATTATTAAAAATAAAAAAAGTTGCAATGGGCGTTGACTCGATCGTCACATTGTGTACGATAATAGGAAATACAACAAACCTAATTTGACACTCTTGGGGGATATTTTTTGGAATTCACAATATCTTTACAAACCATCGTGATGGTTTTGTAAAGATGATTACCATGAATGATCTCTCTTAACCTAATTAAACATTGATTTAAGTTAAGGTGTTATGATTTAGATGTGTTATAAATTATTTTTCAATATAATGTGGTTCCCCACTACGATTAGTGTTCATTATATGATGATTTTAGTTTTAATTCAGTGGATAGAACCTGAAGGAACAGTGTTAATGATGAATGTGTTGGATAATGAAATTATTTTAATCATGCGAAACCAAATTTGTATATGATATAATGAACTATATCTTTATTTTTTCCACACAACTCTCTCTTTCTAGGAATCATATAGAACATCCAAATGATCAAAGGATGAAATACTATTATGTTGATTCCTTCATGGGGAATTTCCTACCTTTTTAATTAAATAACATTGTCAAATATTTGGTGAGAAAAAGGTCAGTACCATTGAAATTATATTTTTCATACTCTGTTATTTGGATAATGAAAGATTCAGTTTCTTTTTCAATCATTTAGAAGGAGGAGTGGATCAATAGTGGGATATTATCAAGGATATGAGGCTAATATGGGAAACCTAATCCTTGGATTTGGTTGAGTTTATGATATTATTTTTTAACAACTCATTTCCATGTATTCATCCTACAAAAATTGACAAGGAATTACATGAGAATATGTATAAGGATGGTGACTCTATTGGTTCCCGTGTGGGAAATGTTACAAGACATGTGAGGTGTGGTTTTGATATTATCATCCAACCAAGTTGTAAGGTCAACTGGTTCATCAATTGATTAAACCCACATCTTCTAATGGTGTCATCCATAGAAGACATTTGAGGTTATGTATAAATTTTTCTATGTTCTATAATGGTATAAATAGAGATTGAATTTACCCATCAGTCTCATGGTTTTGATTAAAAAAATAATATTAGAATTTAAATGATACTCTAAAAACTGGAGAGATGGTAGAGAAATAATTTGTGAAAGGATTGATGATTTTTCCTTATTTATGATCCCCATGTCCATATTCATCAAATACAAGAATATTGGATCCATTTAAATTATCATTATTGATATAATTGTTGGATCATTTCTACTTAGAGCATATACCACCTTATTTTCTTTACAAGGGTGGTAATGGACTGAGCAGTTATAGTATTTGATCAAATCTAACCATTTTCATTGGGGCATATTCAACTCATTATATGTGAATATATACTTGTGGCTTTTTTAGTCCTTATTTATTTCACACTTCACCCCAAAGAGATAATTCCACCAAATTTTCAGTGCAAAGATCACTCCAACCAACTATAGGTCATGTATTGGATAGATCTACTCCTGAACATTCAATTGCATTGAAGCATAGGCAACAAATTTGTCATTCTGCATCAACACACAGCCCAAGCCATTCTTTGAATCCTCACTAAATACCACGATATGTTCTACACTTCTGGGTATGTGAGGATGATTAGAGTGATAAGACTCCTTTTTAACCACTTTTGGCTTTCTTCGGTTTCATCACTACAAGAAATAATTACTCACTCCTGATTTATAGTGGTAAGAGGGTTGTAAAATAGTGATAAATTTCATACAAATAACCAAAAATATCTAGCTAACCCCAAGAATCTACGGATATTCGTTACTGATGTTGGCCTCAACCATTACTCTATTCTATCTATCTTTGAAGGTTCCAAAAATATCCCATTTCTTTTGATGATATGGCCGAAAAATGATACCTCCTTTAACTATAACTGACACTTGTTGTACATTGCATAGAGCTTTTCCATTCGGAAGGTCTCTAGTTCAGTGCGTCTATGCTCCTCATGATCCTCCTTGGTTTTGGAGTATATTATAATATAGTCTGTAATGACTACCAAAATTTTTTCATGATATTATCTAGAGACTGTATTCATCAAGTGCATGAATAATGCTGGAGAATAAGTGAGTCTAAAAGGAATTACTATGAATTCACAGTTCCTTTATACAATACAAAAAGTGTTCTTGGGGATATCCTCCTTCACCCTTACTTGGTAATATCCTGACTACAAATACACCTTGGAAAAATATTGTGCTCCATTTAGATGATCTAACAAGTCATCAATTAGTGGAAGATGATACTTTTTCCTTATTCGGATTTTTTTGAGCTCAAGATAAACAATGAAAAGTTTCATTGACCCATCCTTCTTCTTGATGAAGAGAACTAGAGCACCCCATTGTGAAGCACATGGACATATAAACCCTTTTATCCAAATTCATCTGTAGTTGTTTCTTCAAATCCTCAAGCTCAACAACCTCCATTCTATATGGTTTCTTGGATATTGGAAATTCCCCAGGTGTATGATGAAATGAGAATTCACCATCTCTTCAAGAAGGAAGACAAAACAATTGCCTAGGAAACACATCAGTGAATTCCCTCACATTAGGCATGTCTTAAAGGATGGTTTCTTCCTTAGACTCAATCATCTATGCAATATATGCATGATCAAAGGGTATTAATATCAATTCATGAGATTATGGAGCTAAATATGTTTCGTCCTCCTCCTTGCCTATGATGGAATGGAAGTCACCTTCCATCTTAAGACGGAGGGTGCGAGGAAAATGCTTAAAAAACATTTTATGGAAATCATTTCATTCCAATGCCTCAATATCCTCTGCAAGCTTCTTATTTTTGATCAACTTGCACAATTGATTAGCTTCAACCTCTATACAATAAGCATCCTGAAGAACCTTATCTTCATCAGAACATTGAAGGATTGATAAGAACTTTTCAAATTATTTGATCCGTTGTTCAGTGACTGAGGGATCAGATGATCCATTAAAAGTAGGAGTCCTTTGTCTCCTAAAGCTCTTGATAGTGACATATTATTTCAAAGGGTGGTTGAACTTTCACTTGACCCATTATTATATTCAAGACATGAGATAAATAAGAGTGTTTTGTAAAAAATTATGTGATTCCTACTCTCATTGGATTGGGAATCTCATTAGAATAGTTACCACATTGATCATCACATTAGTTGTTAGAACAACTTCTCCTATTACTTGACATTGGCTGGAATAAAAGGAAAATTATGGGTACCACATAA
Source organism: Viscum album (assembly GCA_963277665.1). Classification (NCBI taxonomy): domain Eukaryota; kingdom Viridiplantae; phylum Streptophyta; class Magnoliopsida; order Santalales; family Viscaceae; genus Viscum; species Viscum album. The sequence goes on from OY728142.1 coordinate 2,093,897,588, forward strand.
AGGTTAATCCATGGAATAAAATGGATGACTTACAAATATCTTTTCTTATCATAACTTATGAATATATAGGATTTAGTCTATAATATCCATGATCTAATTTATAACATATATTCATGGAAGAATTTTATTTTATTCCCTTAATAATGGTTCATAGTAAGATTGTGAATTTACCCAAGCATATACCCTAGGATTATCATAACCAAGACTACATCAAGGCTTATTGTGATTCCTACTCTCATTGGATTGGGCATCTTAGTCTTTTTATCGGGTTTTCTAATCATAATACCAAAAATAACTAAACCACCCTTGGATACCAACTTTAAGAACCCTACTTTTTTATTTCACACTTACACATGATTTATTACATAAAATACTCACTTGTTACGACATGAAAGATTGAGAGTTCTAGTCTCCATGGTGCTTAGGAACATTACATAATGACTTAAAACATGAAACACAACATCTTCATTGAAAAATTATTTTACATGACAACTACATTCCCTCATACATAGAATTGTATGGATAACCCGAGGATAAGCACAAATAAAAGGGTGAGCTATAATGCCCAATAAGGGATTAAAAAAGTCATAACATGAAGATTACAATACATGTTAGGAAATATTCATATCAATGGTGTGCAAGAGAAACATGTACATAAAGGCATGATATAACCTGATTATCATAACATTGAAATGTGGAAACAAAAATTTACATGGTACTAGCATGATCCAAGGCTCATTGCACATGGAGCATGAGTAAACCCTCATTGACCTGGAATTAGCATGAGTAAACACACATTTCAATTGACTTAATATGATACTAAACTTTATCCAATGCATTGGAGCGCTATTAGGGTGCACCTTTCTTAAACATTATATTTCATCCATAACTGTTCCACATTTATCATACTACCTCGAATCATTAGTGATCATCATTTATTCCATGATAAAAGAATAATGAATTCATACATGAAACTATATAATAAATATGTAAACATGAATAAAGGTGAATAACCTTGATGGAGAAATGGGCATGGTATTCACAACACAGTGACATTGGATTGGAAAATCACGGTGCAATTTCGACAGAATAACGATAAGAGATTCATAAGAATTTGTAGATGAGATATAAATGGGTGTATCATACTTTTTAAAGTAAATAGATATTAAGGGGGTCATATAGAAACATTTACTGATACATGTAATGTAATTATGGATTTATAATAAAAAATAACTGCTTGAATGTAAACAAGGGGAGAGAAAATACATAGAAAATTTTGGCATTGTAATAGGTGTACATGGAAGGAATAAATGAGAGAGAAATGGTTTTTAAAAATTCAAACATAAGTAGGGTAGTATGGGGGAGGTGAGAAATCATTCCCCTCCATTTATAATTTACTATAAAATGACCTAGAAATATTAAGAATCTTGGTTAAAATGAAAAAGGAAGGAATCCCTTACATGGAAGTGTTGTTTGAAATGTTTAGGAGAGGTATGAGGGAGGTTTATTAAAATCTTAAGGTGCCCTAGGAGGATTATAGAGGTAAGAGGGAAGAGGTTGGATGAAATACAAAGTCTTTGAGTAAAGTGGAAGTGGGATCTTCAGTGGGATTATATAGGAAAGGAGAGGTAATTATTTATTATTTTGGTTTGGGACACTACACATTAAAAAAATCAAAACTACAAACCAGCCAATCATTTTTTCCCATGGTTTTTTCCAAATGGGATTTAAAAACAATATTTTATAAGGATAATGGCCTAACTTCTTAAAATAATAGGGTTTCTTATATGGTGGTGATTCACACTCTTAAGGAAATCAATTTTAAAATCTAAAATGTTTTATAAGTTTTGAAGGGTCCACTAAACCATTGTAAATTAAATAAAATATACCTAATATCACATTATTTTAATGTTAAAATTAACATTTTCCGAACATAAAGTGTATAGTATTTTATTAAATCACTATTGGGTCATTATGATGTCATAAAACAAAATATATATTTAAACGGTGATTAATTTATACCAAAAAATTCGAATCACTTAGAAAATTATGAAAAATTCAACATTGGATAATTTTGATGTCCTAATTCAAAAAATAATATCCATTTTATCTAAATTTTTTTAATATGTGAATTTTTTCATTTAAAATAAAAGTCGAAATTTATAAAAAAAATTAGGGTTTTTTGAAAAAAATAGATTTTAAAACATAATAAAAATTGAAATAGTATTATATATATTATACGATAATTTATTTTTAATAAAACATTATTTAATAATAATATTTTTTTAAAATATTTTTAAATTAAAAAATCCATTAATTCATAAAAATTGTTTTCTTAATTGAATATTAACTAAAAGTACTATTTGTTCATTAAAAACTATTTACAAAGTCAAAATAATAAAATGAAATTATATTCTTTATTATATACAAAAATAATGTAAATAACCATAGTGCAAGGGTCTTATTACCTAACAACTAATAACACGAACATAAGACAGATGGGTAAGGTGTGAGATGGTGATAGACTCTTGGGGTGGCTTAGATAACATCACTCTAGAGGTAATATCTATTAGCTTCCACATCACCCGTAGGAGGTTCCGTTTAAGCTTCACATGTTGAAGCTCAGTTTGGGATTGGTCAAGATCGAAGACCAATGATGGCACCTCCTTTTCGAGCTCTGACAAATGGGATTCGTATGTGGAATTTCTACTGGATTAGGCCATCACTTCTTTTTCTGAGTAAATTGTATTTATTAAAGCCTTATATTTATATTAATCATGTGATCACTAATCAATGGCTATATTAGCAATGGTTACAATTCATAATGGTATTTTGAAATCCAAAAAAATAAAACAAAAGAATTGAATATGTTTCATATAATTATTTTACATAATAAGACAATTAATTAAATCAAGAGAGATTTTAATTAACAATTTTTTCCATCGTTACACTCTTCCCCCTTGAGAAATTTCTCCCTCCAAATTTACTTTTCTCACAATAAAATAGTTATGGGTAACTCTACCTCATTACATCCTCTAGTTCCAATGTTGCTTCTTCAAACAAATGGTTTCTCTAGAACACATTCACAAGGGGAATTGACTTATTTCATAGAAATTTTTCCTTAGTATCCATGATCTTCACTGGTTTAAACATCTAAAAAAGATCATCCTCTAACTGTACTACCTCTTAAGATAGTTTATGGGAAGGTTCTGTAATGTAATTCATTATGAGGGATACATGAAAGACATCTTGTACTTTGGACATGGTAGGTGGATGTTCTAGTCAATAGGCAACAGCCCCGACACAATCAAGAATCTTGAAGGGGCCGATGTACCTAGGACATAACATCCCATTCTTTCCCAACCTCATGAAGTTATTCCATAGCGATTTGAATATAAATAATATGTCTCTATCTTTGAACTCAAGTTCTTGTCAATGGATATCTGCATAACTCTTTAGTAGACTTTGTGCTACATTGATCTTCAAATAAATAGTTTTCACCTTCTCTACCATTTCATCAACCATTTCAGGTACTAGCACCTTACACTCATAGACTTCATTCCAACACGTCGGTGTTCTACAACTTTTCCCATAACGCGAATAATATGGTGAAATCTAATTCTCATGTAGAAACTGTTATTTTAGGAGAATTTAACTAGTGGAATATATTGATCCCACCCACTTTGAAGTCCACAGAACATGATATTAACATATCATCCTATGTCTAAATAGTTCGTTCAGATTGGCCATCAATTTGAGGGTGATAGGCCCCACTGATGTTTTGTTCAGTTCATAGATCATGTTGGAGACATTTCCTAAAAATCATGGTGAGTCTCCGATCTCAATCGGATACAATATATAGTGGTACTCCATCCATCCTTACCACATCTCTGATATATATCTATTCGAGTTGTTCTATTGATAAATCCTCTCCAATCGAAATGAAGTGTGAAGCCTTTCTAAGACGATCCACAACAACCCAGATATCATTGTTTCCTTCGGATGTCTTTGGATGTCAAGTGAAAAAGTACATTGTGTTGTTATCCCATTTCCATGATGGTATGTGTAATGGTTGTATCATCTACTTAGTCTTCTATATCTCAGGCTTCACATTCTGGAACACCAGGAACTTTGATATATATTCAGTGATCTCTTTATTCATGTTATAACACCCATAATTCCCTCTATGATCCTGATACATCTGTTGGTTTCCATAGTGGATGGATAAATTTGAACTATGTTCATCCTCCAAAATCTCCTTATTTAGCTCCAGACTGGACGTGACACCTAGTCTTTTCCCAAATCTCAAAATTTCTTATTCCATGACATTGAACTCTGAGGATTTTTCTTTTCTAATAGTTTCCACCTTATTTTGAATTCCCACATCATCCTTTTCAGCTTCCTTTAACCATTACAAAAGAGATGGCTGAGAAATATTTTTTTAAAGGATTGATGATGTTCCCTAATTTATAATTACCATGTCCATCTACATCAAATCTAAGTAGATTGGATTCATCGAAATTCTTAATAATGATTGAATTGTTGGATCCATTCTACATAAAGAATCTACATCATGATCGCTTTCATAGGGTGGTAATGGATTAAGAATTCATAGTAATTGATCAGCTCTAACCATATTTGTTGGTGCATATTCAACTCTTCATATGTGAATATATACATAAGGATTTCTTGGTCCGTATATATTTCACAGTTCTCCCTAAAGAGATAATGCCGCCAAATTTTTTATCCAAAGATCTCAACAGCCAACTCCTAGCCATGTGTTGGATGGTTTTACTCATGAACATTCAATTGCCTTGAAGCATATGAATTTCCTTTTTCATTTGGCATCAACACATAGCCCAAGACCTTCTTCTAACCATCACTAAATACCAAAAAATGTTATACACTTGTGGGTAGTGTGAGCATGGGAACAGTGATAAGATTCTATTTTAACTCATTAAATAATTCTTCGCATTCATCACTCTATGAAATTTTTAATTCCTTCTGATTTAGAATGGTATGATGGTGGGGTAATTGTGAGAAATATCTCACAAATCTTCCATAATATCTAGCTAACCACAAGATGCAACAAATATCAGTTACCGATGTTGGCCTCAATCATCCCTCTATTGTAGCTATCTTGGAGGGATACACATATATTCCATTTCTTTTAATAATATGACCCATGAATGAGACCTCCTTCAACCATAATTCACAGTTTTTGTACATTTCATATATTTTTTTCTTTTCCAAGGTCTCTAGTCTAGTGTTTAGATGCTCCTCATGATTCTCCTTGGTTTTGGACTATATTATAATATCATCTATAAATACTACCACAACCTTTTTGAGGTAATCTCAAAAGACTATATTCTTTAGGTCCATGAATATTTTTTGGAGCATTAGTGAGTCTGAAAAGCATTACTGTGAATTCATAGTGCCAGTATCTTGTATGAAAAGAAGTCTGGGGGATATCCTCCTTCTTCACCCTTACTTGGAAATATCTTCACCGCAAATCCACCCTGGAGAAGTATTATGCCCCACGTAGAAAATCAAACAAGTCATAAATTTGTGGAATTAGAAACTTTCTATTTATCATGATTTTTGTTGAGCTCATGATAATCAATGCAAATGTGCATGGACCCAACCTTCTTATTGACGAAGAGGACTGGAGAACCCTAGGGTGATGCACTTGAGCATATAAACCCTTTATCCAGATTCTATTGTAGTTGTTTTTTAGCTCATCAAGCTCCACAATAGCCATTCTATATAGAGAATTGGATATTGGAAATTCCCCAGGAATAAGATCTATTATTAATTAAACATCTATTCTAGGGGGAATACCAGCAAATTATTCGTGAAACAAATCATTGAATTTACTCACAATAGGAATTTCTTCAAGGATGGTGTCTTCCATTTACCTAATAATCTATGAATGATACACATTCTAATAGGGCTGTAATATCCATGCTCGAGCTTATGGAGACAAAGAAGATACATCCTCCTAATTGCATATGTAAAAATTTAGTGGTTGATTCACCACTTGGAGAGTGATTTCCCTCTCACAGAAATTTATTTTGGCTGTATATATAGAAATCCAACCAATGGAAATAATGGAATCAAATTCAACTAGATTGAGTATGATGAGGATATCTGGAATATTCCATCAGTAGATTGTGAATGTGGAGGAATTATATTCATCAGATGCAATGATTTCCCCATTTACAATACTCACAGACATTTTTACTTCTATGATTTGTGTTGGTGTTTGTATTGTTATACTAAATAGTTAGGATATAAAAAAATGTGTAGAACCAGAATAAAAAAGTTTTTTTTCTATTTTTGAATGAATAACTAGTGTAAATGTCACCACATCATTTTCGGGGTTCACTTTGGTGGTAGTGATGGAAAAATCTCACCCTTGATGCCTTGGAGGTTGTTGGTTGCCTCCGAAAACCCTTTTCTTAGGGAACTGTAATGAATAGTGCCCTGGTTCTTTATAGTTGAATCAATGAACAATGCATTGAGAGATAAATGGAGCATTCCTCTCCTCTATCATAGATGAATGTTTTTTATGTCGGCAGTTAACTGCTTGGTGCCCTTTTCTTCCACACCTAAAGCATTTTCTAATCCACTTCTGAAAATATCTAGGGTGATTTTTTCCACACCATTGGCTTGTGGGGTGCTGGATCTTTATAGAACCACTGGATTTATCCACCGTACTACCTAAATTGAATTCAATATTATGCTTCTAATCTCTATGATATCCCAAATATTCCTTGATCTCCATTTCAACCATGAGGGAACATCAGACAATTTCGTCATTGTTTTCGATGTCATGGATCACCAGGTCTTTCCCCATGCTAGGTTCCATTCCACCAAAGAATCATTAAACCTTGAATTTGGGGTTAATATCAAATCTATCGGTGTATCATTCAAGACTTGTAAAGTTTTCCTCGTATGGTTCGATGTATTCGTCATCTTTTTTCTTGACGCTAAGGAAGTCCCTTCCATCTTATGCCGGAGGGTGTGAAGAAAATATTTATCCAAAAACATTTTTCTTGAAATCCTTCAATTCCAATGCATTGATCTCATACCCAACCTTTTTAATTTTTTTCAATTTCTACCATTTATTAGGTTTATCCTCCATACAATAAAGTCCCCGAAGAACCATCTCTTGTTCGGAACATTGAAGGATAGAGAATATCTTTTCAAAGGAGTTGATCCATTGTTCGACGATTGAGGGATTAGATGATCCATTAAATGTATGAGCCCTTGGTATCATGAAGCTCTCAATAGATACATATTCATTTATAGGGGGGTTTTATGTTCCTCTTGACCCACGCTTCTATTAAAAACATGAGTTAACTAAGAGAGTATGGTGACAAATTTTGTGATTCTTGTTCCCATCGGATTGGGAATCTCATTATTACAATTATTATATTGATCTTCACATCAGTTGTTAGCCTAATTCATCCTCTTAACAGATATTTGTTGGAATTAAAGTAAAATTAGAGGCAATATATAAAGCGTAATCAATGGGAAAAAATTGGTGACTTACAAATAGCTTTAATTTCCTTAACTTATTAATTTATAGGATTTAGTCTATGTTATCGATGATCTACTTTCTGACATATATTCTTCGAGGAATTATCTTGTAATCCCATTAACAATGGTTCGTAATAAGCATGTGAATTTACAAAATCTTATCCCCTAGGTGTGTCGTAACCAAGAGTGTAGTATGTCCTGTTTTCCTATACCAGGATACCCCGGGTCATGCCTGAAACTCTTTGTTGGATTTTTCACTCCAAGGTATATCTGTGTCAGATCTTCCTCTATATAGTCATATCCAGACAGGTATGTATTTTCTTGATAATCCAATTACTCAATAATCATCACAATTTAAAGATGTTTTTGTTATACTTAGTCTTATCCCTAAGGCTTTCACAAGGGTTTTCTAATCCTAATCCGAAATATAACTAAATCTCCCTCTGATGCCTACTATAACATCCCCACTATTTATTTCACACTTAAACATTATTTATTACAAAAAATCATAACTTGATACAACATTGATGATTGATAGGTATAGTGTATTTTAGGCTTAGGAACATTACATAATGATTTTAAACATCAAACACAACATATTTATTGAAACCTCCTTTACATGACCACTAGTTTCCCACATACTTTTCATTGCATGCGATAACCTGAGGACATGAATAAAAAAAGTGTGATATATAAATCCCAGTAAGGGAGTAATCAAGTCATAATAAAAAGATTAAAATACATGTTAGGAATAAGTAATATAAATGTAGTTCAGGAGGATCATGAACAAAAAGGCAAGATATAACATGATTATCCTAACATTGAAATGTGACAATAGAACATAATATGGTATTAGCATGAGCCAAGTCTCATTGCACATGGAGACTGATTAAACCCTTATTTCACATAAATTAACATGTGTAAACCATCATTTCAGTTGACATATATCTATACTAAACTTTTCCCAATGCATTGGAGCGCTATCAGGGTGCACCCGTCTTAAACATTTCATTTCATGCACAAGTGTGACAAATAGATCATACAAAATAGAATCATTAAATATCATCATTTATTCTATGATAAAGGAATGTGTAATTCTCACATTAAAGTATATATTCAATAAGTAAATGTGCATAATGTTTAATACCCTTGATAGAGAAATTGTCATGTTATTCAAGAGACAATGAGTTTGGCTTGGAAAATCGCAGTGCAATTTCAGCAGCATAATGACAAGAAATAAGAATTCATGAAAATGGTAGATGAAAGTGAAATGGTTGTATCATAATACGTACATGCAATGGAAAATTATGGGTTCATATAGATACATGTCCCATCATGATTAATGGGATTTTATATTCATAATACAAATGAATTGGTAAAATGTAAATGACGAGGGAAAAATTCCTTAAGAAATTTCGGCATGGTAACATGTGTACATGAAAGGAATTAATGAGATAGAAAGGTGTCTACCATCATTAAAACATAAGGAGGGATTTATGGGGGTTCTGAAAAATCATACCCCATCATTTATAATTGAAAATAAAAGCACATAGTAGTTTAATGATACTTGGATAAAATGATAAAAGAAAGAATCCCTTACTTGGAGGTGTGATCCGAAAGGATTGGAAGACAATTGACAAAGCCTTCTTGGGAGCTTCTAACACCTTGGTAGGACTCTAGAGAGAGGATGAAAGAGGTTGGATGAACTAAAAAGGCATTGAGTGTAGAGGAAGTGGGAGCTTGGGTGGGTTTATATAGGAAAGGATAGGTAATTCTTTATTATTTATGTTTGGGACACCACACCTTAAACTAATCAAAACCTCAAACCATCCCAGGGTTATTGCCTACGGGTTATCCAAAGGGGAGTGGAAAAAAATATCAAATATGTCCATTTCCAAAACTTATTAAAATAATAGGGTTTATTTGGTGGATGTGAGTCACACTCTCAAGAAAATCAATTTAAAAAGATAAAATGATTTATAATTCCCGAAGTGTCCACTAATGCTTTGTAAAATAAAAAAACCTAAAATCACATTATTTTAATTTTAAAACATATATTGACCTAAAAAATGTCTATAGTATTTTATTACATCACTATTGGGTCATTATGATGTCCCAAAAAACATTATATATTTAAAAGGTATTTAATTTTTACCCAAAAATTTGACTGTCTTCAGAAATTTTAAAAAAATCCCCATTGTATAATTTCGACCCCATAATTCCAAAAAATAATATCCATTTTATCTAAATAATATTCTAAATATTTGAATTTTTACTTTAAAAATTAATACCAACATTTATTAAAAATTTCATGGTTTTTGACACAAATAAATTTTTAACCAAAATAAAAATTGAAATTGTATTACAAAAAATTATATGATCATTTATATTTAATAAAATGTAATTTAATAATAATATTTTATTATAAAATTATTTAATTCAGAAATCCATTAGTTCCTAAAAATAGATTTCCTAATTGAATATTAACTAAAAAAACTTTTTGTTCATTAAAATTTTTTACAAAATAACAATATTAAAATGAATGTATATTCTTTATTATATATAAATATAATTTACATAACCATAGTGCTTGGGTCTTTATACATAACCCCTTATAACACCTACATATGACAGAATTTTATGGTGTGCAATGGTGAAATTATCTTGGGGTGGCACATATAACTTCGCTTGGGTGGTAATCACTATCAACATCCACTTCTCCCGTAGGCGGTTCCCTTAAAGCTTCAAATGATGAAGCTTGGCTTGGGTTTGGTTAAGAGCGAGGACTAATGATGCCCATCCTTTCTGATCTTTGACAAATGGGATTTGTATGAGGCAAGTCTGCTAGATGAGGCCATCTCTTCTTTTCTATGAGTAAATTGGATTTGTTAAAGCCTTATATTTATACTAGTCATGTGATCATTTTTCAACATATATATTGGCAATAGTCACAATTCCTTACAGTATTTTGAATTAAAAAAACATAATTCCTAGGAAGTTAAAACTTTTTACACGATCATTCTACATAATAAGACATTTAATTGGATTAAGAGGGATTTTCATTAACAATATTTTGGGTCATTACAGTATATGTTAATTTCTGCAGTTTAAATTTTTGAACTTAAATTGGGAAATTTATTCAATTAAATTTTTAGATTTCATTGTTGAAAATTAATTTTATGTTAAATTGTGATAATCTCCAATTCTTTTCAATTGGTGGTCTGTGAAGAATTAGACGGAATTCTATCAAAATTAAACTGTTAAATTTAATTTTGAAACCGATAATGAAATTTCAGGAATTTTATTCAAATCCTTATTTTTTAAAAATGACTTAAAATGATTTTTGATAGTAACCATAGGGTATTATACTACTGAAAAATAATGTTTCTATAAAACTGATAAATATTTTTAATATGAAAATTAGAATATTGAAGTGGAGAACATGAAAACATATGGTAGTTAGTGTGTTTCTTTTTACTAGAGAACATGCCATCCTTTGGTAGTTTGTGAGTTATTTTGGTTCACGCTCTATGATTCTATAACATTATAAAACATCATATCATCACATCTCATTCCTTAGGCGATTTTGTTTGGTTCCCATTACCTTAGGGCTAAAGGGGAATATATACATAATTTTCATTTCACAATGTTGAGTCCCTATAGCCTAGAACTATAAAAAAAATTGGAACATGACCAGGTTTCCTTCTTGTTGACGTTTTAAAAGTTTATGTACCTTTATTGTGAACTATTTTAATAAAATGACAATTTATATAAAATAAATTATGTGAAATTGATGATTTGAACAATTTTTTAAATAGTTTCTTTCCTATAAAGAACCCCCTTTTTAATGAAAATTCAATATTTAGAAATATATGACCATAATTTTAAATTTAAACCATGAATTCCTAAATGAATTTACATACTCTAAATTTAAAGAATGATTTGTTTAAATATTATTTTGATATTCCAAACCTATTTGTGTAAAAATTAAAAGAACATTAATGGTCAATTTTATATTGAAATCTTTTTAATGAACCTTTGGGTGAAATACTTATAAGCTTTGGATGACACCCTACATTTTCAATTGGGTCTTTTTTGATTACCTCATTCAACATTCAATCAAGGTAAAGGGTTCTCTTAGAGGTGGATACAACTATTTATCCATTTCATGTTCAATTGTTCCCTTTAGGGATTGATCTATTTTTCATATTTTAGTACTTTCATTATAGTACTTTGGACATTAATTATTATTTGAGTTATGGTACATTAATCTCTGTATAGATACATTTTTATGCATTTTTGACTTATTTATTTCGGTTGTGCATTGTTCGCATATAAATTGTTCCCACATCAATATTGTATGAAACTAGATTCTAGGACCTGACCCATTTCAATTAGAAAAACCTTTCATGATAAGTCAGGACCATCCCAGTTATCAGGTTTCTTGGGTACCCCAAACGGTTCATGAAATGTTTTTATCAGAGAGCCATGTTGATCATTTGTATTAATGTAAATATGAAATTATTAAATCATTTCAATACTTATGAGGTAGTTGTGATTGAGTATCTAGACAGATTTAAGCACAATGATCCTTAAGTCTCCAGGGGTGGTTAAGGAATGACATATTGAGGATTAGTTATAGTCCTTTCTTTAAAATTTATTTGGATAGAGCAAAACACATATCTAGTTTGAATATATGTTGGGAATAATTTCTTGTGTTTCTCTATTTAAGTGTTAGTTTGATGTCCTCCTCATTTTCTAATGATGTTCTGTAGCCTGATTCCACTGAAAAGACATGAGAATTTGATTTTAATGGAATCTATTTCAGAACCTCAGTGAGTGAATCCTATTATGGACCCGAATATAGTATAGGTGATTGTATGAAATATCTATGATATAGGAGAGGAACCACCTCAAGTTACCATTAGCACTCAAATTTTGGAACATCATATAGTTGAACTCAAATTTAGTTCTCCATAGTTCCATAACATGAATCCCACATCATTTAAAAGCACAAATGATCCTCAAGAGGATGAGTAGTGGCTGAGTAGAATGAAGTGCTCTCTTTCGTTCTTAGACACAACTGATGAAATCAATGTGATGTGCACCACCTTTTTTCTAGATGAAATTTAACGTAGATGGTGGGAGACTATAGTAATAGCAAAGAAACATGAGGATGTATAGTGAAAAGACTTTAAATGTATTTTCACCAAGTAGTTCTATCTAGAATCGATGTTCCTAGAAAATTCAATAGAGTTTTTTGATCCAGAGGGGGAAAATAAGACCATGATAGAGTATGGAAGTCATTTTCATAAGATCATGCATTTCTCACCTAATATTGTATCGATTGTGAAGATAATGACTCAAATGTATGATTTGGGACTTAATTATGATATTTATTCTCATTTTTTCATTGTTGAAGCTACCTCCTTATGCGGATGTTTGAGATAGAGTGTTGATGGTCATTGTGGACCAAGATGGAATTAATGGATATTGGGAGTTTTATTATCATAGTGGTTTCATGAGTTCCTTCAAGGGAACATGGAAGCATGATGATTTTCATGGTATTTCTATATGGAAGAGTCACTGTTGACCATCCCCAATACATAGGAGAAGATATTTTTTTTACCAGGGTGGTATTTTATGGTATTTAATGAGAATTAGCATTTAGTATCCCAATAACTGTTACACTTGTGGGTTCTTGGGGATCCTATTGAAATTCTTCAATATCATTTATAATCCTCATAGTGGAATAAAATCATCACCTACTCCTAAAATTATGGGGATATCAAATTATTCATGTTTAAAAAGATAAAAACAATAATGATCTAGAATGATGCTTTTACATGAGTTGGAATAGAATCTAGAGTAAGTAGATATTGTTCCAGTGACTGTGAGAGGTACTATTAGTATATCTTCAACATTAGTGACTCATCTATTTGATCCACTACATCTCATTTTTTTATTTCAACCTACATTGTTAATCTACTAAATCATTCTATAGAGCCTTTTACATGTGTAAAGGATATTACAAAAACCCATTATCCAAATAGAGAGCATGGTCTCTATAGTTCTTTCATATTTTTATCTTCGGTGGTGGTTATGTATTTGTTTTGATCACCATTGTAGATGGAATGTGTTTGGGAACATAGAGTGACCCTCGAGGCCTATGGGATAATTTTTGTTCATGTAGTTTAGTTTCGGTTTGTTATTCATTTTTGGATGCACTCTCCATTTATAGATTTGTTTTTATTTTTTTATTCACCCATTTTCTTATTTGTTGTATTAAATTTTTTGTGTAAAATATATTTGGTATGGTTACTGTGTTTTTTGGGATAATCTAATTAATTCCTTTTTTCGTTAATATATTTAAGAAAAATATTTTTTTTTGTCTCTGTTTATTCCCCAAAAATAGTTTCACGTTTGGGATAATTTTGATTGTCTCTTAGGCCTCGTCTCAGGAAGACTAGTGTTACTAGATTACAGTCGACCTATATTGGATTATGAAATTAATACATGCTATTTTTCTAGTATAATAATTTCAATGTAAGTAATTTTTTTAGATACTTCATGGAAATTAATACTTTCCATCACTATGATTGTCTCTCTGGAAATACTTATCACCGAGACACTAAATTGTTTTATTTTCTATTCAAAAATAGAGGTTATCCTCTTTAGTAGAGATGGTGTGGATAAATTCATAAGGCTTTTCAGAAGAGGGTGTGTAAATTTTCATTCCATTACACTAATTTGGTACTTACAATGCTGGTGTTTTGGGAAAATATAAAGGATCTTCCATTAATATTTGTTGTGATTTTTTAATGTATCTATCCATTATTCAAATTTTTTATTATTATGGGTATTTTTTTTATAACATATCATAAAATTATGATTTTTTTCCAAAAAATATATTTTTAAATTAAAAATATTAGTTCTAGTAGTATTTCATGATATGTACTCCATAATAATCATTTTGTTTTACATATTTGTAATGTATGTGTATTAATTGGTTCTGGAGTACCCAACAAGGAGTTCACCATTACTAAATAAACTAACTCATCTACATGGTTTATAAAATATTAATTTTTCTCATTATGATTGTCTTATTTATTTGACACTCTTATTAATTAGATTAAATATAAATTAATTGCATTCATATTCAAAATAATTTTTCACAATTGAAATTATCATGGCTCCTTATCAAATGTTGGTGTAATTTCCAAATCATTACTAGTATCACCTAGCTTTATTTTATTCATTGGTGGAATGATTGATGGAAAACTTTTTGTATTTTTGCAAATTGAATAAATCCACTATAGACCAATTGCGGGATATTAAATAGAGTTAACTTAGACCTAAGGAGGATTACATAGTGTAATAGTATTTTACATGTATACGGGAGATTCTAGTTGAAAAAATTTAGAGATATTAGATTAAAATCTGATTTTATGGCTGATAATGGGATCAGTTATTAGTTTTAATAATAGACCATATATAAATTTACACGCAATTGAACTCTTGGAAGACAACTTTTTAAAAATATACTATGATTATGTTTCTATGATAATAAATATTTATTATATTTTATAATGGAATAATGTAAACATACATACGATTAACCCCTTTTATAATGGAATACGTTGGTGTAATGAAAAACTAATTTTTTGGTTTTCTTGTAATAAACTAATATAGAATGTAATTTCCCATTTTATGGAATCATAAAATAATTTTTGGTAGGTTCTATGTACTGGCTATTGATATTTCCCTGTGTAGGTTTTCACAAAATTTTTCTATACCTATGGAGGCAAGAATCAATATTTACAGTTCATAACACCCACTTAATAGGTTTATATGATCACCTACTAGATATAATATTAAAATATCCCAAATATAAAATATGAACTAGGAGTTGGACATCATGGATTATAGTAAAATCATATGCCTCTTTAGATTCATGAGTATAGGGGTTGGCATGCTATCTCTAGGTTTTATTCACTGGTGTTTAGGCCTAAATTACCATGAATAGTGAAACCTCAATTGCCATGGGGATAATAAGGGTTCTATTTTTTCTAAAATAATAAGTTGGTGATATATCAAGAAGATGTGTTAAATTTCATTAATTGATCAAATACAATACATACCATTTTTGGTGATATAAATAATGAAAAAAAATCTTTTTCGGGGTGGTAATTAAACATTCACGATACAACTCAAACAAATATATTAAGGAAATACAATGAAAAATTTATAAAATCTGAAAAAATAGGGAAATCATATAGGTTCAAACATCTCTTTTACACCTTAAATAATTTTATAATAAATAATTTATCTAATAAATATATAATTATAGATAATAATCACGATATTTCAAAGTCCATGCTTTCAATACATATACATATCATTCATCATTATTCAGATTTTTTCTCAAAGTTAATTTATTCATATATTCCATTGAATAATGAACAAACTTGGAGTTAGATAATCCTCGTTAATTTAATATTCATATCCATTGGATAAACAAATTCAAAAATATATTAATTTCATAATTAAATATGATGATCATCATACATTTGAAAAAATAACAACTAATCATATATTGTTTTTTTATAATGATGCACAAAAATAATTATATCATTATTGTTCCTAGAAATAAAAATTGAAATCCTCATTTGAATATCCCTAGATTATGCTCTACATTATTGGAGGAATATTACACAGTCATCAATATACTATTAAATCAATAGTATGGAATGTATAAACATGTCAATGCGTAAATAGATAAAAATTAATCATCTATTGTAAGAAATTATAGAGAATATATTATAGAAAATAATTCCTAACATTTAACATGTGTATATATTCAGATAAGAAATATAATTTTTTAAAAATCAAATGGAAATATATAATTTATTTTTAATCATAAGCTTTATATTTGATAAATTTTTCATAGAAAATGTCCTGATTGAAAATGTATTTATTATCCAATTAAATATAATTGAAATTTGTTAACTACTTAATGTGCATTCCTTTTCATGAAATCCATATTAAATTATATTTAAAATATTAAAAACTATTTAATATTATACTAAACATAATATACATTGAAGTATATATAGTTATTTTTACAATTAATATGATATTCTAGTTTTTAGTTCCCAATTTTTTACTCTACTAAATGTTCATATATATGAAATGATATTCAATACAAAAGATATTTATTAACATATGGTTACACATTATATTTTTGAACTTAGATGATTTATAAAAGCATTTTAAATAGAAAATTTTCTGTAACATGTATGATATTTTCCTTAGATATAATAGTTTGATCGTATTTTAACATCATTTGTATAAATCAGTTATTATTTTTTTTGAAACTTCGCTTATGTATTATTTTTTCCTAGTTATAAAATATTATATTATATCTTTTCCATACGAAATACAAATTCTTATTTTCTTTTACATTAAATTTTTTCTCTAATAAACAACATGGGAAAATGTGATAAATAAAAATAGAAAGAAAATTTAAAATATAATATAATATAATATAATGGTATGGAGAATTAATAAAAATAGAAAGGGAAATGATAATAAAGATATTATAAAGAGATATGGTGTATATAATTACCAAAATATTATAATTGTAGTTGAAAATATCAACCTAATATTTTCCCCATATTTCATATATATAGAAAATAATCATACCTCTCCCTTTTTGAAAATATTCAAAGGATTTAAATAATTTTGACAACATTAATGAAAAATATATGTGATAAATATAGAATGGTAAAATGAAGCCTGGTTGACAAATAAATTAAATATGGACATCACTATTTTTTTGACCATGAAAATATTATATAATTGGCGAGGGAATTAATTATCAAGATGTATAAAACAAAAGGATGAATATAAAACATTATTAAAATATATATCAACAAATTTAATGAATAAAATAAAAATAGTAATACATATTCCCTCTAAAACCATTTTATATTCCATTATATTGAAAATAAATATTATATGAAGTAGTTCGAATAATAACCTTGAATTAGGATTACAAAATTAATAAAGTACACATGGAATAAATAAATGATACTAAATAAAATACTATGGAAACATAATATAGCTCAGTGTAGGTAAATTACTTTATTATTATATTTTCCTAAGGTTATACTCTAGTTTCCTGAATTCATATGACCAATTCCATATTTTTTTGGATATTAGAGGCACGATGAGGGACTTAATCAGTTTTCTAGTGGATATATGTGATTTTGACCATCTTAAGGTCCCACATTTAATCCAGGAAGGCATAGTGGTTGGTATTTTAGTGATTTGATGTGTAGTGTCTGGTTGTTTAGTAAGATTATCATGAAGCGTGGATATTCAGAAGAATTATGTGGAATTGGATATGAAATTCCAATATTGGACAATGATTTTAAAAAAAGGATACCCCCATGAGAAATCATTTTGAGAACCATTCCATAGAAGTTTTTGGTGGTTCTGTATGGAGGCCAGTGTGATATTACAAGTTGTAAGAAACCCACCACACATTCATTAGAGAGTTTACTAGAACATGGTTCATGAGGAGGTCTCCCACTATAAAATGTGAACCCCGAAAATGTTATCCTTCTAGGTGTGGTGGCATGTGATGTCAAGTTGAGGATGAGTTAATGAGGGAGGAGTAAATGGTAAGTTGGTTCTTTCTACACCATAGTGTAGGGTGTAGTGAGGTGGAATAAAATGGTATATTTCTCTTACTCATGTTTAATGTCTATGGATCCTTGTTAGGGATGAAGAAAATCTTGAAAAATTTAATATTCTACATAGGGTTCCATAAAATATTTTCAAATGAATTTTTGATAACATGTGAGATTCTGGGGTCATTACACTTTTAGTCATCGAATAATCTGATCTAAACTGACTGAGGGTCACCAGAGGCATTGTGGGATATTTTACACAAAGATGGAGATTAATCAATAATCCTCGATGAATAATGGTATGGTTCATATTTGATTCAATTTTATTTTTACCACATAGAATCATAATCGACCCATAACCCACTCTTAATCCTCAATCTACTTCCTTTGGAATTTCTAAACAATTTAAAATATCTTGATCGATCTATCTGGATTTGAAGTACCCTCTACTACAATTATCATTATTGTTTAATATCCTTTCTTAAAAAATTTTAGGTGGTACCATACCTAAATTTTGGATAGGATTTTTGAGCATTGCCTTATGGTGGGTTTCTAGAGTTAGAATCTGGTGAAATTCCCATATTGTTCAGTAATGGATGGTCATCATTTCAATCTCTCTTATTTATTGGTACATCACTTCAAAATATCCATGTATGATATTTAAGACCCTACATTTTGTTGAATATTATTGTATTTTCATTCTCCTAGTTCATTGGTTAATTTTAATGCCTTACATAAGATAATAAGTGACTAAAGATATTGAAATATTGAATAGGGAGGGACGAAATTTTGTTTCAACCATATTTATTTATCATTTTATGTGATGACACTATTCTTACTTATTTGGTGTGTTAACCAATGAAGATATATGGTAGAATAATATTGTTTAATTAATAAAAATAAATTAAAATAATAAATGTTTTGATAGATAATTTTTTTTATCATATCCTCCACCCCTTAAATTTACGAACTATTATATATTATGATTTTGACCTAATATCATATAATTCTATGAAATAATTTCAATATAAATAACAGTATATTTTACTAATAGATTTTAGAATCACCAAAAAAGGTATAATAATAATTGATGACAAAAAATGGGTTTTTAGAAAATCAGGAACGGAAAAAGTTGTGTCTTCCTTCCCACATATTAATGATAGAAATAAGTAATAGGTTATATGTTATGATGGATGGTTATAAATAAATATGTGTAAGTTAATCATATGGGGATGGTTGTGGGGTGATGGTGGATTATAGTGAGGAAGTTTTCTTAGTTGTAGAGAAAGGATAAAAGGATTTTTTTCATACATGATGTTATTGGATATAATGAACTGATATAGTGGAAGATGACTATTTTGATTAAAATAGAAGAAATGGAAATTTTATAATTAATTAAATAATATTAAAAATTATAACGGAACTCAAATAGTGTTGTTGTCGTCTTGTGAATTTATTATCATTAAGCAGGCTGAATAAATGATAAGTTTAATACCAACTGGAAAATATAAAATAGGATTCATAATAGTTTTAAGGATAATTATGACTATTTTTATGGTATTTGTTTCATAAGGTTTAGGGATAATTTTTTTTGTAGAGGTAGTGATGGTTATTGATGGGTTATAGTGATGCAAATTTTAGGTGAATGTGTTATTATAGGGTTTTTTGGGGGTACTATTATGTTGGGATTGATGAATTACTATCTATCATTTCTTTTACATATTATTTTAATACTCTCACACCTATGTATAGTATTACATTTTGATAATAAAAAGATAAAGTTTACGTTTTACCCAACATCCAGGATAGTTAGGGAGGATGGGTAACTACCCCATCTCCCTCATTAAAACTTTTTTTTGAATTATATAGAACATCTAGTGTCCAAAAATAATAATTTGCAGTGATGTATGGTGTAGATGTTATTTAGTGCAGGAAATTCATTATATAAGGAGGTCATAAGGTTTTTTTCCTTCATATTCATGATACCATACTACACTAGAGTAATGATTCTATAGAATTTTATTGGATGGTGTTGTGATGATATTATAATGATAAAATTGGAAGTGATCTATTATTTCTCATTATGTGGATGTTCGAATGATAAAGAAGGGATGGGAGAACATGATACCTTTTATTGTGACATGTGAGATGAATATCTGGGTAAAATGATTACTAGATTCTAAGAAATATATTCTATTGATATGATTCTTTTATCAATCTTTACGATGCCTTTTCTGAAGATTTTTTTGAGGATTGGAATGTGTAATTTAGAAATCATGTTCTAGTGGGTGCTACTTATCTACAACATTAGTATGCGCATCATAAAATTTTCAAGAGATTTGGTGGAGTATACTACTGAGTATTGATGTTGTTGTCACAGATATATATATATATATATATATATATATATTCTAGAATTATTTATGATTCTAGGGTTACTATATCTCTTCATTTTCGGTCTATAAGAGGACTAGTAGAGTGATTGTTTTAATAATGAGATATACGAAAAAATGGATGAGACATGGTATGGATAATTTATTAAAGGAACTTCTGATGACAACATTACTCACTAGGTAAAAAATATCTATTGAAAAAATCATGTGATATACATGAGTAAGGCCATATAGAACATTCTATTTTTGGGTGCCCCATGATCCAATCCAAGTACAAAAAAATTCCAAACATATTAAGAATAATAATGTAGATTTTATTTAGAAACCATAGATAGGTAGATATATAATTTTTTTGTTCTTGTATTTTAATAGATATGATTTTGGTAAAAAATAAATTAAAACATAATTTTTTTTTGATTTATTAATTTCCATACCATCAGTAAAAACAGTTGTTATTTTATTAGAGATATTCTAGATCGTAATCATTAACAAATGGTGTGGGATGATGTTGTCTAAAATGATGATCTTGTGGTCCTTGGAATCATTAATACTATTGGGAAATTGTATTTTTAGCTATGGAGGATTCATTTTCTCACACTTCATCATTTATTGAAGTATGAGGGGAATATATAATATTTAGAGGAATTTTTTTGAAGGAGTGGAATACCTGATCCAGGTTTTTCAATACCTGGATTGAGTAATTGGTTTAGATGGTTGTGGTTCATGTGAGAGGATAATCATGTCTGTAGTGGATGTTGTATCTTAGAGATAGAATAAAATATGAGATTATCTGGATCAATTTGAAAAAGGATTACTGATCATTTTATCCATCATAAAATTTTTGGAAAACAATGGAAGATGTGTATCTATCCATCTAGTAGGGGAACCTAATCCTGAGGTAGATTAGAAAATTACATTATGTATCCTATTGATGGGGACCCAATATTCTATCATGACGATGATCAATGTGGGAGGAACCATGAACAACCATTATTCCACATATTCGATATGGTCTCACTCAATTTTTGTTGCCTATGTTTATTGAGTTGTTGAATAAGGATTAGGTGATCATGAATTTTCGTTTTTGGGGATTCCATAATAGAATTTTTATGGGATAACATTATATTATGTTTTTATGATGTTTAAAAAAGTGATTTATTGACCAATAGGGAGTCATTCCTAGTGATATAATTTATAATGTTCAAGATACATTATTTCACCCATGTCTATTTAGATCCCCATGATAGTTTGTTTCATCATTAGATGTCATGAATACAATTAGAGGAAGTTCTCTTTTATCCAATGGATTATGTTATCCATTGTATGTTGGCTTTTATATATTCCTCAACATCTCCCTCCTCAATGCATGTTTTAGTACTCCGGATCACTATTTTATATTTCACAATATAGATAATATTCTTATATTCATCCAATAAGTTAAATATTAGATAGGAGTCAGAATCATAATTCCCCTCACCTCCAGGGACCTATAACATAGAATGTATAAGGAGTTGGATGTTAGTATAGAAATCAAGGATACAAGGATGTGTGTGAGTAATTTTATTCGTTTATTATTTCAACACAATAGGTTTTATATATTTCACATGTTATGATTCTCATGTCATCTAAATTGGTTTATACCAAGACTATCTCGGATTAATAACACACCTTACTCTAACATAACATATTCCATGTCATAGGACCAATGGGGGAGAGACTTCATGTTCTACTAGTATTGACTACACCAGCCACATGCAAGTCAATTTTGGTTGATGTGTGTTGGGGTTGTTAACTATTGTTTGGGAAACATTTAATCTTTGAGGATCTTTTTTCCTTTTAATTTTGGAACTACATTGTGTCATTCATAGAATGAAATTGTTATCTTAGGTACCCATAGTTATCAATTTATTTTGAAGGATGAGTATATTCAACTAGAATTGATGGGTTGTTTAGTAATTTCATTCATTGTATTGTTCCAATTACTTAGAATTTGATATCACCATGTTATATTGTTTTATTTTTCTCA
Organism: Viscum album; assembly: GCA_963277665.1. Taxonomy (NCBI): domain Eukaryota; kingdom Viridiplantae; phylum Streptophyta; class Magnoliopsida; order Santalales; family Viscaceae; genus Viscum; species Viscum album. The sequence continues at coordinate 2,093,920,249 of OY728142.1, forward strand.
TGGAATCCAAGAAGGGTACTACAATTGATCAAGGGGAAAAAATTTGAACTATAATGTTTTCATGATATTAAAAGATGTGTTATTTTTTTCTTGTAATGTAAAAATATTTTTTTTAAATTTTTTTCTTGAGGTACATAAACTACTATATATCTCGTACTTTACCATGGTAATAGAATACTCACATTATCCATGGTCAAAGAGATTGTGTTTTTAAACTTTTACATGTTATATCAAAACTTGACATAACATTTAAAGGTGTAGTTTCACAAAAACACTATGTTCTTATTTTTGAATGAAAAAACATGAACCTCAAACACACTGTGTTGAAGATATATAAAAAACATAGAATGATAGAAATTTTTTTGATAGTTGATTGGGTGTGTCTAGATATCCATGTTCACAGTATTTACAATGAATTGGAATTGTATAGACTAATAAAGTGGATTTCTATAGTTTTATCACAATTATGATGTACAATATATTTTGGAATTAACCCCAAAATCCAATGTATGCCATGTAATAGTTATATAAAAATATATATATTGAGTTCAATCATGTATTGAAGATTCTAAATTTCAAATCTATTACATATTATTATTTCCCTAATAACTAACCTCAATGTAATTCAGTGAACTAATTCAATTTTTTTTATGTATCTCTCCCAGATATTATTTATATGTATTCTTCACTAACTATACATAAAAAAAATACAGATGTGGGTTATTTAAAAAATATTAAAAAAAGACTCATTTAATATTGGAAATAAATGAGTATTTATCATAATAGTATGTTTCATTGAAATAATCCTATAACTCATGCATTAAATACACTTCATATTTAAAAATAGTTCAAAATTTATACACGTAACATCTTAAAAAATGGGGTATTGAAATTTTAAAAAAGTTATTAGAATAAATATCTGTATAATATATTCTTAATTAATTATAGCCATCAAAAATATAATTATTTATTAAATATGAAACAATTAAATTATTGAAAATGGTCATCAAATTTTTCTATTAAAACTATATATTTGATGGCACAAAAAAATATTGTGTTTCCTAATTTTGATAAAAAAAAATTGTGTGTGTATGTGTGTGTCTGAGTCATTTTCCATTGGTATATGTTTTATTTTCAATACTGCATATGTTCCATTATTACTCTCCTTGAATCTATCAATTGTACTATGTACATATCATTTAATTTTTTTTCATAAGTGTCATTTCTATTCTGTTTATTTTCATTCCAAAAATAATAAAATTTTAATCGACATACATTTCATATATCATGATCTATTTTAATGTAATTTTTATCCATATGAATCAACATATGATTCATTACGTATCTGTAAGAGTGTGTTTTTTATCTTATGTTTCACCCAACACTTAGATAGTTTCTTCCATACTGGTTGAGTAATGATTCATTTTGTGTGTCTCTGTATGAGATATTTTCCCTTTGTGTATCATCTATTAGAAAATTATCATATTTACGTAATTAATAAATATATAGAGATAGTCAAATACATATACATTAAAATACAATATAAAAATAGTGGCCATATTATGAAAGAAAAAATTATTTATCTATTACTATTGGAATTTTTTTACCCTATTATGATACATTATTGTATGAGTCTTAACTGAACTAAAAAAGAACGATTTTTATCTAAAATTATTTAAGAAGATACGTAACTGACACAAATATTAAATCAATAATCAATATCAATAAATATATACTTTTATATATGATTTAATCTTTAAAAATCTTCCATTACTTAGGTTTTATATAATAATTTTTTAAAATTTATCAAATAATATAAAAATAATTGGTATACTTTTAATTATTTAAATATGAATATGTGATGTAATATGGAGGAACATCAATAAAAGTATCTCATGTGATGATGATAAATTTGTTTTTGTATAAAATCCATCATGACATAGATTTAAATTGTTATATGAATTAATCTATAAGAATTATTGTATTTGTTGGAAGTGTGAGGTTGTCTATGCCCATTTTGGTTTTAATTATAGTGGTCTCTACCTAGGAATCCTTAAAATTTACAAGGAAATATCCAATTCCCATGACAAAAGGATCATATAATAGATTTTTTCAAGTGATCAACACCCATAGTTTTGGTTAGAGTACTAGATCTAAAAATATGGAAATATAAATTCATCATGGCCTTCCATCCCTTCTACCTAGATTTAGAACCATTCACATTGTGTTAGATTATAATAAATTAATTTTTTATTTTAGATTTATAGAAACCATAATTTGAATAATTATATTAATTCACTAAAATATATATTATGGTTTCACCTATGTAGGAGTTTTTGTGATTGTTATATAGGGAGAAAACATGTTCTAGGGATTTTAGTACCATGAATAATAATCTATATCCAATGTTTTCTATTATAATTTTTATAATTTCTTATTAATGAAATTCTTATGTCATTTAGATCCTAATTTTTTGTGGTATGATTGAATATATTTTATATTATGGTTTTAATGAAACTATTTCATATCATATAAATTGAAATTTTTAAAAACATGACATGGATAATATGATAGACTATAAATATACTGATGATATTTTATTTCATTAATGTGATCAGGAATTTTGTCACGACTTATTCCAAGGGGACCATTTAATCCATTTTTTAAAAGTAATTTATTGTAATGATGATGAAAATGAACTACAAAATCATCACTAGAGGGTAAAAATCATTAAAACACCAGTAAAAAATGTATAAGTGTGTTTATAAAATTTTATTAACTATTTTCTGTATTTAATTAAGTGAGAACTATTTTGATACAGATGAAATTTATTCATGAGATCAATATTGAATCGATTCAATAATGAAAAAATGAAGTTTTATCACTAAAGTAATCATTATTGATTTTTTTGTTTTTTTGTTGTACCAATATGTGTTTTTAATTATCTATCCAAATATTAACACCATCATTAAAAAAATTATAAAAATTAGTTATGGAATTTTTAGTTTCTCTCTGGGTGATTTTAAAATATCAATCATTTATTTTTTATCATTTATCTTAATAATATAGAAGAATGTCATGTTATTTATAGTTTATTATAAGGGACATATTGGTATAATTTCATAAAATTGTAAAGATGAGGGTTATATTTGTGGATATGTGATTTAAAATTCTATCAAACATTTTTCTCCTTCCTAACATTATGGTAATTCACTCTTCAATGAGAAAATTGGTTCAACATTTCATGCTGGTTTATTTTGGAATGAATTGTGACAAATTATAATATGGAATGCTCTAGTATTTTATTGATATTTGATTTAATAGATAACAATATCGGTGGTTAAAAGAAAACAATAAATCAATGGTGATAGGAATAAGGGTAGTAGATTGTTCCTTACAGTTAAATGATCTCAAGTGAAAATTTTATCACCAAAAATTAGTGTAAAATAAAATGTGTTCACTTTTCCAAAATTTCCATGTCCAATTCAAGATAAGATGTCAAAACCTTGTATTCTACTTCATGTTTTTCAACCAATGTGTAGAATACTAGTATTTAGGAACTTACTTTATAGGGGATATTATAATAACCCCTATATTGACAAAATTTAATTTAATATCTCTTAATTTATTTCAATTTAGGATATTAAATTCCCCATCTAATTACATTTCCACTATTGTATAGTTATTTTAATATTAAAGAATCCATCTTGACAGGTTCCATATATAAAAGAACTATTGATCCATAGTTATATTTTTTATCAAGTAGCACGTTACTTCCTATTCCTTAGTTTCCATTATATTTCTGTGCAAGATATCAATTTGAAAATGTATAATAACAAATATATATAAACACTTATTTATCCTTATTTTTTTAAAGATATATTTTAAGGGAAATATTATGGAAAAAATGTGGATACCATGAAACTATAGATAATGGAATTTCTTGTCCACTATGAATATCCAGTCAAGGAAATTAATCACAATTTTCATATATACACTCTCTAGATACATCATTTCGTAGTTCTTATAATACATATTACATTCCAAACCATGTATCATTTTTTTAATTTTGATAGGTAATATATTACTGTAAGAAAAATATATTATTGAAAAAGGTATTATCCATCAAAATGTTGTACTAAAAAAAGAGAGATTGAGTAGTACTTATTTGGAAAATAAATCACTTTTTAAAAATTATCATCAATCTAAATATTCAATCCATTATTAATTATATTTTTAGTGAAATGAATATTATATTCATGATTATAATATATTTCAAGAGACAAATTTGGACCCCATGTTGTCTTGCTAATAGAAATATGTTTTTAGGTGTGATGTGATTGAGAAACTCAATTTTCTTTTTTACTCACCAAGAATACATTTAAAGAATACAAATAATAAAAAAATTCCATTTTACAGAACCAAAATTAAATTTAAATGGGTTCATAATTAGTCTATTATAACTATGTTTTACAAACAATATATCAAAATTAAAAAAAATTATAAAATTTCTTGTATGATTTTAATAATATATTTTCTAAAAAATTATGTTGTTTTGCTTAGAAAATCTAAAAAATTTGGTGGAACACTTTTCAGTACACTATTCCAATACTAATTACATGTAATGGTACCTCCTGATAGAAATGTACACCTAGGGGTTTTTTGTGGGATGTTTCTCATCATCCTCTAGGTATATAAATATTCATTTGTATCTTGAGTGTCCATTCATTAATGACTAAGACATATTTGGGAAAATAATTTTATTAAAATATTTCACAATTTATATAGTAATTTCTTCTATTTGAAAATTTTAATCAGATTCCTAAAAGTAAATATAGTATCCTATATATATATCTTCATAATGTGTATAATGATATCCTTATAATTTGGGCATTGATCCATTTGAATGAAATGTGACTTGACTGCCATGTCCACATCATCATCTACCATAGAACCATTAGATGGATGAATCCAAAAAAAAATAATTATATTATCATGATGAATTATATTAAATTAAAAACAATAAACAAACTTTATCAATAAAATACCATTATTTATATGCTATTTTATGAAAAAAATCATATATTTTTTGATGATCATGTCATATTGTTCTTTCACATAAAAAGAGTTTCCAAAACTAATTATCATGGTTCATGGATCACATTTAGTAATATGATTTAGATGTATTAGCTTTTACATAGTGGAAAATATTTTAAATTATATTATATGTTGACATTCATTATTTCACATTTCATTTAATTCAAGAGTGTAAGAGGGTTGAAATTCAATTTCAACTTCCAATAAGTTTGAAAATTCATCATCCATTTTACAAATGGATTATCATTGTATTAAACTATGAAGAACATGAGTTTTTATAGTCTTTATTAAATTTTCATAGGCACATGGGAATTTCAGCCTTGGATATTTACTTTTTACTAAATGATATTAATTAATTTTAATTTAAAACATAAAGCTTGTAAAACCTTACTCCTCATATAAATGAACTTATATAATGGTTTTCATACATTGGATAGATAGTGTGAAAATTCTTATCTCATGTATTCAAACTATTTTAAAATTACATACAAATCCACCCTATTAGTGAATATGATACTCATAGATGATTTCCCTTTGGTTATGGGATGTATATGTCTTCATAGTTCTTGATTTGTTACATCAATGTGAATATTACACCCAAAATAAACCTATAAAAACAATGAATGTACTAACGAGGATAAATTACAGTCTATTATGTCCATCAACATGAATTTTTTCAATTTAGAATTTCATTACTTCTATTTAATACATGTAATTTATGTTCTAGATTCTACAAAAGTAAAAACAATCATTTTTTGTGAATCACCTTTACTTACATGTTGAGATAATATTGTGTGTAATGGTTCTAGGAAATTAATAATACATGTGTATGAAACAATGATATTAAAAATGATACATTAACTTCCAAAAAATAAGGATTAACAATTATTTTAGTATTTAAAATAATCCCTCAAAATTTAGTATTTTTCATTATCTTTTTCATGTTCAAATAGTCACTATTAACATCAAATTGATTTACTGAGGTAGATGGGGCCATGTATGCCTCATTGGATATTACTGGGGAAGGGTTTGACAATGAATAAGTTTTTTCATCTAACTATTACCCACTAAAACATCATGGATACTCATATCATTAAAATTAATCAACATAAGAATAGGTATATTTAGTCAATAATAGATTTACTATCGATATATATCATTAAAGAATAAAATGACATGAAATTTGATGATTTATTATGTTTCATGATATACATCTGTTACTACATCAGTTTAAAATTTCTACTTTAATTTAGGGACTTGATGAAATATGAATTGAAATACTTTTTAATATATTGATGTTATAAAATTAATATAAATTTCATAATAATAGCGAGGATCTTTAATATATCATATTTCTTTTTCAAATACCTAGTTCTTCTATTATGCATCAAATATTCTACATGAGGTATTGGGAGTCGATATTACTATGAGAATGGAACTCTTAGAATATAAGGTGTAAGTGCCATTATTACAAGGATGTGGAGGATTTAGGATCTTGAATATAATATTATCTATATACTGAAGATTATTATTCTCAATGGTCCACCGTAACTATCTAATCTATTAAAAAAATTCCATTGAATCGATCATTTCATCAATCATGTACATTAAATCACTATTCTTCATGTTTCAGTTATCAGGATATAGTTTTCCAGAATGGCCCCCTTACTTATTTAGGAACCTCATCTATGTCTTCTCCAACCTTAGAAACTTATTAATAAGACTTATTAGGGAACCCTAGTAGCATATTTATTATATAATATTGATAGAAGAAAATAGAACATATGTAACTAAGAGATGTTCTTTTTTGATGGGTGTTGATTGTAAATATTTTTTCATATAAAACACATAAGTAACATGAATTATTTATAGACACAAGAAGCTTAATTTTTAATATCCTTAATAGGTTGGATCTAGTTATTCATCTTTCAGGAAGGCTTTGAAGTCAAAACATTCACTATTTTTGGTGATAGTGGAGAATAGGGTCATAACTGAGTTAATCACAAATGCTCTAACAATGATATGTGTTGGATAATTTATAATTTATTTTATATTATATTAAAATTTCTAAACATATTTTTAATAATATCCTACTATTCTAATTATTATTTATGGATAGTGTAAACATGGTGTATCATTTGTTCTTTTGTGTTATCTTATAATTATTCATCAATTCAATATATTTTTTGGGTTAAATTATTGAATAATAATACGCCAAAAATAGAATTTGAATGTTAATAATTTTACGGGAATTAGTTATGTATGTTTTCATTTCCCACCTCACAATGTTTCAATTTATATGGAATTTCAATTAGGGCATACTCATGGTTCGTGGAGATGTATCATTGGACTTGTTTGGTGTAGATGGGTATGTCTAGTACATCTATGCATCAAAATCATGTTGCCTAAATTACTCACATAAATCTATTGTACATATACTAGGGTATATAAGCTTCTATTCTTATAAATATATAAGTTGCAGTACAGCCAAGAATATAAATGAGTTAAGAGGTCTAGGGTAACTATATTTACTAATATGAGACTGAAAGATACCACTTTCACCATCCTAGATCTACATATTTTGGTTGATAATTCCTATAGGGTATTATATTTAAAAAAAATAAATATATTATTCAATTTTTATTGATTTTAAATATAAAAATATATCTTATTTGATCTTTAAGATAATAACTTTATGTGTTAGTCATTCAAATATCAAAACATTTTTCTAAAATCTCTTCCTTGTGATGTTTTATCTCTTGGTAACATGTTCTTATAAATAATGAATTGATTTCTATAGAAATACTATATTTATAAGTATTTTATTTTTAGTTGAATACAATATTTATTGTTTTCCATATTTAACTTAACTATATTGAAATTATCATCAACAATTATATATGGATACATATCTCAATTGAAAAATTTTATATGATATGAATGGGTGGACCTATAATATTTTGGAAAATGGTATGAGTTTTTCCCATATATGGAACCTCAAGGTTTCCCAATACTATGTTATATCTAGAGGTTAAGTGTTCAGTATATTACTCTAGATGTCTCATTCCATTTAATTATGTGATTTATGGTTAATCCATGATTACTGGTGTATGGATTAACTTACCATTTTTAGACAAAACTTGTTTTTTTGTTATTATTGTAAACATGTAAAATTAATTTCATGTAGTTCAGTTGTTTGTGAATCACATATATCAATCTAAAAAACATAATTAATTACTAGAACATTACACAGATGGATAAAATGAACTATTTATTTATTTTAGATCTAGTGTGGGAATTCCTTCCAATCCAATTGACAAGTTCTTAATCAAACTTGATGATATGATCTAATAATAATCTTATTGGTGGGGGTTTTTCCCAAATACATGATTTTTAATTTGAGGTATTTGTTAGTATATTTTCGCAATCATTTATCCTTTCATGTACTTGGTATATTATTGTTTTAATGGAGATTTCACGCTTGACAGCAGCTGGAGCACAGTTGGTACACAATTTGGCAAAACCAAGCACCCTCGCCCAAGAATCCATGGAAACGAATTCTTATTTATGAAGTGGATAACTCATATATGATGCAAGATTTATCAAACAATACAACCAAACCATGAGGATTTTTCTTCTTTGGAAGTCAATGATTCATGGTTTCCCATAGTTGGAAACAGTGCGGGCTAACTATGCAACCTCTCCAGGTAACAAAAACAGTGAATTTTCCATTCCACCATCTCAGATTTTAAACACTAAAAAACCCATATGTGCCTTCTATTGGTTCATGTAACCCAAAAAGGAGTAACTATTTCATTATATATTATTCTCCACATGTTATATGGTATTAATATATGGTTTATTTAAGGTTTTTGGGTGGTTCTTCACTGTAGACTTCTCCTATATTATTCCTTTCCATCATCCGTCAATTTTATCTTTCATTAATCATCTTCCATGGCCTTGTTGATCTCGTGTTCAGGTTTATTTTTGATTCAATTGATGTTATTTTGGTTAATGTTTCTATTTTTTATTATTTCCTCTTGGAATAGTTATGTTGTTGTTTTATGGTGGTGTTGTTAAAGGACATGTGATTCTATCTATGTTTCCATTTGTACTTTCCATTTAAATTTTATAATTGTTGACATAATTATTTTATCCTTCCTTGGATGTTAATTGGAGATGGAATATTTTTTGAATAATTTATTTTTGGGAAAAAGGTGATTTATTTCTTGGTTTATGGTAAATGGAATTATTATACAAAATTTTTTATACCAAGTGTTTGAAAAAAGGATCGGTCTACTTTTCCATGTGGTTTATGTCTTTTGAAAAATGTTTTTTTCCTTTTTAAATGGAAATTTGGCCCATTAAATTATGGTTTTAGTTTCATAAATAGGGTTTCAATCTTTTTTGGATTTAAAATAAGTGTGTGTTACCTTTGAAAAATGGTTTGACATGTGATGGAAATTTGTTGGTTTCATTTTTAAAATGAATTATTTCTCAAAGGGTGTTTGAGGCCCATTTAGAATCTTGGAGGAAATTGATTATGTTGGAAAACGTCTTTGGATAATTATCATGCCTTAGAGATGTTTATTTTTTGGGAGGTACACGTTGAGTGACTCTTTGGTGATCAAATGGTTCAATGTCATGAGGTGCTTCCATATGGTGGCTAAGTGTAATTCTATTTTGAGATGCATGTGTATGGGTTGAATGTATATTTTTTGGTTTCATGATTTCCGTAATTATCTCAAACCCATTTTTATACTAACTTTAGAACATAACTTAAATAGATATTTTTTGGAGAACAGTTGATGAAGTAGCTTAATATTTTTCTCTAACTAGTGGCCCATAAATGGGGATTTTTTTAAATGGGAAAGATCTGCTTGCTATGACTAGGTATGTTGTAATCCCAAATGTAGGTGAGATTTTATGTTATCTAGTGAGACATGCCTATAGGATAATTCAATATATATATTATTTAAATGATTATTTCAATGGAATCCTATGTTATTAAATTTTCTTTGGAAATTAGTTACTTGTAGTGGATGATTGAGATGCATTATTGGTTGGTTAAACATGTGTGATATTTTCCATTAAAATTTATATTGGATTTTTATCATTACTTACTTATGTAGTATATATTCTAGATTAAAATTATTTAATGGTTTTCAAAGATTTATAGAAAATGTTTTAAATATTATTTCCCCCTTATTATGTAATGAAATAATTCCCTGATTATATAAATACTAATGCATCTTTCTTTTGAAAAGTGCTTGGTTTGAATCAAAATTGGAAATGGACTATAATTGGATTTAAAGTGAAAATGTGTTGAAAATCATAGTTTATTTATTGCATATCAAACCTAAAGTCCATTAATTTTATATTTAAATGAAGTACATTAGGAATAGATTTGTAAAGCTACACCTTCTACGTTTTAATACTCAAGGTTGTATCTATTTCTTAGTTTTATCATTTCGTGTAGTTTCCAACATGTTTTTGATCAAAATGGCAGTTAGAATGGTTTTTTTATGAGGTAGTGACCCTTGGGTTCATATGTACTCTTAGTGTTCATCTAGTTTGGTTTGGTTTTGTAGTTCAATTTATTTTGCACTCTTCATTTTTAGAGTTGTTGTTTGTTTTTCTAATCTCACATTATCCAGCATTGTTGAATTTTATATTTTTTATAAAATATATTTAGATTGAATATTATGTTTTATTATTAGGTTATTCTATTTATTTATATTTATTTGTTTTCTTTTATTTGTGATAATTGTTCTTCATGATTCTATTTTGATGCCTCGATAGTTGTTTTCATCCTTGGAAGATCATGAATGTCTCTTGGGCCTTGTCTCGACCGAACTCGGGTGACCAATTTTTGGTTAAATTGTATTGTTTCCTAACAATTTTTTCTTCTTAGGTTTTTGAATATTTATACCAGTGTAGTTCATTTGAAGGATATATAACATTTAAATCGATATTTTTCCCCTACGTATGTTTCTCAGAAAATTTATATCATTGAGTTGGTAAATGGTTTCATTTTACATTCCAAAACTAGTGATATCCTCCTTAGTAGAGGTGTTATTGATAAATAATGATTATGAGTAGGATAAGGGTTTTTAAATTTTGTATTCCTTAAATTAATTTGAGACTCACCAAGTATGTGTTTTTTAGAAACTTTTGAGGAACCACTAGCAATATTATGTAATTCTTTTATGTCATATGTGTACCCCTTATTCAAATGATTAATTATGAGGGGTATTTCTGTACAAAATATCATCCCTTTATAGTTCTTTTACCACCCCATGATTTGGGTAATAATGAACATTAGTGTAAATATTGTTCCATTGTACGTACTCCCTATTAACCAATTCATTATCAAAATTTGTAAATTATGGGGATTAGTTGTTTTTATAGTACCGAACAACGAGTTCATCATTATTATTTATAGTATCCAACATACATGGTTTATGAAATATTTATGTACATATTTATGATTTTTTATCTATTTAACCATATTATAAAATAGGTTAAATGTAAATTTATTAGATTTATATTCAATGTACTTGATCACAAGGGCCATTTTTGTGGCTCCTTATCACTTGTTGGTGTAATTTTCAAATCATGAATACAATCAATGAGATTTATTTTATTTATTGGTGGAATTAATGATATTTACAATGTTCATATATTTGTAAATTAAATTAATCCACTATCTAAAAATATTGGGTTATTAGGTAGAGTTAACTTAGACATGAGGTGTATCACATTGTATAATAATAATTTTTCATGTGTGTGGGAGATTATAACTGAATATAATTGAAAATAATAGCTCAAAATCTAAATTTATAAGCTATAATGGGATTAATTACTCGTTGGAATACAAGATCCAATGTCAATATACCTGTGGAGGAACTATATGAAAACAAATTTCTAAAGATTTACTACTGTCAAGTTTGTGAATTAAGATATATTTAATGTATTGGATGATGTAATAAGGACATCATTCATTCTATTGACAACTTATATCTTGAAATATATTAGGGAGATGAAATCCTACAATTATTTATTAACATGTAATGATAAAATATAGAAATAAATTTCCCAAAGTCATGGATCATAAAATTATTGTGGGCGGGGTCTATATAGTGGCATTTGACATTTTTCTAGGATGGTTCTTACACCTATTCTATATCCCTAAGGTGGTAAGAATCAATATTTGGGGCTCCTAACTCCCACTTAATATGTTTATAAGACCACATAATATATGTAACATTAAAATATCCATAATATATTATATAAATTAGGAGTTAGACATCAGGGATTACAATAGCATCATAGGCATCTTTACATTCATGATTTTTGGGGTTGGCATGTTATCTCATGAATATATTCACTAGTGTATAAGATTAATTTACCAAGAATGGGGAAACCTCAATGGAAATCGAGATATAAAGGGTTATATTTTTTATAAAAAAATATATTGGAAAAAGATCATGGTTATCTGGTAAATTGGAAATATTGAAAAAAAAGGTTTAAACAATGATTTGAAAATAATAAATTTTTATTGTCTTCCATGTGATATATATCTGATATGTACTCTTGAAATCCTTATACTCCTTATGATGATCAGTATTTTCTCTAATAATTACTTTTAAATGATGAGTGAAATCAAATTATTTCATTCCTTTTTAAAAAAAATCATAACAAACATAAACAAAAAACTGAGATGAGTGTGAAAAAATTATACATGTACAATTAATGCAGGTATAACCTAAAAAATAATTTTTGGGGGTATGTGGAATTAAAAATTAATGATACAACTAAAATAAACATATTATGGAAATAAAACTCCAAATTTATAAAACTACAACAATATAGAGGAATATAATATAGGATATATAGCTCATTTACACTTCAAAATATTTCAGTATAATTAATATATCAAAGGAATTTATAATTAGCGATCTTGATCATGACATTTTAATGTCCATTTCTTTAATAAATATATGTATCATTTATCATTATTTGTTGGTTTTTCTCAATGTCAATTTATTCAAATATTCATTTGAATAATAAACTAACTTGTACTGTGAAAATTCTCCTTCATTAAATATTCATATCCATTGGAGAAATTGATTTATAAAAAACATTTAGTTCTTAATTAAATATAAGGATGATCAAACATATGAAAAAAGAACCATTGACCAAATTTTGATTTCCATTATTGATGCTTTAAATTAATGAAATCAATATTCTTCTTAATAAAATATAATTGAAATCATCCTCAAAATATCCATGTATTGTGCTCTATATTATTGTTGGAAGAATACCCAGTAAACAATATACTAGTTCAATATGATTATGAAATGGATAAATATCTCACGACATGAATAGATAATTACTAATCATTTATCATACAAAAATTTAATAATTCTAATATAGAAAATAAATGATAATATCCAAAATATTCAATGAAATTATATTTTAAAAAAATTAAAAAACAAATTTGAATACATAATATATTATTAATGAGAGGCTTTATATGACATATGGTTTCCATATAAAAATTCCTTTCAAAAAAGTATTTATCTTCTAATGAAATATGAATGATATTTCTTAACTTTGTAATTTAAATTTCATTCCTTGAAATCCATATATAATATATTTTAAAATAATACTAATTACATAATATTATTCAAATAATAAAATACTTCCAAAATTATATTATTCCTAGTATCCTTAATAAGACACTCACATATTATGTACCATGTTGTATACTCTATCAAATTTTTATATATATGAGTTGATATTCAATACATTCTATATTCATTAAATACTTATTAAAATAATAATTTTTAAATTTGGAGGATTTATATAAACATTATAAATAATATACTTTTTTGTAATACGTAGGATATTTCCCCTAGTCATAATTTTATGATACTATTTCTACATTGTTTGAATAAATAATATATTGAAATTATTTTCCATTTCTAGATGTAATGTTTTGTTCTATCTATAAATTATTACATTATATTTTTCCCATACCAAATAAAAATTCATAATATCCTTTAGAATAAAAAATATAACAAACAAAACTTATGAGAAGAAAAATATAATAATTCTAAATAAATGTAAAATATAAAGAAATATAATATAATGAAAAATAATAGGAATTTAAAAAAACAATAGTTGGAGAAAATATTAATCAAGATTATATAAATAGATATGGAGTAAATAACTATCAAAAAAATTAAAATAGCAACACAACATTTCCCCCCATTTTTTTATTTACCAAAAACAGACATCCATCTACCTTTTATTAAATAAAAAAAGTTTTGAGTAATTTTGAACACATGAAAAACAAATATAAGAACAATAAATATATTAATGAAATGATGCATTGTAGATAAATTAATTGAATAGGAATATCCCCCATTGTATTACCATAAAAACATTATATAATAGTCAAGGGAATGAATTATCATGATAATAGAGATAAAATATAGAATATAAAACATTCTAAGGATATATATAAAAATTTTATTAATTAAAAAATGAGTAATTCATACTCCCCCTAAAACAAATCCACATTCATTTATACTAAAAATAGATACTGCATGAATTTGTTACAAGAATAACAATGAAATAGGATAAGAAAATGAAATGAAGTATAAATTGAATACATAAATAATATAAATATTAAATACTATAAAAACATTATATAGATCAATGAAGAAAAATTTCCTTATCATTACACCATTCAGAGCTCATACTACTGAGGCCTAAACCCCTATGATTAATTCCATATTTTTGGGACATTATAAGAATTATGAGTGTGTATGGAGATGTTTTAGAGGACATATATTTTTTCCATCCTAAATTCCCACATGTAATCATTGGAGGCATGGTGGTGGATATTTTACATATTTACAATGTAGTGACTTGGTATCATGGAAGAGAGCAATGAATCATGGCCAATCTAAAGCAAGTTGTGACATAACGTATGAAATTACCATGGTGATATTTTCTTTTCAATAGGGATACCTATTATGACAATCACATAAAAGAAGTATTATATAGACGTTTTGTGTGGATTTTTATAGTGGAATGTGTGATATTACATTATATAATAATCCAATGGACCTTTCATGTGGGAGTAGTTCTCGACATGGTTGATAAGGAGGACCGCCTGTGTAAAATGGGGACCCCCAAAAATTTTCTAAGATTGGGGGAATATGAGGTCAAGGTTTGGATGATATTGTGAGTATGGAAGAAATGGTAAGCCATAACATTCCATTGCATAGTCTAGGGTGTGGATAGGTGAAAATATAAGATATATTTCCCTTTTCATGGAAAATGCATACAAATTCCAAATTGGATCTACAACTCTATGAAAACAATTTTGTTCGAGTCATGGTTCCAGAAAATATTTTCAATTTATTTTTTCATAATGTGTGATTTTTAGGGGTAATGAACCTTTTAGTAATGGAATTTTTTGATATACCTTGACCGAGGGGCTCTATGGGAATAGTGAGATTCAGTACAATATGGTGGAGATTAAAAAATCATCCACTATAAAGATTGGTAATGATCTTAATAGTTTATTTTTTCATTATTTCATATAGAACCATCTTCAACCCATAAACCCCTCACTACCCTCCAACTACATCCTTTTTTAATGCCTAAACACTTTAAAATATCATGATCTATGTCTCTCGATTTGATTTACTCCCTTCTCCAAATGACATTTTTCATTATTATTTTTTCTTAACAAGGATTATATGGTACCATTCATTTATTTTCTATAGAATATTATAGAATTAACCTATAGTGGGTTTATATATTTAGGATCTCAGGACATTCCCCAAATTTTTGGTGGAGAATGATCCTCATTTCACACTCTCATGTTCAGTAATACATAAAATCATAATCTAAATTTTTGGGATTCAAGACCATCCCTTTTTTGGTGAATAAAATTAGATTATAATTTTTCTAGTTCATTGGGTTATTTTTATGACTTATTTTAAGAAGATAAAGAGATAAATATTTTGATAAATTGGAATTGTAATGATGAGAATATGGTTTGTCCATAATTAATTTTCATTTCATCTGATGATATTACTATTATTTATTTGGTACATAATTACATTAGAAAATATTAAAGAAGATGAATTTGAAATTAATTGAAAATATATGTCAATGAAGTATGTTGATATAGATAAAATATTTGTGATAACCTAGCTTTCACCCCATATATTTAATAACTATTATATGTTTTCCTTCTAACATGATCTCATTTAATTTTATGAACTGATTTAAATTGAAATAACTGTTGTGTAAGACGTTGGAATCCCCTCACATAGTATAATGATAATGGAAGATAGTTATAATTTTTTTTAGAAATATAGAACTAAAAATATGCCTCTTCCTTCCCATATATTAACTGTAGTA
Organism: Viscum album; assembly: GCA_963277665.1. NCBI lineage: Eukaryota > Viridiplantae > Streptophyta > Magnoliopsida > Santalales > Viscaceae > Viscum > Viscum album. Next base: position 2,093,936,797 of record OY728142.1, read on the forward strand.
ATAAATAACATTCTTCCTATTATGCATAATGACTTCGAATCAAGAGCTGTCAGCTATAAATCTATGGTTGGTTGTTCATGGTGGTGCTACATAGTGAGGCTAGATGTATGGCTGTTAATGATGGACAAGAGGATTTTTATTCATACATGTTTGTATTTGGTAAAAATATTTCATATTTTTGATATAGGATGTGGAGATTAAATAGAGGAAATGGGAATTTAATAATGAAATATACATTAATACAAATAGGAATGGAACTGGAATAGTGTGGGTGTTGTCTTGTGAATGAGTTATAATTAAATAATGTCAATACATGATAATTTAATTATAAATTAGAAAATTTAAAATTTTTGAATAAATTTTTTATGATGAATTTGGCTTGTTATATGGACGAATTCATATAGTACATTATTACTTGTGTTGTAGAGGCACTGGTGGGTTTTTATCGGTAACAATGATGAAAATTCTGAGTGAATGAGTTTTTATAGGATTTCTTTGGTTCAGACTTAGGTTATGATTGATTCATGAATAATTATTCTCGTATTTACATATGATTTTAATACACTCCCACTAGAGTTTAGTATTCTATAATTATAACCAAAAGATAACTTGTGTGTTTTACCAAATAGCCATGATGGTTAGGGGGAAGGATAAATACCCCATCATCCAAAATCTTTCATTTCATAGTAGTATATGGTATATCTAGTGTCGAAAAATAATAAATTATTATGATGTATAGTGTAGATGTTATTTGGTAGGGGTCATTCATGGTATAAGGAGCTCATATATTTTTAGCCCTTCATATTCATGAAACCATGTAACCTTGGACTTATGATGTAATAGATGCTGTTATGATGGGGTTTTGATGATATTTAATGGATTGGAATTGTTTGGGAGATATTATTTCACTTTATGATGATGTGATGATTATATGGAAGGTATGATAAAAAACTATATTTTATATGGGGATATAAGTAAGAGAAATATGAGGGGAAATGTTTAATAGTAGGTAATCATTAATGCATAATGTGGGTTAGTGAGGTCTGAAATGATGCTATTTTTGTCTCTGAATGGGTTAATCAAGTTTATAATTTCAATTTTTATCATGGGATGTTTCAGTCTATCTAGACTTGTAAATTATTTATGTTTAATGGATTCATAAACCATTTGAAGTAAAATAATTTTCCTGATTAGTGGTATTCCATGCTCCGTTTGATCCATGCATAGAAATATTATTGTGTTTATATGGTGTTTAAGCACATGAGAGGAGAATATTTTTAATGGTGGATTTTGTATATTCTAGAGAGAAATGAATCTGAGATTATCTAGATCCACATCAAAATGGATTACTAGTAATTATTTTTATAATCATATTTGTGGGAAATAATGAAAGATGATTATCCATCCCGCTAGTTAGGGAACATAATAATTTGGTATATTATAAATTTGTTTAAATACCTTATTTATTATAACCCAAACATCTATATTGATGAGTATCCATGTATGAGTCACCTTGCCATAAAATAGTTCCTAGCTTTTAGATATGGATTCACACAATTTATGATCCCTTTGTAAATTGAGTTGTAGAAAAATAATGAGGTGATCATGATGATTCAGTTTCAGTGAATCTAGAAGATAATAATGAATGATATAACATCATAAAAATGATACATTTTATTTGTATAGTTGAAATTTAGACAAATATGGTTTCATTTTTAATGGTATTCTTTCTAATTTTCATTATCCATTAGTTCTCTCATGTCTATCCAGAACACTTAATAATGTGTTTCAGTTATAATGGACATGAATACTGATAGAAGAAGTTCCCTTCTAAGATGTGGATTCAATAATCCATTGGAGGATGGATTCAATATATTCCTTGACATTGACTTCCTTAGTGGTAGTTTTATTACTAAAGATCATTAGTTTATATTTCACAACTAGATTAATAGTCTTATGTGGGTTCTTCATGGTCCCTCCTCTTATGGTCTAACAAGTCTCCCCCGGGATAAATGGTAGATGGGTGAGGTATCTCCCCCTAAAGAAGGACTCAAGATGAAAACAGATGACACATGTATTTTCGGGGTCATGAGAGGTGGTGGGGTCATCATAGATTACATGGGGACTGTGGTTCTTCCTTTTACAGCTCACTTAGGCAGTTGAAACTCATTTCTATCCAAGGCTAAGGCAGTCCATACAGGGATGGAGCTTTTCATCCAAGATAATTTTTTTTATTCTTATATGGAAACATATTCAATGATCCTTTAGGACTAATTGCCTGGAATATGTTCCAGTCCATGGTCGATATTTTACGTCAAAAGAAAATGATAATCACCCCTCAACAACAGTACTAAAATTACCCTAACCTAGTGGGATGGGAATAAAGTTGAGGATCATCTAGCTTTTCTGGTGGTCCAAGGTACCAATGTAACAATACTGTCCAATATTTCTCAATTTGAATGGGAGAGGTTCAATTTTATCAGAGTTTACTCCCATTACCTACATTACATTAGACCTCCTTAGGACCTCCAGCATGTTATCATTGTACTTAGTTTCGATGAATAAAAATGAAGGATGGTGACAATAAGATGAAGGTAAAATAGGAGTATATATCAAAAACTATATATTTGTTTCTTTATGAATGTATGAGTTCATGGTCAATTCATTTGGATTCAAAAATTCACTATTTGTGATCTTGAAAATCATGAAATTTTTGGTACATGATTTTTTGTACCAGTTTGATTTTGAGTTCATTGATTTCATTTTCATATAATTGATGTTATAAAAGGATCATGAATGTCACCAAAAAAAATCATAAATACCCTCTATCATTTGAAAATACAAGGGAATATTCTATCTGAATTTTTTTTTGTCTAATGAGTATATCACAATGAAAATATGGTTCCCCGGTGAGGAGTAGCAATTGAACCATTTATATTTGAGGTTACTATTTCTTAGGAAGCACCCACCAATGTGGAATAGATCTACAGCTTCCTAGGTATGGGACTATTATTGAAAATTAATTCCTAACATCCTTAAAGTGATAAAAACATTTAAAGGGTTATCATGGAAGGAACAATCATAATTATGGACTCATCAATGTGAGGCTACATTCAACTACATAATTAAGCTATAAATAAGTGATCTCATTCATTAAATTCCAAATGTACACGTGATTTATGATTCCTTCTATGATTATTCCCATACAGTATTGGTTGTATTCCAATATATTATTGGGGAATAATCTTCTATTTTTATTTGAGGTTTTAGATACATTACCTCACATAGGATAACATTATATAGATCAAAAATCAATAAATATTGTGGTATAAAATCTTTCATTGGGACTTCAATCTATGTTACTAGAGGAGGACAAAGTTTTTCTTGGACAATGACAACAAGATCACTTATTCCCAAGGAATATGAAATTTTATTATTAACATAACATTCTAGAATTCATGGGGATATGTTTTACCAAATTATGTGAATTAATAGAGAGGAATGGGGGAGATATAGGCTATATATCTTGATAATTATGAGGCCAATGGTAGATGATTTCCCTTCTTGGTGAAGGTTAAATATTTTTTAATGTTGTGAGTAGATTAATATATGTGGAGAACTATGAAATCACAGACATGTGAGAATATGTTCTATAGAGGGATTCAAATTAGGGGTGGTGGGAGGATGACCAATAATACATTATTTTTATATCTTTGAAAATATGCATCCTGATTTAATGGTAAACTTGTTTTGGCTGATATAATGTGATATGTAGTAGGATTTATTGAATGGTGTATGATTATCAACTAGTTATGATACATCACAAATTTTTTCAATTGAAATGAAAATGTGGATGTTCATGGATATTTTGATCAATTTTTTATATACTTTCTACAATCCTAATGATGATGAGACACTACATTGGTGGTGTTGACTGACTATAAAAATAAACACTTATCTAATTGATTATGGAATATGATGATGTATATGAACTAGTGAGGATATGTATAGATGATATAATATGGACAAAAGGGGAACTTATGGCCATTACTTCTAATTTATATCCTCATTAAACCTTATGCGTCTGAGCATTTCATCAATGTATATTTGTATAATATTATCACCTATTTAAAACATTCCCCGATTATGTGTATGGGAATATATATATATATCCATAAAAATAGTATATCACTACTACAAAAACGCGAAAGGGATGCACTTCACATTTATCAGTGCTAAATAAAAGCACTGATATAGGGGGCCTTTATCAGCGCTAGAAAAATGATGATAAATGCCCCCTATATCAGCCTATTTTTTAGTGATGATAAAGGGGACCCCTTTATTAGAGCTTCGTTATGTAGCACTGATAAAGGGGGGATTTATCAGTGCTTTTCCCAAGCGCTGATAAATGTTGAGTTTCAAAAAAATATTTTTTCATGACAAATAATATTTTGCTATATAAGTATATTTATATTGGTATAAATACAATATATATTTTTTAAATATGTTATAGATACGTATATATAGATTATTATATTTAATATATAATAAATTTAGTGAAAATGGCTCCAAATACTTTTAAAAAATATTATTAATTAATAATTTTCTAATTATTATCGATTAAAAATCATTTAATAGGAATTCGAGGACACAAAGAATAAAAACAATTAATAAAAGATCCAAAATATGTTGAAAATGAAACTCAAGCTTCAAACAGCCATAACTTTTGATCTGGGTGTCCGTTTGAGCTCTACAACATATCAAATCATAGCCTGTGATGAAATCTACGTGCGGATTACTTGGGAAAAGTCTATGTCACATTTTTCAAGTCCAAAAAATGCACACAAGGCCTCTAAAACTGAGTTATTAGTTGGCATACCCCGATTTGTTAACATTCAAACAAGTATAACTTCTGATCCCGATGTCCGTTAGGCCTGTACCACAAATCATATCGATGATTGTTTTATTTTCTTCGATTTTACTGGTTTTAGAGTTGAAACGGGCTTCTGGATTATATGTTATGGTCCTTTTAACATTCTATGTCTTTTCCAATACACATACATATGTATTTATTCGTAAATATATATGTGTTTGTGTGCATGTTGGTGTCTGTGCGTGTGTCTGTGTATTGTATATATGTAAATATGTATGTATGTATTTGTTTACTTATTTATAAACACACATAAAAAACATATTTTTTCATAATTTTTTTTAAAACTAATCTTTATAAGTACATTCTATGGCTTTTCAAATACACATATATATGTATTTGTTCGTAAATATATATGTGTTTGTGTGTGTGTGTCTCTATGTGTGTGTCTGTCTGTTGTATATATCTAAGTGTGTATGTATGTATTTATTTATTTATATATTTACAAACACACATAAAAACCCTATTTTTTCATAAATTTATTTATAACTAATCTTATAAGTATATATTAATATACAAATAAATATACGTATAAAAAATTATAACTAAAAATATATATATTAATATATTAATAAACGAATTAATATATATATATATACTAATATATGAATAAATATATTTATATTAATATGAATCTATATCAATATACGAATAAATATAACTATATATATATATATCATTAAATAGAGAACAAATCGAAATAGCATAGTGGTAAAAGTGCAGCCATGAAAGGGGGGAGGTCCCAGGTTCGAGTTCGGGTGGAATTAAAGGGGGTGCACGCATATGAGGATGCGCGGGAAGGGAAATGCGTGGGAGACCACCTAGCACTGATAAATGGGATGTGAAGCACTGATAAAAGCACCCCTGTATTATTTTTAATTATTTTTAATTTTTTAAATTTTTTTGACCTTTACTAGTGCCTTTTAAAAGCACTGATAAAGGCCTCTTTTATAAGCGCTAAAAAAATCACTGATAAAGGGGTCTTTTATCAGCGCTTTTTTTAGCACTGATAAAAGTGATCTTTATAAACGATTTTTAGAGCACTGATAAAAGGGAACCCCTATATTATATGTGAGCTTTAAAACGCTTTTTTAGCGATGTTAATGCCCATTTTTAGTGCTGATATAGGCTGTTTTTATAGTAGTGTATGTTTTTAGCCTATATATTATATTTATGTGCGTGCTTTCATATGAATATATTACTAAGGGTTGTTCTGTGAAAAAAATTAACACTCTTTTACAAGCATGTCTCCTCCTAGAGTTTTAACAATATACCTTTTTATCCCTATTATGGAAGAATGAGAATTAATAGATAGATGTCCTTTGATAAGACATTTTACATAGCATGACTAAGAAGTTTGGGGTTATTTATGAGTGGATAATTGAATCATTAGTCCATAAAAATTATAATTTTTTTGTGTTTCCTTCATAGCTACATGTGGGGATTATATTTTTTTATGGTTTCTCCATGTTACAAGAAATGATGGTTTACTAACAGGATTATGTTTTATCTATAGTTTATTCTATTTTTGAGAAAATGGGATGTATTAGTTAGTTTTTTATGGATTTTATATTCTACAATAAGAAGAGATGATCCATGATTCTATTGAGTGTTTACGTCTTCACTAATATCATCATGATGAATCCAATCGGATTGGTCTTAATGAGTAAATTGTATCAAATGATGTAATATTTATTGTGAAATTGGTAAAGTATCAACATCATTTAAAGAAGGTTTATTAAGTATGAGACCACACATTTATTAATTTACATTATATGAAGGGAATTATAGATAAATTTATTTTTTAGAATTTCTGACTAATGTTTTCAGAACATCATGAGTTATTCACTGGCTAGTTGTGTTGATATGCATTGTTGATATAGTAATTATTTTATATTGATTTTGAAATGAAATGTTTCTCTAGAAACATTTCCTTTTTATAGTTTGAATATTATTTGTGAGGTATATCCCTCAAAAGCATTATCATGGAAGATAGTTTCTATATGTTTTATGAATCCCATTAAATTTATATGGTGATTATATTTTAATTATAATGTTATTTTAGAGAATTATTAATTGGTTTGGTTTTCTATATTTTCCCCATTTCCCCTAATTTCATGGTATTTTTTTTTTCAATTATTGAGGATGAGAATAGTACCAGAGGTCTCTAATGTGAATCCTAAACCATTTTTCTCTAATCACTAGTGTTCTTTTTATTTGAGGATATCATATAGTATTTCGGAAGAATTTTGTAGGATATAGTTGATATTGTCCATCATAAGGTCCCCAATATTATAGTAGTTGGTATGGTGGCTGTATTTTGGGATCCTTATGGTATATTAAATTGGAAATTTGGAGTAATTGTTAAGTGCCTTGGAAATTTTTAATCTTGTAATGACAATGATTCTTAAAAACTATTTTTTGTTGTTTTTTTACATGGTGGATTCCTAGTATGAGAAAAATTATTGACAACCATTCCATTTGTGCAGGATGATTTATTTAATGATTCGTGATGTTGTATTACCTAGACTAGTAATCACCAAAACATTTTTATGTATTTTTCATGGTGAGGACCATTATGAGGGATGGGTTTGTAAAAAAGGGTGCAAAATTGACATGATGCTAGGTGTTGTAGTTTTCAAGGATGATGTGTTTTCAAGAATTTTTGGGGAAATAAATAATGAACTGGATATCACTATGTCATAGACTTAAGTATGATGAGGTTAAATGATAGATGATATAATCCATTTCCTCGGTGAATGGAAATTTTGTCCCACTGGTCTTGTGAGATTCCATGCACTACAATGTTCGGCAAGAAATGGTGCGGGTAAATATCTCTGGAATGTGGTTTTAGAAATGACTAATTATCAACAGATTTGAATATTTTAAATAGGAAGGACGTGTATATCCCCTTATGGAGGAGACAAACAATCATAATGGGAGTTAATATTTTTAGGTATAGATTAGTCAATCATCCTCTATAAATAGAGTATCACATCTTATTTTTTTTATTTTAATTCTTTCCGTTGCTATGATAGTTAAAAACTAGACATGTCGTGAATCAGTAATAATTTTCATAGAGCAATCAAAAATCCCTTTTATCATTGGAATATATCTCCTATATTATAGCTAACCTCCACTCCTCCTCTCCCCTAAATTTTTTTCTCCTTTCTACTAGAGGTTCATGTTGTAAGGTCCCTCTAATTTAGAGGTGAGTATCAATCATGTCTTAAGGGAGGGTTATGTTAGTAAGGTTTCATTGAGATATGAGTTATGTTTGGTAGGGGTTGATCATCATTTCATTCACTATCATATGAAGGTCATAAAAATATTCATTTCAATTCAAGAGATTTAATGCTCTGACGTTTGTATATGAACATCATGGAAATAACATTCTTCTAGTTCATTGGGAAATGAGATTGATTTATCATAACATGTCAAATAATCAAATAAATGGAGAAATGTGATGTGAATTGTAAAATATGAGTTTTATCTAAATTTTCATTTTATGTTATGTGTTGCTACGATTAATGATTATATTGTAATGGAACACAAGACAATATATAGAACAATAAGATAGCAATGCTGATAAAAAATTTATGAGAATGATATGTACTATAACCCTCCATATTCTATCAAAATAGAACCACCCACCTCACTTATTAAAAAACTAGTATATATTTTCGTATTGATATGATCCCCTTTATGGTTGTTAATTAACTATTGACAAAACACCTACTTATTGTTTTTCATAAATTCATACATCACCTCACATTATTTAATAATAAATAAATCTTGTAATAAAATGGGTGGTATAGAATATATAGAACCGTAATGACATTAGTGATGTCTAAAACATTATTTGTGTCTTGAGTTATATTTTTTGTGTGATTATTGTTGTAAAATGCCTAAATCATGAAGATATAAATATTACGATGGTATTTATGTGCATTTACTTTTGAGAATTAATGTTTTTATACTTTATTTCCATGATTAAAATGGTGCTGAATTCAATGTGGCTAGTAAATAATGTGTATATTGTTTTCTACCATTGTTTTGAATCATTAGTTATTTATTATCTATCTGGTAATGGTTTTGAGGTGAAGATTTTGTATAGTGTTTTTGGTTGTGTGGCAATGCTCATGTTTTTTGATGTGTTGTTAGTGATGCTTGATGATATAGTATAAAATAAAATTATATTTTAAAACTAGGATTTTGGTTTTTAAAGGGATGAAATTTTAAAATAATGATGAATAAGATAACAAGAAATAGAGAAATGAAGTTTTAATAGTGTTGGTCTTTTCTCTTATAAAACTTTTCCCTAAATGAGGGTCATAATTGAGAATAAAATAATAAAATAGAAAATATTACATTTTCATAATAGTTTGTAGAAGGATAAAATTGGTTGGTTATATGTCTCCAATTATGTTATTCTTATATGGTTTTATTTTAGGGAGAACTATATTTATTTAAAGGTAGTGGGGATATAATGGTGGAGTAAATGAGTTGTTATATGGATTTTTTTGAAACACTATGTTGGGATTAGTGTGTAACTATTTATCTCTGTTTTTATTTTTCAATTTTTATATGTATGAAAACTATGTCTAGTATATATACTAACAGAAATTTATTTTCTCCAACATTTATACTGATATGGAATATGGTTAACTACAAATTATCTCCCATTATTCATTTTATTTTTGTATATAGCACACTTGGTGTTGATTCATGATGTAGATGGAATTTTTATGCGGTATTTCAGGCGGGGAGAATGGATTGGGTTGATTTCCTTCAGGTTCATGATACCCTACAACACTAGACTAATGATGTGATGGATGTATATGTGATTTTATAGTGATTATAATAGAATTATTCTCATGGATTGAGAGTTAGTATTTCTATTTATAGTGATTCAATGAATACATTGAATGTATAGAAGCACAAAGAGTTTGATGTTGGGGAATGAGAGTAGATAATATTTGGGGATGTTATTATGGTATTCCTACGATTACATTCTCATGGTATGGTGTTTTAATAATACCTGATTAATTTTTGTGAGAGATCCTTTGTGATGCTGGGAATGGATAGATATCCTTGTAGGCACTTTTTAGTAATATTACTTATTCACCAGAGTATTTATAAGTGCTTATTTTATTTAAATGAGAGGTTTTGAATAGGTTCCTATAGAGTATACATTTTATGGCCACCCATATATATATATATATATATATATATGGTAATCAAGTTGGTTTTGGGGGTAAGTTCGTCTCTTCATTTCAAGACTTGGATGGGTACCAATTGACATGGGATGTGAAACAAACATAATCATTGAATCTATTGTAGCATCTATGGTATTTTTAAAAATATCATATTATTATCTTCTATTAGAATAAAGTATACAATGATATCACCTTTCAGTATATGATATCTGATAAATTAATATCTCATTTGAATATGATTAGCTCTAAAATGTGATAAATGGTTTTTAGAAATAGATATGAATGACGAATTATAATTGAAAATTACCATTCTTAAATTGTGACACAGTATATCAAATACAAAGAGTCTGAAAACATCATCTCACTATTATTACATAAATATATTTGGATACTAATAATAATTTTGAATACTAATTCATGAAATTCTAAATAATAAAAATTTGTCCCAAAAATGACATATACTGATGGTGATTTTTTTTCAATTGTTTTTCCTCTACAATATGAATATAAATAAATCAGAAATTAAAATAATTCATTTATAGGAAAAAATAATCCAATATTACTAATAAATTTATCAAAAAAATAATTATATTTATATATATATCATTTTTTAATCTCATGCGTCATGAAGAAAACATACACACATTTGAACACTATCCATAAAATATTGTATAAAAGATTCTATATATATCAAATATCCATTCATTCCTCTAAAATAATATGATTAATATATTTACCTATAGTATCATCAACCAATTTACATCATGTACTCATATGAAACATCATACACCTTCAAGGTCCATGGAAAAAACGAAACTAGTTTCATATCAAATATACCTTAAATTATAAAAATTCTATCACCTACTTAGTAAAAATGTAATTCAAATAATGTTTCATTCAATAATTGGAATATTGTCCAAAAAATTTATCAATCATAAAAAATTTATATATATAAATACCCTTGATGAAACCTAGATTATATATTGATTCTTAAATATCTATATTGTTATTTTATGGTAATACATTTTAATGAATATTATATAATCAAATTTACTATTACATTAGTTATTCCTAATATTATATTCACATTACCATTACTATTAATCTTGTTGATCAAATTTTAGTACCGATATATATATATATATATAATTAAAAACAATAAATAAATTACACTTAAGATCCTAAAATAGTGATTTAGTTACATCAAAATCTTATAGGTCATATCTATTATCAAATCCCAGTTTCACATCGATTACATATAACATGAAATATTAATGTGTCACATAAACTATTAATATAAATATCGCCTTTAATATTTCAATTTGTGAAAAGCCTCATCACACAAAATGACTTCTTAAAAATAGAGAAAAACTATAAATATTTCATTATTCCTTACAATATATCAAGATTTGTTTAACTGATAGTTTAATTTCCATTTTATTATAGTAAATTTTATATTTATTGTGGTTCTTCTTATTCTGGAACATCATTCCATGAAAACTTGTTAATATCCTATTTCATTTCTAAAACCTTGTTCGGTTCTATTGATGCTTTTAATAAAATCATCCATAAAATACACTAATATAAAGTCAAAATAGGAATTAAAATTCATTTCCATTATTCTTATTTTAAATCGTGAATCTAAATAACGAATTACTCTTTCATTACGATGATCATCATGACTCTTCTATTTCTGAAATTTATTTTATTATTTCCCCCACTCATGTATGGAATAAATAATTGGCGAATTATAAAAATTGGATTCACTAATAAAATCAAAAATCTAGTCTTCATAAAAAGTCATATTCATAGAATCTATTTAATAAAATTTGATATTACCAGATTCCTCCAAAATCAGTTCCCTTTTATTAAAAACTAAAAAACAACTCTTTATTATAATGTGACTTGTAGATATACTATCAATATATTTCGATTCAAATATTCGAAAAATATTATTAGGGTTGAGAATAAATAATTTCCATTTCTTTTTTTATATAACAACTATTTGTTTCATTCCATTTTGTAGCTCTTAGGTGGTTTTGTAGAGAATTGGTCATAAAAATGCCTAATAGAAAAAATTAAATAACCTATGATGGGGTTTGAATATGGTGTGTCTAATGTTTTTAAATTCCTATTTATTTTGATACCAAATTATAATTTAACATTTTTTTCTTGTAACTATAAGAAGATTTGTTTATTATTTACATAGTAACAATCTACTAGATGCCTCGATTTAAAGAAATAAAGAGGAACTATGTATTTTTGCAAGGTTCTATAAAATTTCATACTAATTTAAAAGATTTTTTTATCACACCAATGATGAATTTTCCACTATAATATGATTTATATTATAATGGGTGGTTTTTTCACACCTACAATTCACCTCAAATTCTTTAAAATTCATATCTATCACATAATAGCTCCTACGAGAGTCACACATGACTTATATTAGTTGATTTATAGAGTTATCAAAACACCAATTCTAGATTATATCAATTCTGATAATGATATAATATATCTTTTTAAATATTAACTAGTGTTCATTAATTATATATTCATATTTTTTATAAAAATATTACAGATTTTTTTAAATTAAAAAATTCATTTCATTAAACTCTTTTATTATAAGGATTTATCGTGACAATATCCATGTCATCGATCAAGAAACAACCACATTAAGAATTCCCCCATAGGCTAGTGGATAGTGGTAAAAACTGAAGGAACAACAAAAATGGGGAGGCATTTTCCTATTTACTTATACACACATAGATATCCAGCTAAGTGAAAAAGTGGAGAGGGAAAGAAGTAAAATATGAAACTTGCTATTTGTATACCAAACCATGCTTGGCCCACTAAGTTTTATGAGTGATGAAATTTAAAAATAACGGAAAATGGGAAAGATACACACCCAACCAGAATAGTGTCTCAACCAAATAAAAATTTTGAATTAAATTTAACTATGACATTCCTGATATGGGAACCCAAGATATGAGCACCGCACATGGTCTAGGAACCTTTGTCCTTAAGCTCCCTAATGTCCCAATCAAACCTATCCATAGTCTGTATAAACATGATACATGTGGAAAAAAACAAGGAAAATTTTATTATAAACATACTCAGTAGGATTCCTCGAAAAGAAGGGGATCAATAATAGATACAGAAGAAAACGAAAACAGTAGTTGAAACAACGTTCAATACATGAGTGCAGCTCAACCCAATAAGAGAGTAATGTTATGACATCCAAACACAAGGAGATAGTAAAAGAGAGAATTTTAATTCTTGTCAACTCATCACTACCTATAGTATGAGATTAGACTCGTCCAACCATAAGAAGCTACACCGAGAAATCATCCAGAACACCTCGTGCTTTGTCACCTCTTTGGGAAGGAGTGTTGTGAAAATAAAAGGAGTGGATATGAATATAAGGTGTATATATATGCTCAGTTAATGAATCTAAAATGAGAGGTAAGGGGATCTCCATCTAAAAACTCATCCTAAGAATAGAGTTGCAAAAAATCCAAAAGTAACCAACATCAATAACAATTATTCATCATGTCTTCCATGAACCATAAGTAAAAGGGGATCGAACACCACACCACTATACTATCTGATTTTGGTGGGATTTTCTTTCCCGTATTGTTTTATGTCATGTCACAAGGACATGTCTCGGTGTGGAATGTTCCCCTCTTACTCGTGATACCAAAGAAACATGAATGTAAATCTCTCTACTTATATGTAGTAAAAAAGTATTTCCCAAAGTCGAGGACCCATGCCTAGCCCTGCTAGAGGGTTCCACTCTAGTCATCAAGGGAACATACTCATCCCATATGGAGTGTTCCACTCTAGTCATCAAGGAACCATACCCAACTGATTGGAGGATACCACTGTAGTCATTGAGAAACTATACCTTGTCTACTTGGATTTTTCCACTCAAAAAACGGTTGAAGACCCTGGAGCTGCCTGTCTGGAGGGGACTACTCTAGTGTCATCGAGGACCCATGCCCAGCCTAGCTAGAGGGTTCCACTTGTGATTCACTAATGTCATCTCCGGACCTCTTCTTTCATTGAACACTACAAGAAGACGTGGTCTTCTTAGAACACCATGCATATTAAATGACAATTTAGAATTTGGGAGTCCATCACATTCTATGTGAAAACATGCATTATTAAAAATTTGCTTTTCCAAAATGAACATCGTATAAAAATGGTTATTTTCATCACAAAATGCCTAAACTGGAAAATTTGGGGCCCACACCATGACCCTAAACTTCCGATTATATAATTTATCTCAAAATATGTGTCTCTAAAAGGGGAACATACTATAATATATAGTTCCTCAAATGAATTCATTGTTTAAAAGTTAGTGGTTTTTGAATCCTCAAAATGGGTGTCATGGGTCTAATAGACAGACACAAGGTTTGTCCACCTACCGCAGTAGTCAACCTCCACAATCGTTGTTCCCTACAATCGAATAGTAAATCATTCCATAGGTCATGGCCGTTACCATGGTGGTAGACCCCCATGGACGACTATGGATAGTCGACCATCGATCGACACATGTCTGAACCAGTTCATTGGGTCTGCCACACTGGGTTTGGCCCATACCAATTTTCTCAGCCCCATCCAGTATTTAGAAGGCTCGACCTAGTATATTTAGGCTAGGTCGGCCTGCCAGTCATAAGGGACTGTCCCAACAGATAGTAAGGGCCAAAGCAACGCACCACTAGGGACCTGGCATACAATCGACACTAGCCCGTCTTAGTTCTTTTTCGCCACCATCGCAGTCACCGCATCCAACCAGCCTCCACATATTGCAGTGGTGATTTTTGCTGAGGTTCACACCATGATACAATTCCTTATTGAATGAATGAGTTGCGGTGTCTATGCCACTCCATACAATATTGTTGAAGATGCCCATTTTTGTTAGTCGTTGTCAGCTACCGCGCTATCATCCATCATACTGGTGGTGCCCCAGTGATCTATTCCAAAAACAACTATGATTAATCCCATTATCTGATTTTGAATCCATTACTGGATCATGGACCCATGTGATAAGGCTTTCACAACACCGTCCTCAAATCAAAAACATTTGTGTGGTTTGATGCACCTAGAATTTGACTGTAGATACACTTGTAGAAGATATTAAAAATAATGATTAAAACATGAATTGATGGTGGTGTTCATGAGTCCATTGATGATATGTCAATCAAATAATGAATTTGAAGTGCAAGGGGTGGATTTCCATTTAGAAACTAAAACACAACATGAAAATAGAAACAATCCTAATGCGAATCAATTGTTCTTTGTCGGCGACACATCTATGACACTACCATTTCGATCCACCAAAGTTTATATGATGATTTCTCCTCGATATATTAACGAACGAAGAATAACTATAGTGAGATAGAGGGAGAGATCTTGTAGATGGAGAGATAGATAGATTAAGGTATTACATTATTATGAAAAACATAAATCTCTATTTATAGGAATCCCACATGGGGCAGAAATCTGATTCCACCACCCCACCACAATTTATGTCACACCTAAGAAAAAACACCCCCTCCAAACTCAATGGCGGTCTCGAATTTCCAATAAAAGTCCCTATTCAAATTTTATTTTAGTATGAATTAGGGGTATAATAATTATGTTTAATTATTTTAATTTTAACTTTTCCCATGGTAGGATTTTTCCATAGAAGACTCATACTGACAAAACTTATGTTCCACCTATTGTAATTGCACATTCTAGACATAAAAGTGCCTCATATTCCTGATATGAGTTACCATTTAAGTGTTATTCTATTTTTATTTCATGCATAGTATAAAATATATCAATGATTTTTATAAAATTAATTATAGGCACAACAGGTCCTATAAATGTGTGACATCTCAGTGACTGGATCTCGAAATATATATAGAAATACATCAATGTATTACAAGGTGATATCCAGGTCCTTAAATCGTTCCGTAATTCAATATTTTCATCTCTTAAAATAATGATCTAGGAAAAAAACTCGGTATAATGAGTCCACAATTGGATCTACCATTCTGAAGAAGTACCTTCATGTTTCATTACTACCCCAGTATAAGAAACATGGGGATTGCCAATCCATGTAATTTCAGCTCATACTGATCCTCAATGTCCATTGGGTGCTCTATAATGGTGGCTCCATCACCAATATACATGTCTTCTCAGTCGATGATGTGCGTAGGATTTTTAAATTTTCACCATAGCTACGACACATGGATGATTTCGGGTACCTAATCCAGTTTTGGGGCAGGTAAAGGTAGTATGAATCCTCAAAAACCCTTAACAAGATCTCAAAAGGACTAATGAAACTTGGAGATAACCTGCCTCCATATCTGACCCAATGCAATCTGCATCGTGGGGAGGATCTCAAGAAGACTTGGTCTCTCAGATCAATATCCAATGGTCTACAACAACTTTCTACATATGAGTTATGTCTACTCTGGTTGTCTTCATCCATTCCTTGAAGACCTACACCTTCTTCATCATTACTCGCACCAACTCTGGTCCAAAGAGGGATCAATATCTATCATCCTTATATAAAAACGGTGACAAACAGGTTCTCCAATATAGGACCTCAAATGGATTAATGATTATTATAGTGTGGTGGTTGTTGTTGTATGAAAACACTACAAAAGGAAGGTGATCCTCCCTGCTCTGATTGAAATTTATCTTGCAGGCCCAAAGAATATCCTCCAGTACCTAGATAGTGCACTCAGTATTCCTATAACTTTGGGGGTGAAATGATTTACTCATCCATAGTAGGGCTTGAAATGACTCAGGAATGCCTCTCCACAACCATGATAAAAACTGCATATCACGATAGGATAAAATCGTCAATGGTACCCCATTAAGGTTTATGATCTCATGTATGTAAAAATTCCCCAACCTCAACACAAAAGTCGTCTCCCAGAGAGTATGGAAATGAAACGACTTGGTGAGTCGATCCACTATCACCTAGATGGTGTCGTAGCCCTTCACACTATGTAGAATCCCTATGATCATGTCTAGGGATATGCCATCCCAGTACCTTTCAAGGGTGTCAAGGTGTTGTAGAAAACCCACACGAACATGATGCTTTGATTTCAACTATTAAAAGTTAATGGATCGTGAGATGAACTCATATAGACTTTTCCTTATGATGGACCCCCAAAACTATCATTGAATATCTTTTTACATCAACCGCTCACTAAGATGTACAGCTAATGGATAATTATTGAACTCCAGCATCACATCCTCCTGCATTGTAATTAGAATCAATTATCATCTCAAGAATAAGAACTCGTGATTCCCTCTTTCGTAATACCCATTAAGTTTGTGTCCTATAGACATCTGGTCACATAGAACTTCACAATCGTCATCCCTCAGTTGGGACTCTCTCACATTCTCAAGGAGCAATGTATTCATCACTATATTATATAGGAAAATTGTACCATCTTCTTCCACCAGTTTCAATTACATGGAAGCTAATCGATCTGAAGCTTTATACATTTGGAAATCTTAAGACTTGCAACTATGGGAATCTGCTACAATGTTCCCTTCTATAGTGTAAAAAATATATCTAAGTCATTGTCTTGTAGGAAATCCATCCAGCATTATTGCCTCAAATTCAGATCTCCCTGGGTAAAGATATACATGATGCATTAGTTGTATGAGTAAAATAAAAAGATCTCCCCTAAGAAGTAGTGTCTCTACATCCACAGGGAAAAGACTACCGATGTATGTTCTATATTAGGAGTCACATAGTTCTACTCATGGGAACTGAACTGCCACAACCCAGACATGAAGACTTATTGTCATTGCATCAAAAATCAATGAAGACTATCACCTAAGTCATCTCAATACACTATGAACTAAACTCCCTCCTCTAGTTGTCCCAAAACTGTAGGATTGTCAGCCTATGCCTTAACTCCTCGATGGACTTCTGAAACTACTCAGACTAGGTAAAGGATTGTCCCTTCCATATCCGAGTGGTTAATGGGTGTGAAATCCTATAGAATTCATCAAAAAAATCTTTTGTACTACCCAACCAAACTAAGAAATAATTGAACCTATGACACATTTGTGGCTGGATCACATGCAATAACATTATTCATCTTTACTAGATCCATGGATAAACCATTTTCAAATATTACATGCCCCAAAAATTGAACCTCGTGTATCTATAACTAACACTACGACATCTTCTAATAACGATGGAGCTCTCAAAGTAAATCAATGGGGCATCCTAAAGTGTTCTTCATGATCCCCCTCTAGGAATGAGTTAACATGTTTTCCATATATTAAGACAACAACAAACCAGTCCATCTATGGATGGATGACCAGGTTCATCAAAGCCCTGAAAATGGCATGGGCATTTTTCACACAGAAAGGCATCACTAGAAAATCATAATTCTTGTAGAGAAATCGAAAGTCATTCTTTATAATATGATCCTTTTGAACACACGGTTGGGGGTATCCATATCTGAGATCAATAATAGGGAACATTATCACACCTCTCAACATGTCAAAGTGTTTATTGAACCTCGGTAGGGGTATTTTTCATTATCTTATCCTACTTTAGGCAACTATGATCCATAAAATTCTACAAGCTCCCATATTCCATCTTTAAAAATAGAACCAGAGATGACTTGGAGGATACACTGGGTCTAATGAAGCCCTTATCATCATGGTCCTCTAACTAAAAATGTTGCTAAGATAACTCATTGTGTTCCATACGATATTCCATTGAAGATATAGTGGAAGTCCATAGTTGAAAGTCAATGAAAAACTGCAACTCCTTCCTCAGATGTAGTCAAGAGAAAACCTTGGGAAAGACATCCATGTGATCTTACAGAACATATGGAACCCAAGTCCCTAAAGAGTTTGTTGCAGCAAGATACATGCTTACGAGTTGATGGGTGAAATTTTATATTCTTTTGCTCATAACACTCACCTTCCCTACATTGAGGCCTTGTTCACTAAGAATGGTAAACTCTGTCCCATTAGTGAGAATGAATATGACTATCATGTGGTGACGTTAAATCTTGTAAGAATACATGGATATACAATCCATTCCCAAGACTAAATGATAATGTTCCATCATGATGACCAGTAGGGCCCATGTTTACATTTCTCCTCCAATCAATATCTCGCACAAGTGGTAGATAAAAGATAACGAAGAAGAATTTCTCATAGGAACCTCAAGATAAATCCAATGTTAAAGATCCTCTACTTTGCGCTCTAACTAACAAATTAGGATTAAGGAGTTAATAGAGTGATTGGATTTGTTGTCTACTAATACTGAAGAAGGATTGGAATAAACTTTGTGCATATATCAGATCATCTCGTGCATTGACAGATCTTGGACATCCATAGCCTACTATTATTTGTGGCCCTAGCCTCCATCTCCCTGGTCCTAATGTGGACCGCATCATGGTGGTGGTGAGATGATATCATATAGTCATCCCCCACCAACTTTTCCTCCTACTCCTACTCCTCTTCTTGCACCACCTCCTGGGGTACCACCCTAATCACGATGCTGCATCTTCCTTAGCGGTCCAACTACTGCCTGTCTGGGGTGCTCAGATCTACAGGTCAGCCATTCTCAAGCCATGTTACATCCTCTATTACAGAAAATACTCCAACCCTCTTTAGACTGACATGGTGCTCCACATGGCCCTATTTCTTCGTATTAATATGATCGAGGCTGATCATGGAAATATCTCCTGCCCCGAGGATATACTACCTGATGCCTACCAACATATGTAGAAGTCCCTAATCTTATGAGACAATTTCCAATACCAAATAACCATTGTCCTTATGATAGGAAACTATCTATCACATGTGATCACACCAGCACTCATGCATAGGTAAGGTTACACAGGTGAACTATAATTTCATTGATTTATCAGTGGAGAGCATGCTCAAATTTCTGCACCAAGAAGTAACAGTCACTATTCATATAAAGGGAGTAGCGTGTATGGTCTGTAAATTTAGACACATACACAAACAATATCATAACTCCCAATGTTATCTCCAGAAGCTCCAAAATCATGATGGAGCATATGAATGAGGGGATGTACTCACGAAATAGCTGCAGGAACTTGTTCCATGATAGAGTCGTCTCGTCTTGCATTTGTGTAACTAGAATCCCCTACCACATCACTGTCCAAAGAAAAAGTTTATATTCCAAGGCCTCCATCTAATCTAATAGTGTATGCAACCACCTAAAGAGGTAAAACATTGACTCAACCTAGTCTTATTCCGCCTAAGGTTCGGGTTCACTACAAATTTTCAACAGCCTCTGGCAGTGAAACTCACTGAGTGTGTTTATCTGGCTCTTATCATTATCATGTTTTTCTAGTACTAACTACTACATCAAAGGTGAAGTTCCCTCTAATTGACCACATGAAAGAAGGGGATTTCATGATATTTCCTGTACTGAGGCCTCACCGCTTGTGAGGTCATCGTCCCGAACCGATGCATGTATCCTAGATGGATTTTGTCATTGAGGAATCCGGAAATTTAACATTGAGTACCATGGTTAGATGAGAATATATATACTTAAGAAAAACAGAAAAAATGGGGGGATGAACTAGTAAGGATAGTTAATGACTTAATCATATATGATTCAGGTACCAAAGTTCCTTAAAACTATTATCTCAGCATGCTGAGTCTACAATGGTGTAATTAGGGTCCTGGTGAATGGCTACATCAGCCGCCGCATCATAACTATACTCCCTCTCCTAAGAGTCGTTCTGAAGAAATGTTGACACTATTCCCATAAACCCAACCAATTCCTTTTTTGGGGAAACTTATGATCAATTTCCTAAGGATCAAACCACCTTTAATACCACTTTTTCAAGACCTAACCCATGTCGGGGATCGAGATACAACTACCCCAATCCCACCTCCATATAATATGGGTGCCGACAATCGTCCAAGACAAAAAAACCAGGATGAACTTTATTATCTACCTTTAAAAACACACACAACCAAATCGATGTAAATGTGTAGAGGGAATGAATTAAAAGATGCAACCTATTGTAAATAAACCAAAACATGCATGGACCACTAGGGAGTACGATTGAAGCGTGTAAAAATAAAGTGAAAGGGGGGAAAATACATGCCGAACTAGAATATTGTAAAAATTTGATGACGAAAAGGAAATGTAACTGAGAAAGCCCTACTCTATGAGCCCAAGATGTGACCATCGCCTGTGGTCATGGTGAATGTGTCCTTAAGCTCCTAATGTATCGATTAAACATTTATGTTGCCAGCATAAAGCACGATACGTGTTGGAAAATCTCATGTAGGGGTGAGTATAAGCATAAATAGTAGGATGCCCAGAATATAAGGGAAGTAGTAATAGAGACATTAGGAAAGGAAAATAGTAGTTTGAACAAAGTATAGTAAATTAGTGTATCTCAACCCAACAAGAAAG
The DNA here is from genome assembly GCA_963277665.1 of Viscum album. Classification (NCBI taxonomy): domain Eukaryota; kingdom Viridiplantae; phylum Streptophyta; class Magnoliopsida; order Santalales; family Viscaceae; genus Viscum; species Viscum album. The sequence goes on from OY728142.1 coordinate 2,093,958,398, forward strand.
TGAAGTATGATTATCCAAACCCTAGTACATATAAATAGTGAGAAGATTAACATGTCGTCGATTCATCACAATCTATTGTAGGATTGTAGACTTGTCCAACGATAATAAGATAGACATGAAAAGAACAAGACATACCCTACACATAATCTCCTATCCTGGAATGAGAGTATCTAGAATCCAAAGTGAGGGCAATGGAATATGGTGTTTATATATGCTGAGTTGAAGATGATAAAATGAGATGGTAAAGGGATATTCATCTTAAAACTCAACCATGTAAATGAGTCACCAAATATCTAGAAGTAACAACTATCGATACTGAGTATTGCATAGATATTCCCTAAATTAAATGTCAATTGGGCTCAAATAACAAACCTCAATACAAATCCTATTTGGGTGAGTCTGTCACACCTATATGCCTTTAATTCACCTCACAAGGACGCATCATGGTGGGGAAATAACCCCTATTTCTTGTGAGTCTAATGTGATGCAAAATTACATCTTCCCAATGATCCATAGTAAAACATACATCCCAATGTTGGGGACCTCTGCCTAGCCGGACTACAGTGTTCCTCTCTAGTCATCATGGACCCATACCTTGCCCTGGTAGAAGGGTTCCATTCTAGTAATCGAGGAGCCATACCCAGCCCAGATGGAGGGTTCCGCTAAAGTAATCAATGATCCATACCCATATTGGAAGGAGGGTTATACTCAAAAACGTATTGACAACCCATGACCATCATAGCTGGAGAGTACCACTCTAGTATTGTCAAGGACCCATGCCTAGCCTGGATAGAGGGTTCTAGTATTGAGTCACGGATGTGGTTTCCTAATCTCTACTATAGTTGAGCACTGCCTGAAGATGTGTCATGCTTAGAATACCTCACATAAAAACTAAAAATACGTAACTAATTTATTCATTACACTCTACGTGATGAAACCACAGAGGATAGGATATTTACATTCCCAAAGAAGACAATAAGTAAAAAATGGAGTTTTTCACTAAAACACGCCCAAATTGGTCAATGTGAGGCCTTTGTCATGACTCCAAACATAAAATTCTACAATTCATCTCAAAAGGTATTTATTGAAGAGAGACACACACTACCAAAAATGGCACATCAAACAGATTCCCATTTTCAATGTAATGGGTGTTTGAATCCTCAAAAGGGGGTTATGGGGACAAAGAACTGACTCATGATCAGTCCACCTACCATAGTGGTCGACCTCCCTTGTCGGTGTACCCCACTGTCGAATCGGGTGCTACCTAGTACTTTAGGTTCATCCTAGAAAGTATAGTCCCACCATATTTCTTTGGGCCAATCAATATATAGTAGGCCTGAACCCACTTTTCCCTACCCATTTAGGCTTGGTTGACCCCCCACATCACAACTTGCTACTGACACTAGCCCATCACAGTGACAGACTGACACCACCGCAGTCAAAGAGGCCGATTGTACACCACAATTTGTTATGTTAGATGGAGAATGGAGTCACACAATGATACCATTCTAGATCAATAGATTGGGCCATGTGGTATGCCATGTCACGACACTATTGAGCCGCATTGTCATTGCCACTCCTCTCTTTGTTGGAGGAGTGGCATGTTTCCAGTTGCCATGTCATTGACAACCTATTGGTCTAATCTATGGACCCATAATCCAAATTTTTTCACCCAATCCTGAATTTGTTAGTTGATTTGGTACCCCTACGATGAGGGATTCATATGGAAGACCTCAAAATCAATGAATATTTTCTGATTTGTTGTGCCAAAAGTTGTCATTTTGTACTTATGATTAACAAATGGAAAAGATTATTTTGAAAATAGATCAATGGTTTTGTTTTGTTACTATTTATTATTTATCAATAAAACAGAAAAATTGAAGTGAAAGGGATGGATTTTATATTTAAAACTGAAATGGAACTTTAAAATAGATGAAATCCTACATTTAATCAGTTGTTTATCATTTTTTTGGCGCCCATGGAGCTCTTATTTTGATCCACCGATGTTTCAAGGGTGATTTCTCCTCGATCCGGTGATGAATGAGTAAAATTGGATTAGAGATATGGAGAGATAATTTAGTGAAAGATAATGATTCGGGACTAACACAGATTTTAAAAACATAACTCTCTATTTAAGGCATCCCGCATAGTGAGTAAATCTGAATCCATCGCACAACCTCATTTTATGTCATGCCTATGCAAAACACCAGAATCTAACCACCACGACTCTCTTAAATTTCCAATATGATTATTCTATAAAAAGTTATTTTATTCGGTGTCAGAGGTAAAACAATTATGTTTAATTATATTAAGTATGACTTTTCCCATGGGTGACTTCTTCCAAATAATTTATGTGCTGACAAATGATATGCCTCGCCTAGGGTAAGTGCAATTTTTCTAACTCAACCGTGGCCCTGGATTTATGATCCAAGAAACCATATAATATCTTTCAGGTTCCCATAATGTTCATACTATAAAATATATGTAATATAGTGATAAAATTAATTCTAGGTACATTAGAACTCAGAATTTCATGTCATCTCAAATCCTAATTCTTGAAATATATATCGAAATATTTTAATGTTTTAAAAGGAAAAATCTAGATGTCTACCGTTTTATTTAAATGTAATTTTTTTAAAATTTATAAATAATTTGGAAAAAATGAATTTCATTTCCAAATTCATCTTTTTCATAATGATTTTAAAATTATTTTATGTTTTTTATATAAATTTTCATTATGTGGTGAAAAATGTATAATTTTTAATCATTTCATTTCTTTACATTGAAATAAAAAAGAAATATTTGAAATTATATCATAATTAAATATAATTTTCATTTATCTAAAATTATCTAATCTAATTCATTATATGAGATGTTTTAATAAAAAATAATTTTAGAAATACAAAATGAAACTTTTTTTCTATAAAACTGTTTATCATTACACTTTTTGGGATACGTATAACATAAAAATCTACGATTTATGGATGTTTAATATTGGTAAAATTGATTCAGTATTTGGAATCATCATAATTAATACTATTTAATATATTTAAATATTTTTGTCATAATAAATTATAAAAATAATAATAATTTATCCGCAAGGTAAAATGGAAAATTAGTTTGACGTAGGTTTAAAAAAAGTGATAAGGCCAGTTTTTTAGATCATACCTATTATTGGATGATGTTCTTTTTAACCTCATCACCATAGACTCATTTTTTATTATTTCTATGGGAATAATTTCCCTAAAATTGACCAATATTACCTTCATAATGAAAAAATAAAAACGTAAACTTTTTTATTTTAAATATCTCCTCTATATTCATTAATGGACAAAAAAAGTTGAATTAAAATTAATTAATATATATGGAATAAATAAATAATTTTCATGATTATAATTTTTTTATTATTTTTAGTAATTATATAATTACCTTAAATTATTTTGCAATGATGACACAATGTTAATTTGATCAAAACAAAAAAAACCATTTTTAAATATAAAATTTTATATAAATGAAATTAATAATTATGTTACATTATTTTAATAGATAATAATAAAATATTTTGGTTGGGTGAGAGGTTTATATTCAAATTCCAATTTTCTTCATGTTTTTACAGTCAAATAAAATGAATAGTTTCAAAATTGACATTATTGATTTTTTATAGGAATTGTTATATTATTAAATTATTTTAAATTACTAAAAATCTCATATCCATCCAAGTAAATGTGGTATAGTTTAAAATATAATCTAGGTTCCATTTATGGGTTGTTTTCCATTATTTATTAACTTTCTTGGCCGATCCGGGGTAAAAAAATTTATGATGTGGTAATTTTCAAAATGGTAACTTGGTGTTAAAAATAAAATATGCTGAAAACATTAAATAGACTTGTCTAATTATTTTAGGATAAGAGGTTTTTTACTCACCCTCATTTTTATTGTAATGTTGTCTATTTGTGTCCATTTGAATATGAAAAATAATTCTTATTGATTTAATACATTATGAAATTCACGATTTCCCCTCCCCTCTCTTATAAAATAGATCCACCTCCCCACTTTTCATCACACTTCAAAAACATTTTAGATCATCAAATACCTACCCAAAAACATCATTAAATGTGTTTCTAGGTTATGTTGTCCATGTATCCTTCCGTAATCAACCCTAATAATGTAGTTTCTATAATCTTTTTGATGATTCTGAGAGTAAAGGAGTATTTCTTAGACACATATTTTAATTTTATTATGTTGGTGGAATGACCTATATCTATCTCAAATCCAATAAAAAGATAAATCATATCATTTTTTATATGTACGATACGAAATATCCTCATAAACCATTGTAATTGGGTTTCCATCTCTTATTTTAATGGTTAGTTATAATTATGGATTATTTATATACATTATTAATAACATATATATCACCCAAGATACGTAATATACCATCTACATTATTAACCTTTAATTCATAAAAAATTGTTAATGTCATCCATTCTTACATGTCGACTACCACCTCCATGAAGCGATGTTCTTTGTTTCTCAACACCACATCATAATGAGGATATATATAAGTATATTGAAATAAATAAAATTTTGATATATTTTATTATGATCATTATGCGATTAAAATAAAAATTACTATATTTATATAGTGATTATTTAAAATTGGTAATGTTATTAATGTGTATGTTTGACCTTCCATCTAATTGATGGTAACATAGTTCATTTATTTCAAAACATCTCTAATGGTTGGTTTTAAAATTATAATTTATTTATAGAAATAATAAATAATTCCTTATTAATATTCTATCTATGATGTAATAGTGATATATTTTACAATAGTAAAAAAATCAAAGACATTTTGTACATATGAGATTAATATCATCAGAACATCTAAAATGAACATAATTGATTCAGTAATTGTTTACAAACTTGTAAAAAGAATATATAAAATGAAAAAATTTATTAATAAATTAAATAATTAGCATAATTTTATTACATGGGATGAAAAAACATATGTGAAAATTAAAACTCAAGGTAAGGATTTTTTAAAAAACCACTATTAATGCTTCCCTTCAAACTATTATCCCTCATGTCAATGTAATTATAAATATTTCAATAATTTTTTGTATTTATTAATCAACATATTATAATTGTAATTTTTTTTATTTATTTCTTTTAACTACAATTTTTTTAAATAATTATTTTATGTATTTACTAATGTGACATATTACATTAAAATCCTTATTTTAAATATATTTTATGATTATTTTCTAAATATTTTCTTCCATGTAAATAAAAATTTAAAATATAAATTGGATGTATTTTTATGGACATAGATCAATTAATAATGAAAATTTATGGCTTTTTTACTTTCATTAAATTTTACTCAAAATATATATTTTTAAATATTTTATATGTAATTTGTTTACTTTATTTACAGAAGACACAATTAAAGTTATATTGTAACTATATTTCAAACCAAAATAACCATTGTTTGATATATTGAATCCATTACATGATTTCATATATTTTTTTTCAAATAAAACCCCAATTTCCATTTTGTTCCTAGAATTTTTATTTTTGAATTTGGGTTTTAAAAATGAAATGGTATTATGATATCGAAAAGATTTTTATATATAAGGTCAAAATCCTTCTTTAATAGTATTATTATGAAATGGGAATCAATAATATATTTTATTTAATATATGTTAATTGAGGATTATATATGAGAAAAAAGCGAGATTGATACATATTATACAATAGGTTGATCCCCATTATGGAAATGAAGATAGGTGAGCTCGATATAACGTATACGGAGGGTGAGCCCCATTAAAGATCTCAAATGCATTGGGTGGTGATTCTTTTTACCGAAAAATTATTATAGAAGATGACCATACAATTATTCAAATTGATAGGGTTCTTGTATTTGGACTCTGAAAATGAAATCTTGAGGAACCAACATTACTTTTCTATAGTTAATTAATATTTTAAAAGGATTTTTTCTTAATTTTAAATGGTATCCAAAATTTTTAATAAGGTTTACGAACATTATTTTAAAATGGTTTATTTTTTGAATATTTTATTTATAGGGTTCACATGTTTTCTATGAAACACTCATAGTTTTTATTTTAACCTTATGTTTTCATATGATTTTTTTATAAAGAACATTATGTTGTTTACCAAAATTCATTTGAGCTCATCATTTAATGGAAAACACTATTTATGATCTCATTATTTTATAATATTCTTACAAGTATCATTATTTTATTTTATATCCCCTAATAAATTTTTTTTGTCATCCAAAATTTTTATATTTTTTTCCTACGTGTTACAAATGAATATAAAATAATCATAAGTAATTGAAAATATAAATATATTTTGATTATTTTAAAATGTGTTTGCTTTTAATATATTTATATTGTCAGAAAAATTTTACAATGATTAAGTGTAAAAAATATAGTTTATGGGTTTTTTCTTTAAAACTTATGATATAATTCTCTAAACCTATAAATGTAAAACGATCATCAAAACGTAAACAATTTAATTTATGAATAATAATAAAAATTCTTTGAATAAGGATATCATCTTTATATTTTGTATAGATGAGAGGTCTTGATAATTTTAGAGTATTGGATATTGAATATAAACACCCTTAATAGATTATAATTTTTCCTTATTTATAATGTAAATAAATACCATGTTTCTCCATCTTTACTTTATATATTCACAGTGGGTTCTAAATAGGTAATACGGTGTTATATATGGAAGGAACCAAGAGTAAAATAACCTTCAATATCATCAACTAGAATGTTATGTGATGGTAATGGTGTATTTTATCTGTAATGGATATGTTATAAGAATATATAAATGGTTGGGTATCCATCCAAAAAGATACACCATTCAATATAGTAGAATATTTCTATTGTGGATAATTTAATGGAACAACACCCTCTAGTGTTTGATGGATCTTCTGAAGTGGTGAAAGAATGGGATTAATAAAATACATGGGTAACGTACTCCATGTCATGGGTATATTGGAGAACTAAAAGGAAACTCGTGATATTTATCATTTTGAAGGTGACATCGATCAGTGGTGGTCAATGGTAATGAATATTTGAGAAATTGAAGTGGAAAATTCCATTATGTGGAATGAAATTAATAATATATTCAACGAGAGGTAGTTTCCTAAGGGTATTCAATATATGATAGAAAACATTTCTTAGAATTCATAAAGATTGAGGAATACTAGGTGGCTATATATAAAGGAAAATTCACACGATTGGTAAGGAAAATATTATATTTTTTCAGGCATGATGATATAAAATTTAATCTATTTATATAATACTAAGAACAGTATATTGAAATGAATTATATTCCCATGAATTAAAAAATTATGAGAATTTATTAATATATTGAGATGGAGGAAATGGAGTTTTTTAATGTTTATTTATAAAATAAAAAACAATATAATAAAATATCCATATTACAGGAAATTGGGAAGCACCCTTCAATGAAATTATGTTGTAATAAAATCATGTCACCATATTTTAAGATACTAATACTAATATTGGTAACATATCGGTTTACACTTTTCGGTTAATGAATGACTTTGAGGAATATATTAGGTCTTAGGGGTGTTATAGAGGTTTAGGGAATGAGGTAACTAAAAAATGGGACAATATGAGTGGAGAGAATGGCATGTGCACAGTTTATAGAAACCATGCATGAGTGCTTTGCGGCCAATTTAGAGGGTGTTAATGATAGTGGGAACTATTTGGGTGGCCTAAAAAATAGTGCGACATTATTTATGTAGGATAGTGGTGAGCACATATCAACGATATGGTTTTTCAAACCATGTGGCTATAAATATAAACCATGTAGATTCTTTTTTTCATGGATAAAGGGACCCTCATGGTTGGTGCATAGTTTTGGAAAACAATGTGGCCAAACCATGCACCACTTAAAAAGTGGATTTTTATTGTTTTTCCTCAAAACCCAATTTTTTTTGTTCCATAATTTTTAACAATATTTGGCCCATATAGATTGGGTGATGAACTAGAAGATTAGTCCACCACCCAGGGTGTTTCACCGTCCATCATTAATCAATTGGATTGTCGTTTGGTGATAATAAAAGCGTCAGGAATGTCTTAAACATTGTTTCCACCCATATTCTAAAAAATGCCATATATGATCATTTATATCCTTTTATAAAAAAATACCCTCATTTTATACCAGGATATTTTATTTATATTTGAGCATGGTTTATGTATAATTCAAGGGAAATTTTTAAATGATTATTTGTGTACAATAATGTGGTGGATGGTCTCAAAGATCTTTCCCGTATTTTGGATGTTATAGATGTGTATTTAGTCGTGCCAATGTATCACCTTACATTATTTTAATGTTTTTTGTTATAGAATTTGATTTTGTCCTTATATTGATGTGTGAAACCCTTTACAGTCCTCTTTGGGTCCATTATTGATGTGGGAACAATGCTTGGCTACCCATGTGGTATGTAGAACCCCTATAAATGGTGAATGTTTTGACAATAAATGAGAAAGGGAAATAATGAGAGTTAATGGGATGAAAATGTGTGATTAGATTTGTGGGAATGGTTAAAGGGTTAATAGTAATGACTGGGAGTAAGAGTTTTCTAAATACCAACAATGTTTTGAAATGGATTAAATGTACTTTTTAATGATTTTTCCCAACCATGGTTTTATTAATTTAAAAAGATATTTGAATGTGGATAATGAATTGATGCTAGGTGATAACTTAAAATATTTTAAAAAATTGGTTTCATATTAGATTTTAAAAGATTAATTGAATTGGGGGTACACATCTATTATTTTGAAAATGATAGAATGAATCTTGTTGGGTAAAAAATGGAAATGAAAGCACTGGGGGCATGTTTTCATTTTTCAAAGTAGAAGTCATGTTCTTTAAAGGGAGGGCTCAAGAATATTTTAATATTGTATTTGATTTTTTGTTTCATACCACAAATTTGTTTTATAGGTTCATTGGGATCTTAGTAACTGAAATGAATTCTTGGATAATGTAATGGAACCATAGATAGTGGTTATAGCATGTTAAAATGGTTTAAAAAATAAAATTATTGATACGCTGTTTTGATGTAATATATGAATAATGGTCCATTTGGTTTGTTATGAAATTGGGAAATGTCGCCTAGTGGTTTGGTGGTAAATTTGAAATGGTAAAAAAAGAATGTGAACATGGATTGGTGGTTTCTATAGGGTATTCGACCTGAGGAACTATGCCCATGGTTCATGTTATATAGAGTCTCTAAACCTCACAACTATATCGCAAGGGTTAGGGATGTGGTCTGAGGCTCTATTCCATTATGGATTTCAAGTGATGATATTACCTATTACTAGGATAAATCACAAGTCGTTTAATATTATTTTTTAATTTATTTTCCCTATGAATGATTGAACATGCTCCCCTTATGTATAACGTATATGACTTGATGTGTCGATAATGATATGATTGAAATGGCTATCCATGTAATTAATGATGAAAGTGGATAATGTGAACCCACTTATTAAATTGAATATGGTTTATCTTTTGTTACATTATTATTATTTATGAACCTTCAAGGACATTGGTAAAGACTAGTTTTTTCTTAGACACTTTTAGTGGTGGATTGCTGTGTATTACTTATAAAAAGCGTAGGATTTCAAGGTACTTGGGCACCAGATAAGATGAAACTTGTTTCATGTACATGTTTTGGGTTCAGACAAAGTGTTTGGATATTTCATGTTTTGTTTTGTGGGATCATTGGTTTTCCGGACCATGAAGGGACTCGGGATTTTTTTTGGGATCTTTTATTATTGTGGTAAATTTATTCATATATTTTATAACATCCTAACATGTAGTTCATTCCTCATTTAGTCATTTCAAAATTACATTGTTACTTATTTATTCTTTTGGTATGATACTAGTTTATTATTCTTGTGGGTTATTGCATCTATTGATGATACATATTATATTATTTCACTCTAAAAAAGAGTACAATCTCTCTATCAAACCTTTATAGAAATGCATCGCTTATCAGTAGCCTCTAGATTATGGAGACGTACACTTGAGGTCATGTGCAAACCTGGCTCGGCACACCGGTCATAGAGGCAATTTGGATAGTGATGTTAGGAAGAGGTATCATGTTCGTGACTTTATTTTTAATTATTTTGGTAGCATGGTAAATATGATACTATGTTCTTACTAGGGCTTGGTAATGATATTGTGTCTGGGTTCCTACAGCACCACATTCTATTGAAAAATAAATTTTCTATTAGTTTTTTATGATTAATTTTAGTGATTTTATGGTTAGATGACACTTCCAACTTGAGAAATTATCATGATTTGGATGTAATTAATTTAACGTATTTATATCTTGTCTAGTATTGACATAGGGGGTGTGCGAGGTAATGCATCATGCATGAGACATGGAATCGATAGTTCACCCATATTTTTATAATTATATGGAGTTTATATTAATAATTACGCATGTAGTGAACCATTAAACTATGATTTATTAAAATTTTACCTTTATTGAAATGTTTTTAAAGAGATTTTTTTTAATTATTAATTTGAACATGTAACACCCCAATATTTTATGAAAAATATTCTTTTTAATTTTATTAATGTCTTGTGTTGTACGCTGCACCAAAAGGAGCTTGCACAACACGCATCCTTGACTTTCCTGGCATTACACGCAATCGCGACCTTCCTCAATACCGTGTGTAGTACGCAATACCGAGTTTCACTAAACAACGATATACTATTAAAATATTATTAAAACTAGCTGTTATGAATAGTAATAACCACCTTTTAAAATTTTAGAAATTTTAGCTCTCAAAATGGGCTTCATTTTTGGATTCGGAGTATCGAATTTAGCCTAAGGTGACATTTTGGTACTTTCCGGATAACTTTCATATTCTGATGAATAGTGAAAATTACTAAATTTTAATTAAAAACAACTTTTTTAATCGAAATAATTAATAGTGATAAATTATTAATTTGAGTGGTTTTAAAGTATATTTAGAATATATTTTCACAATTCAATACAATGTTGGTCATTGGATGTAATTTCACATTGACACCAGACATAAACAAGTGTCAATCTTTTGATAGATATTGTTTCTTAAAAACACGCTATTTGTTTTAACAGCGGGATTTAATTATAAAATTAATTAATGCAACTTCTATGTTATGAATTTGGTAAAATAGACTTCATTTTTGAATTCGGAATATGAAATATAGCTTAGGATAAAATTTTGGCATTTTTCTGAAAAACTTCAATTTTTGATGAATAGTGAAACTACTAAGTGGTAGTTAAAAAAAATTAATTTTTTCATAAATCTTAATTTTACTGCTTCTATGAATGGAATTTCAAAAATCCGAGAGACACGGTTGATTTCAGTAAGTAAAATGTGGTTCAATGAGATGAAAATAATTTTTGGTGAATAGTAACTTTTTTCTTTTATTTACCAAGGTTAAAAGTAAATAGGGTAATTAAGGGTAAAAATGATATTAATGTTACCCTAACACATGTCCTAATCCTATTGAACAAGTGTATCTCGACCAAAAACAACCTTAAGTGTAAAATATTATCATTTAGGCCCCCTTGGATTAGATTAGGACATTTATTATTATTTAATTCAAAGAAGAGTTAAAAGAGTTAAAATCAAAGTTTATTTACTAAAACATTTTTAATATGGGATTATTCATAAGATAAATTCGACTATAAATATTCATTAGAAATATAAAAAGATTTCCTACATAATGGTATTTTATTTGTAATTTTTACACTTTAAATAATTTAATTTATTTATGACACAACAATGATACAGTAATTACCTTTTTAAGAAAAATTAACATAATTAATGTTATAAATGCCCAAATAAATGTAATTTGAGACTTTTTATGACTTAAACTAATCTTATAGGTTAATATGACATGTTATTGTTGATTTAAGTAACTTGATTCGAACTTATCATTCTGTTATGAATTTCATAAAAATCATGTACCAAATAGTGTCAAAATTGACATAAATTAGTTTTTAAAAAAATATTATATTATCAATTGTTATTTAATTTCTAAAAATTTATGGTTCGGCCAAATGACTTAGATAAGGATATATATATTAATAATAAACAACTTGGGGTTCGTTTGTCTTGTTATGGTAAGTTTATTAACCATATAGTGTAAGAAAACAAAAAGACACGGTAATAGTTAAATTATTTAACTTAGAGTTAAATCTAATTGATAAGGTTAAAATACTAACCTAAACTTGCTTAAATCCTATTGGATGAGAGGATTTCGACCCATCCTCACTTTAGCTTCTAAATAAGAACCTTTGGAACCATTATAAACCGATTTTGACTTTAATATAAAATAATATTTTGAGATATTCCTAAGGTGCCCCTCTCCTCCCTTATAAAAGGGCACCTCCTTCCCCTCCTCCTCACACCAATTTGAGCACTCAAGCTCGGCCAACCCCTACCAAAATCCCTTATCCACTTCCCTAGAATAATCCTAGAGGTCCTGGTCTTCTTAAAAGACCAATATTAGTTTCCTAAGTGGAGGATTCAAAGAGGCGTTCCAAAGAAGAGGAGGTTCGGACACTTACGAAGCAAATCGGACCTAAGGTAAGGGAAATATCACAATCTAATTTTTATCCGAGATTGTTTATTCGTAAGTATTTACTGGGGTGTATTTTATCATCCACATCCATGTTCCCTCAATATGTAATATTGTTTCCATACACTTACAATAGTTTAAATCCAATTTTACCCTTTAGTGAGTTTTTAGTGAAGAATACGAAAGGAATCTTTTGTCGTTTTTTCGTACGAGGTACTTTTTTGACTTTTCCGACAAAAGTATGAGAAGAATGTTTTTTTAACATATACGGCATGAATGTATTTTTAAAACATTATTTCCAGGAAGCTTCCTTTACAAGTTTTCAAGTTTATTTTTAATCAACTTCTTTTAGTTTAAAGTTGTATGACATGTTAAGAAAGGAAAAATGTTTTTGAAGAAAAAAGGATATTTTCCTCAAGAATGGAGTTCAAGTGTTTTATCAAAATTATTTTCCATCTAAGATAATAAAGGGTTCTTTTTTTATCCCTATTATTACATTGATATTATCATGTTGTGATGGAATTATTTTTATGAATTCCATTATCTTATATGAATTCATTTATGATGTCATGATGTTTAAGATTCCCATTTGTATTACATGGGTTATGCAATGATGTATGATTTATGATTTTGTGGAACACATAATAATGGTATCATTATGAGATGGGTGGGACCTATATCTCCCTCCAATGCATTGGGTAAAGATTTTATATCTCATGAGATAGACATGGCTGGAATGGTAGGTTATACCGGTTCAGTGAAACAAGACTGAAACGAGGGTGACTCGGTTCAGAAAGGGACTTTGTCCACTAAGATAGTCTTGGAAATGAGTCTTTACTAACAAGAAATGATTCTATATGATTATGTGTGTATGCCACAAAGTTTCATGTTTTGAGTTATGATTATTGGGGTTTCATTTCACTACTATGATTTATCCCATGTTATGAAATTATGCTCTCTTTTGCAGGATAAGATTTTCAAAAGTTATGTTCTTAGGAATATGATGTGATTGACTTTTCTTTTTTTTACCCTTACTGAGCATTCTAGCTCACCCTTTTATGTTTTCTATTCCCCAGGATATAAAGAAAGGTTTTAGGTAAAAAAATGGAAGATCTTTATGGGAGATATTGAAGATCTTTCACCATGATTAGAAGATTACGTTCCGAGTTTCCAAAGACACTAAACTATTACGATCCTTGTGTGTGTGTTTTTTTTATGTACTAAGTATTCCGGAAAAGTAATGTAATGTCCATGTAAGTCAAGCTTCGGGTCTCTACAGTTGGTATCAGAGGAAAGGTTTAGTCAACCTTTGGAAACTAGGATGCGAAAATGTTAGTGAGATCCCTAGAGATATTTCTAAGGTATGTCTAGGGATTTCCCCAAGGATAAGTATATGTATAAGATACAGTCCTAGAACTATGGTAACAATCATAGAATTTAACCTAAGAAGTTAGATATTGAGGATACTCCCCCTTTATAATGTTGTTTTCCCTATCATGATTTTTGCCTCTCACACTATTATTTTTGGATTTTAGACGATGGCTGGAACCCGAAGGAATCGTGTTGACTAATGCAATGGAAAATGCAATGCTTGTCCTCCTGAAAAAACTAATGTTATGGGAGATGGAGTGCAAAATCTTATTTCTATACTTACATAAGCTATGAATCATTCTGGACTTCCAAATGAGCAGAGAAGGGAACAATATTCTATTCAGTCCTTCATGAGGCAACATCCACCTTCTTTTAGTGGGTCTTCCGATCCACTTGTTGCTGCACAATGGATCAGTACCACTGAAAAGATATTTTTAGTTCTTCAATGTTCTGAACATGATAAAGTCATCTTAGCAGTATATTGTTTGGAAGGTGAAGCTGATCAATGGTGGAATCTTATCAAGAATACGAGGCAAAGAGATGAAATTGATTCCATGGAATGGGACGAGTTCAAGAACTTGTTTTTTAGTAATTACTTCCCTCGTATTCTTTGAAAAATGATGGAAAAGGAGTTTCTTGAGCTGAAACAGAAGGATGATTAATCTGTTGGTATATATGAAGTGAATTTTACAAGACTTGCAAGGTATGCATCTGGCATTATCATCCAACCTGAAAGTAAAGTTGATCGATTTTTCAGTGGCATAAAACCAAGACTTCTAAAAGCATTATCTATACATGACTTCAGTAGCTATGAAGAAATTGTGCGTTGTGCTATGAAGGTGGAAATGGAAGTTCGTGTTACATATCCATCTCATGGTTTTGAAAAGAAATGAAAGATGGAGTTCAAGGAGAAATCTCAGAATAATGGTGAAAAGAAAATGAAGGTTTCCATATGCTCAAAGTGTGGAAAGAAGCATGGTGGAGATTTTCTTAAAGGGACTAGAAAATGTTTTAAGTGTGGAAAAGAAGGTCATCGAGTAGCTGAGTGTCGAAGTAATGGAAAAAGGGTTTATAATGATGTGAACAAAGCAAACACTGCAGAGAACGCACCACCAACACTTCAATGTTTCATGTGCAAGGAGATGGGACATTATGCCAATAAATTCCCTAATCCAAGGGTTAGTGATGAACAACATGAGAAACCACTTAAGGCAAAGGACAAAGGGAAGTCACATGCGATCACTATTGGCGATGTTGAATATGACAACGATGTGGTGGAATGATTAAGTGTTTATGTAATGGGATTCCAAAATAATGTGGTATCATAAAGTATTGGAATATTTATGTATTGGTCTAATGTGGTATTCAAAGTGATTGAGATATTTTTGGAAATAAGATGATATGCGCATAATGATGGGAAAACGAGAAAATGAAATGTTTAACAGTATTCATGAGCTCATGATTGATATAAGGACTAAGTGATATCATGGTTTGAGTATATAGAATTCTGAGGATTTTGGTATGTGAAAATTGTTAACTTTTAACTGCATTCAAGTTTTCACTATGGTTCAATGGGTATTTAAGAGAATACATGATTAAGGCCTTTGAATGTTTGGAATGTGACCAACAAGACATATCTTATGATATATGGGGATCAACGATGGTATTAAATCTCTGGCAATCGTTTTCACTATGTTATTAGAGTGGACTGCAGTATTATGGATATTCCTAAAGATTGAAATGGATTATGTTGGACATAAGTGAGTATTGTTTAAGGATAGAAGTTTTTTTTCGATATTATTGATGGGATGTTATAGTAATGTAGTTTTAGAAAAAGGACATCCTGCAGGATGGGCGACAGCCCATCGCTTCAGACAAGGCTGTAAGAATTGAACCCACAACCGAAGTGCGATTGGCCTTTATCGCCTACCACTGGCCTACAGGAAGTCCATGTTTAGTAGAAACTAGTTTTATTATATTAATCAGTATGATATATGAAGTATAAGTCCATTTTTGGAACCATATATGATTAATCTCACTATAGATCGACTTATGTATATAAATTTTGATAACCTTTTGAGACAGATGGAATGACCCGTCATTCTATCACATGAACTGCTAACACTTCACGAATAAAAAATTCAACTTCATTTATTTAAGAGATTAAGTAGAAATTGTTCATGGCACGAACAACAGTGAGATTGTACCAAAATAAAGTAAGTATTTATTCTAATTAAAACTCTTCAACTTTAGGGAAATGATCTTGAAAACCAAAAATGTTGTCCTAGTGCCCTTATATCTGATGAATCAGATGGTACCCTAGATCATCACAAATTTCTGGCTTTGTGATTTCTGGCTTTTCCATAGCCATGTTCTCTACCACTCTCCATCAGAACATGATGGTTAGATTTCTCTTCCATATCCATATTTTTACCTATGTGGAAACCCAGTGATTAGTTTATTTGGGTAACCGTTACGTTTCATACTTTTGTTTTTAAAGATTGGTTTTGGTATTCCTTTTTATGATGTGGGTTTCTATTAAAGAAACTTTCGAATAGTAAACCATTTATAACCCCGACGAATTTCGTGGGCAAAATTCATTTTAAGGGGGGTAGAATGTAACACCCCGAGATTTTATTAAAAATATTCTTTTTAATTTTATTAATGTCTTGTGTTGTACGCTACACCAAAATGAGCTTGCACAACACGCAACCTTGACTTGCCTTGCATTACACGCAATCGCGACCTTCCTCGATAGCGTGTGTAGTACGCAATACCGAGTTTCACTAAACAATGATATACTATTAAAATATTATTAAAACTAGCCATTATGAATAGTAATAACCACATTTTAAAATTTTAGAAATTTTATCTCTCAAAATGGACTTCATTTTTGGATTCGGATTATCGAATTTAGCCTAAGGTGAAATTTTGGTACTTTTCGGATAACTTTCATATTCTGATGAATAGTCAAAATTACTAAATTTTAATTAAAAACAACTTTTTTAATCGAAATAATTAATAGTGATAAATTATTAATTTGAGTGGTTTTAAAGTATATTTAGAATATATTTTTACAATTCAATACAATGTTGGTCATTGGATGCAATTTCACATTTACACCAGACATAAACAATTGTCAATCTTTTGATAGATATTGTTTCTTAAAAACACGCTATTTGTTTTAACAGCGGGATTTAATTATAAAATTAATTAATGAAACTTCTATGTTATGAATTTGGTAAAATAGACTTCATTTTTGAATTCGGAATATGAAATATAGCTTAGGATGAAATTTTGGCATTTTTCTGAAAAACTTCAATTTTTGATGAATAGTGAAACTACTAAGTGGTAGTTAAAAAAAATTAATTTTTTCATAAATCTTAATTTTACCGCTTCTGTGAATGGAATTTCAAAAATCTGAGAGACACGGTTGATGTCAGTAAGTAAAATGTGGTTCAATGAGATGAAAATAATTTATGGTGAATAGTAACTTTTTACTTTTATTTACCACGGTTAAAAGAAAATAGGGTAATTAAGGGTAAAAATGATATTAATATTACCCTAACACATGTCCTAATCCTATTGGACAAGTGTATCTCGACCAAAAACAACCTTAAGTGTAAAATATTATCATTTAGGCCCACTTGTATTAGATTAGGACATTTATTATTATTTAATTCAAAGAAGAGTTAAAAGAGTTAAAATCAAAGCATATTTACTAAAACATTTTTAATATGTGGTTATACATAAGATAAATTCGATTATAAATATTAATTAGAACGCTAAAAAGATTTCCTACATAATGGTATTTTATTTGTAATTTTTAGACTTTAAATAATTTAATTTATTTATGACACAACAATGATACAGTAATTACCTTTTTAAGAAAAATTAACATAATTAATGTTATAAATGCCCAAATAAATGTAATTTGAGACTTTTTATGACTTAAACTAATTTTATAGGTTAATATGACATGTTATTGTGGATTTAAGTAACTTGGTTCGAACTTATCATTCTGTTATGAATTTCATAAAAATCATGTACCAAATATGTCAAAATTGACATAAATTAGTTTTTAAAACAAATATTATATTATCAATTGTTATTTAATTCCTAAAAATCTAAGGATCGTCCAAATGACTTAGTTAAGGATATATATATTAATAATAAATAACTTGGGGTTTGTTTGGCTCGTTATGGTAAGTTTATTAACCATATAGTGTAAGAAAACAAAAAGACACAGTAATGGTTAAATTATTTAACTTAGTGTTAAATCTAATTGATAAGGTTAAAATAATAACCTAAACTTGTCTAAATCCTATTGTATGAGATGATTTAGACCCATCCCCACTTTAGCTTCAAAATAAGACCCTTTGGAACCATTATAAACCGATTTTGACTTTAATATAAAATAATATTTTGAGATATTCCTAAGGTGCCCCTCTCCTCCCTTATAAAAGGGCGCCTCCTTCCCCTCCTCCTCACACCAATTTGAGCACTCAAGCTCGACCAACCCCTGCCAAAATCCCTTCTCCACTTCCCTAGAATAATCCTAGAGGTCCTGGTCTTCTTCAAAGACCAATCTTAGTTTCCTAAGTGGAGGATTCAAAGAGGCATTCCAAAGAAGAGGAGGTTCAGACACTTACGAAGCAAATCAGACCTAAGGTAAGGGAAATATCACGATCTCATTTTTATCTGAGATTGTTTATTCGTAAGTATTTACTGGGGTTTATTTTATCATCCACATCCATGTTCCCTCAATATGTAATATTTTTTCCATACACTTACAATAGTTTAAATCCAATTTTACCCTTTAGTGAGTTTTTAGTAAAGAATATGAAAGGAATCTTTTATCATTTTTTCGTACGAGGTACTTTTTTGACTTTTCCGACAAAAGTATGAGAAGAATGTTTTTTAACTTATACGGCATGAAAGTATTTTTAAAACATTATTTCCAAGAAGCTTCCTTTACAAGTTTTCAAGTTTATTTTTAATCAACTTCTTTTAGTTTAAAGTTGTATGACATGTTAAGAAAGGAAACATGTTTTTGAAGAAGAAAGGATATTTTCCTCAAGAATGGAGTTCAAGTGTTTTATCAAAATTACTTTCCATCTAAGATAATAAAGGGTTCTATTTTTATCCCTATTATTACCTTTATTTGATCATGTTGTGATGGAATTATTTTTATGAATTCCTTTATCTTCTATGAATTCATTTATGATGTCATGATGTTTAAGATTCCCATTTGTATTACATGGGTTATGCAATGATCTATGATTTATGATTTTGTGTCACACATAATAATGGTATCATTATGAGATGGGTGGGACCTATATCTCCCTCCAATGCATTGGGTAAAGATTTTATATCTCGTGAGATAGACATGGCTGGAATGGTAGGTTATACCGGTTCAGTGAAACAAGACTGAAACGAGGGTGACTCGGTTCAGAAAGGGACTTTTTCCACTAAGATATTCTTGGAAATGAGTCTTGACTAACAAGAAATGATTATATATGATTATGTGTGTATGCCACAAAGTTTCATGTTTTAAGTTATGATTATTGGGGTTTCATTTCACTACTATGATTTATCCCATGTTATGAAATTATGCTCTCTTTTGCAGGATAAGATTTCCAAAAGTTATGTTCTTATGAATATGATGTGATTGATTTTTCTTTTGTTTACCCTTACTGAGCATTCGAGCACACCCTTTTATGTTTTCTTTTCCCCAGGATATAAAGAAAGGTTTTAGGTAAAAAAAGGGAAGATCTTTATGGGAGATATTGAAGATCTTTCACCACGATTAGAAGATTACGTTCCGAGTTTCCAAAGACATTAAACTATTACGATCCTTGTGTGTGTGTTTTTTTATGTACTAAGTATTCCACAAAAGTAATGTAATGTCCATGTAAGTCAAGCTTCGGGTCTCTACAGAACAAGTATTGAATTTTTAAATGAAGGGTTAAAACGAGGGTTTTTTTAGTGAAAATCTTACGGTTTTGAAGGTTTAATGTATGGAAATTTGAATCCAATGGTTTTAAATGGTATTTTTTTATTAATTATGTAAATGATAAATAACTATACATGTAGGGTCACTATAAATGGGGATCCATTATGATGTGTTTTGTTGCATTGATTATGTGGTTCTTGCATGAGGGTGACCTAGTTAGAGACCATAGTTGTTGTTTGAGTCCTTAATGGTTTTTTGTGTGGTTTATGGGATCCTATTCCTATACCTTCAATGGGGATTTATCCTTTGGGTTTTAATATGGTATCTAATAATGTTTTTGTAGTAATATCTATGGGTTGAGGCCTACTTTATTGTTTTTTTAACACTAGAGTGGGTGTATTTTTCGAAATACTGATTATGTGGGTGTGTTTTTTTTGGTTTAGAATCTAGAGAAAGTGTTTCTTGAATGTGTTATATGTATTGTGTTCTGAAATCAAGGTATCCGTGACGATCATGGAAAGTGGATTGTTTGAGGTTTTATTGGTGTGGCTTATAGGGAGAGACAGTAGCATTTTTTATACATGATACATTTTTAAGGAGTTGATGGCGTTAGTATTTCATAGTGACATGGGAGGGGGTCATCCATAGTTTCTCATTATTTTGGTAGTGTATGGAATAGGTGGATGTTTTAAACATTGATAGTGTCACGTAACGCATGTTTCCTACAGTAAGTTTGACCTAATGGTCTAAGTGAGAATGTAAATGGATTTCGGGATGTGAAAATGGTTTCACTTACGAATTTATATTCTAGGGAAACTGAGGGTAGCCTTGAGAGAGGTTAGAATAGTTTTTATGTATTACCGAGTTCTAAACACAGGTGAATTCGTTGGTAATGCGATATATGTGTGGTATGAACTATTAAGCTTTTAAAAGATGCATTACATGCCATGGAATCTCCTTTAGGGTAGTGGTATAGTGATTTTGGTTTGTTCTGGGGTTGGTTTCAAAGGGAAGGATCCGTATAATACATAAACAGATGGTGATGATGACATTTTCTGATGTACTTGGTGTTGAATTTTAGATAATATGATATGGGTAACCAAAGAATGGATAGATTCTTTGCTAGGGAGGTGTCACCCGGGGTGAGGGGTGTTTATGCGGTTGGGATATTTGTAAGATTGAATTTTTTGTTGGATGATATTGTTTTTTATTCATCAATTTTGAAGAGGCTAATCGATGTGGATGCTCGGTTGATTGTGTGAGAAGATTTTGGGGGTTGGGTTGTAACACAAGTGGGGTATAGAGTTGAGTTCAAGGAGTAGTCAATAGGTGGTACATGACCATGAGTTTTCTAATAGATTTTAAATGTTATAAATTTTTTTGGAAGGAATGATTTCTTAAGAGTTATGTAAATAAGTGGCTCAAGAGGCAGTGAATGTGGACTTTGGTAAATCCAATGTGGGGGAAATCAATGTAAGACAGATCATCATTTTTTATCTCTATGGGGGATCATGGATTTTTTTGTTTCTAATCACCATGATCATGATGGAAGTCCTCATGTTTTGTGATTTTATGGGTGATTCAGGTAATTATGAGTCATGACTACATAACATAGTTTAATGGTTTTTGGTATGTTTTGGTTGGAAACACCATTCAAGTTGAGTTGTCAAGTATTGAATAGGTTTAGGGGGTATAGAATCTAGATACCATTGGCAGGTAAATGTGTCCCACTGGTGGGAGGTGAAATTAGTGATTAATAGTTTCTGGTGGTGTTCATTGATAACTTATAAGCATACTATTAGCTAGGGATTATCAATCCCAGTAACATGACATTGTCCCTAGTATTTTAAGGGATATCTAGCTAAACTCCACGATACCTAAATATGTTTTGGATGGAATTTTCACATCTTGGAGGATATTTTTATTGATCGATGTATGTGGAGCCAGATAGTGGGATGTGAACCATATAACAATTAAGGGATATGTCCTTGGGAAAGACCATAGGGAGAAGAATTTCATTGGTGTCATTTTTGAATTCTAAGAATGGGTAGTGGCTGTATTTTTTTGTTATGGGAAAATCTTGAAGGACACATCCATGATTTGGGGTTTAACTTATGATTGAAATGTGGGGAATGGTTCTCCATGATTTCATGGGGAAAATTATAAAAATGAAACTCATGTGGTGGGGAGATTTTTTAGGTTAGTAAACTGAAGGTCTCGCATTGAAGTAAATCTGGAGGAAATGGGATGCAAATAAAAAACCCATGTGGTATGTGTTTGGATTCATCCATAAATTATAGGGCCCTTAGATGTATTGTATTATCAATCCAATAATTTGATCCAATTTCGGGGTGGTGCTAAAATAAATATCATATGAAATTGTTAGAGTTGTGATAGGTGAAGGGAAGAAAAATGATTTTATTCAAGAGTTTTGTATTCCAAGATGGTGGAGTTCTACCAGATGTAAGTAATGACACCAGCAGTTGTGTCAGATGATGGTGGTATCCCTTAACCAACAAAAGGATCCATGGGGTGGTGGAAATGGATATCATGTGAATAGTGGAAGATGTGTGTTTTTTTGGAAAATATAGTAAGGTATATGTCACGGCCCATCCCCCGGGTCCCACATCATGACTACCCCAAGCCTGCCTTCCATAGGCCATGGGCTGGTCACTAACACTAAAGGCATAATTTCTTAAAAACTGGGAAGGAATTTCCTTTATAAAACATAACACACACAATTAGAGTAAAATCAGAAGAAAACACTAAGTAAAAGCTATATAACAAGTGTAATGAATGTAAAAGAGCCAGAATAAAAGACCGATTGTAAAGTACAAATACAACTAAAAGCAAGTAAAACTAAAAGGGACATACAACTGAAAGGGGGAAGCAGATCTTGGATTGTGCTCAGGGGTTCCTACCTAAAGGGTAGGTACAGATGGCCTCCTTAGCACTCCCCATCTGTCAGACTCCACCGTGTACCGACACGACGTAAGGTCCTCCTCCAGGTACTGTCTAGTCCTGGCTCTCTCAGCCTCCGTCAGCGCTGTCCATCGTCTGCATCCAACACAATGAGGTACAGGCGTAGCCCGTGCAGGGGTGAGTATAATGATACTCTGTAGGGACCCCGAAACCCTCATGGTCTCACAAAATCCAAAAAGGATAAACCAAAAATTATGATTTCAACGGATAACCATTACTTAGGAATATGACCATAAAAATACCTAAGTTATCAAGTAAACCATCACAATCATGAGGAAAACACAAAAGTCATTAACTCAGCTCAACCCATGATTTTTATTCACAAAGTCGAAACCACAACTGCTGGAGAACTCATACTTTGTCAAGTAAAGTGGGCTTGCCGCTACAACCAAGAGCTTCCCACTAACTGTGGACTGGTGATGTACACCAACTGTCGAGTACTGTAGGCATTCTAATACAACCAAGCGCTTCCCACCATGGGTCTGCCGCTACAACCAAGTGCTACCCCTCATAGATTACACAGGTACTCCTATTGTGTACGGTGGGTCTTCCTCTACAACCAAGCGCTCCTCCATCATGGGTCTGCTGCTACAACCAAGCGATCCTCACTAGGCCATCTAAATCACTCCGTATCAATCGATCAGCAGTTGTCAAGTCTCAGCTAGATACATGGTCTCTGCAATCTTCTCGCTCATTACAAGGAGGGTCCTCTCCACGAGCTACTGGTCGGTACTCCAAGTGTCATCAAGTCTCACGAATTATTATCACAATTGACCGCCTCTAAATAGGGGTCTCAACGCAACATATGGGCATGTCAACCAGACGCCAGGTCTGTGAGTTATTGACTTTTCCGTTCCAGCGACCAAATTGTTTTTTAAGATAAAACTAACCCGACTATACTCCAAATGCGTCCAAACCTCAAGTGGGTTATGCCAAAATAACTGTATCATCAAACGAAAACCAACGTAGTTGATGGCACGTCAATCGGACATCTGGTCCATAAGTTATAATCATTCCCACTCTGAGGGCCCGGTTGGTTTCAGTTTCAAACAAACCCAGCCGTTTTTCCAAATTCATCCAAAACTCACTAAGATTATTGAAAAAGGAACTCCTCATCGCGATAATCCCAGTTCCGCAGACGGTGCATCGATCAGACGCATGATCGTGAAGTTATTCACATTTAAGCGAAACGGGCATAACCCGTCAAGCCTGGTGGGATGGCGGGTCGGCCCATCCTGGATCGGCAGGTCTGACCCGGCTAAGGGGTCGGCCTGGCCAGGTAATGCATGGCCCAACCCGGTGGGGCATGGACCGGCCCCTGACAGGTTTCCCGACCCAGTTGGGTGTGTCTTGGCCCGGTCGGCTATTGGCCACAGCTCGGCCAGGTGGCTGAGCGACGCGGAGTGGGGGTGGGGCGACTTCCCGAACTGGTGGCCCAGAGGGGCGCCGCCCTCTGGCCCGGCCGGCCGAAGCTGACCGGCTTCTCCAGTGCGAGATGCCTGCTTGGGTGGGCCGCTGACCTCCGCACATGGTGCGAGGCGGCGCTGCGGCCTCCTCCAACCCGGCCAGCTAACAAGCTGGCCCGTTCACTCAATGAAGCGGCCCTCCCTGTGCGGGCCACAGTTCTCTACAGCATGGCACCTAGAGGCGCCGCGGTTCTCCTGTCCGGCTGTATACGGTCGGCTAGTACATCTTCGGCTGAGCGGTCCATGGATGAGGGCCATGGTTCCACTACATGCGACTGGCATACGACCACCGCTTTCTCCGGTCGCTGCCACCCCTTCCGTCACTGTCACCATCGAAAAAGAAGAAGGATAAACAGAGGGTCATCGGGCCATGTTAGTTTGGCATGCGCCCACCAGGTTTGTTAGTATCATATGTCCAAAGATAAAACAAGGTTTCAATGAATAATGAAGAACAATTTTATTCAATTAAAATTGAAGCATACCCCCTACCTCATAATTGATGTCACACATCGACAAGCCATAGAAGATGAGTGTCGCGGTAGTCTGGCATCACAAAAGATGGCGTCGCAGAGAACAGAGTCATCTCGTCAATGTTGGAGGAAGATTTGTTGATGTAGGCAATGCTTCACACGACCGGTGTCTTCTCCCTGACACATAGGAAGAAGAAGGTAGAAATATTTATGGAGCATTCATCACCGAGAGTGGATGATATTCTTCTTGAAAGAATAAAGCACCTTTAATTATCCAACGGTTCCCCCACCAAAATATTTGATATTGAAAATTTTATAATACCCTACTCAAATTTTAAAGAATTTCCATGCCAATCAAATTAATTCAAATGAGAGGTTCCAATGAATTAAAAAATTTATTAATTAAATGGGTTGGCATCATCAATGTTTGGGAGGTGGAGAGGCTCCATCATAATGAGGGGAAGAGTTAATTAATTAATGGGGGTTTAAGGTAGTTAAGGGGATATGAAAGGATTAGGGCTTTTGTGTGCCCAACCGCACTAAATCCTCTCATGGGAGGTTATGTGGGTGTGGGACCCACCTCTAACACCTCTTGGGAGGAAATAACCTCCACTAAAATAATAAAATTGTGTAACAACATTTTTAAAAATTTAGTATGAATTCCTCAAAAAAACTTTCCACCCGCATAAAACACAACTACGTTAAAGGTCTCTTTAAGAGAATACCGGCATTGTGAGTTCATTGGTGTCCTCGGTTTTCAATTACAAGTACATGTTCATAAGAAAGAAAAACATGTGCTTAGGTTTATTGAACGGACCCGAACAAAACTTCTAAAACGGATTCCTGGCACACTGGGCCTCATAATCAAGTGCCATCAAAAACAGCTGACTGGTAAAATTCAAAATAAAATAAGAAAAAGAATTCCATGAAATTTCGGTGTCTTTACATTACCTACACATCAATAATTTACATACCCATAAAGCTACAACACCCACTAGGGAAACAAAATAGAGTACTTAACAAGCATCTTAGCCTCCCGCTCCCATGTGATTTCCTAGAAGTTATTGTGGTGCTAGAGAATGCGCACTAGAGGAATCAACCTTCGACATAGGACATGTTATTGTCGATCCTAAATCTCCACTGAAACCCCTTTTAATGTTACCTCGTCATCGATTTCCAGCTCCCCGTGGTCGATGTTGTGGGACCAATCGTGCACAATCTCTTTTGTTGAGATACGTTGATGACGTCGTGCACCAGATGCAACTAAGGTGGAAGGTACAAGCTGGAAGCCACCTTTCCTACTCTGTTGAGGACCAGGAATGGTTTGATGAAGTGCAGAGATAACTTTCCTCCACAGCAAAATCTCTGTAGACCTTTTCGAGGTGAGACCCGTAGGAAGGCATGGTCTCCATCCTCGAACTCCAGTTGTCTTCGCCTCTTATAAGCATAGGACTATTGTCTATTTTGTGCAATATTCATGTGCCCCTGGATGATCTGAACCTTCTCCATTGTAGCCTGCTCTATCTCTGGTCCTACAAGACCTGGTATGATTTACCCTTTTTCGAAAAGAGAAATCCAGTGTCATCCCCTAGTGGAACCAGGTCCTTTTACTAATATAGTCAATACTGACATGAACGATACTAATTCATGCCATGAAAAATGTCATAAGGCCTAAACGCTACTACCAAGAGATCTTACCGTCACTCTCTCCTCCAAGGGATAAGTAACATAGTCGACATTAGTCTGTTGTCACTAGGTATCCTCTTGTAGGAATCTCGAAAGCAAGGTTCAAGTCAACAGTTTTTACCAGAACCTCTTAGTAATAAGAACACAAAATGGAATGAAAGGAAACGATACAACGAAAAGTGTCTTTTATTTCTGCAACTCAAAGTAAAAAAAGACAGATTACAACCACAAACAACAACATCAAAGAAGCTAGAAGAACCATGAACAAAGGCCTCTATGCCTAGAACTATTCCTGCTCCGGTCCACTGCTTCCGGACCTCCATATCCGTATGCATCAGCTGGATGAAGCTATGATCTCCCATGCCCACATGTTCTCTGTGGATAGGGTGGACCTCTTGGTGGTGGTGGTGGAAACGCCTCGAAGTGGTGTCCACCACCAACTGCATGGCCAGCTCCTCTGCCACGGTCGCTTTCTCCTTGAAGACTGTCCCGATCGAACCTCTGCCTCTGCCTGGGAGGTCCTTCTTCTATATGCTGATCGTCTACATGGCGGGTCAGAAAATCATGTTCCATGTGACCAATCCCACTGCAGGAGTATCATTGTCTACTCCTAGTAAGTTTGTCTCCACCCCGGGTCCTCAGACACACTATCTTGAGTCATGCGGTCGACCACCTGTGGGTCTAGCCCTCTTGGAAAACTGCGTCATCTGTCTACTACCAACTGCAGAAAACTCCTCTACATGTCGACTAGTAGTGGGTTCTACTACTGGATATTTCTCATCAAGGAAAATCCCCACTAGGGGGGCTCACTCTAACACCCCTGTCTGAGTCAGGATGTTGTGAGAAACAACTAAATCTATAATCTCTCGCCTGAGTCCCTACTCAATGGTTCGGGCCCTGAAGAATGGGTCTCGTACCATATCAGTGGAGTAGCGTGAGAGGTCTGTGAAACTCCCTGAGTTCTGGGCTACACTCATGCTGCAGTGCTGCAGATAGAGTAGCTTATGTATCTGCACTGCTCAAAGGGTTGGCTGGGACAAACTCCACCTGGAACAGGCTCCCGATGTCTGCCCAGAGAAGTGTCTTCTCATCGTGCATCTGGAGCATCGGGCTCCACCATCTGCCTGCTTATTCCTAAAGGAGGATAGCAACAAGGATCACCATGAACTCAACTGGTGTCCCTACTGGCCTAAAAACTCTCACCACAACCTCCAACCAATCTTCAATCTCCCGTGGGTCCATCTCTCCCCAGAACCTTGGTGGCCTCTGGTGCTGGAAATCGTGCAACACACTCAAGCTACATGCATCGCCTGCTATTGGGGCAGGTGGCATCGGTGGCCCCACAAGTGGTAGTACCATTAGTGGCACCACTGGTACCTCAACTGGAAGAGGGACATGTACTGAAGCCTCGTTTCTTGGTGGGCTATTAGTACCTAAAACTATTAGGGCTCTAGTTGGTCGTCTGTGAGGATGAATCTTGAAAGTCATTGATGTGACATATTAAAAAGACTAAACCTAGTTAGCTAACCTGGTTTGAGCTGATTTAAAGAAATTTTTTTGAAAAAACACACGCAATTAGTGTTTTCGTTCACTTAGTCAGAAATCAGAGGTCAAGGTCCTCGTGTATGGATAACTCGGTGGCCCGCACCAACACTGGACTCCCTGAACTGAAAACCACACTTAGTACATTTATCAATATTTCATCATAGATAGAAAATATCAGAGTCCTAAGTTCTGTGTGCAATGAGTCGGAAATGAAAATTTAGGGTCCTGGTGTATGGATACATCGGCCGCCTGCACAAACACTGGACTCCCTGAACTGAAAACAACACATAGTACCCTTAACACTATTGCTTCATAAAAATAAAATATCAGAGTCCTAAATTCTGCGGTTGAACCGAAGTCTTATAATACCAATTTTTCATGACCTGTACCTTGGGGCCCGCATCGTTACTACCCCAATCCCTCCTTCCATAGGCTAGGGGTTGGAGACTAGAATCAAAGGCGTAATTCCCTAAAACCTGGGAAGACATTGCCTTTATAAAATTTAAATCACACAAACAGAGTACAAGCAGAAGAAAACACTAAGTAAAAGATGTATAACAAGTGTAATTAAAGTAAAGGGGCCAGAATACAAGCCCAACTGTAAAGTACAAATACAACGGAAAAAAAGTACAACTAAATGGGACAAACCACTGAACGGTGGAAGCATCTCCTGGATCATCTTCCGGGGTTCCTGCCCGAAGGGTTGGTACAGATGGCCTCCTCAGCCCTCCATGTCCGTCAAAATCTACCGTGTACCAACACGTCGTATGTTTCTCCTCTGAGTACCGTCCAGTCCTGGTGCTCTCGGCCTCCGACAACGCTTTCTGTCGTCTGCATCCAATACAACGAGGTTCGGGCATAGCCCGTGTAGGGTTGAGTATAACGATACATAGTAGGGACCCCAAGACCATCAAGGTCTCACAAAATCCACCATGGATAAACCACAAATCATGATATCAATGGATAACCATTACTTAGGTATATGACCATACATATACCTATGTTATCAAGTAACCAATCTCAATCATGAGGAAAGCACAAAGGACATTGACTCAGATCAAACTAAGATTTTTGTTAATGAAGTCAAACCCATGACTGCTGGAGAACTCTTCCACTCTTGAGTACAGTGGGCCTACCGCTACAACCAAGTGCTTCCCACTAACATTGGACGGCTGAAGTACTCCAACTGTCGAGTACTGTGTGGGAGTGCTGCTAAAACCAACTGCTTCCCACCATGGGTCTGCTGCTACAACCAAGCGCTCCCCCTCATAGCCTACAGAGGTACTACTTCTGTCGATTACCATGGGTATACTGCTACAACCTAGCACTCCTCCGTCGTGGGTCTACTGCTTAAACCAATCTCTCTCTACTGGTCCATCTGAATCACTCCGAGTCGATCGATCGACAGTTGTCAAGTCTCAGCCAGGTACTAGGTCTCTGCAATCTACTTGCTCGTCACCGGGAGGGTCTGTTCCATGAGATACTGGTTGATACTCCAAGTGTCACGAAGTCTCACGATGAAGTATCACAAATGACCGCCCCTTCATAGGGTCTCAACACAATAGACGACGTGTCAATCAGACGCCTACTCTGTGAGTTATTGACTTTTCTGTTACAAGGGCCCAGTTGGTTTATAAGCTAAAACCAACCCGACCATACTCCAACTACATCCAAAACTCAAGTAGAGTATGAAAAAATAATTGTCTGATCAAAAGGAAACCAACATAGTTGACAGAATGTAAATCGGACACCAGGTCCTTATGTTATAAGTGTTTCCGCTCTGAGGGCCCGATTGGTTTCAGTTTTGAACCAACCCGGCCGGTTTTCCAAAGTCGTCAAAAACTCACATAGAGTAAAAGAAAAAGGATCTCCTCATCGCAATAATAACAGTGTCACAGATGGCGCATCAATTGGACACATGTTCATGATGTTATTCGCATTTAAGAAAAACAGGCTCGACCCTTCAAGCTCCGTGGGCTGGCGGGTAAGCACTTCCTGGCTCGGCGGGTCCGACCCGGCTGGGCATGGCCCGGACTGTTCTTGGCAGCGGCTTGACCAGATGGATGAGAGACGTGGAGTAGGGGGGAGACTTCTTGAACAGGCAGTTCCGAGCAGTGCCGCCCTCCTGCCTGGCCGGCCGAAGCCGGCTGGCTTCTCCAGCATGAGCGGCCCTCTTGGGAGGGCCGCAAACCTCCACACGTGGTGCCAGGCGACTCTGCGGTCACCTCCAACCTAGACGGATGACGAGCCAGACCGTTCACCTACCGAAGTGGCCCACCCTATGCGGTCTACGTTTCTCCGCAGCGCGACGCCGAGAGGAGCCACAGTTTTCCTGTCCGGCCAGCTACGGCCAGCCAGTTCTTCTTCGGGTGAGCAGCCTATGGCTGTAGGCCACGATTCCTCTCCACACAGATGGAATATGGTGTCTGCTTTCTCTGGTCACCGCTGTAACACCCGAGACTTTTATGTTATATAAATCATCAACGGAATATTTTTCTACACAACACATTCTTGGCTTGCTTTACACGAAATCGCAACCTTCCTCGATAGCTTATGTCGTACGCAATACCGAGTTTCACTAAATAACGATATGCTATTAAAATATTATTAAAACTAGCCGTTATGAATAGTAATAACCACTTTTTGAAATTTTATAAATTTTATTTTTCAAAATGGACTTCATTTTTGGATTCGGAATATCGAAATTAGCCTAGGGTGAAATTTTGGTATTTTTCTGAAAACTTTCAATTTTTGATGAATAGTGAAACCACTAAGTGGTAGTTAAAAAACTGAATTTTTCATAAAACGTAAGTTTACCGCTTCTATGAGTGGAATTTCAAAAATCCAAGAGACACGGTTGATGTCAGAATGTAAAATGTGGTTCAATGAGATGAAAATATTTTTTTTGGTGAATAGTAACTTTTTACTTTTTTTACCACGGTAAAAAGTAAATAGGGTAATTAAGGGTAAAGATGATATTATTATTACCCTAAAACATGTCCTAATTCTATTGGATAAGTGTAATTCGACGAAAAAGAAACTTAGGAATAAAATATGACCATTTAGGCCCACTTTGATTAGATTATGACATTTATTATTGATTTATTTAAAGAAGGGTTAACATAGTTAAAATCAAAGTTTAATAAGTAAATAATTTTTAATATGGGGTTATACATAAGATAAATTTGACTATAAATATTCATTATAAATCTAAAAAGAGTTCCTACATAATGGTATTTTTTTTTTAATTTTTAGAAAATAAATAATTTAATTTATTTATGACACAATGATGATGCAGTAATTATCTTATTAATGAAATATTGACATATAAACACCATAATAAATGTAATTTGAGACTTTTTATGAATCCCACTAATTTTATAGGTTAATATGACATGTTAGTTTTGATTTAATTAACTTGGTTCGAAATAATAATTCTGTTATGATTTTCACAAAAATCAATTACTAAATAGTGTCAAAATTGACATAAAATAGTTTTTAAAAAACATATTATATTGGTAATTGTTATTTTATTTCTAAAAATCTAAGGTTTTTCCAAATTACTTAGATTAGGTTATATATATTAATAATAATCAACTTGGGGTTATTTTGGCTACTTATAGTAATTTTTTTAACCTTATAGTATAAGAACACAAGAAGACATGGTAAAAGTAAAATTATTTAACTTAATGTTAAATCTAAATGATAAGGTTAAAATATGAACCTAAACTTGTCTAAATTCTATTGTATTAGAGGATTTCAACCCATCCACACCTTAGCTTCTAAATATATCAATTTGGAGCTATTTAAAACCGAACATGACTTTATAATAAAATAATAGTTTTAGTTATTCCAAAGGTGCCCCTCTCCTCCCTTATAAAAGGACACCTCCTCCCCCTCTTCCTCACACCACTTTGAGCCTTCAAGCTCGGCCAACCCCTGCCACTTTCTCCTCTCCACTTCCCTAGAGACATCCTAGAGGTCCTGGTCTTCTTCAAAGGCCAATTTTAGTTCCCTAAAAGAAGGTCTCAAAGAAGCACTTCAAAGAAGAGGTAATGTCCGTTACCGATTCTTTCATCTTTTTTTCTTCTTCCACTTATTCTTATTTAGTTGTTTCATTATGAAGTAATAACATCAGTATCACTCATATACTGATATGTTATTATAAGTATGAAACAACCCTATTTCACCACTTATCCATCCTACGGAAAAAGAAATCACCGCGCGTGCGTACTTACGGAATACCGTCTCCACGCCGTGGTGTAATCTATTTTCCACCACCACCTTACTTGGATGGATATAATGGTGTAAATAATGACTATATATGACTATTATAAAGTGATATTGATTCTTAAATAGTATAAATATACTCCAATACAATTCCACGATCATAGTAACGATATCATCACTCGTGCGTATGTACGGAATACCGTCTCCACGATGTGATGCGACTCGTTCTACATGATCTTTATTTCATAATGATTATATAAATGAATTTAATGAATGAATATGATATATATTACACTAATACCATTATGGAAATGAGGTATCTATAACCTAAAGAGAAGAATACGAATTTATTCAACGAAACACGCATAAAAAGAAAAAGTTATAAACACCCGAATAACAAGTAGCAATGAAATATTACTAATAAGAAACTAAGAATATGACCATACATGATATAATAAAAATAAGTATGATTCTGGAATAAGTCAATAACATTATTTAAATTATTATACAGGAGTTTCGGACACTTACAAGGAAAGTCGGACCTAAGGTAAGGGAAATATCACAATCTCATTTTTATCCGATATTGTTTATACTTTGGCATTTACTGGGGTGTATTTTATCATCCACATCCATGTTTCATCAATATGTAATATTATTTCCATTCACCTACAATTTTTTAAACCCTATTTTACCCTTCGGTTTGTTTTTAGTAATAGATATGAAAGGAATCTTTTGTCGTTTTTTGTACGAGTTACTTTTTTGACTTTTCCGACAAAAGTACGAGAAGAATGTTTTTTTAACTTATACGGCATGAATGGATTTTTAAAACATTATTTCCAAGAAGCTTCCTTTACAAGTTTTCATGTTTATTTTTAATCAACTTCTTTTAGTTTAAAATTGTATGACATGTTAAGAAAGGAAAATGTTTTTGAAGTAGAAAGGATATTTTCCTCAAGAATGGATTTCAAGTGTTTTATCAAAATTATTTTCCATCTAAGATAATAAAGGGTTCTGTTTTATCCCTATTATTACATTGATTTGATTATGTTGTGATGGAATTACTTTTATGAATTGCTTTATCTTATATGAATTGTTTTATGATGTCATGATGTTTCAGAATTCCATTTTTATTACATGGGTTATGTAATGATGTATGATTTCTGATTTTCTGGAACACAGAAGAATGGTATCATTATGAGATGGGTGGGACCTATATCTCCCTCCAATGCATTGGGTAAATATTTTATATCTCATGAGATAGACATGTCTGGAACGGTAGGTTATACCGGTTCAGTAAAACATGACTGAAATGAGGGTTACTCGGTTCAGAAATGGACTTTCTCCACTAAGATAGTCTTGGCAATGAGTCTTGACTAATAAGATATGATTCTATATGATAATGTTTGTATGCCACAAAGTTTCATGTTTTAAGTTATTATTATTGGGATTTCATTTCACTAATATGATTTATCCCATGTTTTGAAATTACGATCTCTTTTGCAGGTTTAGATTTCCAAAAGTTATGTGCTTGTGTATACGATGTGATTGATATTTCTTTTGTTTACCCTTACTTAGCATTTGAGCTCAACCTTTTGTATGTTTTCTTTCCCCAGGTCAGGAAGAAGGTTATTAAGTAGGATATGCCAAAAAGGGACTCTAGATATGATGAAATAAGTGGGAGGCAAAGTTGATGCTTTATGAACCAGTTGTTTATGTTTCCCAGTTTCTAAAGACACTATACCTATACGGTCCTTTCGTGGTTTTGTTATATGTTGTAATAAGTATGCTTCAATTTTGAAGTATTAACAATGTATGTAATGTATGGGTCATTATAGTTGGTATTAGAGGAATGGTATAGTCAACCATTGGAAACTAGGATGTGAAAGCCTTAGTAAGAACCCTAAGGATAAGTCTAAGCATAGAACACAATATTAGTGTTTTAGAAATGGCCATGAATAACCTAGGATAAGACCTTAAGTGTGAAATTTTATTCTTGATTATGTGGTTTTCATATTATAATTAGTGTTGATCACACTATTCTTCTTGGTTTTAGTCAATGGCTAGAACCCGATGGAACCGTGTTAATGAGGAATGCGACTGGCAATGAAATGATCGTCCCCCTGAGCAACCAAACGTTATGGGAGCTAGAATGAAAAATCTTTTAGCCATGCTCACACAACATTCTCAAGCTATGAATCATGCAGGACTTCCAAACGAGCAAAAGAAGGAGCAACATTCTGTTGAATCCTTCATGAGACAGCGTCCACCTTCTTTCAGCGGGTCTACTGATCCATTAGTTGCTGAACAATGGATTAGTAATACTGAAATGATATTTTCAGTGCTTCAATATTCTGAGCATGATAATGTCATCTTAGCAGTGTATCGTTTGGAAGGTGATTCTGATCAATGGTGGAATCTTATTAAGAATATGAGGCAAAGGGATGAAATTGAGTCCATGGAATGTGACGAGTTCAAGAACTTATTTTTCAATATGTACTTCCCTCGTATTCTCCGAACAAAGATGGAGAAAGAGTTTCTTGAACTAAAGAAAAAGGATGATGAATCTGTTGGTACCTATGAAGAAAATTTTACAAGACATGCAAGGTACGCTTCTGGTATTACTATCCAACCTGAGAGTAAGATCGATCGATTATTTAGTGGCTTAAAACCAAGTCTTCGAAGGGAGTTAGCCATAATGGACTTCAATAGCTACGAGGATATCGTTCGATGTGCTCTCAAAGTCGAGATGGATATTGGAGTAACCCATCAGTCATATGGGTTTGATAAGAAGAGGAAAATGGAATTCAAAGGAAAATCTAAAGAGCACACTGAAAAGAAGATGAGCTTTCCCTTATGCTCAAAGTGTGGAAAGAAACACGGAGGGAGTTGTCTTAAAGGGACATGTAAATGTTTCAAATGTGGAAAGGAAGGTCATCGATCATTTGAATGCCGCAATGATTGGAAGAAGATGTCTAATGATGCAAAAAAAGGAAGGGATACACAGAATGAACCTACTACACTTCAATGTTTCAAGTGCAAGGAGATGGGGTATTATGCCAATAAATGCCCTAATCCAAGGGTTGATGATGATGGTCGACGTCAACAAACTCTTAAGGCTAAAGACAAAGGAAAGTCACATGCAATTTCTATCAGTGATGTGGAGTACGATAACGATGTGGTGAAAGGTACACTTACCATCCACTCTAAAGTAGCAAATGTTTTATTTGATTTTGGATCCACCCACTCTATTATATCTGAAGAATTTTCTAAGGGTATCACCATATTACCTCAACAATTAGATGCTAAGATAGCTGTGACAACACCTAATGGCACAACAGTCGCATCAAAAGTTTATAATTCTTCTCCGATTGAAGTTTGTGGGAAAGTGCTTCCTGAAAATCTTGTGATCCTTCCTATAGTGTAATTTGATGTGATTCTTGGCATGGATTGGTTTTCTTTATATGGAGCTCATATCAATTTCCAAATAAGGGAAGTCACATTTCATATTCCAGATCAATCTATGATCGTCTATCAATGCAAGGATGAACATAACCTTCCAGTGGAAATTTCATCCACTTTATGGGTATTGATTCCACTAAATAAAGGTTATTTATCTCAAATGGTTGATGAGATACTCATGATTAAGAATTTTCCCATTGTATGGGAGTTTGATGATGTCTTTCCAGAGGAATTACCAGGACTTCCACCAAATCGTGAAGTTGAGTTTTCAATAGAACTTGTACCGGGTTCTTTGCCTATTTCAAAGACACCATATAGAATGGAACCAATTGACTTGCAGGAATTGAAGAAGCAACTCCAAGAGAATCTTGATAAGGGATTCATACGCCCTAGTGCGTCAACTTGGGGAGCACCTGTTCTATTTTTTAAGAAGAAAGATGGATCAATGAGACTCTGCATTGATTATCGAGAACTTAACAAGATCACTATCAAGAACAAATATCCTCTCCCATGCATTGATGACTTATTTGACCAACTACGCGGAGCTCAATACTTTTCCAAGATTGATCTTCGTTTAGGGTATCATCAATTAAGGGTCAAAAGGGAGGATATACCAAAGACAGATTTCCGTACAAGGTATGGACACTATGAATTTATAGTGATGACATTTGGTCTTACTAATGCCCCTGCTATCTTCACGGATCTGATGAATAGTGTCTTTAGAGACTATCTTGATCAATTTATGGTAGTCTTTATAGACGATATTCTTGTCTATTCAAAGAGCAAGGAAGAACATGAAGATCACTTGAGAATTATTTTGAAGACCCTGAGAAAGGAGAAGCATTATCCCAAATTTACCAAGTGTGAATTTTGGCTTCAAAAAGTTGCATTTTTGGGTCACATAATCTCAAAAGAGGGGATATCTGTGGATCAAACAAAAATAGAGGTTATCGAAAGATGGTCGAGACCAACAACAGTAACTGAGATCCGTAGTTTTCTTGGTTTGGCTGGATATGATCGACATTTTGTGACAGATTTTTCACGATTATCTAATCCACTCACCAAGTTGACTCAGAAAGGAGTTAAGTTTGTCTGGACGGAAGAATGTGAAGATAATTTCAAGGATTTGAAAACAAGGTTATCCAGTGCACCTGTGCTCACACTGCCTTATAGTGGATAAAGGTTTATGATCTATAGTGATGCATCCAAGAAGGGATTAGGGTGTGTTCTTATGCAAAATGATATGGTGATAGCTTATGCCTCACGACAGTTGAAAATCCATGACCAAAATTACCCAACACATGATTTGGAGTTAGCTGTGGTAATCTTTGCATTAAAGATTTGGAGGCATTACCTTTATGGTGAAAGGTGTGATATTTATACTGATCATAAAAGTTTAAAGTATATTTTCACACAAAAGAAGCTGAATATGCGTCAAAGAAGATGGTTGGAGCTGATTAAGGATTACGACTGCTGAATCCATTACCACCCTGGGAAAGAAAACAAGGTGGCAGATGCATTAAGTCGACAAGACCATGCTAGTTTATCCATGATGAGGATCACAAAAGATCCAATATTTATGGATTTACAAAGGATGGATCTTGGAATTATAATGGAAGGGGAAAAATCTTATCTTTCTCAAATGAATGTTCAACCATATATACATGTGAAGATTAAAGAGGCACATAAAGAAGATGTCGAGTTACAAAAGAAGGTGAGAAATGTTCCTGAGTTCAACCTTGATTGTGATGGGATAATAAAGTTCAGGAATCGGGTTTGTGTTCCTCCCATCCCCAAATTAAAGAAGGAGCTTCTGGATGAGGCTCATAGTTCTTCATTCTCTATTCATCCTGGAAGCACGAAGATGTATAGGGACCTGAAAGAGTACTTCTGGTGGGATGGCATGAAAAGAGATGTTACTGAATATGTCTCTCGATGCTTGGTTTGTCAACAAGTTAAAAATGAGAGACAAAAGTCTAAGGGGATGTTACAACCATTACCCATTCTCGAATGGAAATGGGAAAACATTACTATGGACTTTGTCACAGGACTTCCTAAAACATCCAAAGGCAATAATGCTATCTGGGTCATAGTTGATCGTCTTACAAAGTCTTCCCACTTAGTTGCTATTAGAGAGGATTTCTCTAAGGATCAGCTTGCCAGGATATATTTAAAGTGGTAAGATTGCATGGAGTACCACTTTCTATTATATCTGATCGGGATCCGAGATTTTCCTCGAAGTTCTGGCGAAGTCTTCAGCATACTCTGGATACAGAATTTAGTTTCAGCACTGCTTATCATCCTCAAACAGACGGTCAGTCTGAGAGAACAATTCAAACCCTAGAATATATGTTGATAGCTTGCTCTATGGATTTCAAAGGAGGTTGGGATCAATACCTACCTTTGGTGGAATTTTCTTATAATAATAGCTTTCACTCCAGTATTCAGATGGCTCCTTATGAAGCTCTCTATGGAAAGAAATGCAGGACTCCAACTTGCTGGGATGAAGTTGGGGAAAGAAAGCTATTAAGACCTGATCTCTTTGATGAAATGGAAGAAAAGGTCATATCTATTCAACAACACATAATAGCAGCTCAGAGTCGACAGAAAAGTTATGCCGACAACCGAAGAAAAGACCTAGATTTTGAAGTGGGTGATAAAGTGTTCTTACAAATATCTCCCAAGAAGAGGGTTATGATATTTGGAAAGAAGGGGAAGTTGAGCCCTAGATATATCGGACCTTTCGAAATACTGGATCATTTTGGGAAGGTAGCTTACTAATTGGTGCTTCCACTGAATCTCTCTCAAATTCATGATGTGTTCCGTGTATCTCTCCTGAGAAAGTACATACCTGATCCTTCACATGTACTCAGCTCAGAAGTTGTACCGATGGAGCAAGATCTTTCTTATGAAGAACAACCGATAGAGATTCTGGATCGTCGCGAAAAAGTCCTATGAAACAAGACCACTCGATTGGTGAAAGTTCTATGGAGGAACCCCCAATTAGAAGAAGCTACATGGGAACTTGAGGATATGATGAGGGAGAGGTATCCTCATCTGTTTGTTACAAAGTGACGAATTTCGAGGGCGAAATCCATTTTAAGGGGGTAGAATGTAACACCCGAGACATTTATGTTATATAAATTATCAAAGGAATCTTTTTCTACACAACACTTGCTTGGCTTTCTTTACACGAAATTGCGACCTTCCTCGATAGCTTGCGTCGTACGCAATACTGAGTTTCACTAAACAACGATATGCTATTAAAATATTATTAAAACTAGCCGTTATGAATAGTAATAACCACTTTTTTAAATTTTATAAATTTTATTTTTCAAAATGGACATCATTTTTGGATTCGGAATATCGAAATTAGCCTAGGGTGAAATTTTGGTATTTTTCTGAAAACTTTCAATTTTGGATGAATAGTGAAACCACTAAGTGGTAGTTAAAAAACTGAATTTTTCATAAAACATAATTTTACCGCTTATGTGAGTGGAATTTCAAAAATCCAAGACACAAGGTTGATGTCAGTAAGTAAAATGTGGTTAAATGAGATGAAAATAATTTTTTGGTGAATAGTAACTTTTTACTTTTTTTTCCACAGTAAAAAGTAAATAGGGTAATTAAGGGTAAAAATGATATTATTATTACCCTAACACATGTCCTAATTCTATTGGATAAGTTTAATTCGACCAAAAACAATCTTAGAATAAAATATGACCATTTCGGCCCACTTGGATTAGATTAGGACATTTATTATTAATTTATTTAAAGAAGGGTTAAAATAGTTAAAATCAAAGTTTAATAAGTAAATAATTTTTAATATGGGGTAATACATAAGATAAATTCAACTATAAATATTCATTAGAAAGCTAAAAATATTTCCTACATAATGGTATTTTATTTGTAATTTTTCAACATTAAATAATTTAATTTATTTATGACACAATGATGATGCAGTAATTATCTTATTAATGAAATATTGATATTATAAACAACAAAATAAATGTAATTTGAGACTTTTTATGAATCCCACTAAATTTCTAGGTTAATATGACATGTTAGTATTGATTTAATTAACTTGGTTCGAACTAATAATTCTTTTGTGATTTTCACAAAAATGAATTACTAAATTGTGTCAAAATTGACATAAAATAGTTTTTAAAACAAATATTATATTGGTAATTGTTATTTTATTCCTAAAGATTTATGGTTCGGCCAAATGACTTATATATGGTTATATATATTAATAATAAACAACTTGGGGTTCGTTTGGCTACTTATCATAAGTTTATTAACCTTATAGTATAAGAACACAAGAAGACATGGTAAAAGTAAAATTATTTAACTTAATGTTAAATCTAAATGATAAGGTTAAAATAGGAACCTAAACTTGTCTAAATTATACTGGATGAGAGTATTTCGACCCATCCCCACCTTAGCTTCGAAATATATCAATTTGGAGCTATTTAAGACCGAACGTGACTTTATAATAAAATAATAGTTTTAGTTATTCCAATGGTGCCCCTCTCCTCCCTTATAAAAGGACACCTCCTCCCCCTCTTCCTCACACCACATTGAGCCTTCAAGCTCGGCCAACCCCTGCCACTTTCTCCTCTCCACTTCCCTAGAGACATCCTAGAGGTCTTGGTCTTCTTCAAGGACCAATTTTAGTGCCCTAAAAGAAGGTCTCAAAGAAGTACTTCAAAGAAGAGGTAATGTCCGTTACCGATTCTTTCATCTTTATTTCTTCTTCCACTTCTTCTTCTTTATTTGTTTCATTATGAAGTAATAACATCCGTATCACTCATATACTGATATGTTATTATAAGTATGAAACAACACTATTTCACCATCTATCCATCCTACGGAAAAAGAAATCACCGCGCGTGTGTACGTACGGAATACCGTCTCCACGCCGTGGTGTAATCTATTTTCCACCACCACCTTACTTGGATGGGTATAATGGTGTACATAATGACTATATATGACTATTATAAATTTATATTGATTCTTAAATAGTATACATATACTCCAATACAATTCCACGATCATAGGAACGATATCATCACTCGTGCGTACGTACGGAATACCGTCTCCACGATGTGATGCGACTTGTTCTACATGATCTTCATTTCATAATGATTATATAAATGAATTGAATAAATGAATATGATATATATTACACTAATAACATTCTGGAAATGAGGTATCTATAACCTAAAGAGAAGAATAAGAATTTATTCGACAAAACACGCATAAAAACAAAAAGTTATAGACACCCGTATAACAAGTAACAATGAAATATTACTACTAAGAAGATAATAATATGACCATATATGATATCATAAAAATATGTATGATTCTGGAATAAGTCAATAAAATTATTTAAATCATTATACAGGAGGTTCGGACACTTACAAAGCAAGTTGGACCTAAGGTAAGGGAAATATCACAATCTCATTTTTATCCGAGATTGTTTATACTTTGGCATTTACTAGGGTGTATTTTATCATCCACATCCATGTTTCCCCAATATGTAATATTATTTCCAATCACCTACAATTGTTTAAATCCTATTTTACCCTTCGGTGAGTTTTTAGTAAATGATATGAAAGGAATCTTTTGTCGTTTTTCGTATGAGTTACTTTTTTGACTTTTCCGACAAAAGTACGAGAAGAATGTTTTTTTAACTTATACGACATGAATGGATTTTTAAAACATTATTTCCAAGAAGCTTCCTTTACAAGTTTTCAAGTTTATTTTTAATCAACTTCTTTTAATTTAAAATTTTATGACATGTTAATAAAGGAAAATGTTTTTGAAGTAGAAAGGATATTTTCCTGAAGAATGAAGTTTAAGTGTTTTATCAAAATTATTTTCCATCTAAGATAATAATGGGTTCTGTTTTATCCCTATTATTACATTGATTTGATTATGTTGTGATGGAATTATGTTTATGAATTCCTTTATCTTATATGAATTGTTTTATGATGTCATGATGTTTAGGAATTCCATTTTTATTACATAGGTTATGTAATGATGTATGATTTATGATTTTGTGGCACACATAAGAATGGTATCATTATGAGATTGGTGGGACCTATATCTCCCTCCAATGCATTGGGTAAAGATTTTATATCTCATGAGATAGACACGGCTGGAATGGTAGGTTATACGAGTTCAGTAAAACAGGACTAAAACGAGGGTTACTCGGTTCAGAAATGGACTTTTTCCACTAAGATAGTCTTGGAAATGAGTCATGACTAATAAGATATGATTCTATATGATTATGTGTGTATGCCACAAAGTTTCATGTTTTATGTTATGATTATTGGGATTTCATTTCACTACTATGATTTATCCCATGTTATGAAATTATGATCTCTTTTGCAGGTTAAGATTTCCAAAAGTTATGTGCTTGTGTATACGATGTGATTGATATTTTTTTTGTTTACCCTTACTGAGCATTTGAGCTCACCATTTTGTATGTTTTCTTTCCCCAGGTCAGGAAGAAGGTTATTAAGTAGGCTATGCCAAAAAGGGACTCTATATATGATGAAATAAGTGGGAGGCAAAGTTGATGCTTTATGGACCAGTTGTTTATGTTTCCCAGTTTCTAAAGACACTATACCTATACGGACCTTTCGTGGTTTTGTTATATGTTGTAATAAGTATGCTTAAATTTTGAAGTATTAACAATGTATATAAATTATGGGTCGTTATAACCGCCACCCCTTCTGTCACCGTCACCATCAAAAAAAGAACATGGATCAACGGAGGGACGTCGGGCCGCGTTCGTTCAGCCCTCGCCCTCAGCGTTAGGCGATATCTTATGTGTGAGGATAAAACATGGTTTCAACGAAGAACAAAGAAAATTTATATTTAATTAAAATTTAAGCAAACCCCCTACCACTTAATTGACATCGCACGTTGACAGACTATGCAAGATGAGCGTCACAGTAGTCAGGCATCGCAGAAGATGGCGTCACGGAAGATGGCGTCACGGAGAACGGTGTCATCCTGTCAATGTTGGATGAAGAGTCATTGTCGTAGGTGACGCGTCTCGTGAGTGGTGTCTTCTCCCTTGACACAGAGGAAGAAGAAGTTAGAATAAGACATGGAGCGTTCCTCGCCAAGAGTGGATGATGTTCATCATGGAAGAATGAAGCTCCTCTAATTCTCCAAAGGTTCCACCACCAAAATATTTTCTAAGGAAAATATTATAAAATCCATCTCAAATTTTAATGAATTTACATGCCAATAAAATTGATTGAAATGAAAGGTTCCAATTAATTAATAAGGTTATTAATTAAATGGCTTGGCATCATCCATGTTTGGGAGGTGGGGAAGCTCCACTGTAATGAGGGGATGAGTTAATTAGTTAAGGGGGGTTTAAGGGGGTATAGGGGACAGGAATGGATTATGAATTGTGTGGGACCCACCAAACTAAATCCTCTCATGGGAGGTTATGTGGGTGTGGACCCCACCTATAAATCCTCTTGGGTGGAAATAACCACCACTGAAATAACAAAATTGTGTACCAACAATTTTAGTAATTTAGTATGAATTCCTCAAAAAAAAATTCAACTTGCATAAAACGTAGCTGCGGTAAAGGTCCCCTTAAGAGAATACCGGCGATGCGAGTTCATTGGTATCCTCAGTTTTCAATTCCATGTAACGGTTCAAAAGATTGAAAAATCCGCACATACTTTTACTGAATGTACACGAACAAAACTTCAGAAATTGATTCTAGGTACACCGGGTTTCGTAATCAAGTGTCGTCAGAAATTACAGACTCGTAAAATTCCAAGGAAACTAAAAAAAATCCTTGAAATTTCCGATTATTTACAGTATATTACAATATATTACTGTATAATGGAACATATGCAGTGAGTATTAAACCACCCTTAGTTGATTCTTGCTATGGTATGTGTGTTTTAGGTTTGGAAGTGAGCCAAAGAAAATTCATGTTGTTCTTGGTTTGTGAATGAGTCGTGAATATGACTCCTTTGTTTGTGGTTTTAATAGAAATGTTAGATACCAATGGAGGTGGTTATTATAATGTATTTATGGGTGTGTTCAATAGGAATATTCAGTGGGTATGTTGTGGAAGTTTGATTTGTGTTTCTCAGGGTCTATTTTGAAGGGAGAGGTGCCAAAAACTAGAGAATGGTGGTGGTGTGCTAAAATATATGGTGGGGAGCACCATTTAGCATGTAGTCAATTAAAGAAATGATCATTAATTTTGGATGGATGGTCTTGAGTAAGCTCTATCTTGGTGTTCAATTTTGGTAATGGGCATTGCCTCAAGTTTTAACTAGTTGATTGTGTTCAGTTGAAAGGAAATTCTCACCTATATTTTTTCGTTAAGATGTTGAATGAGGATGTTGGGAGTTATGTTATAGACCAACATAGGTCATGTTGTGTTGTTAGAAAACCATGTTATTCCTTGGGTTCCACCAAACTTTGTTTGTTGTTAGAATTTTTATATTAAGGTAAGATGTTGCCAAGAGATTTGGGCTATATGTTGAGGATGGGATCTGGTTGATAGAACATCGATTGGATCTTCCATGGTTGTATGATGATGCATATGAAATTCTATAGTTAATTGATTTAGGAATTTTTTTCATTTAATTTCAAATGGGGTTTTGTGGTTTGCATTGTATTTTATATTTATGAATCCATTGAAGAGTATCAGGTTCGTAGTGTTGGACCATAGTGGAATGGTCCTTGGAAGTAGGACTATACCTTCGGTCTGAGGTTAATGACTCCATGACCGTGTCCTAGAGGAATCTGGGAGATAGAAGTTGATCGGTGAACCTTGAGGACCAACTGTTTGTATTGGTGGATTTGTTACACTTCAGAATAGGGCTCGAGTATTAACTATTATAAGGTGGGAGATTGTAATATCCCAATCCTGAGATAGGGTATATCT
Organism: Viscum album; assembly: GCA_963277665.1. NCBI lineage: Eukaryota > Viridiplantae > Streptophyta > Magnoliopsida > Santalales > Viscaceae > Viscum > Viscum album. The sequence goes on from OY728142.1 coordinate 2,094,003,161, forward strand.
TAGTTTAAATTTTTGGGTTATGGAAATTATTTAATGAGTTTAATGGGTCTTGGGGTCATTTGGGGGTCCAGGGAATTGAATATTAAAAAAATGTGACAATATATTCTCCTAACCTAGTTGGATAATTTTTGACTAAATTTTTCACCATAACAGCGCAGCCAATTTTGCGGGTTTTCATAGTTGATGGAATTTTCCAGGGTGTCCCAAGAAACTATAGTTCTTGGTAATCCTTTGAAAAATGTTGAACACATGGCCGCCAAAGAGTTTTTTCAAACTGTTCAGGTGGATAGTCAAACTATGCAGCTCTGTATCCTCTTGCATAGAGGGAACCACACAATTAGTGCACGGTTTGTAAAACCACAGAGCCAAACTATTTACAATTAAAAATGGGTTTTTTATTTTTACCTCCCTTCCATATTTTATTCTTCCTTGCCTTTTCAACCTATTAGACCACATACAACAAGGGTATATAACTGTTAGAATCATCCTCAATGTGTGTTTCTCTTTATATATTTAGGCATTTGGAGTGCCTTTTGTTTCGAATAGAACCTCCATAAATGTATTTAACTTAGTTTCATCACATTTTCTAGAAGAGGACTCATATTATTTAACATCTCCTTCTGAATCCTTAAATCCCACATTTATGGATGATTCTTGGATTGAGATTTGATGGCGGTTTGGGTTCAAATCAATAGATACATTTAAGCAAGTGGTTTTCTATGTGCATGAGTTATGCTTTCTTAATTATATTTCCCATAATATTCATGCTTTAGACATACATGTAGTTGATCCAATGTATATTTTTAGTATTTTTTATTGTTTTCGTCAGAGAAAGGTATTTATAAAACATATTGATATGTGAAACACATCATTGAGCATGTTGGGTATATTGGTGAAGTGAGACCGAACCTATAGCAACCCATGGAGTATATCAATACCCTATAATTTTGAATAAATTTGTAACCATTGAGATATGGGACATATAAAAAAGATGGGTTGAAAAATATAAAATGATACATGGGAATGGTTAATGGGTTAATTGGGAATTATATATGTCGGATATTGTGAAATTATTATGTTGTTTTTATATTTTTTAAATTATGTGTTTTGGGGATTTGGTATGGCTGTGGTTTTATTGATTAAAAATGATTTTAAAAGTTATTAATTATTTTTAAAGGAGGTGTTAACCTCAATATTTTTTGAAAATGGTGTTTAATATTATATTCTAAATGATGTTTTGAAATGAAGGTTTGGATACCTTATTGTGAAAATTAGTTAATGGTGCCTTTTGGGTTGTAAATTGAAATTAATTCCTTAGGGATGGTTTTATATTTTCAAAGTGGAAGATTGAACTTTAAACGGAGGATTCATGATGATTTTAAACATGTATTTGATTTTATTTTCATGCCATGGATTGGATTTAAGGGTCCATAGGTAACATAGTATTTGAAATGACTTATTGGTAAATGTATTTCAATCATTTATAGTTATATTATCATTTTATCACTGTTTATAATAATAAAATAAATGATATAGAGTTTTGATGTTCACCTGGTATAAAGTGGATTTGGTTTATCGTGAATATGTGAAATGTGATATGGTTGTTCAATGAAAATTGTGAAATTGTTAAAGAAGAATGTTTTTATTTCTTTCTGGATTGTGTAGGGGTATTCCACTTGGGGTTCTATGCCCATGGGACGGTTTACACTAAAGAAATAAACCCAAACCCTATATTTTATGGGATAGGGAGGAGGAATGAAGAAATATTCCCCTAACGGTTGAAAGTGATGATATTACGTAGACTGAGGCTCAAAAGAAAGTTTTTATTTATTGTTGTGTGATATGATTTCTCTATGATTTAGGGATCTTTCTCCCCTAATTGACAGCTTATATGACTAGCCTTCACTGTAGTAAAATAATTAAAATAGAGAAGACACGAAACTACTGAGGAAACAAGATAATGTGAACTCTGTTACAAAATGGACTCTAGATTATAATTTTTTACATTGTTATTTATTCTGTACCTAAATGCAGTGCTTTATAGACCAGTTATTTCTTTAGATGCCATTTATGGTGGCCTACATAGTCTTACTCAAAAACTTCTTGGGTCACCATGGAACTTGGGTACCCTAGAAGATTATAATTGTTTTAATTAAAAGTTTAGGGCTCAGACCTAGTGTTTGGTTTGTGCATGGTCTGTTTTGTTTAATCCTGAGTTTTCATGACCTGGTTGGGATTTGGGACTATTTTTGGGTTTTTTATTATATTGGTAAATTTGAGGTAGTATTATATGACTACCTGATATGTAGTGTATTAATCATTTGGTCATAGCATGGTTATATTGATACTTGTTGATTCATACAATATGTTCTCTATTTATTGTTCATGATGGTTATTAAATATGTTTATCCTACTTTTGATGGTGTTTCACTCTGGAAATTATGTATATTCATCCCATGAGAACATTATAGACCCGTGCATCTAGTTAGAATCCTTTGGCATAATAAATGGCATGCCAGAAGTCATGTGGAGACATGACACAGGGAATTGTTCATAGTCTCAAACTAGTTATAGATGTCACACATATTATTTCATGTTTAGTAAAAAAATCTTAGAGATTGTCTTATAAATTTTTGTATTTCTGTCGAATGTCCAATACTTTAAATCTGACACTTTATAATAAGGATAATGATTAGATAAATAATGAGAAGGTAACAAAAAGATGATTTAATTTTATAGAGTTAGGGTTTTATTAAAATTCTGTCTTGTGTTAGTCACTCGAGGTCGAAATCATTATTATTGGAAGAAAAAATGTATTTAAAAAACATTCTCTAATATTGTGGTTGATGTTGGGATACCTAATGAAGGGATGATATGTATGCTACATGTATATTAAAATATATTTCTTCTCTATTTGACTACGGATAATAAAATTCCACTATTTCAAAGATATATTTATAATAATTTGTATTATCCCCTCATGAAGAAAATATATATGTTTTAGTGAAAACTATGGGTGGGATTATTAGAGAAAAAAAAATTTACATGAATATTCTAGTTGTTATTAGAGGGATGGTATTTCCGTCAAATTTTGGAAAGCTAACCAAGTAAATGATTGATATTAAATTTTTGAATGGCATGAAAATCACATTATCATGAAATGATAGTTTGAAAAGCTAAATATATAATAATAATTGTTTATATAGCATTGATAAATTTTCATGAATATGAAATTTTATTTGAGATAGCAGTGAATGTTACTGATCTCATATACTTAAAACACAATAATCTGCTCATATATGTGATCTCATGGTAATAAATTAATATAAGGATGTATTTAATAATGATTTTATTTGTGCTATTAATAGTTGAGAATTTTTTTACTGTTCACATAATTCCAAATGTTATTCCTATTTCAAAACCTCATTTTTAGTGACTTAGGTAGAAAATTTTTAGTTTTGAATACAGTTTCTGAAGTTTTTTGATAAAGTTAACTCATCATAGATCCTCACCATGGTGATATCTTTTTTTGTAAATTGTAAAATCGTTTATCAATGGGACTTTTCATGGATTACTGATCTTTTTATAATATCACAATTAGTATAAATGTCATTTTCCTCATGTTGACAACTAGTTTCATCCGATCTTGGGAGAACAACATTATTCGAATATTTGTCTATGTTATGGATACCATCTGTTGACATTTAAGGAGAAATATATATCTTAGAGACTGGATTTTAGACTAGACATATTCATTACTATTTTTTAGTTATTCCCCTTAGGTTATCTAATTATCCAGGTATTTTATAGACCCCGTTAATATAGATTTCCATGAGATCTTATATTTTTTTGTGGATTGGTTTATTAGAGATATTGTGGAATATTAAAAAATTAATTAGTACCATGAAATATACCATAAGAATGTTTTTATAAACATAAATGGAAATAAGTTATATGGAAAATTTAGTTGGGGTGAGGTTTTCTGGAGAAGTATTTATTTCTTCAATAATGTTGTTTCTAATGATGGAATAACTGTTGAACCTTCAAAAAAATTATTTAAGAGTGGTAAAGACCTAAATATTTGATAGGGATTCATAGCTAAATTAGATTATAATGTTACTACTGGTACATTGTTGAATACAATGCTAAATTATCTATCCCACATACTATGTTAACTTAAGAAGGTATTAAATTCATCAAGAGAAAAGATTATTATAACTATTTCTATGAATTGAAATAAAATATTGGTTATTGCAATAGCTTTTTCCCTACCATCTAGAAGTGAAAATTATTTCATCTATACTGCTAATTTATTGAATCTAATTGGTTATAATGTTATAAATTATGATACAGTTATTACTCATGATTCATGTAAACTAATCCAATTTGAATTAAACTATCCTAAAAAGAATGTATAACAAGCTATTTTGGTTATTTACATTAAAAATTTGAGGCATAATTTGTATGGAGTAATGTGTGAAATATATACTAATACAAATTTTATTGAAGTATGTGTTAATTGGGAAGGTTTGAACATGAGTTATATAAGTTGTTGTGAATTGATTATGTATTATGACAACATGATCCTTTATCATCATAAAAAAATAAAAATGTATAGATAACACACTGAGTTATAAAAATAATGCTACATTAACCATATTACATTTGGTTCATAATAATTTGATTTTGGATTTAATGAATTTTTTAATAGAAATTATGGATGCATGAACATCAACTTTTTTCATGTGTTAGTACAATCATCCTTATCGGAAAGAACTAATCAATATGAAAAGGATTATCCTTTTTTAAATGAAAATTTTGAATTTATTATGGTGTTTATGTTGATATGAATTGATATTGATGAACAAAGTGTTATCTGGTTTTCAGATTTATAATCTATGAAATGTGTTTCTTTGGGGAGGAATGAGTTGTTTAGTGAATCATACAGTTCCACATTTCCTATTCACCATAGCAGTATTAATATGTATAGAGACACTTAGAATAATTAATGGTGTATGAAATTAAAACATATATTTATAACATTACTATGAAATAATTTACTTTTTAATTTTTCAATGTAGTATGAAAATTAATGAAGGTGATTGTTCAATATTTTCCATTTATATAGTGTTAAAAGGATAATAAATCTATCAATTTCATGGTGGTAATTCTATTAAAATCACATAGTAATAATGTGATTTGGGTGTTTATTGATATAATAAATACATGTACACATTCCATTCCAATTTTATATACTAATTTTATAGTTCAACGTTCATGATTGTAGCATAATGAAAAAAACATGTTACATGTTATTAATTTTTCAATTATGTCTGATTATCATCGAAGGATCACTTATAATGTTTATAAGGGAAATAAAAATCATTGTGTACCAATTTAATTTTTACTAAAAGTTTTTATCTACAATCTGATGGGATGTTCAAGAGAATGAGTTAATCATTGGAAGACAAGATTTCTGATTTTCCAAAGGTTTTCTAGGGAAGATTTGATCATCATTATTTTTTGGTAATCTTTTCTAAAACTTTAGATTTTTTCCACTCTATAGATGGAATATTTTGAGACATTAGATGGATGGTGGGGTAAGATACCATATTTTTGGGATTAATTGGGAAAAATTATGTCAATGGGATTATAGTTTGTATAGTAATAAGTAACGAAAGTGAATATGATTCAACATTATATGATGAAGAATCAGAGTAGGAATAATGACTTTGTCAATAACTAGAGGAATGATCTTTCATTTAAGATAGGTGATCATGTAATTAGTCCAGTATCTCCGTAGAAAAATATTATACATTTTTGTTAAATATTGAAGCTAATACAGTGGTTAATTGGACCATATAAATTTATAGAGAAGGTTGGATCTATTTCCTATAGAGCTTCTTTTCATATCCTTTTATATCATGCGAACATCATATATCATGTTTATATGTTAGGAAAATATGATCAATATTTATCACATGTTTTAAACACTCAGATAGTTCAGTTATAAAATAACATTTCTAACGAGAAATATCTATTATATATTACTGACTATACAGATCTATATCTATTGAATAATGTGATTCTAAAGTATGTTATTTTATGGAAAAATGTATATTTAATGAGGAAAGAAGATAATTTAAAAATGCTACGGGGTAAGATATCTCCCCTAGTTTAATAAGTGAATAAATATTATAAAGAATAAATTTAAAAAATATTGGAATTATACAACATCCAATGTACTAATATAAAAAATTACTTTCACATTAGTCAATATTAATAAACTATATAGTTATATTCATTAAAAAAACAGTAATTTTTTAATAAAAAAAGAAAATATTTGTATTAAATTCCTTTTTATAAGATTTTATTTAAAAATATTATATAAAAAATATATTCTTTTAATTTTTTTTGGACTTTTCTCATGTATTCATTTTTTAGTAAATATAGAAAAATACTGATTTTTGTAGAGCTATTATATCTATCCATTGAAAGAGGCCCATAAGATTTTTAATTAGATAATAAATTAGTAGAATCTTCATTTATTAAAAAATAATGTAATTATTTAAATAATAATATATTTTTTACAAGTTATAGGTACACAAATACTTTATAACACAAAAATACATTTTTTAGACCCATTGTTTCATGTAGATTTGCAGGATAATTATAAAATAAATTCATGTCACATATATATATTGAATTTAAAAAATTATATTTGATATTTAATTTTGGAATATTTAGTATTACTTAATATATTCAAAAAAAAATTTCATAACGAATATTAAAGAAAATAAAAATTCAACACCATCAAAAAAAGGTTAAATTATGATAACTTTAACAAATACCATGTGATAAGGCAAAAAAATTTCATCATAAATCTAATTAGTTGGATTTATATGGACCCTTATCACTTATTATTGATATTTAATTGTTTATTAAACACATTTCCATTAATGTGAGAAATATAATAATTTAAAAAATAAAAAAATAAAAAAATAAAAATATCACATTCTTTATTTTACATAATTTTTATATGGGACAAAATGAAAAAAGAAATTTGTTAATGAATATTAAAGGTTATTTCGTGTAGAATGAAATTATTTTATTGATGTTAGTTTATTTATAAAATTTTTATTATATAATTACCTTAAATTCATGTGCAATTCTGAAAAAATATTTATTTAATTAAGTGGAAAATATAATAAATGATTTTTAAAATTTTAAATGTAATGAAATTTCATTAAATTATTGTATTCCAGGTATTTAAGAAGTAAACATAAAATAAATTTACTATATGAAAAGTTTATATTTAAATTTCAAATTCTCATGAGGTTTTTAATGTCAAATTAATTAAATATTTTCAACATAAACATCATTGTTATTTTAAAATATATACATTTATATTAATTGACTAAAATATTACTATAAATCATTTAATGAGACATGTAAATTAGATATCATTAATAAAATCAACCATACTCAATTTATGGGCCATTTTTCCATTTATACTAATTTTTTTGATGCCGAAAGTGTAAAAATGTTAATACCGAGGAAATTGTAAAATGGGTAAACCTGAGTATAAAGAAGTTTATGGTAAAAAAATACTATACATAGCCTATTGTTATTTTATTATATGATTATAACTAATAATATTGTTATATTTTAATCATATTTATTTTAAACCATTTGAATATGAAAAATAATTTATTTTAATTCGATTCTTTATGTAAATCTAAGAGTGACCATCCCATCTCTTATAAAAGGGAACATCCTATCCACTATTATTAACACTTCAAAAAAAAATTTCTATCTGAAAATACCTACACAAAAATGTTCATTAAATCCATCACATCATCCTAGAGGCATTTTCTTGATCAGAAAACTATTCATGGAATGCTTATTTTCAACATTAAATGGTTGTGTGAAGAAGTGGTATAATCAATAGTCATGTGTTTTTAATTTATTTCTTCTTATAAATCATCCAATCCTTCTTAAACAATTCTAAAATTATTAATTTAATATATTCTATATAATTCGATATTATTTTTATGTCATGGCCTATATCTATCTCTCATTTTATCAAATGATTACTGAATCTATCATTCATCTGTGTGGCAGAGCACCGTCTTGTGAGAAGATGAAATTCATTTTCGATAACTATATCCCAAAAATTCATATAATGGTTGTTTTTATTTATATATATGATATTAATTAAATATTTAAAATTATAGTTAACTAATCTACCAAATGTTTTCAAAACATTTCGTTCAAAAAAAATGATAATGTCGTGTTTTCATACGTGTGGAATACATCATCCATTTTGAAATGTCGTTCATTTTTATCCACAATATCACATTGATAATAAAAATATATTTACATTTTCTCAAATTATATGGTATTTATGATATAATTTTCTTCAGAAAATGGAAACATAATAATTACTATCTTTTCATAACAATTTTTATATAATGGAAAAGTTACTCATGCATATCTACATCCTATCATCTTTATGGTTGTAAAAGTACTCATCTTTATATTACTATCTCCCAATGATGGTTTTAAAAAGTAAAAATCTTGAAAAAAATTATAATTATTTCATTATTATCATTCTTTATATGATTTAATAATGACCACTTGGGCCATAGTTAACCAAATAATGTCATTTTGGTCGTATGACATGAATATCATATAAATATCTAATATGATGTTATTTGACCTCTTAATTTATCATAACATAGAAAAATTAGTCTGAAAAAATTATAACGAAACTATATATTTACAAAATTTTATTACTTGAATAACACAAAGAATGTATGTGAAAATTCATTCTATTGGTAAGGGGATTTCTTTTAGAAAATCCACGTTAATGTTTCACTTCCATCTATTTTTCTTTAATTATAATGTTATTGTAAAATTTTCAACAAATTTTAAATTAATTATTAAATGGATGGTAATGGTAAATTTTTTAAAAATAATTTGCATTCTTTTTAATTTTTTTAAATTAAGTATTTTATTATTTTATATAACATTATCTTTAATTTAAAAACCATTTTTTAAATATTGATATTATTTATTTTCGAAATATTTCTCTTACTTGTAAAAATTATTATAATTATTTTTTTATGTCTTTATGTGGATATAAATGACTTAAAATTAAAATTTAAAAAAATATAATTTCTTTCATAAGAGTTTGAACTAATATTTTTAAAGTAGTATTTTTGAAATAGATTGGCTTTTTAAAAAAGAAAAAATGACTCATCTATTTTACCAAATAAGGTGATAATGAGTTTCATTTATATGTCACCCATATTATATGTTTATAATCATTATAGTATTCCATATTTACTTAAGTGATAACGCATATTATACTTTAATTCTAGGAATTTATGTTTTGAATGTGGGTTTTTAAAAATAAAATATTAGTTTGATATCTGCTAGTGTATTACATATTTTCTCAAAAGACCATTATAGGGGAGTTATGGTGAACAGGGAAAGAATAAAATGGTTTATAGATATTATGATAATTTATAATTAATATGATAAATTCTTTATCCTGATATAGCTTATTTGATTCCTTGAGAACAATTACATCCATGATGATGAGTGATCCCAATATAGCTTATATAAAGGATAAGCACCATTGTATCTCTCCAAATTATTGGTTAATTATTATATTATCTATATAATTATGTTGGATATAGACCATATGGTAATTAAAAATATAAGGTTAATTTTATGTGTTCTTTGAATATGATTACCCAAGCCAACAACATGGATTTTCTATGAAAGATAAATTTTAATCATGGGAACTATTTTATTTCAAAATTAATGATAATGTGATTAAATTAAAGAATATTTTTGAAAAATTTCTAGAAGGATATTTTTTATTAATGAAATTATTGGGTTCTTAATTTTAATATTAAACCATCATGGTTTTTCTATTCAATATATCATTTTTATATTGTGTTTTTTGAACAACTTTGGATTGAAAGGATGATTTCATTAGACATGAAAGTTTGGAGGTAAATTTTATTTATGATCTTATGGTTTTAACATGTATTAAATATATTCCTTATTTTTATGTTATCTCACTTTATTATATTTTGGTCTCATACAATTTTTTTAATATTTATTAAAACGTTCTATGGATGAGTATCAACAATGAAGATGTCTATTTGAAAATCATAATCATTTTTTATTCTATGAAAACATGTTTCTTTATTAAATGTTTTTTAGTGTGGTGAAAAAGAAAAAAAGAGTAATTTTATAATATTTATTAAATGTGTTTTTCATGTACGTGTTATAACCTGATTCACTAAAACCCTAAGACCGAACAGATCCTTGAAATGCCTAAAAATTAATTTTTTTATAAAAATAGAATTTAGTGGAATAATAATGATCTGGTTCATATAGATTGTATAAATGGGAATTTTAGATTATAATTCAGGAAAAAATATTGAAATTAACTACCCATATATTATTTTATTTTATTTTTATTATAGAATTATTAGAATTGAAAAGTTTCTTTATCTAACCAATGAGAATTCCAAATGGTTTTCCATAGTGAAAAGGGGAGGTTATTCAAGAAAGGAACCAAAAGAGACATAACAGTCCATTCAAGATCCAGTAATTTCTTGAATTATAATAGAGTATTTTTTTCTATAATGGATAAATTTTTCAATAGAAAAAATGGTGTTGTCATCCATGCAAGATGGAAACCCTATTAACTATATAGTAATATGTCAATAATAGATCACTTTATTATAAAACATAATCAAACGATTAATGGATATTTTGACCTATTAGTATCTTATGGATGTATTAAAGGTATGGAAAATATATTCAAAGTCATGTGTTTTATAACATCAAAATTTAACACTATTAAATTATATTTTTCCATATGAATCTAATTTGTGGTGGTCAATGGTTAAGATTATTTAAGAATGAAAATAGATTAATTTTTGGAAGTAGAATGAATTGAATAATATATTTCTGGAGATACATTTTCTATCGGTCATTCTAAAATGAAAGGAACAACATTTCTTAAAATTTAGAAAAAATTTCATTTATATTTTGGCCTAATATAAATAAAGGTATAACCGATAGGCAATGTATACACTAAATTTTACCCTAGACCATGATAGTGAAATTAATCTTTTTTACACATGATTAAATTAATGATATTATAGAGAATTGTATTATATAGAATTAAAATGTTATTATAAATTATATCTATTTCATGAGAATGTATAATTAGAGTTTTCCAAATAATTATATATCTCTAGAAATTAATAAGATAAAAATACCGAGAATGATGGAAATAAGGAAGCATTATTAAATGAAATCAGGATGCAAAAAATCAAGTTCTTATCTTGTGATTAATGTAGTAAAATAAATCTTATGGAATGTATTCTAAATTCATTGATTTTTTTTTATATACGGAATGTTTGGAAATATGGATAATCACTACATTGAAATGGTCCGAAAAATAATGATATGATGACTCTAATATGATTTAATGATAAGGAGTTGAGGAAATATGATTATTTTTGTATGAATATATTCAAATTTTGAGAAAATAGTCAACATAAAACTAAAAAGGGAATAAAAAAATAATTTGCTAAAAATACGAAGGATGTTGAGCCACAGAATAAATTTGAAAAAGGTATGTTATATTTTTATTCAAAATATTCCCAGAGACTATATAACAGTGGATCTTCAAATTTCTTCCCATATGATAATATTTTAAGAAAATTTGGAATTACTATTCAAAAATGGAATGTTAAACTGTTTATGAAATCATAGGGATAAAAATTAAGGAGCTATCATCTATTAGAATATTATTATTATTATAATTTTGATGACCATTACTAAAAATAAGGATGTCCTTCAAATGGTATATGTTGATATTATTTTGGATATGGATTTGTTTTTTGTTTTTCATAATAAAAATGATATAAAATCTAATGAAGATATATTCAATTATTCATACCATTGATAAGAAATTAATAATATCATAATTTATCTCTATATATATTTGAATGTTTCCAATATTTTAACGTGAAAAGCAAAACAATTAGTCAAATTAGTGATGTCCCAAAATTAATGAAATTCTCAAATTTATTTTTGGAAAATTTTCATAGAGTTATTAATGATTAAGAGATCTATTTTTATTATTGTATTACTGTAAGATGTTATTCCTATTTCAATATCAGTTTATCAAATGGTTCAATTAGAACATGTAAAATTGAAAAATTAGTTATAGGAGTTCATAGATAAAGTTATAATTATACATTGATATTTATTATGATGAGATCCAATTTTAAATTTTATAAATGAAAGTTTAATGAATATTTTCATTAACAATAGATCCTAGAATAACATTAGTATAATGAACTAGTATAATTTTTCCCATATAGATGATTAGTTTGATATTATCTAAGAGAATAATATTTTATAAATATTGATATCAATTTAGGATATCGTTACATGAAGGTGAAAGTATAAGATATATCAATGCCTTCATTTTATTCCAAATATGATCATTATGAGTATTTAGTTTTCCAAATTGGGTTTTCAAATGAACTAACTTCATTTTTTGACCTTTTGAATAGTATTTTCTAAGAATTCGTAGAGACAATTGTAGTTGTGAAAATTCATGATAATATTTTATATTGTATAAGTAATGTGGAAAATTAAATTCATCAATGCAATGCCTAAGAATCTATAAAATATAACTTGTCTAAAAATTTTATTAATATTGAATTTTTGTCGAATCAAAATACAATATTTTGGTGTGTTGTTTCTAAAGATTTAATAAACATTGAACCTGTAAAAAATATTTTTCATAATATTTCCCCATTAAATAAAATTTTCACATAGAGTCCATGTTTTCTGGGATTATTATTTTAAAAAATTGTTTCAAGAAATTTTTGACCAGTTGTCTAGCCAATTTAATATATAAACTCATATCACCTAAAACCGCATGATTTATATTATCATACTCATTCTATAGAATTATATATGGTGTATTTTTATTAAAAAATTTGGTGGATCATTTTAACAGAGTAATGTTTGAACGATATACTAATCCTAAAATTTTAATGTGCGTATTTTAACACCATACCTTTCTAAAATAAGAACATTTTAATCGATTGTATATGTGTCTCCCAACACTAATAGTTGAAGAAAATATAACACCCCCATATGGTATGAGATATTTATATTTAATGAAATTTAATCTATTAAATATCATTAGTTATATACAACACTGAGTTTAACTTGTGTTATATGAAACACTATATTAAGAATTTGTAACAAAAAACACTTAGTTTAAAGGAAATATGACTTATTGTTAAAATATTATTATTCAATATGATAGTTACCCCAATAGACATTGGAATGTATGGTATGAATAATAGAAACTAAATAATAGAAATTATTTTAATCTATTGATTACCAATAAAATATAAATCATTTAAATGAAAAACATGTGTTTTCTAAAGATCATTATTTCTCTAAAACATTTATTAGTCGCGCTTTGTTGATATAATTTAATATTAGTTTATACCAATATCCAAAACATTTTTTTAATAAATTAAACATAATTTTTGTAATAATAGTGTTAAATATTTTCTCAGTTCAATGTTTTTTATTTTTTCATAAAGATTCATTTTTTTGAATAGTACAAATTAATGAATATTAATTGAAAACAATATTTTCAATAAAATATTTGGTAATGTAAAATTATAATTTGAATATGTATTAAATTAATATTAGTAAAATTTAATATTAATTAATAAATATATGTCATCTTACTAATTTTTACATTGAATTTTGATATAAAAATATTATAAAATTTTGAACATTTCTCTTTAAAACTCACCATTCTCATCGCGCCTGGGGGATTTATTTTAAATTTAAATTTTAATCTTTTTTGAATTGAAAATGGAAAAAATAGAATCAATGTATTTAGTAAAAATAATTTAAAATTTAATATAAATAAAAAAATAATTTTTAACAAAAAATAGTTATTCATATTAGTAAAAGTTAATTACCACTATAAAAAGAAAAATGGATTTACTGAGGGTTAAACTAATAAGTTAATAGTTTAAAATTACGAACCAACATTTTTTAAAACCTTTTATTCCCATATTTTGACCTAATATCTTTTTATTTTCTACAATGGACAATTTTTAGGATTTTTCCTTGATACATTTGTGGATATGATTAAATCAAATTGAAAAATTACAAGTTTTCCACTCACATCACTTATAAATGGCCACCCCTTATCCCTTATTATGTACCCTAAAAAATTCAACAAAACCATTCCCAAATAACAAACCAAATAGATTATTCACATAATATAAATATTTATCATTGATGAAATAAAATCATTGAAGGGAATTGGTGCTATCATTTAGAGGAATGATGAATAAGAGGTAATATTCTTCAATGAGCGCATTTATTTTTTTTATTCATACACCTACCTCAATTATTATTTAACCATGATGATAAAATATACTATGTATATTATTTATAATAATATTTCTCAATCAAAATGTAATAACAAAAATTTTCTCCACTTCCATCAAATGGGTTCTAAATCATCATTAATGTGTACGGGGTACTACCTCATCACAAACTGATTTCATTCATTTTTTCCTTTTCCACCTCTCATAGTTGGGTATGATGATTCATATAAATTATATATATGATATGTATAACATAATTATACATATTCATTCATTTTATAACTTATACCTTTTTAATTTTAATTCTATATGGGATATGATAATGTCACTTATTGTGTGGCGGACCACCACCTCCTGATGTTATGTGATTCACCATTAACTTAAACTACATATGTTAGTTGATATAGATAGTGTTAATGATTATATGAGATATAAATGAAATATTTATTATATTAGAGGAATTTATTTCATTATTAAATTATTATATATATATTATTTTATTTCATACATTCTAACATAATTAATGACTGTGACATCATTCGTGTACATGTGGAATAGCACTATCACAATGTGATGCGACTCTTTATTCATCACAACAAAAAATAGAAGATATATATAATAATAAATAATGGTTTATAATGGTTTATAATATATTATGGTCATTTTGGAATGTTAAACTTTTACTCACTCCGTTTATGTAATTATCATTGAAAAAAGTTAAATATTACATATGTGTATATTGGGACAACCATCTCCATGATTGTAACAATGTAAATTATTCATAACCATAATTCATGATTGGTATTAAGTGTGTAATTGAAAAAAAATTATTATAATTATGAAATTATTACTATTCTATATAATAAATAACTTCATAACAAATATAATAACAATATTTTCATAAAAAACATGCATGATAAAATAAGGTAATTAAGACATGAAAGAATAAATATAATTACTAGTTATTAACTAAGGGGTAGTAAGATGTTATTAAATGAAAATATATGAAATTATAACCATTAATATGGTTATGATATGAGTGAATAACATGTTTAAATACAGTATATATTACATTAATGAATTTTCAACCCAAAAAACATGTTGTATTTGATTTCATCTCAATTTCCTTTCATTGAGGTACATTGTAATGTTATACACCTAATTTATTTTATAAGGTCTATATACTACCCCATTTACATGTTATATCATGTTATATTAATAATTTATTTTATTTCATGATTCAATTTTAATTACTCCATCCTATAGGATTTTTTTAGAAAATTACCATGTGGTAATTAATTTCATAAAGGAGTTTATTTTAATTAGGTTCTATTTATTCTTCATTGTATTTCATAATATTATATTATGTGTGTAATTATATTTGTTAATATTATTTTTATTACCAATTATTTTATTTGTATTTATATTTAGTACATATAATTAATTCAGTGATTATTTCTCAATTCAACATTATAATCATTGTAAATTTATATTTCACCATCACAATCTAATTGTGATTTTTTATTATTAAATATAAGTCATATTAATCATTTGTAAAATGTTTTTAAGAAAATAAATCTTTATTTCACTCTTTGGTATGAAATCTATATTCCTCCAACACTAAATTATCTAAAAATATTTTTTGAAATGTTTTTGTCAATATAAAATTTAATTATTATACAATTTCTTAAAAATTATCAATTTTTACCAAAAACAAATTCCAGGAATTCTTTTTGTTGTTTTGAAAACAAACTAGTTTTATATTATTTGTACATTGTATATTGAATGATATTTTTTACTTGTAAAAATTTTATATAATTATCCACTAATAAGACCATCATTTCATAAAATCTTAATTTTAAATATTACAATGATATTGTTATTGAGAAAATTTCCCTAATATTATGGGAAATGAATATTTTTAAAAATTATTTATAATGAAAAATTTTATGAAAATGTTTTATATTTTATTATGATACTTTCAAAATTAAAAAATTATATTCCTTAAAAAAATTATTGTTATTTTATGGTATTTCAATTCATCAAATACAATAACCCTTAATATTAAATAAATAAAAATATTTATATGATGTATCTATACTATAATTATTCATTCTCAGTATAGTCTATGAATATTTTAACCAAGGATAGTATTGTCATTCTCTTCCTAAATATATTTTTGTAGTTACTAACCTTCACATAGAATGTTCCATAATTATGATCATTGGGCAATAAGTTTCATCTAAATATCAATATTATTTTTTATATATATTTTTTATATCCAAAATAATATATCATCTATACGAACTGTATTTTACATTGATTGACTTTTGTATATTTGGGGAAATATTTATAAATCTGTATTCATCACTCAATGTGGATATTTTATGACAAGGGTCATTGTTATGAATTTATTTAATTACTCAATATATATGGATGGATTTGGATATGAAAGACCTATATATATCCCATTTATATATAAACCATGGATTCATTGATAGCCTCATGGGGATAATCAATAAGATAGTTTAAAATTAGTTGGACAAACCTAATGGGTCTATACCCTATAGTATAAAATATATTGTGAAGGGTCCCGGTAGTAGAGGTTTCAGGATGTCTGAGATAATGGAATCCAATAATTAAGAATTTCCTTCATTAATATTCAATTTTCACTATCCATGATATTTTCACAATTATATTATCTCTATAGGATTTTTATCAATAATTTATGGGTTAATAGAATTTTTTTCTATTATTTAAATTATATATTGATTTTTCCTTATTTAATTATGATAACCAATTTAATGAATAAATATAATTTGTATTCAATTATATACATTTACATATTTATTTTTATCCATGATGTTTTCACATTTATATTATCTTTTGAAGAACATACATCCTAGTTTATTGATTACTGAGAATGTGTGATTAGTTATGTACCTATCCATATTGATTATTCTTTATTGATTTAGGATATCTTCTGTTGTACATAACTCTTACTAAATATTTGATATCAGTAATATTTATTCCATTCAAATTAAATAAGGAATTTTAATATGATTGATATTTATGGATACTATATATGAAATAATGATACTCTCAAAAATAAATTTTTGTAATTCTAGATTTCAAATCTAATCAAGTAATCATGTAGGTATCTTGTTTATTAAGACTACTAAACTATTTAATCCTTCTTGATAAAATTAAATAAATCATATGATAATATAATAAACATGGAAGTAGTTGTGGGATACTAGGTTCAGGGTTTATATAGTTGGAATCATTGAACATTTAGTAGAAACATTGCTAACTAGAAAAAGAAATGGATGATATCCATATGATAAAAAGAGACGATAAGCGTATAAGAATATCATAATTTTTTGGTAATGTTGAAATTTTTTGGTTTTCTATTGAACATAATCCATTTTTATATAATAAAAGTTTACATTATTCATGGAAATATGTACCTAGGTGTAATAAATAAGAAATGGGTACATCAGGCTTAACACGATCGTCACTTAGTTTAAAAAATTGGGCCTTTTTGTGAACCTTGTTTGACACTTCCAAGCTATATGCATAGGATAATTACTTTTTTATTTACAAATAATTATGATGTATTTGAATACATGTTAACAATTAATGGCCTAGGTTAAACATAAGGTGTGAGATATTAAAAATAATTATCCTCAAAAGAATGGGAAAATATTCCATGTTTATATTGAAATAAATCACTGAAGAAAAACGACGTATATGATTGAAGGAAATAAATATCCACATAGTGATCCATTTATATTTTTTTTCCTAAATGTGGAGAAACATGGAATTATAATAGTAAATTACCTCTTCTAAAAGATAAACACTAGAGCAATGAGGATCATATATTAAAATAAGAATTATTATGTATTTATTCTGATAGAAAAAAAATTTAGAATTATTTTTCAAATGGTAATTTGGAAATAAGATTATAAAAACATAAAAGAATTATATTATTTTTTAAAAGCATAATTTTCATTATTACAATATGTGTTAGGGATTCCATCATGTGTTAAGGATTTTAAAATTTGTCATAAGTTCAAATTCTTCAACACAATTTTTTTTTATTTTCTATGATTGAGCCTACAGTGATTAAGGATATTTTTGGAGAAATTTATTGCATGAATATATTTTAGTGGTAAATATTATTTAATGTATTACTACTATTTATTTTATTGAATAATTTTTAAAGGTATTTATGTCCCGTAGGTTTGATATGATCATTATTTTATTTCTAATAAAAGACAAATAACATTATTGGACATTCTAAAAAAATTCATGAAAACATAGTTAAAATGGTTATTTGGGGAATTAATTTTTAGGGTTGTACAGAATAATATTTGGGAACATTATACGAATTATATTAATATAGTTTAGAAAACATAAAATAGGCATACTGTGTGAAAACATGTCCCAACCACAAATGTAATGTGGATTGGAACCATGATTGAATGATGAAAAATGTTTATCACCTACCACTGGTCTACTTGATATCATAGTTAATATGTAAATGTATTTATTAAAATAATGGGATAAATATATATTCATGATGAATCAGTGGTGTAACATTTGAGTTTAAAATATACATTTATTATATTGGATAACTTATGCTAACCATATTGGATCAGAGAAATGCTTAGATACATATAAAAATAATTTATCTCTGTTATGGTTTTTATGAATCTATTAAAAGAGAATATTAGTGAACTAGGC
The DNA here is from genome assembly GCA_963277665.1 of Viscum album. Classification (NCBI taxonomy): domain Eukaryota; kingdom Viridiplantae; phylum Streptophyta; class Magnoliopsida; order Santalales; family Viscaceae; genus Viscum; species Viscum album. Next base: position 2,094,022,390 of record OY728142.1, read on the forward strand.
ATACAAAATCATTTTTTGGATATTCATATCTTATTGTAAGTGATGAACTATAAATTGATCGAATAAAAAACAAAATAATAAATTGTTCTTATGAATGTAAAAAGTATCAATTATTTATTTATATGTATTTTTTGTAGAATGAAATAATTCATCAATACATTGAAATGTATTTGGAAATCAAAATGATTTCCTATTAACTTCTTTTTTATGATATCAATAACCTTTTTCACATATTATTGGATTATAGTTTTGTGATATATAGCCTTATCTAGATCACAAACTAAACTGTGATCAATAAATTATGTCACTCTCTATTAATCCATGAGATTTAGTGTTATTTTCCATTTCCTTGATTTCATTTTCCACCAATGTTCTCCTGCATGGAATCATTGTTTTTAAATTATCCCATATGACTTATATACATCCCATTTTCTCTTATGAAGAGGATGTTTTATCAATTATTTTTATGATATGGTTTTTTCATCAAATAATCATTAAATATAAATCCCTTTATTATCGATATCATGTTTAAATTGTGAGGATGAAACTTATCTATGGTAAGGAGAATGTAACATCATTAAATTATTAAATAATAACATTGTATTTGAAAAAACATATGAAATGAAACTCTAATATTAGAAGAAAATATAAAACAATTAGATTTTATGAAATATTTATTTTTTAAATAAATTCAATCACTTAAATATATATAATTACATGTAACACTGAGTTTATCTTACGTTACATGCAACAATGAGTTTGGAATGCAATATATGCAACTCCGAGTTTACATAAAACCTATATTATAAATAAAATATTTTTTAATATGATAGTTTTCACCAAACCAATGAAATTGAATGATTAAATATTTATTACTAAAATTACAGAATTATGGTTATCTATGGATTACAAACAAAATAAGAATCATTTAAATTGAATGGAAATGAATTTTTAAAAATAGTATTTTTCTAAATGGAGGATTATTCATGCCTTGAAATAAAATTTAATTTTTTTTTTCTAATTATTATAAATTTATTTGATGAAATTTACTTTATTTTTGAATGAAAATATTAAAATTATCATAGGGATATTTTTTGGGATTTTTAAAAAATGAATCATTTTTTGATGATTACTAAAAAATAATGAATTCTAATTAAAAACTCTATTTTTGATTAATTATTTCCAATTTAAAATTTCATTTCTAATTTTTATAATTTAAAATTATCTCACTTCTATATCAACTGATACGACATAGTTACTTTGAATAATTTCAATTTTTATTTTTGATATTAAACCATTTAAATTTTTTGTTAATTTTTCATTCATAACCCACTTTCTCATTGCGTCTTCATGATTACATTTATATTAAAATATTACAATTACGTTATCTAAATTTGGAATAATGTATTAAATATGTGGAATCATCATAATATATAATTTATAATATATTCAATTTGTTTTACTAATTGGAATAATGAAAACATTAAATCTTAATTAACATAGTTAAGGTAAAATTGCACGTACTAGGGGAATCATGAAAACATTAAAACATATCTCTTATATTTTTTATAATAACTCATTTTTTTGGATTGTGAAATTAAAAAAATGTGGGTTGTAAAGACCCGTAAATTTGAAGGAATTTTTTTTTCTCTTAATTTTCTTTGGAATTTTACAAGAACACAGTTTCTGACGGCACCTGATTCTGAGGCCCGGTGTGCCCGGAATCATTTTCAGAAGTTTGGCTCGGGTACGTTCAGTGAACGGGCGAGCGGGTTTTTCTAACTTTTGAACTGGTGCCCGGAATCGAATTCTGAGGGCACCGATGAAATCGCAGCGCCGGTATTCTCTTAGAAACGCCTCTTCCGGAGTTGCGTTTGCTCGGGTGTGGTTTTTATTTTCAGGCTTAAAGTTAAGAAATAAAATAATTTTACGACAAATTTATTTTATTTCACTTGAATCCACTTAAAAGCCACTTAATCTGAGTTTAAATGGATAAGGTGCTATCTAGAATTATCCTACCCCCTTGGTAGGATATTTGTGAGGTGGGGCCCTCACGAGCCCCGCCGTTTCATTCCGCTAAGAAACGCACCCGCGAAAACCCGTCATTATGAAAGTCAACTGACGCGTTTTCATAAATTCTTAACAGACCATTTAATTGGGCGATTTATTTTGTGAATTAAATGGGTAGTTTCTTTCGTTGAATTAATTCAACGAATTAATTCAATCGTTTCTTAACCAGTTTTCAATTTGTTGGCGTAATAATAAAATAAGGCCAACGCACGACCTCTGGTTATTTACGCGTTGAGAGGATTTGACAAAATCCTTGTATCTTCCTTCTCCTTCGCGAAGAACGCGAAGAATTCAAAGAACACGATGAACGCTGTCATCCGCGGAAATCGACGACGCCCAATCCGAGACGTTCTTCCCCACCCCGATCTCCGATCACCAACCGTTTGAGGTGAGTGATTTCGGGTTTCATCTAAAAGTTCTTTTTTGGTTTAAAACGAAACACAAGTTTAATTATTTATAATTTAAATCTATTGTTCTTGGTCAGTTGAGTTCTCCGACTCAACGCCGGATTCCGTGACGACGCGACGCCTTCCCGCAACGACGCGACGATCCCCCTCTTCCGCGACGAGCAATTCTGCAATGAACGCTCACGCGCGACGACTCTGAGGTAGGGATTTAATTTGGAATTACCCCTTTTTATATTCCCGTAAATGTTTCTTGAAAAAGTTAAAGAACCGGATTTGTAAACAATTTTAAATTTATTAAAATTGTTGTTTCCTGTGTGGAATAAAAATTCTCCCGTTATTTATATCTAACGCGGAGGGTGCGGGCCAAACGAACACGACCCCACAACCCTCCGCCGTTTTTTGTTCTTGTGCGGATTTGACGGGCGATGACGGAATGTGCCGAAATGGAGGTTTGATGATCCCGCAGTGAAGAACGAGTCCTGGGAGGAGCAGCGGCGCAGACGGGAACAAAATCGGACCACCGGAGCGATCCCGGTGGCCCGCGGAACACGCCGGCGGCGCGGGTCGCCGGTGCGGCGGTGCCGGCAGCCGGGAGCGCCAGCGCCCCCACGCGCCGCCGGACAGGCCGCCGCGGCTGAAGCCCCTGTGGCGGCGGCACCCACGGACCCGCGACCATGCGGTTCTGGTGCACTCGGACGCGGCAAAGCCGCGTCCTTGGCTCAGCGCGGCCCCACGCGGGGGGCCGCGGCACCACCAGGCCGCGGGGGTAGCGCCCCGCGGTGCCTTGGCCATTCGGCCGCTCGGACGAACCGAGCCAGGCCGGTCTGACCGGCCGGGTCACACCCTGGCCGGACCGGACCGGGTCGGACTGGGTCGGGTCGACCCGGTTCAGGCGACCCGGTTTGGCCGACCCAGGGGGGGTTGGGCCGGGTCGGCCCGGGCCCGGACCCCCCGTCTTCAGATGGTTTTCGTTCAAATGCCCGTAACATGAGCTACGGGCCTCCAAACGACTCGTCATCAGCAGAAACACGATCCTTGGATCGAGACGGTCGTTTCGGTATATCACACTCATGGTTTCGGAATACTTTGAGTTCGGCCGGGTCGGTTCGTACACGAAACCAACCAGGCCTTCGGAGCGGAAACGCTCATATCTTGAGCTACAGACGTCCGATTGACGTGCTGTCAGCTTTGTTGAATTCCTATTTGTGAGACAGATCTTTTGGCTCACTCCGCCCGAGGTTTGGACGCAAGTGGAGTACGGTCGGGATAGTTTTGCCTTAAAAACCAACCGGGCCCCAAGGACGAAAAAGCCAATAACTCTCAGACCGGGCGTCCAATTGACGCGCCGTATGGGACGTTGAGTTCCTGTTGACGATACAGAAATTTGGGATACATCAACTTCGGACTTTGTGTCAGTTGATGTATCAGCCTCTTCGCTCATGGAGCGAACCCTCCCGAACGAGCTTGCTGTGTGCGGGAACCCTAGTGCTGGCTGCGACTGCTTCTTCGACAGCGACGACTGTGCAGAGATCCTCTGTGGACACCGACGACGACCGTGCAGAGATCCTCAGTGGACTGCGACGACTACTGCACTCAGCGATCCTACGTGGATCAGTGCTACAGGTCCTGTGTGGGCCCTGTCCTGTGTGGGGCCAATCCTGTGTGAGCCCGATCTTGTGTGGGTCCGATCCGGTGTGGGTCACTGCGGGGGTTAGTACCTATTGATACTTTGTGGGTCCGACGACTTAGATGGATCAGTGATCATCTTTATCATCATCCGAAGAAGTATACCTGTGTGAGCTGAATCTTCTGTTACTCTAATTTGTGGATTGTGTTGAGCTATCCTGTGTGGATTTACTGTTTACTCTCCTTTGTGGATTTTGTTGTGCTATCCTGTGTGGGTATATGTTTGGTTTCCTATGTGGACTAGGTTGTGCTTGGGCTCGGACGTTGGAGCCAAACGTGAATTGATGACTTAGGTATATGTATGGGCATATACCTAAGTCATGTCAGATGTTACTTCGTGGTTGTACCTTTCCTTTGTGGATTATCCTTTGTGGATTTCGGGAGACCTTTGGGGGTCTCGGGGTCCCTACTGAGTAGCTTATACTCACCCCTGCATAAGCTTTGCCCGCACTACATTGTGTTGGTTGCAGACGACGGACAACACTGATCGTGGTGGAGGCGTGCGGAGCAGGACGGTACCTGGAGGTGGACCACTGGGCGGGACGTACTCGGAGCGGTCAGGTGGACCCGAGGAGGAGTGGAGGCTATCTGTACCCACCATTCAGGTGGGAATTCTAGAGGATGGGTCGACGCTGTGTCTTTTCCTTTTAGTTGTTGTTTTTCCTTTCAGTTGTACTTTACAGTTGGGCTTGTATTTCTGGCCCCTTTTACCTTCAGCACAGCTTGTTATAGTTTTTTCTTAGAGTTTACTTTTCCACTTGCTTACTCTGTGGTGCTTGTTTTCTTTTCAAAGGAAATGCCTTCCCTTTTTGTTGGGATTTACACCTTGGTGCTAGTCGCCAGCCCCTGGCCTATGGAAGGCGGGCTTGGGGTAGTCACGGCACGGGCCCCGAGGACGGGTCGTGACAAATTGGTATCAGAGGCAGTCGGTTCTACCACAGACTCTGATCTTTCATCTATGTGAAGCAATAGTATTTAGCGTATTGAGTGTGGTTATCAGTCCAGGGAGTCCAGTGTTAGTGCGGCGGCCGACGTATCCGTACACCAGGACCCTGACTTCTGATTTCCGACTTACTGCACGAAAACATTGATTGCATGTGTGTTTCATGTTTTCTTTGTGATTACTTGTGTCAGCTCACCAGGTATACTGTTCTGACCGTGGCGCACTTGTTTTATTTTCAGGATGGCCCGAAGATAGCAGCCAGCTAGGGTTCCGAGTGTAGAGCACATCGACAGCCCGCCGAGCGATGAGGCCTCAGTACATGGCCCATTGACCGTAGAGGCACCGGTGGTACCTTTACCCGCCGAGCCCCCGATGCTTCCAGCACTGGCAGTTGACGATGCACGACGCCTCGGAGCTCTGCACGAGTTCCAGCGCCAGCGACCACCTAGGTTCCATGGGGAGACGGACCCCCAGGCAGCCGAGGACTGGCTGGAGGCAGTCGTCCGAGTTTTCAGGCTAGTGAGGACACCAGCAGACCTCATGGTGATCCTCGCGGCGAACCTACTGCACGCAGCAGCAGGGCGATGGTGGAGCTTGATGCTCCAAGTACATGATGAGGCCTCCCTCATCTGGACAGACTTCGAGAGCCTCTTCCGCTCAGAGTTTGTCCCGGCCACCCTCCGTGCGGTGCGCATTCAGGAGCTTCTTCAGCTGCGGCAAGGCAGCTTGACGGTCGCCTAGTACGCGGCGAGGTTTACCGACCTTTCTCGCTACTCGGCAGACATGGTACGGGATCCCTTCTTCCGGGCTCAGACCTTCGAGCAGGGATTGAGACACGAGATCAGGGCATCGCTGATCTCACTCAGCATCCCGACCCAGGCAGGAGTACTGGAGCGAGCCCTACTGAACAAGAGCTTTCTGGATGAGTCTACAGCGAGACCTACCGCAGGGCGGAAGGGGGCGGAGTCTTCGGCAGTAGGTAGCCGACGAATGACTCAACGTTCCAGGACGACCAGACCTTCCGGCAGACGACCTCGGGACACTGGCTCAGCAGTGCAGGACACTCAGCGCAGAGCCAGTCTTCTGAGAGGCAGGCAGTGCTACGAGTGCGGCGGGCATGGCCACATGGCTCGTGACTACCCGACCCACCGTACCGAGGGGCAGCAGACGGTGGAGTGGCCACCCAGGCAGAGGTAGAGGGTCGACTGTGGCGGTCCGCTGGGAGGAGGCAGATGAGGCAGAGGAGCTGGCTGAGCAGTAGGTGGTGGGCGACGCTTTGAGGCTCTGCCACCACCACCACCAGGAGGCCCACCCCGACCATAGGGAGCTGGTGGGAAGAGACAGGCACAGCTCCAGGAAGTGGAGGCCTACGACCATGGCATGCCAGAGATGATTCGAGGTACGATCTGTGTCTATTCCACCTTTGCTGCAATTTTTATAGACACAGGAGCGAGTCACTCTTTCATAGCCGCTGCCCTTGTTCGGAGCTCGGAGATTTCGACAGAGCCGTTGGCTCGATCCTTACGGCTAGAGACTCCTACAAGAGAAGAATCGACGATTACGCACTGGTGCCGGTAGTGTGAGCTTACTCTAGGAGGAAAGAGCTTCAGCTGGGATATTCTTGTAGCGGTGTCGAGGCCTTACGACATCATCTTGGGCATGGATTGGTTATCTACAGTCCATGCTCAGATTGACTGCTTTAGGTGCAAGGTGCGATGTGTGCGCACCGATGGGAGAAGGTTCACCTTCATCGGCGAGAAGGGAGCCTTAGCAGCACAGGATGGACTCACGCAGAGGATTGGACAACACATCACCCATCAGTTGGCTAGTCTCATCCTTGGAGGAGTTGACGTGCGGATTCCCAGTTTTCCTGCAGTGGTGTATCAGTATGCGGACGTCTTCCCCGACGACGTTCCAGGGCTACCTCCTCGTAGGGAGGTAGACTTTTATATTGATCTGTACCTTGGGACAACCCCGATATCCACTCTAGCATATCGTATGGCCCCCTCCGAGTTTCAAGAGCTACGGGTACAGTTGGAGGACTTGCAGGGAAAGGGGTTTATCCGACCTAGTGTTTCACCCAGGGCTTCCCCAATATTGTTCGCCAAAAAGGAGGACGGGAGCTTGCGACTGTGTGTCGACTATCGTCGCCTGAACCAGGTGACAGTGAGGAACAAGTATCCGCTACCCAGGATTGATGATCTCTTTGACTAGCTCAAGGGAGCACGGTGGTTCTCGAAGATAGACCTCAGGTCAGGCTATCATCAGCTCAGAGTTCGAGACGAGGATGTGCAGAAGACGACCTTTAGGGGTCGGTATGGCCACTATGAGTTCTTGGTTATGACTTTCGGCGTAACCAATGCTCCAGCAGTGTTCATGAGCCTCATGAACAGGATCTTCCAGCCATACCTCAATCGACTTGTCGTGGTCTTCATCGAAGACACTTTGGTGTACTCGACCACGGAGGAGGAGCACGCCTACCACTTGCGGGTTGTACTAGAAACACTCCGAGACCACCAGCTTTATGGAAAGATATCGAAGTGCCGGTTCTGGTTTTGTGAGGTCCACTTCTTAGGACACGTCATTTTTGAGGCGGGAGTTGTGGTGGATCCTGCGAAGATCAAGGAAGTGCTAGCTTGGGAGCCACCCAGGAGCGTGACAGAGGTGCGGAGTTTCTTGGGTCTTACCGGATACTATCGGAGATTTGTGATGGACTTCTCCAGACTTCCGGAACCACTCTCAGCATTGACGAAGAAGGGGAAACCCTTCGTGTGGTCAGACAGATGTCAGTAGAGCTTTCAGGAGCTGAGACAGAGATTGACCAGCGCACCTATCATGAGGTTGCCTGAGGAGGGAGTTGGATACGTAGTCTACTGCGATGCATCAGGGACCGGACTCGGGTGTGTCCTGATGAAGGAGCGGGCCGTGATTGCCTATGGATCACGTCAGTTGAGGCCGCATGAGCAGAACTACGCTACCCATGACCTGGAGTTGGCATCAGTGGTCTTCGCTCTGAAGACATGACGGCACTATCTAATGGGAGAGCGCTTTACAGTATTTTCTGACCACCAGAGTCTCAGGTACATCTTCTCTCAGAAGGACCTGAACCTGAGACTGCGGCGATGGCTCGAGTTCCTCCGGGACTATGACTTTGAGATAGTCTATACTCCTGGGAAGGGTAACGTGGTATCCGATGCCCTCATCAGGAGGACGGGCATCCAGCTACTTGAGGAGGCGATAGAGCAGCTAGACGCTTTGCAGATATCCTTCGTGGGTAGAGATGGAGCAGCCTTCCTTCATCCTCTCACCATCTCTCCTCCACTTCTACAGTGGGTCAGAGAGGCACACCGTGAGGATGCTGACTGTGAGACGCGATGTGCACAGATATCCTCAGGATAGGCACCTGATGGTTTCTCCCTTGGAGTATAGCACGACGTCCTTTTCAGAGGACGTACCTTGGTACCGGTCGCTTTACCAGAGGAGGTGCTGAGAGAGTATCACACTTCTCTTTTGGCGGTACATCCAGGAGTGGCGAAGATGTACCAGGACATCAGACGACAGCACTGGTGGCCGGGCATGAAGAAGGATGTGGCAGAGTTCGTTTCACGGTGCCTCACCTGCCAGCAGGTGAAGGCAGAGCACCAGGTACCAGCAGGCATGGTACAACCCTTGGAGGTCCCGGAGTGGAAGTGGGACGAGATATCTATGGACTTCGTGACTGGACTTCCACGCACTTCCAGAGGTCACGACTCTATTTGGGTGATTGTTGACCGACTCACCATGTCGGCACACTTCTTACCCATCCGATAGCAGGGCTTAGTGGAGAGCTTGGGGCGTCTCTACGTTCAGGAGATTGTATGGCTTCACGGTGTGCCATCGACTATCGTCTCCGATCAGGATGAACGTTTTACTTCCCGTATTTGGAAGGGGTTGCAGGAGGCATTCGGGACGTGGCTACGTCTGAGCACCGCCTTTCACCCTCAGACGGATGGTCAGATGGAGAGGACCATTCAGACTCTCGAGGACATGCTTCGCGCATGTGTCCTCGACTTTGGTCGCAGCTGGGAGGACCACCTACCCTTGGTGGAGTTCGCGTACAACAATAGAAACCACTCCACCATCGGGATGGCACCGTACGAGGCATTGTACAGCAGGCCGTGCAGATCTCCTTTGTGCTGGACAAACCCTGGGGAGTCAGCAGTTGTGGGACCAGAGATGGTCCGGGCCACGACAGAGAAGGTCCAGGTCATCCAGGAGCGGATGAGGACAGCTTAGAGCCAGCATAAGTCATATGCTGACAGGAGGCGAAGGCCACTAGAGTTCGAGGATGGCGACCACGTCTTCCTGCGGGTCTCACCACGACGTGGTTTGCGGAGATTTGGCCGAGGTGGCAAGTTGTCTTCAGGCTTCATCGGACCCTTCCAGGTCCTCAGCAGGGTTGACGAGGTGGCTTATCGCCTGGCTCTAACACCTCAGTTGCACCGGGTGCACGATGTCTTCCATGTATCTCAGCTGAGGAGATACGTGCACGACCCGACACAAATCATCGACTATGGGGAGCTAGACGTGGATGATGGGGTGACTTTTACGAAGGTCCCGGTGGAGATAGAGGATCGATAGGAGCAGGTCCTATGTGGGAGATCGATTCCTCTTGTGCGCATCATATGGAAGCACGGGAACCTCCAGGAGAGAACTTGGGAGCGGGAGGCTCAGATGCGTGCTCAGTACCCACATTTGTTTCCCTACTTTTTGAGGTATCTTTACGGGGACGTAAAGCCCTGAGGTGGGAGTAATGTAAAGACCCGTAAATTTCAAGGAATTTTTTTTTCTTAATTTTCTTTGGAATTTTACAAGAACCCAGTTTCTGACGGCACCTGATTCTGAGGCCCGGTGTGACCGGAATCATTTTCCGAAGTTTGGCTCGGGTACGTTCAGTGAACGGCCGAGCGGGTTTTTATAACTTTTGAACCGGTGCCCGGAATCGAATTCTGAGGGCATCGATGAAATCGCAGTGCCGATATTCGCTTAGAAACGCCTCTTTTGGAGTTGTGTTTGCTCGGGTGTGGTTTTTATTTTCGGGCTTAAAGTTAAGAAATAAAATAATTTTATGACAACTTTATTTTATTTCACTTGAAGCCACTTGAAAGCCACTTAAACTGAGTTTAAACGGATAGGGTGTTATCCAGAAATATCCTACCCCCATGGTAGGATATTTGTGAGGTGGGGCCCGCACGAGCCCCGCCATTTCTTTCTGCTAAGAAACGCACCCGCGAAAACCCATCATTATGAAAGTCAACGGACGCGTTTTCAAAAATTCTTAACAGACCATTTCATTTGGTGGTTAATTTCGTGAATTAAATGGGCAGTTTCTTTCATTGAATTAATTCAACGAATTAATTCAATCATTTCTTAACCAGTTTTCAATTCGTTGGCATAATAATAAAATAAGGCCAACGCACGACCTATGGTTATTTGCGTGTTGAGAGGATTTGACAGAATCCTTGTATCTTCCTTCTCCTTCGTGAAGAACGCGACGAACGCGAAGAACACGAAGAACGCCGTCATCCGCGGAAATCGACGACGCCCAATCCGAGACGTTCTTCCCCGCCCCGATCTCTGATCACCAACTGTTTGAGCTGTGTGATTTCGGGTTTCTTCTAAAAGTTCTTTTTGGTTTAAAACGAAACATAGATTTAATTATTTATAATTTAAATCTGTTGTTATTAGTCCGTTGATTTCGCCGACTCAACGCCGGATTCCGCGACGACGCGACGCCTTCCCCCGACGACGCGACGATCCCCCTATTCTGCGACGAGAAATTCCTCGAAGAATGCTCACGCGCTACGACTCATAGGTAGGGATTTAATTTGGAATTACCCCCTTTTTATATTCCCGTAAATGTTTCTTTAAAAAGTTAAAGAACCGGATTTGTAAACAATTTTAAATTTATTAAAATTGTCGTTTCCTGTGTGGAATAAAAATTCTCCCCTTGTTTATATCTAACGCGGAGGGTGCGGGCCAAACGAACACGGACCGATAACCCTCTGTCGTTCTTCGTTCTTGTGCAGATTTGATGGGCGACAACGGAACGTGCCGCAATAGAAGTTTGATGATCCCGCAGTGAAGAACGAGTCCCGGGAGGAGCAGCGGCACAGAAGGGAACAAAATCGGACCACCGGAGCGATCCCGGTGGCCCGCAGAACACGCCGGTGGCGCGAGTCGCCGGCGCGGCGACGCCGGCAGTCGGGAGTGGCGGTGCCCCGACACGCCGCCGTGGCGGCACCCGCGGCCGCGCGGGTCCGGTGCACTCGGACGCGGCAAAGCCGCGTCCTTGGCTCAGCGCGGCCCCACGCGGGGGGCCGCGACACCACCAGGCCGCGGGGGAAGCTTCCCGCGGCGCCTTGGCTGTTCGGCCGCTCGGCCGAACCGAGCCAGGCCGGTCCGACTGGCCGGGTCGTGCCATGGCCGGACCGGACCGGGTCGGCCCGGGCCCGGACCCCCCCGTCTTCGGACGGTTTTCGTTCAAACGCCCGTAACATGAGCTACAGGCCTCCAAACGACTCGCCGTTAGTAGTAACACGATCCTTGGATTGAGACGGTCGTTTCGGTATATCGCACTCAAGGTTTCGGAATACTTTGAGTTCGGCCGGGTCGGTTCGTACACGAAACCAACCGGGCCTTCGGAGCGGAAACGCTCATATCTTGAGCTACGGACGTCCGATTGACGTGCCATAAGCTTTGTTGAATTCCTCTTTGTGAGACAGATCCTTTGGCTCACTCCGACCGAGGTTTGGACGCAGGTGGAGTACGGTAGTGTTGGTTTTGCCTTAAAACCCAACCGGGGCCCTAGGATGAAAAAGCCAATAACTCTCAGACCGGGCGTCCGATTGACGCGCCGTCTGCGTCGTTCAGTTCTTGTTGATGATACAGAACTTTTGGATACATCAACTTAGGACTTTGTGTCAGTTGATGTATCAGCCTCTCGGCTCGTGGAGCGGACCCTCCTGAACGAGCTTGCTGTGTGCGGGAACCCTAGTGCTGGCTACGACTGCTTATTCGATAGCGACGACTGTGCAGAGATCCTCTGTGGACTCCAACGATGACCGTGCAGAGATACTCAGTGGACTGCGACGACTACTGCACTCAGCGATCCTACGTGGATCAGTGCTACAGGTCCTGTGTGGGCCCGGTCCTGTGTGGGCCCGATCCTGTGTGGGCCCGATCCTGTGTGTGTCTGATCCTGTGTGGGTCAGCGCTCAGCGGTTCTGTGTGAGCCAGCGCCTACAGGTCCTGCGTGGGCCCGGTCCTGTGTGGGCCCGATCCTGTGTGGGTCCGATCCTATGTGGGTCACTACGGGGGTTAGTACCTATTAATCCTTTGTGCGTCTGACGACTTAGATGGATCAATGATCATCTTTATCGTCATCCGAAGAAGTATACCTGTGTGAGCTGAATCTTCTATTAGTCTCCTTTGTGGATTGTGTTGAGCTATCCTGTGTGGATTTACTATTTACTCTCCTTTGTGGATTGTGTTGTGCTATCCTGTGTGGGTATACGTTTGCTTTCCTATGTGGACTAGGTTGTGCTTGGGCTCGAACGTTGGAGTTGAACGAGAATTGATGACTTAGGTATATGTATGGGCATATACCTAAGCCGTGTCAGATGTTACTTCGTGGTTGTACCTTTACTTTGTGGATTATCCTTTGTGGATTTCGGGAGACCTTCAGGGGACTCAGGGTCCCTACTGAGTAGCTTATACTCACCCCTGCACGGGCTTTGCCCGCACTACGTTGTGTTGGTTGCAGACGATGGACATCGCTGATCGTGGTGGAGGCGTGCGGAGCAGGACGGTACCTGGAGGTGGACCACTGGGCGGGACATACTCGGAGTGGTCAGGTGGACCCGATGAGCAGTGGAGGCTATATGTACCCACCCTTCCGGTGGGACTTCCAGAGGACGGCTTGACGCTGCGGCTTTTCCTTTCCGTTGTTGTTTTTCCTTTCAGTTGTACTTTATAGTTGGGCTTGTATTTCCAGCCCCTTTTACCTTCAGCACAACTTGTTACAGTTTTTGCTTTGTGTTTACTTTTCCGCTTTCTTACTTTGTGGTGCTTGTTTTCTTTTCAAAGGCAATGAATTCCCTTTTTGTTGGGATTTACGCCTTGGTGCTAGTCGCCAGCCCCTGGCCTATGGAAGGCGGGCTTGGGGTAGTCACAACATGGGCCCCGAGGACGGGTCGTGACATGGGTATTATTGAATCCTTTCAAAAATAAATTACAAACATAACATTTTTAACCATTATAAAATTCCCCCACCTATTATCTCTTCATAACACATTCAAAACATTTTGGATCAGCCAATACAATTAAAAATCACATCCCAACATCCCAAATCTCATCCATGATGTGAAATTTCGTGTATAAATTTAACTTATGATGGACTTTGGTGGAAAAAAATGTATAATTACTGAAGTTGAGGTTATGTTATTCAATAAGAACTTTTATTTTTTTATTCCTCTTAATATAAAACTTAATATTAAACTAATATAATATAAAAAACTAATTATATTACCTATAATTATATTTTTTTAATAACTTCAAGAACTATATTTATCTCTAACTCCATTAAATGTGTTGTGAAAAAATCATTCGTGTGTTCCGTAGATTGACACCTTGTGAACCAATGACAATCATTTTTGCATTTCCACCTCTCACTGATCGATATGATTGGGGATCCAAATTATATATATTATATTTAAAATATAATTACACAAATTAATTTATTTTATTATATAATTTTTTTAACTTTTTATTCCTTAGTGGATACAATAATGTGGCTCGTGTGTTTGGTTGTCTACAACCACTTGAAGCATCCAATTCGTCTTTCACTAACGATTTATATGGAATTTGATAAGGATATTGTAAATGAATATATGATATATACCTGAAATAATTATTTTATTCATGGTAATTTTTTATTTTAAAAACGAATATATATATATATATGTATGTATAATTGTATTTCTTACATTCTCACTCGATGAAAGATGATAACATTTTTATACATGGGGATTGCCGCCTTTATGAAGAAATTTGGATCTCCTTTAATCCCTACACCACATGGATGATATATATAAATATATTTAATGAAATTATATAAAACTTATGATATTATGATCATTATTTAATAATAAAATGTCTTGTATTCCCTCTTTATAATGTTAATATAAAAATGGAAATGTTAACCATGTGTATGTTCGACCTACCATCTTAGAGATTAAAACATAGACTATTTTCAACACCATGTTTAATTATTTAATTTACAAGAAAAATAGATGTAAAAATATGATAATTACATAATTATATTTTTCATGGAGATGATAGAACTAAATAATATGCACATGATCTGGTCATTCATAGTGAAATAGGCATGAGAAAATATGGAAATTAACACCCAAAACAATAAAAATAATGAAATATTGTTAACATATGGGTAAACAGATGTTATAAAATGATCATATATGATATGATAAATATTAATATGGTTATTTTATAAGTTAATAAAATTTTCAAAACTAATATACAAAATGTTAAATATTGTTCAACTAGAAGGAAGTGTGAGTTAAGGGTTTTCGTCTCAATTTCATTTCATTGAGGAACAATTTGAAGTTAGGAATATAACTACATTTATATGGTTTGTATACAACACCTATTATGGGTTATATAAATAATAATTTTTATAATATCTTAGTTTAATTTTCAATTTTCATTATTTCATTCTCGGGGATTTGACTTCTAAATTATCAAGTGCTAACGAATTTCAAAACTCTATTTCATTTCACCGAGTTATATTACTTCAACCACATCATTGATAATCAATGGGTGTGTGTGTGTAATGAAATTTTAATATATTATGGTGTATTTACACTATTTTATGTGGATTTATAATTTACACACCTAATCGACTCATTAATTAATTCAAAATATCAATGGTATGATCATTGTATGGGTTTATTTGAAAATTTCATTGTAATTGGGACTTTTTTTTTGTATTTTAGTTGAAGTAAATTATTTGATCATTGTCAAAATAAAAAAATTCATTTTCTTTTAATCTTGATAATGATTATATTTTCATGTAATTATACCATTATTCTACTCTTTTGTACTTAGAATAATTTATTAATTGTTTTTAGGAATATCTCACATCATTTATCGCTTCAGTCTGAAAATAGTTTTCTTCCAAATCAATGTTTTCTAAAAATATTTTCAATTTTTATAATCATTTATTTTTTTTATTATTTCAGTTTTTACACATTTTTTTCTTTGTACAAAATATTTAAAAGGTTTCCACTTATGGTTTTCAATAAAAGGAACTTTTTAAACCATTTACAGTGCAAATGGAATGTTCATATTAACATGTACAACATATATATATATTTAAAATATCAAATTAAAATAATTTATTTGAATACTCTATTACAAGTTTACAGGGACATTTTAAAATAAATATTTTCCATAATTTTGTGTAAATTCATAGTTTTTAAATTATATTTTTAATGAAAATGACTTCCAAAATGTTTTATGTTTTATAATGTCTTTTTAAAAAATAAAAGTATATTTTCCACAAGAATATTTTAAATAAAATATTATGTTATTTATATTAATCCATTAAAAAACCCTTAATTTTGAATATAATACACAACAAATTTTTTTTATTGAAACCATCCTTATTCATTATATATATGGTTTTTTATTATTGTGACCAAGGAAAGTATTGAAATTCACTTCCCTGCTTCTTTTTTTGCATTCAATAACATTCCCTTGAAATTTTCACTTTCATATGATCATTGAAAAATAATTTTAATCTAAATATATATTATTTATATTAGATAATTTTATTGAATATACTATATATCATTTGTACACAAGATTTCAACATTGAAAGTCATTTTTTTGTCTATGGTAATATTTATAAATTTTATTCATTATGAAATAAAAACATTTTATTATATGGAACATTGTTTATGAATTAAATAAACTGTTATATATATGAGGATTTATTATGATATGAATGGAATGGGTGGTTCCTAATTATAGATATCCCATCAGTTCACTGATAGTCTCAGGAGGAAAATCAATACACTAAAATGAATTCTTATAGCCAAATCCAATGGGATTATACCCATTATTTTAAAACATATTCTAAATGGTTATGAAAGAAGAGATATATTGATTTCTTATATCATGGATTGAAATAATTTAAATGTTCATTTATTAATATTTATTTGATTGTTATTCTTGTGATTGTTACAATGATATTATCTTTGGATGCACATTATTCTCAGTTTGTTGATTAAGTGTTATGTATTTGTAGTTATTTTCACATCTATAATGATTAGGCCTTATTTAATTTATATTTCTATTTTATTGATTATTTTTATTTTTTTCTTTATTTAATGTTCAATATTGATTATTATCAAGGACATTTTTATATTGAAATTATCTCAGAATGAACATCCTTTTTAATTTATTGATTACATAGAATCTATTTTCATTTATTTATCATTACATATTGATTATTAATTATTGATTCATGATAATTTCTAATATACCATTACTAATAAAATCATCCCACCCTTATATTTTTTCCATTCAAAGGAATCTTGGAACTTTTCTTAGTTTTATATCTAAGGATATGCTAGAGGGAATAATGTTATTCTCAAAAAAATATCAGATCGTAATTTTGACATTCAAATCATATAAAGGTATTATATATTCATAAATCATAATAAGAATACTAAACCATTAAATAATTAATGTTTTTATTAATTTTATCTTATTCCAATGTATTATTGAATTCACTTACTCTGGTATAATGGGGTTGGGGCCTCTACATATATTTACACTGATAGAGATGAACCTGACTGAGAGAAGATGGGTTGAACTAATTAAGGATAGTGACTGTGTGATTCGTTAACATCCATTAAAAGGAAATAAATTTATATGATTCATTTATTTAGAAAATAAATTCATATTAACCATATTATATTATGAACGTGCCCCTTAACTTATTTATATGATGAATTTTGGAATATAAAATGTTTATATAGGAACGACCACTATATTTTTTCCAGAGCTAGTATGCTCATACCTATTATAAATAAGAAATAATTCTTAGAAAAAGGATTATGTTTTTAAAAAATTGATGAATATATAATTTAAGGTATTTATTAGAGTTTAATATTGATGAATAATTTGTTTTCATGTTTGTAAAAAAAAAAATTCATTGTTATACCCAATTGAATATATAATTATTGATTCAAGCTCATATTTCCCTATTATCTTTTCACCCAATGTTGTACTAAGACATACAATTACAATTAGTGGTATTAATGGTGGGATTTAATGAAAATAGATATTTCTATATTACCATGGAATGTCTAAAATTACAATATATAATGGAATATTGAAAATTACCAATGTTGATACATCAACCATTTTTATTGCCCTAGTTAAAGTGAGAAAATTTATCATTGGAAATCGTGGTGGGATTTCAAAGGATATAAATGGGTAATAATTTGATTTGGGTTACTGTTGATCGAATTAATATGTCTTCAAATTTTCTCCAAATTAGAGATGCTTTATAAATATATCTATATTATCAAATATAAATCATGGATATTTTCATATAGCATAGAGTTCATGTTTCCATTGTATCTGACTGTGGTCCAAAGTTCAGTTTTAAGTTATTAAAGGTATATCAAAAGTTCTTGAGTTTTTATTTAATTTTCATTAAATATTTTGTCCTTAAAAATTTTCAAAACTCAGAATGAATTTTTTAGATCATGGAATTCATTCTTTTTTATTATTCAATGGATTACAAGGGATGTTTTAATCAACATATTTTAATCATTGACTTACTTATAATAATAATCACCATTCATGTATAAAGATAACACCTTTTAATACATTATATGGAAAATTATTCCAAACATAGAATTCTTTGGATGGATTATGAGAAAGAATTTGGATTGGATCAATGATATAAAACGGAGTTCCTGACAAAGTGATAATTATTTAACAACAAATGAACATGGTTCAGAGCAGGCATAAAATATATACAGATAATCATATGAAATATGTTAATTTTTCATTGGGTCATCATGTTTTTCTCAAATTTTATCAACAAAAGTTGGTAATAGAATTTTTTATAAAGGGTTATAAATATATATGGCTTATTAGATCATAAAAAATCATTCTTACCTAAAAATTTATTATAGGCGCACAACATATTTCATTTATCTATGAAATGAAAATATGTTCTAGATTCATCTCATGTTTTGGGTCGAGATATAGTTTACTCAGAAGATAACCATTCATATAAGGAGAAACTAGTATATATTCTTAATCATAAGGTGGATTTTTTGATGAATAAAATTAATCACCAGGTTAAAATCTTGTCAAAAAAACAAATGGTTTTTTAAGAAAAATAGAAATTTTAAATTATATGATAGAAAGATATCCCTACATGTTTAATATGGGAATATAATTTGTGAGAAACCAATTTGAAAAAAGAAAATAATGTAAAAAACACATAAATATAGAATAATTCATTTTCCTAATAATTATTATTCATGAATTATATACTAAAATTCAATATAAAAATATTATATAATTTATCAATAAAATATAAGAAATAGTTTTATTATAAATTATTATATTAAATTTTAACTTTAAATATATATAGATTAAATGTGATTCATTAAATTTTATAATTAATATTTTTATAATTATGAATTTTTAGGATTTTCCTAAAAATATTGAATTTTATGGAATAGTACATATACATATTTCTGTAAAATTATCATTTCATTTCATTTCAAATGCAACATAATATTTTTATATGATTCAAAATTAATATATGTATCATTTAAGTATAATTAATCATATTAATAGTATTATAATCCATTTGATATATGAGAGTCATTTAAAAATAATTTTAATTTGTAAAAGTATTTTTTCAGAAAATTTATTTTCATCAAGATTTGTGGGATACATATAAAATACATTTTCGAAAAAATAAAAATAATGTTGCTAAAATATAATCCATATTTGGAATTAGAAATTTTTTTATTATTTAATAAGGTAATCGTAATTTATTGACATAATAAATTTTTAGTGATTTAATAAACTGTCAGTAAAGTAAAAGAGAAAATAATAATATACTAGTTTAAAAATAAATAATATGGACAATATTTTCATATTAAATATTAATATATGGGTTTATTTAGTCCCTTATCACCATAGGCTCAATATCTATTTTTATGTGAAATTTTTTTGAGTGTGACCTACATAATATTTTATGTACAGAAAAAGACAAAATATAACCCTCAACCCATGAAATATATCTCATGTGTTTACAAAAGATGAAATGAATATTATTACTGAATTGTAGTATTTATTTTTATTATAATGAAATTATTTTAATTATGGTATATTATTTATAAACATTAGTTGTAATATTATTACATTGAATTTCTAAGAATCCTATACATTAGTGGTAATGGCTCTTTCTTGGAATCCAGAGGATCTTGGTATCAAGCCCTGTTGGGCACTGTTACATTTACATTACAATGTAGATAGTGGAATTGGTGGCGATGGAGGAAGGTGGTGATGTAGGAATGATGTGTGAATATGGTTATGTAGGGATGATGTAGGAAGGATGATGCAGACATGATGTTGTACTTGTATTTCGGGCCATGTAATGTGCTTTATGACCATTAGGCCTTTGAGCCATGAACTAAATAAATAAGGATTGAGGGGTGGGGTTTCCCATTGGAGGAAAATGTCCTACATTTCCAGCCTGTGTTAGTTTTATTTGTGTGTTTGATATTAAATATACTCCCACACACCTAATATATATAATTACCTTAAATTATTTTGCAAAGTTGACATGAAATTTATTTAATTTAATGGAAAATAAAATAAATGATTTTTAAAATTTTAAAAATAAAATAATTTGAATGAAATGTTAGGTTAAAAAACATCTTAAGATACTTATTTCATATTTGGGGTGTTTTAAAGAATATATTTAATTTTATCATTTAAATTTTGTAATAAATATAAATTAAACTAATAGAATCAAAATTGGAATTAATAATTTCTGTAAAAAAAATATTTTATTAGATAATTCAACATTACTAGAAATATTATATTCAAATATTTAAATAATATTTGTTTTTTAAAATAATTCATTCTCCATTTAAGGGCCATTCTACCTTTTATAGTAACATTAATGACCCCTAAATATTAAAAAAATTAATACCATAGTAATTGTCAATTGTGATAAAAACAGGTAAGAAAATGATGGAGATGAAAACATGACCTAATCATGTCCAATTTTTTTTGGATGATATTATTTCAAAATAATTTATAGCATATTAAAATAATCTTATATTTTAGTCATTTTAGTATTATAATTAATTTATAGCAATTTAATAATTTAGGAAATCCCAACAGTGCTACTACCCTCTATTATAAAACTAAACCTCATCCCTTATTTCCTTTACACATATTTATCATTATGATTCAGAAAATACCTTCCCAAATATCATCCGTATGCTACTCCCCATGTCCAATAATCCTTGTATTTATTATAAAACCTTCTAGGAAGTCCATTTTTGTGTAAACCATAAGAGTATGTATGAATAAGAAGTATACTTCGTAATCACGTGCTTTTCTGTTATTTCTTCATCTACAACTTTAAAAAAAATCATAAAACATGATAAAATTATATATATATATATATTATATAAACTTTTAGGTTATTATGTTTATTTTATGACTTATATACCTCTCATCTTCCAATAAGTTGGAAAAGAAAATATTATTCATGTGTATGATTGACAACCACACCATGAACCGATATAATTTCATTTCCATCAACATTTCCAGTGACCGAATATAATTATGATATATATATATGTGTGTGATATTATTGGAAAATTTATCATAATTTTGATGAAAATTATAATCTAGTTTCATAACATTTCATTCAATAAAAAATTATAATGTCATTGGGGCATACATGGGGACTACCTCCTCCCCGAATCTATTTGGTTCATTTTTCACCACCTGATCACAAGGATGATATATATATATATATATATATATTTATATATATATATATTGGTATCCTAAAATAAATAATATGTAATTAATGATATGATTATAATTATGGAATGGAATATTAAAACATACCTTTTCGTATAATGATCGTTGAAAAACATAATCAATTCTAATGCGTTTGCAAAACCAATCATCTCCATTGATCTAATATAGTATGTTTTTAATGAAAATATATCATACATTGTTTTAAAATAATTATATATATAGAAAAATGTATATTATTTCATAATTATTATTTTATATATTGTGTATTAGTTAAATCATTGACAATAGTCAACTTACCGAAGTCAATTTAGACATATATGCTAAATATTATCAAAATATATGATATGAACACCAATGATTAGGTAATTGAATATAAAATTCTAAATAGAATAATAAAATAGAAAAAGGTTTCTGAGAAATTAAAAAATTGACTTGTTTTTATTATTTAGGGTAATAAATTTCATAGTTTAGGATGGAGAGAAATGGTAAGGTACATTCTTTAAAAAAATTATAATTTAATGTTTCTTTTCCAAATTTTTTATTCCTTTTTCTATATTCATCAAAATGAATGATTAGAACTTTTATTTATGCATAAATTTATGATAAATGATATTTTGTCAATAACTTTCTATCGTTGTAATTTTTTTAAATAATCATTTTATGGTATTATGTAATAAACACCTTACATTTGAAAAATCAATTTTAATATTGAAAATATTTATTTTCTAAATATCATATAAAAATGTCCATAACATTAAATGTTTGATTCTGCATATTTACAAGAACCAAATTAAATTATAAATTAGGCTTTTTTTATGATCCTTGAATGATTTTCAAAACAAATATTTTTAATTTTATATATAAAATATTATCTTTCATTATAGAAGGAAATATGAATATTCTATTTTAACATATATGATGAAAATATCATTCCCCTCATCCATAACTAATTTTTAATGTATGGTTACCTTTATAGTTTTTAATTTTTTATTTAATAAAAAAACACTATTCTCTTTTTCTATATGAATCTTTTATTTGAATGTAGTTTTTTATAAATTAATGTTTATTTTGATATATAGAAGTGTGTTGTATTATGGTGATAATTATTTTTCATGTAATTAATGCTGAGAAGGTAAAAGAAAAAATTTATTATTCATGATATAGTATTTAGAAATTATATATTAGATATTCATAATCTAATATATCTTGTACATCATTTTGAGACATATTATATCTCATAATTATAGGTGTGACTAATATTGCTTATCAAAATTGTAATTCCCATTATAGCACTTTAAGGAAGTTGTTTATGATTATGTTCTCTAAATAATTTTTTTAGAAGTCATCCATATGGTCATTAAAAAATTAAATGTTCCAGTACTAGTTTTATTAGTATCATATCCCATCGAACCTAAAAGGGATTTATTTTTGTGATATTGAGTTTTCAAGAAAGTCATTTGATTTCAAAATTTATTCTATATATATATATATATATATTTTAATTAAATTATTATACACTCATATGGTAAAAAATTATGTTTTAATAAAATTTCTTGGAATTTGTTCCAATGTTATCTATGAATCCCTCATGGTTGTGATTTTTCTCTTATGTAATCGTATAATTTGTTTTTTGAAAAAATTTGGGAAATGATTTCAATTTAAATTTACCCGAATTTTTAAGTGTGAGTTATTTTTTTGATATCATGGTTTTAAAATAGACTAACATGTTTCTTTCATATTATTTTAGGTAGCTTACTATGATTTTGATATTATTCAATGTAATTTAATGTTTTTCAAATGGTTTTAATGATAAATAAGAACAAATAAGATGTCATGTAGATAATTGTATTTATTTTTTGATGAAAATAAAACATATTTCTTCTTAAAATTATTTTATTGTATTAAAATGGATTCTAAGATGATGATTCCAATATATATTGTATGGGTTTGTTATATAACAAATATGAACTAACTATATAAATATATAAACCTTATAAGATTCTAAAAGTGAAATAATGTATATTAATATCTAATAATGAAAATTATTGGATAAAGAATGTATAGGTCCCTATAATTATATTCAAGCATACCCTAAGTCCACATGAATATTTGAGTTCCAAAATATATATGAAAGTGTTCTTCTTAATATCATCAATGAAGTGTATCATTACCCCTAATAAATAATGATTCTATATCAATTTTGTTCTTAAACGTTAAATTAACTCCACGAATATCAAATTCCATTAGATATCATAGAAAATACTTGTAACATGGTGACTTCTTGAACTCATCATCAAGGGATTCTTCATTTGCTCGACTTCTTTCATATATAAAGCCAATATATCCTCAAATCCATACTAAACAATAATAATTAAATTAATTCAATGAAAATTACCCTATTAATCTTATTTCATTATCTAAATCATATAAAACCATGAATATTCAAGTAACCAAATATACATTCTTTATCATTGATAACTTGGTGATCTTCTAGATCACTATATGGTTATATTCTCTTTCATGGTCTTATTATTAGAGAGGTACATTATTTAATCTATTCATCTCAATATTTTTTGTTATTTTGTCCTAATTCTCAATTTTTATTCTCTTTTTATTTATATATATCTCACTAGACAATTAAATATTACAATTTTGATGTATAATCTCTAAAATAAATTCTATGAAAATGAGCACCATCTAATTTCACAACATTTCTATTATTGGGATTCCCCTATGATCTTGATGTTTTATTTTCCCATAAATAATTTCTCATGTATAATGATAAGGGTTCACATTTTATTACTGTATTATTAATTTATAGTTTTTAATTTTCCACAAAACAAATTATTCAAAATTATTCAGATATCCTCATTTCATCCTCATCTTCAATTCATAAACTCTTATAGTTAAAGAATCTCACTAAATTTATGGGCTCTTCCAGATAATGAAATTTAGTTATGAACCTCAACTGCATACTTATTTTTCAACAATAATTTTTACCCAATTTTATCATAATTGTTGATGTGCTCAAAATTTTTATTTGGAATATTTATATTCATTATGTTGTGTGAATATTAACTTCTTCTTCAAACAAGAATAATAATTTTATTCTCTATCCGTGATTATAAAATTCGTATATTCTTATGATTATATTTCCCTCCAAACATCAAAAAATTATATGTATCATAGAAGAATCACAATATTAATTTATATTTGATAACATCACCCTCATAATCATATGAATTTGTTATGATACAAATTCATATATTCATTCATTGGTTACAGATGGATTCATGGGTGTAACTCTCGTCTTCACATCATAAGCCATCACATTTTACACAATTGATACCATTATATCTTTCTTCTGAATTTATTTCCTGGAATTATTGATGAACTAAATTCATGTATTAATATTTCAATATCACATCATGAAAAAAAATCATATTTTTAACTTCATTTAAAACATTTCAAATTTATTCTCTGGACAAAATATATCGAGCATTATTCTTTTAAAAAACTAGTCCATATTATCATATCATTCTACATATCCTGATAAAAGTAAAAAAATCATAATTTAAAAACCTATAAGATCATATATTCCATATATATTTATATACAAAGTATGATTATTTTATTTATATGATTGTTGCGACTACTATTCCTTGGTGGATATGATGGTATCATCTCAAAATATTACAATTTTTATTGAATCCCATTTTTTCACATACCTAAAAACATTCTTTTGGTAGAATAAATTATTCATTATATTTCCATTTAGTCAAATGGTATCCTACATACGTCATATAGTATAATAATTCTTGTGATAACATTTTTTTTGGGAAATCTAGAATTTTTTTTTTCGGTAGGTCTATAAATTGTTCAGGAGGTAGCTCAGAAATTATTATGAATATTATTCATATATAATCATGTGGAATATTAGAAAGTTATATTTAAATGAGTTACACATGTTGTATCCTATAGTCGTGATATTGGTTAGGTGTTTATCATGTGGTTGATACATCAACATTGTAGAAGATTGATGCACTAAACACTGAATGGTTGATGGTGGATGACACTCTTCATGGATGTATTTAATTAAAATGCACATTATTTCATTATCTCTATTATTGATGTAACCATTTACCACAATGACAAAATCTGATAATAACTTTTACACATTGTTCGAGCCACATAATATGCCTCAATAAGTAGAAATCCACCCATCTATGACACTTAGGTTTTCTCAAGGAAATCTCACAAACACCATTCATGTTTTATTTTAGAATTTCATGTAGTCTACAACATGTTTGAAAAGAATGTGCACTATTTATAAGATAAGGAAGTTATCTGTCTCACAAATAAACCCCATCATTTACATTTTGTCAAGCTAGAAATATATGGATTTCTTTAAGAATTCCCTAGGCATGTCTTCTACTTCAGGGTTAGTAAGTTCAAGATACCCTAATCCTTATATTTTTATATACTCAACACATAATCAAATAAATCATTTTTACAAGGAATCATTACATCATAATATTCATTAATCCATGTGTATTTATTCTTCATAATTAGTTTTCAAGATAAACACATTAATGGATTATCAATATGAATTATTAAGACTATTAAATATTTATCCTTTACAAAAATATTATTATGAATTTGCAATAATAATAGTAGATAAATTTTATTGTTTATTTCCCAAACCAATAGGAATCATCTCCTTAATATCTCGAAACTAATCATCTTTTTAAAATGACATTGAATGTTGGAAGGAGAAATATAATAAAATCATTAATACAACGCCACTTTAATATCACATTTTAATTTACTCAAAATTAAATATTTATATGAAATCATAGTATATTTAAACTCCCAATAATTTTGAATTATTCCAAATTCAGGGTAAAATTATCCCCAACATATTGATATGATTATAAGGATGATAAAAAAATCATCAAAATTATAATACCAACTTTAATAAATGTAACTCAAAAAATGGTACACTTGTGAAAAGGGTTTCACTTTCATATAAGAATTTAAATTTTTACATCATTTAACAATAAATGAATAAAAAAACTATGGTAAAACAAGGTACTCCATTACATAGTTTTCCATTATCACCAACACTTTCATGAGATAATGAATTCAACGTTTTTCACATCTCACTATTTCAAAGTGACTATTAGAAATGAATATTAGAATAATTATCATATAAATTAATGTGGAATCACATGTCTCATAGTAGTGTGATATAAATTACCCAACACAAAGTCCATATGGGTTAACCTAATAAAGAAAAATTCTAAGTATAACATAAACCCTTGAGATATCCATATTAAAATAACTATGTTACTCTAACTCAAAATATAATTTTCTATGGTCATTAAAAACAAAATTTATATACCAATATATGAACCAAAAACAATCTAAAAAACATAAAATAAATGTTCATGTTTATGAAAAATACACGACCAATTCATATGAACAATACTAACCTATTATTATTAAAACAAGAAATAATCATAAAAGCACTATAAGTGTGATTATCTTACCTAAAGCATCATTAAAATTGAGGCTATAATTTTCTATGATTTCATGAAATTATGGATCTTATAGAATCCTTAACACCATCAGTTTGTTCCCATAATTAAGTGAACTGTATACATGATTTCCATCTAAACTATCTTCTAGAAATAATTTATAAGTATTTCATGCTCATTAGAAACTACTAAATATTTTAATATAAACACACAAAAAAAATAAATCTTATTGTGAAAGTTTTTCTCCCTATATTTATTTGTATTATAATGACAATTAATTAATCTTAGTCATTAAAATCAATCCCCTTATATAAAATTCATTCTCCAAGGATTTTGGAATTATGTGGGGCTTTATTAACTCTTGATTTGTAAAACTACGGATGAAATTTATTTCACAAACCAATATAAATTTTATTTATTATATAGAATTTATAACCACATCAACTAAGGCTAAATAGAAAAGTTATTTTGTGTTTTTTTACCGAAATTAAAAAATAAATAAAACTCCAGTTCGAGGGGTCTATTGTTTTTTTGATGATTTCAAACATAAATTCATCATATTAAATGTAAAAAAATCAACTATAATTAATACTCCATATATTGATCATACCTCTCACATACCATATAAAGAAAATTACCTTGAAAAAAAAATGATGGAGATAAAAATATATGTAACGGAACAAATTTGGAATTATATCATAACATGAGTGTTAAGTGGAATAAAATAATGTAATAAAGATAATGACAAAAATAATTAAAACATGTAATAAGGAAATAAAGACATAATAAAAATGAATTATAAGAATGTTAAAATACCATAAAGAATAAATCATAATCAAATTTCATGGAAAACAAGAAATAACCTAAAATAACAGATAACATCCATAATAATCATGGATTTTTCTATTTAAATAACATCATAACATTTTTTTTCAGAGGCTCAACACTCTTTCACTATATATATAGTCCTTAGTATAGCCTCTCATGTACCAAACACAGTATCTCCTTAGATATTAATATTACCCACTGATTAGGAAGGATATAATAAGACCAACCAACAAAATATAGTTTAACCGTAATTGTAATATTTAAAATCATATGTGTTAAAAAATGAAACATAAACCATACATAAATCATAATCTTGATAAAACAAATGATATGAAATTGGGGATTATAATCTTTTTCTAATGAATAATCAAATTCTATATCAAATGTTTTGCTAAAATAAGACAGAATTAAATCATTTTTAACATTCATAATTATAATTGAAGCTTATTTCATGATCATGTAATTATAATGTACACATGTTTTTAAAATTATCCAGTTATGAATGTATAAAAGAAATCTACTCAGCTGAAACTTCATGATATATTTAAGGGATACTATTAAATAATAAATGATTATATAATTACCCATAAAACAAAAATTTAACCAAGGGGTGTCTATTTAAAATATCGAGGATAACTAAGGCTGTTTAATATTTATTAACATTTGATGGGGGTGATGCCAGAACTATGATCAAAATTATTATATCACCACTAAACTGTTTTTCAATAAATTTTATAATTTCAAATTGAAATAAAAAGAACAAAAAATATAACATTGAAATTGATATTCCACTAGATATATATGTAAAGGAAATATAAAAAATAAGTTTATGATGAAAATATGGTATAATAAGGGGATAATAGAGGGAAGGTTTCACCAAAAAAGTCACAGAGGTTATAGAGAAGGTAAATATTTATTTTATAAAAATACCTTTATAATATTTTATATAATACAATAAGATAGTAAAAAATTATTTTAATATTATGTTATGTAGAACAAGATGTTATCATGATATAATACTTAATGGGCATTGAAAATTAAATGGCGAACATTTTCTATAAGAGAAATCATGGATAAATAGTGGGAACCATAATTTAAATGTATTAGATATATTATTAACATCGTTTCACTTTAAAAAATTATTTCATCCCACAGATAATGATTAATTAAATAAAAACTGTTCTCTAATGATATAAATGTTACCTATAATATGAAAAAACGACAGAATTCAAGGGAAAACAGTATAACTCATGAAATCAGATTGAGATATGAAATTCACATCTATTTTAAGTAGAAAATAAATTTTCATACATATAAAGGGAAATCCAGAATCTAACTAACTTATCCAAGTTAAACTATACTATTTGATATTATAAAATATTTAGTAAAAATATATTTGAAATAAATTATTATTGGTGAATTATATCAAAGAACACCTCAACAAAAGGGAGAATCGTATGATACAGTGACATTGAAATAAAAAAATAAAAAACCAAATTAAATAGATAGAGATGGATGGTAAATTTGTAGAAAAATAAATAAATATAATCAATGATATTATATATGTAATGTTGTAACACAATTTCCTAGAGCTATTGTATTATTTTAATACATTGGAATGATTACATGAATGTTGAATCCAAAAAAACTGAATAGTTTAGTAGTTTTTGAAGAGAATATACAAACAGAAGTTCAACATTTCAAATTGAAATGAAATTCAATATAGAAGAACCATTAGAAACTCTTGTAACTCCTCGATTATCCCTCAATGTCATTCAATATACACTACTTCACTTATAGTGAAATTTATTACATAATAAAAGGGTGAGATCATATGCTCATTATGGGTAAAAAATATAGTAGAATAATCAAAAACATAAATGTTATGCATGATATATAACTAAAAATATATTCCTTTAAAAATAATATATATAATAATATGATAGGAATAAAAACTAATTAAATAGTAAATTAAAACATTTCTATGGATATTCTAATAGTCAAACAATCAATTGTACAATCAATCTCAAATTTCATAATGAGGGAATTTATAATATTGGAAATCATAATAATTCATTTATGGCCCCATTCCAAGACCCAACATAATGGGCAACAGTGAAGTATAATTTTTTTAATCAGGCATACTAATACATTGAGGGGAAATAAGATAGACCACCTAAAACATAATAAGTACAATTCCTACCAAATATGAATAGGTATAAACATAAAAAAACATTTACATTTATATTGAAACAAACATATTAAATGTAATTAACTTTCCCCAATCATTAGAATACACTAACCATTCAGAGTAATATAGGGAATTCTATAAAGGTATCTCATCAAAATAAACTAATCCTAAACCATTCAATAAAATATTGTAGATAATATCATAAAACTTTAATCATAATTAAACATAATATCTATATGATCTATTAAATATATGAAAATACTTTCATTAAATCATTGAGTAATTATTGATAAAAATTCTCTTTTACTTTTAAATTAAGGGTTTTTTGGGGAAATTATTTACATAAAATAGTAGTGAATTAATTTATATTTTTAATAATCAAATTATTTATTTTTGAAAAATAATGTTGTGGAAAAATCTCATTATAGAGTGAATTTTAAAATAGGTATGATTCTATAAGTTCATCTGAAACGAGCTTATTTGTAATGAAGAGTTTATGAAAGATCCTTTTAAAAACATCAAACTCCCCATAAAAGAATGAAGGATTCAATTTGGTACATATACATAAAAAAATAATTCATAATTCATGAAATGTACATAAGAATAATTAGAAATTTCAATTATGTATGTGGAGAATAAGGGTAACCCGAAATATAATGGAATTTTATGTAGAAAACCCTTACCTTATGTCTAAACGTGTTCCGCACATGACTTTAACATCCTAGACAAGAAAAGTAAAATTTTCAATTTATTATCTCAGATATGTATCAAAATTTATTTTATAAATTAATGTTTTACTAAGTTCATTTTCGGGCTTCTTGATATGTCATATTATTGAATAATGTCATTTTGGTGTGTTCTATTCCTTGATTTCATGAACGGTTCTCTTGATTATAATTAATGGAGTCATTTAAATTTTTTATAATTCTCTAAAATTTTAATATAATGCTGTTAATGAGAATACATATGTTTAAATGTTTATATATGTCATTTGGTTATATATTATGATGATTAATCCTTTGATATATCATTTACTTGTATTAGTTTAGATTATTACCATGGTTATTGATCATAATGACCTCATTTTGTATTATCGCTTGGTATTCTGTAAATATGTTACATCAAGAACATAAAAAATAATGTAATATCGATTTTAAAATCTTTTTTAAGAATTATATTTTTTTAATGAACAACCTTTATGGATAAAATGAAGAACACAACTTTGTCACCCATGAAGGTTGTACATCAACACTTCTCAAATTTTGATTTCATTTTTTAAATTAAAAGATAGAGAGAGATTAAAGAGATTGATGATTGTTCCTACATTAAAAAAATATAATTGAATTATATAAACGATACTAGAGTTATCATTGTCATTTTTATATAATAGGTTAGGAGAAAATATTAAAAGAAAATAAATTGAAGTGAAATTAAATGAAAAAGGAAGAGTGTTTACCTCTGGAAATATCATCTTTGAGAACCTCCTTAGGGGAAGAGATTTTTTATGTTAGGGAATAAAAATAGATCAGGGATGTGTGGAGATTCAATGGAATAGTATTTGGAATGAACATTGGTAATATTAATGTCTTAGAAGAGTGGGGAGAATTGGGGTTGGGGGGATGGCTTTTATAGTAGGGGAGATATCGGATTTTTAATTATCATAATCATTATTTTATTATTTTTCTCCAAACAAGAAATAATGTTGATTCTTGTGACAAAAAACATGTAAAATGTGCATCTAGGTTAGAACGAAATGTTCCTAAATCTGTGATACATCAACTATGACTCAATAAATCGTGTATATATCATTTCTCTTTAATTAATATATTTTACTACTCACTAAAATTTCAACCATTTTAAAATAATCCAAAAAAATTAACCATAACCCCTTTTCAATGATTAAAATTCTAAAATTAACTCTATTATAGAATAATTATTTTCTAAAAATGTTAATTAAAGTTTTTTAATAAAATCTTTATTTACATGAAAAATACAGATTTTAAAATTTAATCTAATTTTATAATACATTTAAAAATTAAATGACCTATCATAAAATTACCCTAAAATCGTAGGGAAAAATATTTATTTTGAAATTCAATTTATGAAAATTAATTAATTTTAATATTTTTTTAAAAAATTTATAATTAAATTTTTATTAATCACAAAAATAGTCATACTTAATTATTTACTTTTTATAATACTCACCATCATTTATATGGTGCATAAAATTTATTTCAACTTACATGGGTGAGGTATCTCTTCATAGGGGTCATATCACAATTCATAGGGGTCAAGTTAGATTTCACCAAATATGTATGTTGATTCTACTAGCCTCTATCTTAGTGATCACAACCATGTATGTCTATTTTTTAAAATTAAAAATGTAGAGGTGGAAAAATTATGTTTAAAATATTGGTTATAACTGTCTTATATAAAAACAAAGTGTTTATTTCATAATGAGTTAGTGTTGCATACATTCTATGTTAAATTTATTTATAATTATTTAGGGTGATACATTATCCCCCCCTTATAAAAATCTCTTCCTCAAATTCATGAAAATGTTACCTCATTAAAATATTTTGGTAGTTGTTCATCATAACCTCCCCACGATCCCTTGTTTGGTTATCAATTTAATGATTTTTTCAAAGTACCTTTACAAGCATAGTCATTTGATTCATCAACACCTATTATTTAGTGAAAATAATCTAGATAGGCTCTTCTAAACAAGATAGGGCAAGTTATAATTATATACCATCATATGTGAGTACATGTGTTGGGTCTAGCTTATAAGTATTTCACAGTGAGATTTGGAATAGATGTGTACTTTAGAAAGTCTATGTGGCATTTCCAAACCATAAGCCACAACTCCAATTCTCTCTTGAATTTCAAATGGTCCAATTTACCTAAGGTTCATATTCTATTTCTTCTGAAATCTTACAACATGCTTCCATGGATATAATTTCAAGAAAACAGGAACCCCCAAATGAAATTCCAAATACTTCCTTCTATTATCTACATCCCTCTTTTTCTTTTAGTATACTACTTTGATATTAGTTGAATAGTCTTTATCATTTTTGTTGTTTCCTTCATAACATATGGTCCTACAAGAATTATTCCACAAAATTTATCCCAACTGTGGGTGTGTGAAATTTCAATCCATACAAATCTTCATATAGTTCCATTGGAATACTTGAAATGAATCTATTATTGTATGAAAACTCCA
Source organism: Viscum album (assembly GCA_963277665.1). Taxonomy (NCBI): domain Eukaryota; kingdom Viridiplantae; phylum Streptophyta; class Magnoliopsida; order Santalales; family Viscaceae; genus Viscum; species Viscum album. The sequence continues at coordinate 2,094,055,448 of OY728142.1, forward strand.
CCATTGGTCAATACTAATCCCACATGGAAAACTCCACCATGGGTAAATAATAATTTGTAATTCCTTGAAAATAAAGTGAGGCTGATCTCAATACGTATTCTAATGTTGGGATCATCCTTTCTGATTTCCCATTAGTTTGAGGGTGATAAGAAGTACTCAATCGATGTTCAGTATCAACAGTTTTCTATAAAATCATCATTATTTTTTATTTAAATTATGTATCATGATTTGAAACAATTGAGATAATATAACAATAAATTATCACATCATCATTATTATAGAGCAGTTCAAGGCGTTGTGGTGTAAAATCCTCTCTAATAGAGATGAAATGTGTAGATTTTGTAATTCAATCAATAATCACCCATATTGCATCATTCTTACTTGGAGTTTGTGGTAATATAGTGAAAACATCCATAGTGATGTCATCCCATTTCCATGTAGAAATAAAGAGAGGATACATGAATATTTTTGGATATTGTCTTTCTATATCACTTATTGATGGGATAAACATCTTGATACAATATCAGCAATTTCCCACTTCATGTTGTCCCAACATAAGTGTTCCTTCAAATATCTATACATTTTAGCGATTCAATGGTGTTAAAAGTAATTATAACTTTTGGAATCACCCAATAACTACCTTTCTAGAGTAGGGATAGAGGGAACACATACAATCCTCCCAAATTTCAAAATTCCATCCTCACATAGTAATTCAGCCAACTTCCCATCATTCGTTGCTTCAATTTTCTTTCGATGAATCTCATCATCAGACTAGGAATATTTAAATCGTTCCAATAAATAAATTTGGGAAATAAATTTGAAATGTAATGATGTTTCACATTCTTTAATATTGCCCATATCCATCCTCACTATATCCATGTATATAGGATGCGTTTCAATTCTCATTTTTCCTAAAACACCATGATCATTCACACTTAATGTTTCAACTACATTATATTCCTTTTCTATAAGGTAGGGTTTAGAACAATTGTAATCCTTTAGTTGATTGATCCATCAGCTTTTTCTCATGTTGAGTTATTTATGTTAATATATATATATATAATCTGTTTTGATCCACATATATCTCATATCATTCACCATATAGATATTGTCTTCATATATTCAGAGAAAATATCATTTCTTCTAACAGTGTATCATGAGTTAGATAAGACTATTTATGAATTTTAAATTCCTTGATGCAAATGAAATTTTCCTATAATTATATATGAGGACACAATGGAATCTATTCATTAACACATCACTATAGATCACAAATCCACCATTCCTCTTTGAAGAGTTATTATCAAATAATTCAGTAACCTCATCTTCAATTCATCTAATAATTCTTCAAATTATGTAGTCCATATGAGAATGAATCCAATATGAGTAAGCATTGATAATGGTTTGTCTAATAGGGTGACATTGTGACTGAAACATGAATAATAACCTGCTAAACCAATAAAAATATGTACCTCAGTGACGTTCATTACTGTAGGCCATTCTTGAACTGGCTTTTCCGTCACATGATCCACTGAAATTACATCCTTAGGGAAAATATAACCCACAAAGAAACTACTTGATGCCAAAATTTACACATTATAAACTTACCATATAATTAAATACTTATATTATTCCTCATGATAATTCACAATTGATTCATGTGATAATTTTAGAATTTATATTATACTAATATATCATCATTAAATACCACAAAAGTCTAGTTGATATTCCTTGAAAACACTATACATTATATCTACGATAAAAGAGGGTGCATTTTTCATTCAAAATGGCATTAATGTAAACTCATAATGTTGATATGTAGTTAAAAATACTATTTTTGGAATATATTCCTTCCTCACATGCAACTAATGATATCCAGATCAAAATTAATTCTATGAAAAATACTGGGCTCTGTGAATTTTATCATATAAATGATAAATGTGAGTAAAAGTATACTTGTTCTTTATCAAAAAACAATGATATTTATTTAGTCAATGAAAAAAATCATAGATACATCTTTCATTTTTAAAAATATAGTATAGGCTCCACATAGAGGAACATTAGGTTTGATTAATACTTTATCAATAAATTCCTCTAGTGGTTTCTACTGTTCAACTGACTGCATAATGGCCATTCTATAAAGAATCATTGATATAGGTCATAAACCATGAATTAATTGAATAGTGAACTTAACTTCCTCTCCAGATGATTTCTTGGAATATCCAAAGGAAATATATCAATATATTCATGCACAATAGGTACTTCCTCAATTTTATGATTTCTTTCTTAACCCATATATATTTCATTTTAATCCTCCATAATGATTGAATTCAGTAGATCTATGTGGTCTAGATCTAGATATGATTCATATAGTGAGGTTTCTTATCTACAAATAATGGATTCTATATCATTATCAAAAAAATTAACCACATTATTCATGCAAAAATTCTAAAATGTTAGTTTGAAAGAAATTTCATTCCAAAATTATAACAAATTCAATCATGGGTATGATAATAAAGTCATCAAATGTAATACGATTGTGTTCCATAAGTGGGAATAATTTTCACATCTTTGTTTCAATGATACTTCCCTTATGATTTTTTAAAGACCACACCTTTATTCAATAAAATTTGAAATGACTAATTTTTATGGAAAACAATGAATATATAAAAGAATGCGATGATACAGAATCCAATAAATAAATGCTTATGTCTGATGAAATAATTGAAGTTTCTGCCACCACATCAATACGAACATCAACCAAAATATTTGTGATCACATAATCTTAGCCTTGATAACTATTAATTCTTTGGAAATGTTTTCTTGACACCTAGGAAAATAATATTCATAACATCCTATCCATTTTCAATTATAGAATTGATCATTGGTGGTTTCACTCTTCAGCTTACAATCACAAGATTGGAGGCCTTTTCCTCCAAATATGTAACAAGCACCCATAACATTCTGGAATGTACCAAGGTGTGTCTTACCACAATTATAATAGGATGTAACCTCTAATCTTCCCTTCTTACCATTTTTCATATTTCCTTTAACAAAATTTCCAAAAAACCCTCTTCTCCTCTTTCATTCCATTAATGTCATAAGACATAGTGAAGTATTTTTCATTCATGGCAGCACATGAGACAATATCTTTGTTTGATGAAAAAAATTTATAATAGTTCCCTTTGAAGGAATGGTTTGAAACTATCAATAAATCGATAAATATTTCTCTTTGGATTACATATGTAGTTTGTATAATTCCATGAAAATATTGTGAAGTCAGTTTCATACATTGAAACATTCTCTCCTCTTTTTTCCTTATATTATAAAATTGTCTTTCCTTATCTGCTCGATGTTCACAATGAATGTATTTTTCGAATAGGATTTCTTTAAAATACCTCCATTCCATACTTTCAATATCTAATCCCTCCTTGGGGATTTTAATCAATGACCATACGTGGTCAGCATCTCCCGATAAAGGATAAACTATATTGATAACCATCTCTCTTTCATTACCTCCCAAAGTAAGAAATATCCTTCCAAACATTCTATTCCACTTCTATAATATTAATGGGGTTTTTTACCATTAAACAATTGAGTTTTTTGTTGCATAAAGAGGTATTATATCTCTCCTATACATTGTGGATCATGAGGCTCTATACGGGTAAGGTTATTGTTTATACCCTCATTTAGCTATTCCAATATTGTTAAATATTGTTCATTACCAGTCACATAATCATTATCATATATAAGAGTGAAATACCTACATGGGATATGCTCATTAATTTGTATTTTATTCCTTCCACGATCCATTGTTTCTAAATAATAACAAACACTATATTAGGTTATGAATCCGAATTTATAATCTCAACATGAAAATTACTTAACATAAATTGAAATACTCTGTGTAGCTAATATAATAATCATAATCATGGTTTCATTGATGAAAAATTTAAATATAAATCGGTAATAATTATATTTAATGAAAATGTTAATTTTCCAAAGCATATCCCCCAACTGTGTCAAACCAGTTGCATAGTAAGGCTCGTTGTGATGTACATGGTTACCCTAACTCATGCCTAAAAGACCTTGTTGGTGTTGTTACTCCTAGGAACATCTATTCCAGAATCACACCCACATATATTATCTATAAAGGGATGTATTTCTAAGAAGATCTACTTAATATATATTCCATATCAATATTAACTTTTGTTCTTATATTCTTATCCTCAACGTCCACCTCAGGTATTTTTTCCCTAATCTTTATTTTCTATATCAAGTTTAAATTTTTCAATTAAACGTCCACTTATAAAAACTAGAATACCCCAAACCAAGTTTCACGAAGCTAGCACATTATTTTATTAAATTTCCATGTTTACAAGAAAGTGATATCCCAATTTACTAAATATTTTAGTAGTTTTTGATGTCCAAATACGTATATAAGTTCAACATTTCAACTAGAATGTTAATGAAATATAACAAATACATTAGAAACTCCCATAACTCATAGATTATTCATACACGTCATTCAATAATATCTTATTCACATCATGGTGAAATATATTTTATCAAATATTGTGGAGCCTAGATTCTAGGTAAGGGTAAATAATATATCAAAATTAATCATAAGCATAAACATTAGGAATACTGAATAACTAAAAACATATTCCTTTAAAAATAAGCTTGAGAATAATACGACACAAATAATAACTATTTAAATCATTCCATAAAACATAATCACGAATATTATACTAGTCGAAAAATCACATGGACTCACAATCACTAATATCATAATGAGGGAATTCATAATGTATGGAATCTTAATCATACCATTAAGGCCTCGTGACAAGACCATACATAAAAGGTAAAAACCTTAGATAGTTTGTCTCATTAGACATACCAATGCATCTAGTGGCCATATAGGCCCAAAAAATCATATAATATCTCCAATTAATTACACATACTAATGGTTCTAAAAATAAAAAACATATATATTCATATTGACACTAACAAATGAAATGTAAATAACGTTCTCGAATCCTTGAACATAAAAAATAACCATCCGCAGTTATATGTGAATTTTAACAAGATATCACATCCCAAGACAATGTAATCATAAAAATAAAATAAAATATGGTATATGAAATCATAAAATATTCATCCCAATTATACAGAAGAATCAACAATTGTATTAAAATAAATGAAATTACTCATATAAAATCATCAGGAAAATCATGAGATAAAACATTTTTACATTTAAAATAAGAATTATTTTGGAATAATAAATTAATAGAAATATAAGTGATTTAATTTAGTTTTGTAATAAAACAAAGTATGAAATTTTATAGAAATAATGGTGTCCAAAAAAGAAAATTATATATTGCTTGTTAAAATAGGTAATAATTTGATAAGCTCCTTTGAAACATGTTTATTTATTGGGAAACTTTTATTAAATATCCTTTTAAAACATTTAACACTCTATAATATAAATTATTATTCTATTTGATACTTATATATATATAATTCAAATATAATTAAAAATAATTAAATAATAATAATTATGAATTTAACTGAGGTCTGTAGAGAGTAAGGGTAACCCAAAATAAAATGGAGGTTTAAGTAAAAAACTTATACCTTATGTCCAATCATGTTATGTACTTGACCATATCATCATATATAATTATATTAAATCCATTAACTAATTAATTAAAAAACTTATATGCATGTATTATATTCATTATAGTTTCATTAATTTCATTTATGGACTTACTGAAAGGGTTTATGATTGAATATCATTGTTCAGAGGTGTTTGTTTCCTTGATTTCATGATCTTTTCGCTTCATTAAAAGTAATGGAGTTCATTTAAAATTTCCATAATACTAAAAAATTGAAATTGAATGTTTTTATTGATAATTCAAAAACTTAAATGTTTATATATATATATATATATATATCATTTTTTATATATTTTTTGGATGAATCATTAGAGAATATATTTAGTGAAAATCATTTAGATTTATATTGAGGTTATTGATCATAACAAACACATTTTGTTTTACCGCATGGTATTATGAAATTTTTTTTACATATAGAAACTAAAAAATGTTTTAAAATTCATTTTATAGTTTCATTCAACCATTTAAATTGTTTAATGAATTTCCATATGAGAGGAATTGAATAAAAAAACATTTTAATCCATGAAGGTTGTAAATCGGTATATCCCTCATGACTATTCCATTTTTAAAATAAAATACTAAAAGTTAGAAGATTGATAGTGGATTTTCCATTAAAAATATAAAATTATTTTTTATAAATTATTTTAGGTTTATCTTGATAATTTTTATACTTGATTTGATGATATAATAATAAATGAAATTAAAATGAAGGGAAATTAAATGAAAAATGAAGAGGGTTTACCTCTTAAAATATCCTCCTTGAAAACCTCCATAAGGGAAGGTCATTTTTTATATTGGAATGTCCAAGATCTCTTGAATGTGGTGAGGGGATTTATTATGGAATTTTTGCAGAACATTGAGAAGCTTCAAGTCATAGAGGGGGGAGAGAAGTGGGGCGATGAGTGATTTTTGAATATCTTATTCATAATTAATTTTGTTAATGGCCTGAAGGCCTTGTATTTATTTTATTTTGGATAACACATGGTTTAATTGTTGATGGGGATCTCATAGATAACCCATAGTCCCAAGGTACAAGCCCCGACTAACCCACAATACATGACCCGAAGGCCCAAACGCATACCATGCCCGTTACCTGGCCTTTAGGCCCAACCCACTAGAACTGCCCCTCCCCAGCTTCTGCGTCACTGATCACCTTTCTCCAAACCTCGTATTGCTGATCAGCTAGAATTTCCCAATACTAAACTGCATGGTTCCTGGTCATGATGGAGGCTGTCATACCCTTTCATTCATCCAGTCCGGTTTGCTCGGATTTTAGTGACAGCTACTCTTGTTTCTCTGATCCTCTTCTGAGTTGCTTTTTGTGTGAACATGGATACTCCATGGTCTCTGTGGACCGATGGCCTAGTTTCCCAAAGGAATTTGATGACCTGAATTCCCTTGAGGCCCATAGGCCCAAATCAGGGTGAATAGTTCTGGCTGCTATAGTACTGAATAGTAACTGCTACAATTCTACTATCGTAACCCAGAAATTGGCCTCCACCCGGTTTTGAATCTGGGACTCTTGGATTCCAAGTTGAATCCCTTACCACTCGGGTACAGGCTCGTTTAATTATTCATTATCTAATTATATTACTAAATAAAAGTAATATAGTTTATTATTATAACCAAAAATAGTAATAAGGGTATTTTATTTCGAACAAAATGTTCTTAAACCATCCATACATCACCTATAACTCAATAAATCTAGTATTTAGCATTTATCATTAATTATCTTATTTTAATATTAATTAAAAAATTCAATTATTTTATAATAATACCAAAAGTTAACTATAACCATTTTTTGACTTGTGGAACTAAAAATGGGCTCCATTTTATCAAAATATTATTCCAAATATTGGAAATTTAAAATTTAAATAAAATAATTACTTACATGGAAAATACAAATTTTAAATTTAAAACTAATTTTATAATACATTCAAAAATTAACTAAGGTCTCATTAAACATTCATAAAATCATTTAAAAAAATATTTATTTAGATATATATTTTATGAAAATAAACTTCATTTTAATTTCATTTATTAATTTTAAATTGTAATTAAATATTTATTACTAATAAATATACCAACACATAATTATTAATTTTTGAAAATATTCACTCTCTTTTTTAAGGTGCCGATGTTTTATTTCAACTTACATAGTTGTGGTTACACTTCATAAGGGTCAAATTACTATTCATTAGGGTATATTAAAATTCATATGGGTTAATTTACAATTCACTAAAAATATAATTTTATCCTATTAGACTCTAACTTACTGAGCCCAACTGTGTATGTCAGTTTTCGGTAATTCAAAACCAGTAAGTGAAAAAAATTATATCTAATAGCTAGGTTATAACTAGAATCTACAATAAAAAGTTATTTTCATATATAGTTAGTGTTTCATGCCTTCTATATAAAATTTAATTATAATTAAATTGGGTGATAAAAAATAACTAATTTTTATATTCAATGAATGTAATAAAAATTTTGTATAAAATTTGTTTTAATGAAGATCAATTTGAGATGAAAACCTCATGGATTTAGTAATATTTAAATCTGATGACTTTGGATGATTTAATGTAAAATGGTTCTATGAATAAAATTAATTTCATCATGGAATATGAATATATATTTTCTTGGGTTTTGTAAAAAACATTGGAAAAGTAAATTGGTGTATCACATTAAAATATTTCTCAATGAAGAGAAATTGTGCTGAAAACACCTTAGCTTTTCCACTTGCATAGTTGATAACACATTAACTTTAATCGAATGAAACATAACTAAATTAATATCCTATTATAGAACCATACTGATTTATATAACATTTTTATAATCCTTATTATAATTTTTTATCATTAGTATTTTGTTTTATTATAGAGAATAACGATAATCAGATGTTAAAAACATGAATTGTTTTGTACATATTTAGTAGTTTTGATCTTATTACCAATATTATGAATAAATTTTCATTAATGATATATAATTAAATATTTTATTATATATAACTAATATAGATTTAAATTTTCATATTTCATTCAATTTCTATTTCAGTTTTCTTTTATAAAAATTAACTTTTTAACCTCCTATTTTAAATTTTATTGTGATTTAAGAACAATTATTTATAATAAATTATAAAACTAATATAACATTCGAAAAATAATAGAATAATTTTTATTTGCTAATTAAACTATAATAATATCATTATATATTTTCCTTTAGTCATCCGTGATTACATTATAATTCATCATTCCTATGGGTGGTAATACCCAAAAAAACATGAACATGTTTTATTTAAATGGATGAGTGTGGTCATGTTTGTGTTTTTTTGACATAATATCACTATAATAGAATTATAATGATATTATTTTAATTTATTAACAATTATGAACCACATATTTAGTTATTTGGTAAAAAATCAAAATTAATATGAAACATGAATTAATGGTTCTTCATGGATGTGGTATTCCACAAACACACTGATGGACATTCCGCTATTTTTTCAAGCTAGTCGAAATTAATAAATAAGGGTTTTATAATTAATATAAATACTTATTAGTAAACAACTGAAAAATATTAATATCTTCATTATGGAAGGATTTTTTTATATTAATATTGTGAAAAATAATTTTTAAATATACAATAATTACAATATAGACATGATCATTCTATGGATTTCTCATTAAAATTTAATTACCTATAAAACAAATGAGTGAATAAAGGATTATGATTTATAGATATAATTATAAAGAGTGTAAAATAGAATATATTCAATGTTGTATTTTGTAAATTCCTCAACCCCAATAACCCATAGTTAGTGGTTACTTTTCTACTTTTGTATAAGACAGAAGTGATTACATCCCAACGAATTGAATAGATAAGTAGTCTTTGTAAAATAAAAAACACTAATGAATCTCACAATACATTTTAGTACCTTATATACAATATATTGAATTTAAATATTTTTCGTCATTAAAATCATTAAAATAATCATTATTAATATCCTCATGAAAGGAAAAAAATAAAGGTGATACTAGATTCTTGGTAGTGGTTACATATATTGAAATATATAACGAATCAAGAAGGTATTATCAATATGGAATGTTAAATTTATAAAATTCCCTTCCATTCAATCAATAACTTGAGCATAAAGAATAATATGGAAGGATTAAAGGATGATAAAACAAATATAAATAAATTTTCACATGATCTTAAAACTAATTAATGGATAATATCATTAATGTAATGACATGGATTATAAATATAAAATTCTCAATGAATTAAATGTTTAATATTGGACATGATGATACCATACAACATGATATCTGTGCCATCAGGTCATTTTTCAACGAAATATTAATAAATGTCAGGGTATAAACTAGAAACCATTTTAATTCTAGAATTATTATTTGTCTCAAGAGTCATATAGATTCATCATGGGGATATATAATTCTAGGCCCCACCCATCATTGCATGTCTAAATCATTTTTCATTGGTAAAATGATCGATTTAATTTCGAGATGATATCTCTTATGAATAAATGTACCTATTTTAGTAATTAATACTAAATATGGATTATTCACATATCAATCAAATAACAATTAATGTAAGAACCATATTTAGATATGATATAGCTTTTATGAAATAATCATATCCATGATAATTAATAAAGACATTTAACAGAACTTTAATGTTTAATGATCATAATAATGTGACTTTTTCAAGTAGAAATTTATTAACTAAAAAATTAATACATTATGTTAAAGTAAATAATTTCTTTGGTCAATGTTATCATAAAAAATTCATAGAATAAATAATGATGGTATAATTAAAAAATTTCATATGTGCAGTATAATTTAAATAAATGGTTGTTTCCATTGATGGGTGGAAATAACATAAAGAATTCATTATAATCATTCATGAGGAATATTATCATTTCACATTGAAAATCACATTTATTGAAAACAATTTCCTCAATATTATAAAACAATTACGTTTGAAGGAATCATATTATATATTTTAGTGACTCATAAAATAAATATGTGGTCAGGATGGTTGAAAATCATTTTCATGTTGTGTAAAATGAAAAATGATTCCATTACATTTTTAAACGAAAATTCCTAAAGTTACAATTTTAGATAACAAAAAGAATATTACTTTTAATAAATTTTGTAAATATAGAACATGGTAAAAAATATAGTTAATAAATTTTTGGAGAATATTAAAAACATTATTATAGGTATTTTCGAGAACACATATTTGGAATAAAAAGGATTTTCATCAAAAAATGGAACTGAAGAATGATTGCCTTCACAGAATTTTTCTTTATCAATTTTTATCCAAGGTGTGGATAATTTTAATAATACATAAAAATTTCTGGAATTTAAATATTAGAATAAATTTTAATAGTATAATTAGTCAATGACTAAATAATTTCCTCTAATTCATATTCAATCATAATCAATCTTTATTAAATTGAGATTAAATCTTAAACACTTATTACATGGGAAATAATTGATTCATAACATATTTACATGAAATAAATTGAAATTAAGAATTTTATTCAATGAATATAATTTTATTATTTATATAAAATATAAATGTATAAGTTGACACACCTATTAAAAAAATATTGGTGTATACTACAAAACATTTCACAATGGAGTGGTAATTAAGATGAAATATCATACTACGATCAAACTTTTAAAGTGGGAATTAATTAATTAATTGACTATGTGTATAAAATGTAAATAAAAAAATTAAATAGAACATTATTTAATCAAATTTCATTAAAATTTTAATCATTTAAATTTATATTATATGAAGGATTAGTATGACCGAATGAAGTAAAATTGAGCTTATAAATTCCTTTCATCATTGTAAATTCCATGTTGAATCCCCTTGAATGAAATAAATAAAATTGAATGTTATAATAAAGGTAATTATGAATTATTCATGTTATTACAAGTGATATGGGTATTTTATACCCCATATATAAGAAACTGGGTGCATAAAACTATGATATGACACAATGAAGAGAAATTGAAATTAAGTCTCCTACCTTATCTATCTCTTTTGTTGAACATTATTTATCATAATGAATAGATGTTTTAAACATATTAAGAATATAATAGGATAACATATTCATATATATTTTAACATATTTGATACTCTTATAACATCTCATTACCCATTTGTGAAAAATATTTCATTATTACTAATGTTATGGGTGTTAATCGCTTTTTTTATCATGCATGTTTTATCCTGGATGTTATTTTTCATATAAATATGATATAATTCCATCTTATCCAGAATTATAATAATTTTATAAAAACTATTTTTATTCAGTAGATAAATTTTTAGAAGCATTCTTAATATTTTGAATTGGAAAATCAATCACATAACATCATGGAGATGGTAGGTCGTACATATGCACAAGTAACGATATCATTCCCTTAATAGTTGAAAGGGTAGTGAAGTGGATGTCGTATTATTTTTATATAATTAATATATTGTCTTATTTATTGTATATATTTATTATTTATATCATTATTATAATCCATATGATTCGGTGATGGAAACCAATTGTCATTTGTTCACAAGGTGGTAGTCAGCTGTACACACGAGTGATGGATTTATTTCCCACTTAATAGGGTACGTTTGTTCATATTATGAAACATACATAATAAAATATCATTAAATTTTTTATTATTTTTTTATTTTTTTATTTTCATTCCATAGTAGAAGGTTAAAAAATAATGTCAAAATAATGAAATTAATAAAAAAATTACAATCTCTTAGAATAGCCACCTTTTCATATTGTATTAATGACCATAGGTAAAGTGTTTTGAAAAAACAAGAATATTGAGACTATGGATAATGTTGTTGGGAGATATTTTTCAAAAAAAAATCAAAAAAAAGTCTATGAGAGTTGTAATAGATCAAGGACAAGGAGATCCATTTTTTAATTTACGAGGAGTGACATTTTTATAAATACATAAATCTATTCAATAATGGTAATTCACTCACCATGTGATGATAAAAGTGATGAATAATGGATTTTATAAAATTTAAGATAATTAAACACCTCAAATGAAAATAAATAAATATTCTTTAAATAGGTTATTCTATTAATTTCATTGATTATAAAAGGTTACCATTTTTGTTTTGTCCAGAGTAATTACTTTTTTCCCCATTTTAATTTATACTCTTAAGACTGTAAAATGGGTAGTAGTAAATAATTTGGAACCAATGATTCCTACTATGAAGATAAATTTAAAAAATAAAAACACTATATTTTTAGAATATTAATTTTAATGCAAGATCATGTAAAAAACAAAATCTTTTTCTAACCATAAAAGTATTAAAAGAATTTTACTATATTAACTAATATTTATGAAAAAATATAGAATTATCCATATTATATAATAATTATAGTAATGATTAAAAATATGGATTCAATTTTAGGAAATTTACTATACATAATTGTTAAAATATAATTTGATATAAACTCACATAATAATTTGAAAAACAGTTTCGATGAAATGCATTTATGAAGCAAAATATTATAGTACATTAAAAATATGAAAACTAGTTATCATTAGTTAGATATAAATTCATATATTATGATATATAATATATAAATTTCATTAAATAATTCCCCATTTTGTGATATTTGAAATAATTAATAAGGAGAAACATTGTTCTATTATATTATTTTCAAAAAAAATAATTTTTAAGCCTATAAACCTTATACAAAAAAATTGTATTAACATGATTCAAAATTATTCAATTATGTTAAATAAAATTTAATAATATTGGAATTTTTAATACATGATTGAAGGTGATAAAAAATATATAGAAATAATGAGTTTATTGAAGACAATTACTTTATCATTGAAGAAGCTCTTTTTAATTTCTTAATAAGTCCCTTATGCTTGTTTTTTTTGAAATACAAGAAGCTTAAGATTTTGATTAAGTATAATATTGAGATATTTTGGTATGTTTTTATTGATCCAAATATTTTTATAGGTGTGAATAATTTATGAGAGGGAGGTCCCTTTAATAATTGAGGATGAGAGAGATTTTTTTGAAAATAACCAAAAATATTCAACAATTAGAAGTCAATATAACCCCATTTTCCTAAATAATTCATAAATAATCATGTGTAGAAAATTTAAGGTTGATAAAAAACACAACCATAAAAAAATAAATTCATTATACATCATATTCCCATTTACTCTATAATTACATACTGTTAGTAGTTAGGTTTCCAGGATGATAATTAGTTTTTTTATTTTAAATAATTTATCTTCTAATACTAAAATAAAATAATAATTATTATATAATTTTGAAAGAAATTTTATTAATATGAAATTAATTATATTAAATTAAAATATCATGTTTTTGGAAAAAAATTTACACCAATGTATGTGACGTACAAGAACCTGTTATAACCTATGTTTAGGTAAATAAATTTTTTTCCTTTAATAAAAATTATGACTAAAATTTAAGTTGAAATTATTATATAATATTATTTATTTTTATTAAAAAAAAGGGATTCATTTTATGAATTTTAGATTACATAATTTGTATAACGTAATTTAAAAATAATATAATAAAATGTTTCAAAAAATTAGTTTTAAGTAAATGCATTTTTGATACATACCATTATGTTATATTATCTATATGATTAGTACAATTGTTGATATTTAAATTGATTTAGTTAGGTATAAAATATTTAAATTTATTTTGTATAATTCCTATTATGGGTTATTATAATTTTATAAAATGAAGAAACCATATAGACTAGAAAATATTTTTCAGAAAAAAAATTACCCTAAAAATATTTACCAAATTCTAGTATATCCATTATTTAAATTTTATTAATGGGATTAAATAAAATTAAATAAAACTTATATTAATTAGAAATAAAATTACAAACATAATTGGACTGATTAATTTATGAATTTATTGAAATGATATGATATTTTTACAAAAAAATGGTTTCTCACTATTTACTCAATCCTAAATCCTTTCAGAATAATCCCAAAAATTCTCCCTTTGATAAATTTTATATTATTATTTAAAATATGATGTAAATTTTAATAAATAAATTTATAAATTTATTTTTGATTAAATAAATTATTTTATCACAAAATGATGTGATAATCATTTCTGAGGAAAAAATATTATTTTACTAATAAATTGACTTTACGTAAAGTTGAGTGACTATTACAAAATGAAATTATAATAATTTATACATTTATATATAATTATTAAATAAATTATACATATTATTACATTCTAATTCAAGGATTATTATATAAAGTTCATATTTAAATAATATATTTGGTGGGACATTTAAGCTCGGTGTTGCATATCGTTTACATTATAGAACATAATGCTTATATTTTAAAACCACAGTGAGTTAATGAATATGTTGGAATGTGTAACATTTAATAGTGGTTTAGGGGTAATTATATTAGTTAAACTACGGGAAATTTTGTAAACACCTTTATATTTTTCAACAAATCAACATCCTTTTCATGTTACCATGTCTGAAAAATTTAACAAAATTATTGGGAACCATGTCTCAGGGATCCAAATATCTAGAATTAACTTATAGGTATGTTTTTTAAAAAATTACAACATTTTCCGTAAGTGATACATAGTTTTCCAATTTTTTATTTACCATTAAAATTAGTTATTATCCTTAGAAATTAAATTTAAAAGAAAAAAACTAAAATTTACCTTATTAACTAATATGAATTCCCTAATATCTATTTTGAAAAAAAAATTATCAAAATTTTTTTCTACTTTTATGAAAAGTAAATTTTAAAATAAAATACTAAAACATTATAAAACATTTTTTGAATAATATTTTTAATAAAATTATAATTCTTTATATACAATTATATTTTCATGGTTAATTATTTTAAGGACATAATATGATTTATTTTGAAGATAATAATCGTATGTTTCTTACAAAGAAATCTAAAACTAAAAATCCCTTTGATAATACATGATTTAAATAGATGAACAAAAATAGTTTTTATATTAATTTTACTTTTTTCATCAGTGATAAATTTTTTATTATATGTTCACTAATTACATTGAATTTTTAAAAATGAAAAATGATGTTCCCTAATTTAGTATTTGAGTAATTTAGAGGTTTTTAAATATTCTAAGTCATTCATAGATAGTGATAACATATTGTAGTTATAAATTTTATAAATCCCATATTATTCAACTTAAAGTCAACATGATTTAAAAATACACAAAAAATAATAATAAGTAAAATTTTATATGATTAGGTAATAAATTTTTTATTTCTATATACATATGTGACCCTATTTTAAAATCACCCTTCAAGGATATCAATAATGTGAAAAATATTATAAAAAACATTAAATAAAAACTAAAAATGATCCATAATTATATATATTACCCAGTTAATAAAAACATTTACAATACCACAATATTCAATCAATAAATACCACTTCACTAATGAAAATATATTAAATCATCTTGATCTATTATCCTTTAAAATATCATGATATCTATATTATTAAAGAGTAGGTAACATAAATTGTCATTATAATAATATGTTATCAATATTAAAATAGTTTATTATTATCCATAATGGTTTGTAGATTTATACCTTTCTCTTCATCATTTTCATGGTCCTACTTCGTCCAAACAATATGAGAATTTTATTAGTAGGTCTTCTTACTACACTAGTTAATAATTTTCTCAAATCATTCAAAATGTTTTTCTAATGAAACACTATATTAACAAAATCAAATCTATCAGGAGTGTATGATTGTGTCTATAGTTAGGCCTCTTTTCATGCACCATGTTCTGGATTACTAAATAAAAAATACTCCCATTTGGTGTTTATTAACCCAATGTACATCTATTCTAAGGACAAAATCCACATTTATTATAAATACACGGATGAATTTCTATGAAATTCACCACTCTATACATTACAAAAATTTCAATATGTTATATTATTCCTAGATTTATTTGATTGAAATGTCCCAATGGTTTTGACTATTGTTTTGTCTTCCTAATATAGAAAAATTACAATATATTACTTTTTACTAATAGTAGAGAACATGGCCATAAACACATATTATTTCATGGTTTTTCATATACATTTATTATATATACAACCAAAATCAAATGATATATTAATGAAAATATCTTAAAATTTTAATAAAATTTTAATTAAACCTCCATTAAAATATAAAAAATGAAATGAAATATTAAATTTAATTATCATAAATTAATTCATGATATATTTTTTTAGAGGATAACAATATAAACTATTTATAAAATATCTTATAATATAAAATTTTTCTCAAATAGTAGGATATATATGAATGATCCTTACCACGAGTCTCCACATTTTTGTACTTGATTAATCTTATTCATGTTAGATTTATTATATTTAATCAATATGATTATTAATTTATTTGAACTAATTATAAAATATATTATTAAATTATAACATCTCATCAAATGTTAATTAAAAATCATTCCTTAACATCGTCATTCTCTATGTTATCTATTGTACTTTTAACTTTTGTTTTTGATTAGATTTCTCGGTTCTTACATATGGTTCGAGGTTTCACTATTTAAATAATATGAATAATGATATCATTATAATATTAATAAATTATATATATTTTTAGAACTATTGAGTAATGATGGTTGTAGAAAAATTAAATACACCATTCATGGAGATGGTATTATGTACATATACATGTTCACTAATTTTATATTGTAATGGAAAGATAAATATATGGAAAAAAATATTTTATAAATATAGAATAATAAATATATCATTTTTATCATTTATAATCAATAAATCAGTCATTATATTTATCTATTACTGTAGGTTATGGAATATAACACATATCGTTATGTGGTAATGATAGACCGTACATACATACATGTGGGAGTTTCATTTTCTACTAGATGGGAAGTAAAGAACGGACGATTATCTCACTTAATTATAGAATGATAAATATTTCATTAATATAATATATAATAATTTTATAAATCAAAATATTTATCAATTAATGGAGGTGATGAAAAAAATTCATTGATTTGTGGATGTAGTAGTTTTCACGTACGCGGGAGTGATGCTTTCATTCTCCATTTGATATAAAAGACTTTGGTAATAGTTTTTACATTCATAAAAAAACATTTTGGAATATCTTTGATATGATATAAAATATATTCTTATGCGGTATAAAAATTTATAAACATAGAATTAGTTAGTTATGTTGATTAACACTTTTTTTAGAGTCTTCTTTTGGATTATTACTTAAGAATTCTAATGATGGTCTTATTGGAAGAAAATAATTTCATGAATATAGTGAATGATGGTATGAATTAATCTGTGTAGGTATTGGATGAGATATACTAATCAATTTTTACTAGTAAAAGTTAGTGGAGGATAACTTTTATATGTTTGGTGGGTGAGAATCCAGTAGATAATTGAAATATTATATTATATTATTTTAACAAATCAATTAATATGGATGAAATAAAAGAAATTAGAGTATTGGATTGATAATTTATATATATGATTAAAAAATAATTGACTTGTTTTTTTCTCTTTTTATACCTTGTATTTATTGTTTCACCCAATAAAACCCATTATAACCTTTATCATTTTAATATATATATTTTATCGGTTATAATTAATTATGTCCAAAAATGAAATTCATTTATAAAAAGTTGATATGATGATTTATAATATGTAGTCCATTGTATATAATTAAATTATTAAAATTGGAATAAATTAGTTTTATAAAAAATATTCAAAATTTTATGAAAACTATTTTTAGAAAAATGAATTTTTAACTATTAAAATAATGTTACAAAAAATAAGAATATAATGATTATTTAAATGAAATTGATTTTTTATGATAAAAAAAGGATATGCATTTTTTTAAACTATATCGAATCCAAAATAATCTATTTAATACTAATTTAATATAGGACATGTAAAATATATTTTAATTCGATAATAAAATTACATAGATTTCTATGATGTCAAATTTAGATGTATCAGATCATTATTATATTAAATCTTAAACATATATTTAATTCGATTTTTTTTCAAAAATAGAAATTTTATTATTTTAATAGTCTAATGATATAAAATAAAAATTATTTTTATAATTATTATTTCACACTATACCCTAAATAATCTATTATTTTATAAAAAAATTCCAAAAATTAACTTACAATTATTTTTTTCTATTGAAAACAAAAGGGAAATATTATGTATCAAAATAATAATTTAATATTGAAAAAATTTTATTTTGAAATACACAGAAACCTCTCTTTTATAGAAAAAAATATATGTTAAAACATTATGAGTTATCAATTTGTTTCACAAAACATAATAAATATATAGTTATTGTGAATAAAATTATATTTATTTTTTGATAGGAATATTTCTAACCATTTGATTAAAATGCACATAATTGTTATATGAATAATGGATAAATATATATGTTAGTTATGTTTTAGATGAATTTTTATGTAATGGTCATTTTACTTACCTATATATATATCCATATATGATTCAATGAAATTTATTCGTATTATATATTTAGTTATCTCTCATGAGGTTAATTATATATCTAATTCTTTAACATGATTCAATAATTTCCATTGGGTTTACATTCATCATGAAGAACCATTAGGATACGTATATAATTTTTGTAGTATTTTTATATAAATTTTAATTTACTAATCTTGTACTTCTCTTTATATTGTTTCATACCACAACCTTAGAATTTATTTATATTTATCATTAATTTGAATATATTTTCTTGATAAGATATATAACTGTTAATTTTTTTCGGTTGTTCTGTGAATTCTAATATGTTGAATTGAATATTCAATAAATTAAATTTTTTGTTGTTACAATATGAAATTAATTTATCATTTTCCATGAGTACATCATTCAATCCTTTCATTGAATCATCATAGTCGATAAATAATCCTTATGTACATGAGTGATGCTTAATATCTAGTGTAGTTATTACCCTCTTACTCCTTTCCATGTCGCTTTATTCACACCTATATGTCTAGAAAAACATTACCCCTTCAACAATAACTTGATTATTGGGTCTCAAAATCATGAAAATATGATCAGAAGTCATAAATATTACACAAAAAATCTAAATAATATTTGTTTATCCATTATAGATAATTTTCCATAACATTCCTTAATAACCTATGTTATTTATGGATATAATGATATTTCTTTTTTGGGATAACATTAAGAATGGATTTTGTTTTATCCATCAAACTATAAGATTTTATATTTATTTAACATAAAATATATTTTCTCAAATTCATTTAGAAAGTCATCAAATAATCCTCGTGTTACTCCTTTATTATGGTTTACATCATAATATCAACAATAAAAACCAATTTTTTTTAATCACTAAAGAATCTATTAATCATGTTTATGAGCTTTTTGATAGTATTTGTGTGTTTGAATGGATTAACTAAGAAATGCTATTGTTTATACATTTTTTGTATTGTAAAAATGGAAATATCAAGCTTAAATACCTTAATGTGATCTTATTTTTAACAAATACCCACTTTTCAAATTAACTAGAATGTACATATTTAAATAAAAATTCATCAAAAAAATTGTATGGAATAATACATTATTGTGATTTAGTGATGTTCATAATGCTAAATATAGACTCATTGTCCCGTAATTATTATCAATAATGATTAATAGTGTATCCCAGGGTGAAAAAAAATTGTATGAAACCCTCATCCATGTTATATGGTAGTTAAATATTTACTTCTTATAGTTTTGTTTTTCCATTATAGAAAAACATGTCTGAGAAGTATTTTTCAATAATTTTTCATCATTCACATTGCTTGATTATATAATTAAAATTTTATTTGGAATTTTAAAATTGATTTACCTCTATTATAAATTGATATTTTCTCCGTAAAGATATTGATAATATAGGCCTATTATAGCATATAATTTCACTAAATGAGGTATAACAACAATTACATGGATATTCATAATGAAAATTTTAATTACAAAAGAATTATATTCTTGATAATAATTTTTTTACTGCCATGTATTTTCACCAATTAGTTAGCCTCTATGACATGTAGTTTTGATACGATTTTATGATAATAGTTTTATATTTAAATGTATTCAGGTAGCCAAAATTAAATAGGATATTCAATAATGATAAATGACTACAAATTTTACCAATTAGAAAAAACAATTATGATCCACCTTTGTAGTGGTTATTAAATAATAATGGTAGTACTCACATAGTAATTAATATTTTTTCCTTTATTTATCCATAATGACCCAAGAATCATCATAGTGATTTATATATACTTTATGTTTCACTAATTTGGAATATTAAATTATATGTAGAGGATTGAATAGATTCTTTCTATTTCAAACCATTTTAGTTATCTTTATCACTTGTATTTTACATTACCTGTCTTGATTCACTTCTAAAAAAAATGGTAAACATCTCCTTGCTCCCTTGAGGTAATTTTCTGTATTATTTTTAATACACTTATTTCATGTGATCCATTTTATTTTCATCATTATTGGGGATTTATCAATTGGACCTCCCTAAAAAAAATCCATTCTTTTTTTGTCATCTCAAACCCATTGAAACAATTGAAAAACACTAATCATTATTTTATCATTTTAAGTTATATTAAAATATATCTTCATACTTTTTAATGAATAAAAATAGTGGTGTTTTTGGTTGACAAAACATTCATACACTAAAGAAGTGGCCTAATTTACTTTGTTAGTTAATGAAAAATCATTGATATATAATTAGGCTCTTTTGATGTTTTCTTCTTAGTACATGATTGATTCATCTATTGTTTTCTTAATTACATTGAACAACCTCTATACATTAATATGGATATTGAATGGAAAATATTTACTGGAAAATATTTTCATTAATTCATCCCACTCAACTGATTTAGTGTCTTCCTTGGGTTTTTCCGACATTATTTATTTTGTATACTAATTAGCTTGGTTGTATGAGTAATTCATGACCAATATAAAATTATATTTCTTATATCATTGAAGGATAATGAATAACATCTCAATATAATTAATCCGTTGTTATACAATTTTGGTTTCAAAATATGTACTATAATTTGTATTCCTTTTCATATAAATAACCCAAACATAATTTGTTATTAGTAGGGAGGATGATAGAATTATACATGAATCAAGAGATTATATATAACATGAATTAGTAGTTCAAGTACTATCATGAGGTTTTAAACTCCCACTCCAAAAATGTATGGAATCTTTTTTAGGAAATAAAAAATTATGTATTTAAATGGTTTTTGAGATGCTATCTCATATTAGTTTTGCTAACATAATCCCCAGAATTAACATGTATATTATTTGTTACCAAATATAACAACTCAAGTATGATAAAATTGTTATTATATTAATGTAAAACTAATGGTCTAGAAAAACAAATGCATAAGTCTAAAAGACTATTATCATCAGAAGATTTGATACAAAAACTATCAATATAAAAAAATAAAATCATTATTTCAATACCCTATAACAATCATAAATATAAATGAAATTGTATAACTAAATAGGATATCGTAGGGACATAAAAATATAAGGGGTCAACTATAATCTATGGTAATGGAA
This sequence comes from Viscum album, assembly GCA_963277665.1. Taxonomy (NCBI): domain Eukaryota; kingdom Viridiplantae; phylum Streptophyta; class Magnoliopsida; order Santalales; family Viscaceae; genus Viscum; species Viscum album. The sequence goes on from OY728142.1 coordinate 2,094,077,846, forward strand.
AAAAATATCATGATCTATAACATTTAACGCATGAGGCATAACATTGAATCATTAAAGGAATCATCATTTATATAGTCAAATAGATTTATAAAATAAAGAAGAAAAAACAATAATATCATTGAATCATATGAATTTTTAAAATATATAAATACTTAGTTTATATGTATATGTCAATGAACATAGTAATGAAAAATTAACATAGTGTTCTTAGATTACATACCATGAACTCTTTAATGCATTAAATGAGTAAAATAATTTCCCAATTCATTGGGTGCCTTTTAAAAATGATTCCATCCATCACCTCATAATATATAAAGTATTAAATATTCCACAAAAGTAAAATAATGCATACATAATTCATAAGCGTGAGATAACTCATGAGAAAAGATTGGGTAACATAAAAATTTGTAAAACAATAACTAAACAACACATCATAATGATTCTAAAGAAAAGAAGTGATTATGGATTTTTTAACATTTTATTTTTAATAAAAAATAATATAATATTAATATGGAAATCATTTAGAAAATTTAAATAATATTGTTGTAGTGAAATATTTGTATAAATGAATGTCTTAAATGACATTTTAAGGGAAAATTCAATAACCATTATTATAGTTAGAAATTAGTGTTCACAATTTTACTAGAACTGAAATTTTATTTTTCAATAATATATTTATTATAATGTTTGATCATAAAGATTAAATTATTTCAACGGGGTGACACATGAAATGGATTATTGAATTGGGAATTCTTGTTAATTTAGTTTCCATTAAATAATATAGGGACCTGTAATATTGAAAAAAAATTATCTATACCAATCCTTGAATGAAACAATAATGATGTTAGATATTTATGAAACATAAATGTATAATATTAAATAAAATAATGTGATGAAGAGGGAAATAAATAGTGGTAATGTGAGAGAAATCATAACCCAAATGAAAATATTGTAGTTTGGGAGTTCCCTTATACCACCACCAAAATCAAGCCATGCATTATTCTAAAATTATTAATAATCAATTTATGTTTATCAAAAAATTTATTAATTAAAATTTTAAAATAAATAAAATATTTCATATAACAATTATTATAAAATTTAATTAATTTATTTTATAAATGTTTCTCACATGGACTACATTGTATTGTTTGGCCAAAATCACCAATACTACTTTGATATATTGATCAAGTTCAAATTTATGGTCAAATAGTTTCATAGAATCTAGTATTTCAGAGGTAGATATTATTTTTTATTTTATTTGATTCAAAAAATATATATTATAATATAGGGTATAAAAGTTTTTGAATCTTTTAAAGGTGTTCAAGAACATTAATTTTGAATGGTTAATATTATAATTTTTATTTAATTTTTATATAATTGATATAATGATCTATTTATCTTTAAAAAATTATAAAAATTTAACATATATTTTATTAATTCATAAGATAAAATATATAACATGCCTTGTGATGTGAAAATAGTTGATTTATTACATCATACACATATGTGATTAAAACCGTCCATGACATGATTCTTTTTATAAAAAATTAGACTGTATGAATTATGTGGTGAAATAATAGATATTATTGTGAAATTATATTCCTAATTATACTTTTAAATTTATTTTTATAAAATTTATTATTTTTATAAAAATATTTTTTATAAAAATATTAATTTTTATTCTCAATGAATAATAAAAATAATCTGAAAATGGTGATAAATATAAAATAATTTTATGATAACTTCACTCTTTTAGACTGCTCCTTAAGAGTTCATAGATTTGACTTCTCATGAAACCTAATCATCTTGAATTTTTTTTATCTATAATAGATTTTTGTTTATTGTATAATAGATGATGAATTATTTATTCAATTTGAGGGAAAATATGGTGGTGTATGGATGTATTTATAATTATTAGAGAGTAGTGTTTTTGACTAAAATATTAAAATCAAATATTACATCATCAAATAGTGATGTGTCTTGTGATTCAATAGTAAAATGGCTTTAATTTAATAGAAAAATGAAAATTAAATAATCATCTATTTTTTGAAAAACTTTATATTATCTCATATACACTATTATAAAATTTATTACCTCTATAGTTTTTTTATGCTCATTTTTATTTAAATGTAATTATTACACTCGTAACTGTGGAACATAAGAAAACGTTCACCAATTTATTTTACTATATACATATAATTTAAAAGCATCCCCATATCCTTTTTTATGTGGTAACTCAAAAAATTACATCAATTTGATCAATGTAATTATATTAATATGAGACTTTTTTTACCAATAATATTATTTTATTTAGAATACTAATTTTTATGAACCGATCAAATTTCAACCCATTATAAAATTAACCAATGACTACATAAAATTATATTACCATTAATATAGAAAATTAATTTTTTTAATTGGTTATAATGATATTGTATATATAAAAAAGTTTAGAATATATCATAAAAAAATATTTTGATGATTATAACAAAAATATGTTTTCCAAAAATAAGATTAGTTTTTCAATATATAAAATATTTATTTTATCATATATTACACATTCCTTTAATTAACTTATAAAAAAAATTCTATAAATATTTTTCCATAAGGTTCATAAACTTTTTCCTCTAATCTAACTGTGTGGTTACTATATGGATAATCATTATTTTATTATTAATTTTTAGGATACTTTTCCAACACCCATATTTCAAACTTTCATATAGCCTTTTGACATTAATAAATATCTCTTATTTTATTCATTAATTGTTTATTTATATGTCCCTAAACATTTTTTCTTTCATTTTTAAAATATTATGTTACTTTGATAAGGTTTTTTTCTATTTTTTTAAATTTTTCATTATTTGTGTAGAAATTCTAGTGGACGTAAATGATTTAAATTTATATATTATAAATATTTTAAATTATTTTATGATTATTGATTCATTGTTCGAATTTTTTTTATTGGGTATATTAATTATTAATATTCAATGTCCTAAATTATTGTAACCATGTTTTTTCAAAATTTAAAACATTATGGCATTGTTTTTTTATCACATTAAATTTTATAATATAATACATTTTTAATGGAAAATTCCATATACATTCATGTAGGTTAATATAGTGAAATATTGTGTACCAAATTGAATATTATTCTCATGATTACCGGGAAAACAATTAATGATATATTTGAATATTTGTATCTATTTTTTTTCAGGGACCATCCAAGAGTAATAAAAGATCACGTAGAGTGTGGTGGTTATCCCAAACAATATCTTTAATAAGGTGTTAAAATATAATTATTCACACTGAAATCATTAAGGTTGACCATAATAACATCTACCCTAAGACAAGATATATCTTTGAAACAAATTAATGCACAAATAGACATGATATGTGAAATCCTTATAAGATAACATCTCAAAAAATGCATTAAAAACTTTTTTGGAATAATTAATTATTTTTATCTCTTATGAAAAATATATATATCATAAAAAAATAATACATAATCCTCAATCCATAATCACATGATCTCCATGATAATAATCCTCTAACTACTATATCTATTAATAATATTTAGTTTTACATTAAAAATAGCAAAAATCACCATCATTTTCAATATTTAAATGTAAATCTAAATATTAATAAATCATATTTTATTTTTTACCTACCACTAAAAACATTTCTATATGACATTATTCTCAAATGATAAACAACCAAATATATATTAAAATATGTATATACAACATAAAAATCATTTATTATGATGTAATCCACTAATATTTACTCATAATTACTTAAATATTCCTATTAGATTATAAAAGGTAAGATCATGTTGTTTTTAAATTATATAAAATTCCCCACAAGTATTTAATTTCTCTAATACAATATTATATATAATAAATTATCTAATTATATTTTTTATGTTACATAAATGCATTTATTTTTCTACACCTATTTTAACACGTAATGCATAATTCCCATTTTATTCATCAACAAACATCCCAAATCATATTAATAATAATAAATGAAATCCCCCGAAAATAAATCATTATTGGGATTGATTTTTCCAATTAGTCTACCTCCAATTTAGGAACTCAAGTAAAACTTGAAAATATGTTATCAAAGTAAAATATTGAGCCTTTGTTTAAAATTATGATAACAGTAATCGAATCTATGAAAAATATAAATACAAATATCTTGAAATATCATGAATGTATTAGAAATACATACCTAGATACACCAAGAACAATTATATATGATTACATATCAATTATATGATGATCAATGAAATGACACAAGAAATAAATTTTCCATTCCCAATAATCACACTTCAGTAATTTCCTAAATATCTAATCTTGATGAAGAAATTCATAATCCTTATAATAATGCTAATTCTAACCACCCTAATCTTCACATTAACTGAAATATTTATGATAATGTCACCATCTAGTTTGTGACAATATTTCCTAAACACCATATGATTTAGTTCAGCAAACACCATCGATGTAATCTTGATGAGAAATGAAATCATGTCTAACACATCATGTATATAACTAAATATAAACTATTAATTAAAAACAATATCAATAATCACCTTCTTATATAAAAATATTTAAGGTAAAATTTATTTTTCAAAATTATCTAAAATTCTTATTGAAAAAAATAATCAATCAATGGATAGGGTTACAAATGATTCATTGTTAGTTTATTAAAGTAGTTATAATCAATGAATTATATTTTATTAAACATATTTTAATATTGAACTAGGGTACCCCATTAAGAGAAATTACTATGGATAAATCCTCAAAAAACATTCCATCAATCCCAATATGGAACTAACGAAGCTTAGTGATCTTTATGTAATATGATTCCAATAATATCAGGGATTATCCTTTGTAATTTTATATAATAAAAAACATATTCATCCATAGTATGACACAAATAAAAAAACTATAAATATATAAAAAATATCCTACAACTCTTAGTTAGTTTATTACCTCTACCTTGGATGAAAAAAGTAGTAAACTCTCAAGATGAAACATAATTATTTGGTGTTCAAGGTATGACAAACCATCCAATGATATAATTATATATTGGATTTAAATTAATGTAACCAATCCAATCCATGACTAATATCTCCATGTTTCATATCCAAAAATACTCTTTATAACGTCATATTACATAAAAAAATATGTAAATCACAAAAATTTATCACATTAATGAACTTTCTCTAAATCCATTTTTTGTTATCAAAGCCACATTATGGATAAGTGGAAAACTCACAAACTACAGAACACAATGAAGAAATCTCCCAAATATAAAATTCAAAAGCAATGACAAATCCAACAAACAAAATTTGAAATTAAAAATCCTCGCACATAGACCAATCTCCACATAAACACCTCGAGCCATGCGATATCAAGTCGCGGGCCTTGAGCCGTACCCACTGAAAAATACCACCATCATCATCACCAGTCTTTAGAAAGAAATATCTAACTACCGAAAAAATAATCAATCACCATTAAGTAGAAGAAGCCTAAAAAAATAACACCAATATCATCTTTCCACCTTCAAAGAATGCTAGAATCTTCCACCACAATGAGAAACGACACCCAAAAATAGAAAAAAAATAAACATAATCTAGAACATGAATAAACCAGAATTAGAATCATTGTAATCAAAACATAAAATCCATCACCTATGGATGATGAATAAACACAAAAAAAATCAAGAATCCATACGCAAAAATGTGATTAAGGCAATGCATAAACTGAATCTGAGCCATTGTTTAAGGGATCACCCATGGAGCGCTGATGTCTGCATAACCACACACTGGAAACCTCTTTATACCACTATTATTATTCCAACATGGTGAGTCACAGAGGATTATGAATTCAGGTAGGGAAAGCGTAGTTGAGGTCTCTAAACACACATCATTAAAAAGTTATAAAAACCTGATCCAAAAAAACAAATAGATGTTGAATCATGATGGTCCTAAAAACAATCAATAACCAAACCAAAAATCCAAAAACATCATTATATAAACCACTAATGATTTGATATGCAGAGATACAAAGGATCATTATGCCAATGTAGTATATGAGTGATAAATTATTTTGAAAAAACCTTCTTCATAATAACATAACCACATAAGAATGAAGGTGATGATGAACAAACAAAAAATCCATCTCACGATCTATCACAAAGGCACATAACCAACATGGACATCCCCTACACATGACTATTCATATAATGTGGTTTATAAATATTCTTAATTGTTAGTTCTATCTTTTATAATATATATGTATTGTAAAAAATATGTACTTGGATCAAATAGTATTTTTTAATGATTATATATGATATATATCATACATGTTCACACTATATATCCTCCAATCACATCAATCCCTACTACGTTAAATAAACAATTAAAATTACTTGCTCCTCTCTCATATTTTGTAGAGTACTTTACAATCCCTCGTCAAATATCACTCTACAATCCTCAAAAAAGTTTACTTTTTTAGGACGACCTCCCCCACATCAATCAAATAGAAGGGGTATGTTTGGTTGTTAATGCTGCTACTATATAATTTATCAATATAGATAATTTATGTGGCATTAAATCACACTTACTATGACAATAATATGGATCCCATGTTGGCCTAATTTATTAAACTGACACATACTCCAATATAGACCATTAACTACGAATTTATAAGAAGAAAATTAAAATCTCATATTAGAAGGATTTAAACTATTAAATCTGTTAAATCGTGAATAGGGAATCATATATTGATTTCCAGAATACTCTGATATCTATATGTTCCACTATTCTTCTCAAATATTCCAATAATTGTTTATCAACTATAATGTAAATCACCATTACTTTGGGAAAATATATTATCCATAATCACTTCATTTTTTAGAAGATTAGAATATTTCATTAAATTAAATTGGTATAATCCTATGATTGTACACTTTCCGTTAATACTATATTTGTTTTTATATTGTTATATATTTAGAATAAAAATATTAACATTGAAATATTTGAAAAAAATTACATAATTTGTTACCCATGAATTATATGGAAATACATTCTTGGTATCATATTAATATATGAATTCTAATATAGAGGTTAGTATACAGTTAATTAAGGGTTTTAGAAACCCAAAATATAGACTATGTATTCTTAAAAATTGAAACTTAACATTAATTTTTTAGGATAGACTTATTATAAAAATTTCTGATTTATTTATGGTTTATGATAGTGGTATTACGAAGAAATTATATTGGTAAAATAATTTTTATATATATTTACAATTTCCTAAATTAAAATTTTCAAAAAGTTTTTGTAAATTCTATGTTGGGTATTTTATTATTGTTAATATTTTTGTTTTCTATTGGGAATTTTAACTTTTCAAGTAAAATATAATGAAGTTGAAAACTTTTATATGATAAAATAAGTTAATATAAATAATATTATTTGAGGATAATAAACAGTGGTATTATTTATGATATGTTAATTATTATATACTAATAATAATGATGATGTTTAGGATGATGATAATTATTGTTATTTATGTTTTTTATGTAAAAAAAGGGATTAAACCCCTCTCACAAGACATTTCATCCATGAGAATATTTAATCTATATGAATAGGATTCTTATACATTATTCATGAAATCTATTCCTCAAATAAAGTGTTTTGAAATATTTTGGAGTTAAAGAATCATTTTTATCTCTTCTTATTCATACTTCCCTCCTTCTATTAATCTTCTCATCATCATCTCTATATAATTTTTATAAAAGGGTAGGGTTTATAATTTTTAATTGATGATCCACAATTTTATTTGGGCTTTTAATTTCATGAGAATGGAATGATATTTCTAATAGTTTTCTAACTTCATTAAACATGGGGAAAAAATTAGAAGTGTTTTTGTTAGGAAATTCATCACCTTTCCCATCAAATACTAAATCAATGTAAATGTGATTGTTTGGATGTTTTTGGTTTTGAAATAATAGTATACTATAAATATTATGTGATGGTTTGAAAAAAACATTCCATTATTTACAAATACATGTCTTTGAATGTCAATATATTTTCATTGATTGTGAATATAAAATAACACATTGATGTTTTCGTCTGGAATTTGTAGTATATAAATGGATAATTAGGTATAAATACTTTATAAAGGATTATATTTTGATATATTATCCAGTAGTTCATTTAAAATAGATAAATTTCTTTGGTAATGTAAAAATTCTATGATTTCAAAATGAATTAATATTTTTCTAGAAAATTTCATTTTTGTAAAATTTCTTAGAAGAAATTTTTTTGTTAAAGTGAACAGGTTGTTTTTAATTATAAAATAAAAAAATTTTGAAAAAAAATTAATGTCATTATAAATGTAATTATGAAATTTATAGATGTAGTATTTAAAATAATATAATTGTTTTTTTGATTGATTAAAATTAACTCACAATATTTAGTACACTAATGAAATTTACCCATTTTGATTATGAAATATATAATTATGACAATTTTTTATTAAGGGATGATGAATTATTATTATGTGTGATGTTATAAGAGGTGTGCGTTGTTTTTTATTTAATTTTTATAATTATTTTCATTACTATTTTATTAAATTATAATTTGAATATATTGGGTTTGTAGGAGGGATTATAGTAGTATGTTGTTATTCTAAGATATGTTTTTCATCTACCTATATATTAAATTCTTATATATATTGAAACTATATTTATTCATGTAATTATTCATTGTCATGGTTGGAATAAATTTTAATTTTTCCCCTTAGCGTTGTGTTTGGTGACCCCATTATGTATATTTTTTTGCAAGTGGGTCACCATGCCATTATGTTTTTGTTTCATGTTATAGTGATATGATGATCTTATATCACCCAATATCTGTGAGAATACAAAAACACAAGGGAAGTATGAAATCCAATGACTAATGAGTAATATTTTATTATGTATTAGTTGAGGGGTGAAAATATGTAAGGGTCATGATAAGTCTGGAAACAATAATGACATCATACTATTATGACATCACCTATAATATTAATTTTTGATAATAGAATATTTGGTACTGATGAATCTCACACAATTATGAAAACATGATGATGTGGTTTTAATGCATTTTTTATATAACATTGTGGTACAGGGGGTCACATCCTATTGGTAATGTGTAGACTTGTGGTTTATATCTCTTATATATGTTTTCATTGATTTTTTTTAGGGATGGACAGTTATATTATGACCCCAAAGACATCCGATGAAAGTATACCCACTATTGGTTTCATAGTATGCGTCCAAAAAATTCTCTTTAGATATCGAGTTATGGAGGAATCTATGTCCTTAATGGTGGATGCCACATCATGGTGTCCTCGTCTATAAATTTTATGTTCACCCTATAAGAGGTTTGATTTTTTTTTGACTGGAGGGTCCATGGAATGATGGATGACCAAAAGTTAAATCATATAGTGATCCATATTGATCTCAAAATGATCAAGCTGTTTTCTTGTTTTTTCAATATTTTATAGTTATCATTTCTTGTATATGCCCATTAAATTATATTGGGAAGAGGGATGTTGAGAATGTCTATTTATTATAATCACTTCCCTTTCAATATCAAATTTATCCCACATAATGTGGGGTGTCCTGAAGAAATTAAATTTTAATTTTTGGTATATTTTTTCTTGATATACCTTTTTATCCCTATTAATTATATATGATTTTTTATGATTTGATTTATCAATTTGATGACAATTCTACCGATGTAAGGTGGTATCATATTGATATGACATAGATCGTGATTGGATTAATTTTAGACATAAAACAATAGATGATTCCTCCCATTTCACATAATTTGAGAAATGGTATGTCACCAGGTGAATTCTCCCATGATTAATCCTTTTTTTGGAAGTGTAGGAAACATATTAGTTTCCAAATTATGGGTATATGGGATTCAGGGGTATTAGAGCAATTTCAATGGTGGTTGGTGGATAGTTTATTGAAGTTATGATTAGTGGGTGTCTCTTGATGATTGTTTGGTCATTAATACTCCTTGGTTTAAATTTTATAATTAATGATAAATTTTAGAAGAGGTTTTATTAATGTGATGGAATGATATATGGAATCATGGGTCTATGTGTCTTGGTATTTATAATGTATCTATTTTTTCATGTAGATTTTTATAATATATCTAGAAATATTTATAAGATCAGTTACTGAGACTGCGTCTGATTTTGGGGCCAAGTGAGTTCTGAATTGAAGTTTCAAATATATTAAATACATTATTTTCACTAATTCATGAAGTATTTTTGAAAAAGTAACATAAATCCAAAAACGACACATACCATAATCTAAGACTTCGATTGGGTTTAGATCATGTGTTTACCATAGGCATGAGACAAAATTTAACATCATTAGGTGTTTTGAAAAATTAACTATGTGAATAAATAAAATAATATTTAACTTTTTATTTTTTTTATTTGTTGAAAAAAAACAAAATAAGATATTATATGATCTCGTTCATGACCACATTATAGGTTTGTACTCAAATCCTTTAATTCTAATGAATCTAGTGCATGTTCTTATATTGATGAAAATTTATGGATCAGCTTTGGTGATCAGTGTGCCAATGGATATCATGTATCACTCTAATGAGAATGACATATATTTTTTCTTCACCAGTGATCGATCCATATTTATGTATGATATTGTTTTATGTGGTATTATCCATGCTTCATTTATCTGATGAATAACACTCATCACGTAACTAATGAATTGATTTTTGGATTGAGTGTATTGGTTGTATGGGTTTATATTATCTCTTACTGTAGATTTTTATCATTGATAATTTATAAGTCTTTTTTTTGAAATCTAACTGAAACAAATCAAGGAAAAATAGAACATTGTCTGAGGTCCATTAATGAGGTTTCATTTTGTGAATTTCTTTCCTCATTCTTTTCTAGTTCATCACCGATGATTGTTTTGGTAAGGGTTTTGAGAAATACCAGGTGATCAATCATTGTGAACCAATCTCTTATCACAATGGATTGATACAAAAATCCAGGTTCATATTGATGATGGTATCAAGATATGATGAAGTTGGAAATGGTTCTTCAATATATTTAGAATTCGTTGTTGTGTTTTCAACATGAGACGGTGGAATAAATAAACACCAGATGGTTTCCCATGTGAATCAATAAGCTAGATTCTAACGTGGTGTGATAGAAAGGCTCAGATAGACTAGATCATTTTTACTAGTGTCGTTGTCATCCAAATTAGAGGATGTAAGAAAATTAAATTATGTTCCAATTAGATCTATCAATTTTGGAAAATCCTAATACACATGATGTGTATACCATGAATATTCAACCTCTGAGACCCTGGTTGTGGAGCAAGGGTTCCTATGGAGATGAAAAGTATCACATGACTTCTTATACTTTCCAAGAACTAGGTGACACTTACCTAGAGTCCTAGAATGTATCTAAGTTGATACATGAATACATGGACATCCAAGTACAAGTCTAGGATAGGGTTACACAGGCATAACCATGTACATGGACACAACCATGTACACTGACACAACCAGGTGCACGCAGACATGGAAATGGGCATTAGTCATGATACTTGGGTACACCCAATTCTTAGGAGACACATCATGTATTTATCAAATATGTCGTTTAAATTTTTAAATATTTCTATTGGCCCTTTTCCTTATCATATACAAAATTAGTTAGGGTTCATTCCCTTAATCCATTCTCTATGGGTTTATTAACAAATCATTTCACGTTTATAAGATTTTGATTACTTCTAGGAAATTCCAGTCATGGATATAGTTTTTTGAAACCTTATATGAGGACCAATGTGAAATCCTCTATCATAATCATATTCCATAGTTGGGGATCTCAGAATCATCATGAAAACCACTAAATGAGTGTCAATCCTCTATAAAGTGAGATAATTCAAGTTATAGTTATTATCCACAATATGGGATGATCTACTTCGAATTATGACATGTAATTTATATGGAGATAACAAACGAGTGCATCATTTTGGATGGATTCAATTTGACCTATCTGGATGATGGATTGTGTTCTCCTGCATGAGTGATATAGAGAACATTAAAATAATTATCATACAATTTCAATACAGTTAGTGCATTACCTTGAGAACTTTTTGAATTCTATGAGTATATCAATATATTTTTATTATATATGATGTTAACATATACCTATGATGAGATTACTACTATTCATGATTATTTATTATAACTAATTTTTTTCTGTATTCCTAGGTGTTGTTATACTCACACATATAATGGTTGTAACCACATGTGCCTGGTATTATATGATTAGTGACCAATAAATTGGTATATCGGTGGACTAAGAGCATAAAGAACCATGAATTGTGAAATGTAGACTATGTTTCACACAAAGAGTCATATTTTATTGTAGTCCAATCATTTTATCATAGTTTTCTTCTTTACCTTTTATGTTGGCTTGTATTTGGCCTTTAACAATATCCATTATTTTTTTGTAATCTGATAGTGGGATTTATATGTGTTCATTCATTTGGAATTAGATAAATTTTATATTTCATCATTATATGCTACTGTAAATGTGTGTGTGTATATAAGTACCATTGGAACAGACTACGATTTGTGTGTTATGCCTACTCAAAACAATTTATCATCCCCTAGACTATAAGAGGGGTGTTTGGGGTAGTCACACTCAGAATATCATTATATAGAATGAAATTGGTGGGTCAGGTCAGGATATAGTGTTATAAAAAGATTATTCTATCTTAGAACTATAGTTCTGGAGTTTCGTATCGTAGATGTATTGGTTTTTATTTCATGGGAATAGACGTATATTTTTTGACTTCATCTCTCTGACCAAGGACTCTGGTGTTGGTTCGGCATCCAATGTATCATTTTTCGGACTCTGACTCTATACTTATTTACATTATACATGTAAGTACTAGTTAAGGGAGAGAAAAATTGGAATATCTATCATATTGGAACAATGTGGTATACCATGTCATTCTTGAGTAACCTCTTGAGATAAATTCATTGATTGTGGAAGATCATTTTTATTTCAAGAAGTTTCAACTACGTTTTTTTATTACGCATTCAGTGGTAGGATCATGAAGATGATCCATTGGGTGATGATGATTCATCTCAAGGAACAATTTAGGATGGGTTACCAGTATGTGGTATTCCAGTATTACCACCACATATTATAAAGAATATGGTACCATAATTACTTTTCATCAAGGATCACATGATGATCACAGATCATCAGTTCAAGTGACAGTGACCCCTCAGCTTTCATGTAAATCCAATCCCCCATCAATTTAAGGAAAAATTGATGTACTGATGTGATTATTTAATCTCATTAGGATACATACAATCCATATGGTGGTCCCTATAGTGATCCTTCCGCATGTACCTATAAGAAAATGGTGGTGTTTAATGACCCAATCTTATGATGACGACACTAATTAATGTTCAAAGTTCAAAAACATTATCATAGAGGATTTTTCTATATCAACATTGAGGTAGGTGAGTATATAGAATCTTATACAACTTCAATAGGGTAGTATGACTGTGGATGAGTAGTCATTGAGTTTCAGTAACCGCTCTCAATACCCAATGGATATGTTGTGTGATCTGTTCTACTGGGTTCGGACCATCAACTGAAGTCTATATTGATAAATCTAATCTATCATGATAAATTTAATAATTCCGACCTATTCTAAGATTTTGAAGCATGATTTTTGGTTGAGAGATTCTAGGAATGGAAAACACTTGATGTAGGTGCTGGTAGTGGGCATAAGGGAGCTAACTCTTTGGTAGTAGGTTTCCAATCAAAAGATCATCTATATGGACATGTGAGACATTTAGTGACGTAGTTCCAAGAGAGAAAGACTATGAAATATTAATCACATGATGGATCTATTCATCTTAATGACAGGTGGAGGTACACTTATGATGATTGGAAGATTCATTGATGATATTTCTCAACCTGACATACAACAGATCGATAGGTAGTGGATGGTCCACCTATGTGGAGAAAATAATAGGAGAAGGAAGGTCCATAGGGATCTTGGCATGGAACATGATCTAGGAGAGTATATGTAGGTGGATGATATTTTTCCCTTTTTCCCACCACCACACCAGGTGGTCCACACCTAGTTTAGGGGGTTGGGGGATATGGGTGAGGAAAGCTCTAGAAGATTGAGGCTTATTACCCAAAATCACCTAGTATGATATGAGGTATCATCTATGTATTCTCTAAATTAGGTATACTATTGATAGGTAGAGGTAAGATCCACTTCGTTATTTACACTAATCTAATTAAATATGTAGATATTCAGGTTAATTACATGGATTAACCCTTGTTCATGGTGACACTGACTGGACTCAAATTATTGATTAGAAACTATTTCTGAAGTTGTGATGTGACTCACAAAGGTGAGAGTTTATTTTTGGATATCATTGTAGAAGAGATGATTTTCTGATGACATTATATTAGAAATGAAATATTTATTTATAATTCAATCCATGATAGACTATATTAGTAAGGGGATATTGTTGTGTCTATAGTGATGGAATGTGGTTTTCCTTTGTGTTTTAAATGGAATCCAAGGTTGAGCCAGATGGGATCATGTTTAAGAGGATGAAACTAAGTACCCATCTATTGGAATTAATTACTCTCGTAACTATGGATGATATGATATTAAATTTTCTTGAAGTGGTGGTGGAGTATGAGGTAGTCTTTCCTGAGTACATTCTTGGGTTACAGAATAAATGAAAGAAATATTGTTTCTTTGACGTGATTACCTAGTACCACCCCAATATATTTTCAGTATATCGTATAAATCCTATAGACATTCATGATATAATAGTGATATTGTATGGGCTATAGAGAAATGTATTTTTATGTCCACTCTTATACCCTAAGTATCCTTAGTATTGTCACCAAGAAGGAATATTGGAACTTGTAGTTGTGTGTGTATTATCATTTCTTAAACTAGGTGAACATGTAGACCAAGTATCCACTACTGAGGATCAATGTCAACTTTGATGAGTTCATTGGGGACTGATGGTTCTCAATGATTGACATTGGATAATGCTATCACAAGTAGTGATTATAGGAGGAGGATATAACAAATAAGTATTTTTTATGTTATTATGGTAACTTTGTGTACTTGGTGATAACATTTTCTATTACGAACACCTCAATTAATTTCATCAGACTTAAGAAACATATCCTCTATCCATTCTTAGATTGATTTTTTGTAATCTTCATCGATGATATCCTAGTGCACTCAGTGTCTTGTGAGGATCATGAAAGTCGCATGAGGGTTCTCTTGGATATACATCAAGATAAGCGTCTTTAGAAGATGATATCAATGTGTTAGTTAATGATTCAAGGGTTCCAATTTGTCGTACCAATTATATCATTCGATTGTGTAGTGGTGGACTCGGTGAAGGTCCTAATAGAGTTATCTTGGGATTCAGAGAAGAGAATAATGGAAGTGTGAATATTATTTGGGTTGGCATGACTCTATCATATATTCTCACTTGATTTCGTTGGGAAATAAAATCCCATGAAATGTTTGACTAAAATTTGGTATCCTTTCATGTGGAAAGAGTGTTACATACATGATTCATAGAAGTAGAGGATGATATTGATATGAAATCCTATATTGTGTTTATTAGGGGAGGATGTTGGGTACCCAGTGATTCGTAATACATATTGGACCAATATTGGGTTTGTCATAATGATGATTTTGGTGCTTATTTTTTATGGTTACTGTCAATTTCGAACACATGATTAGAATAATTTAACACATTACCTTGAGATACATGTTGTAGTCTTCCCACTAAATATATGGAAACAATAGGCTATTGGTGAGTTATTTATCATCTTTTTTAACCAAAAGTGTCTCAATTTTTTCTTCTCTTAGATGGACCATAACATGAGATCTAGTTGATGGGTAGAGTTCTTCCTGGATAATAACATTGAGATTGTTTATTATCTTATGAAGGGGAATTTTACAACATATTCACATAGAAGGAGATATTTTTTATAGAACCTATGTGATGCGACATAGTAGTTGACCTCATTATAGATTTCCTTGGTGGAAATAAGATGGTGTATTATACCCCTATTGATTGTTATTACCCCAACTCTTCTATAGTTATTTAATGATCTAAGGTATAATGATACTGAATTTGATACCCTATGTACTTAGATATCCTTGGGATGTAAACTGAAGGATTTTATAAATGTTGATATAAGTTTTACCTTTTAATAGGATAAATTATTTACTAGTGGCAGTGTGAGAGGAGGTTTTGAGGGTGTTTCATACTTCTTATTTGGTAAAACCTCCAACTGTGACAAATATGTACTAGAACCACTTACATAGGATTTAGTGGTTAGGGATAAATAAGGGAGTTGCATGTTTTTCCCTCGAAAACTTAAATAACACTATGTGAATGCTGATCACCTCTTTCCAATGTGTTTAGCTCGAAACCTTGTGTTTCAAGAGTTCAAGCGAGTGTCATATTTATAGAAATTATTATGGGGATTCCATAGATTTCTGGATGAAACAATATTATTTGGGTGATCATAGACTTATAAACAATGTTATCCATCATCCTTACATCTGAAGAGTAGTGTTAAGTAGTGATATTGTTATACCATTATGTGTAAGAGATAGTCTAGCTCCATATAGTTCCCCCGACGATCATTTCAAACTATGGCTATCAATACATATTATTTTTATGGAAGGGATTATAGGAATTATTATGATTCTATTTACATTATAGAATTTCTTTTCAACCTCTAACTAATATCTATATGGAGTGAAATAGTCATATCCTAGAGGAAATATTATGGGAATTCATGTTAAACAATGGTTGTAAAATGGAATAAACCTACCATTAGTGGAATTTTCATACAGCAATAACTACTATTATACCATTGGTATGGGTCAATTTAGAAGACATGTATGGGAGACCCTAGAAGTCCCCACTATACTAGACATTCCTAAGATATTTAGTACTTATTGGAAAAAAATTTGTTATATCTATGAAAGAGAAGTCAAAGATCATCATAGTGTCAATGATAGATAAACATATCTATAAGAAGTCTTCAGCGGAATAACAATGGAGGATTTTTGAGTTCATGTATGGGGGAAAATGTTCATATAGGTCACTCTTCGATGAGGGTTATAGTAATTTGGATTAGGTGGAAAAATATCTATGAGATTCATTAGTCCTTTTTAGATATTACAATGAATCGGTGACAAGGTGTTCCACTTAGCTCTACACCCACAGTTAGACCTAGTAGAATATGTCTTCCATGTTTAACATCTGAGGAGGTACATGCATGAACCATCTAATGTTACTGACTAGGGAGAGATAAAGATCGATGATGGAGATCCCACTGTAGGGTTCCTAATATATTCTGAATTTTGGCAAGATTAGATCCTCCCTGGGTGAGTGATTCATTTACTGTGTGCATGGTGGAAGCATGGGTATCCATGGGATTATACCAGTGAGTATAATACCTAGATGTGTACTCCCTACCCTCATCTCTTTGTGTAGTATTTTTTTATTTCTATAATGAAAATCCCTATGGTGGGAGGGAATGTAATGTCACTTTTTTTTATGTAAAATCTTTTAATATATCTAGTAATATTTTTAATACTTGTCCCTACGATGGCATGTCCGTAGAAGATGCTTGAAATATATTAACTATATTAATTTCACAAGAATACTCATTTTTTCTAAAAAAGGTGATTAACTCACAAATTGGATCTCAAATCAGAAATCCATGTCCTCAATTAAATTCATTGAATGGGTTTTACCCTATCCAAAACATTATTTTTTATAAGCATCAGGTGATTGAGAGAACGTCATCACATGAATAAATATTCAATTTATTTATTTTTTTATTTATGTTGGATGATTTATTGACTTAATAAATTTCTATCTAAACCTAGTTATAAGAAATTTTTATGTTTTCTCTCATAAACATTGAATTTTCAATAGGATTTTGTAGAGTGGATTTCATGGAAGAACATTGACAGATCATGTTGGGTGATCAAAATGCTAAATGAAATTGAGGATATCACTAATAATAATAGTGACGTTTCATTATTCATTAGGGATTGATCCATATTGAGGTAGGATGTTATTTTATTTGGATTTATCACTATTTTAATCTCACTAATATGAACATGAATCAATCAAAAAATTCAATGATTCATATATCTAATGTATTGTGTATATGGGTAAGATTTTATCTGTGATTGGGAATTTTTACTGTTGAATATATGTATCTCTTATTATTTAATTATAATCTAAATTAATCTATTCAATAAAAACATTTTCCATGGTTTGTTAATCACATATGTATTTTTAGAATTTATTTCTTTTTTGTTTTTTTATTAGTCAATGGTGTTTGTTTTTTTATTTAGTTCAACAAATGTTGATTGATCAGTAATTGCAAACCGTTTCATGGAACAATGTGTTGATACCATAGATACGAGATTATATTTATGATTGGAATGAGATATGATGATGATATTATTGTTTTGGTTTGATATTTTTTATCACTGGTTTTGGTTTTGGTGTGTGATGATGGAACAAATCGACCACAAATGGTTTATCTCAAAAATTGAATGTCCAAATTCCATAGAGTGTCATGAGAATGTATTGAGTAGACCTAATGCTTTTTTACTAGTGGCATTCCTCTCTAGAACATAAGTTGATGGAGTGGTTGATGATTCATGATGAATATTCATGGTTTTAAAGAAATATTTAAATACACAACATGAAATGCTGGAATACATGCTATGTCAGCACCTAGAGGTACGTCTAAACTTCCCATGGAGAAGATACGTATAACACTTCATGTTCCACATATCACATATTGTGTGACCCATACCTGGAGGATCAATTTGTGTCTTGGGTGATAAATAGACATGTACATGACTAGGTACATGAACAGACTAGGGTTACATGACCAGAGTCATGTGCTTGGACATAGCCAACTACATGGATTTAGCCAAGTGTACAATGACACATAAGTGGACATAGTTTGTGATACATGAGTAGTCCTAGTGATGAAAATATGTGTCATGTATATATAGTACATGACATGTACTTCTAGAAAGATGGATACAAGCACTTGTTCCCTTAAGAATTTACATGGTTTGTTAGGGTGTGTTCCGTTGATCATATCCATTAGGTTTTAGTATGGAATTGTGTCCTATGTACAGTATGGTGATCCCCTACGATGAACTTCATTACAAGATATAGTTGATGAACAATTTCTATTAGGCCTAGAGTTAGATACACTATCATCATCATTTCCCCCCTTTGGGGTTTGTAAAATATTTCTGACCATAACTATGTAGTTGTTGATCTCATACTTAGTTGGTCCTTTAGGATTTGGGTTTTTTGTATATACAATGGCTCTAGTATTGATTCTGATCTATATATTGATATGTATTAGTTTCCACTTTTTAGTTATTATGGAGATACCCATTAATAAGGTAATCTAAGAAGGACTCCATCAGTGTTATCTAAATCATGGAGTGTGTTCTCCAAGATGAGTTTTATATAGATCATTCGAGAAATAATCCAAGTCTAGAAATACATTTATGGACACTATATGAGACTATATGTCTTCTATGATTATATATTGATTTTCAGCTTATATATTTTGTTGGAATATCCATTTGATGAAATTAATACTATTCGTTACATGTTATGCAAAATGATTTTAGGTTGTCCTGATATGTATTGTTATACATAACCATGTATGGTTTATACATAGACTTCTCATGACTTATGAATGAAATTGACCAATCAATGCGATTATTAGTGGATGTGAATCATATAAATGATATATTTGGGATAGATATACCATGGTTTTTACTAGGAGACTCATTTGACTATACTCCCCTATTGTTATCATGTTGGGATACAATAAATTATCTTTTGGGGTTTTATTTTCCCATTATCATTTCTAGTATTTATTTATACTCTAATCATGGGATTTATAATTGTTCATGAATTTGGTATTAGTTATATTATACATTTCATCATTGTATGGGATTGTATATTTTTGTGTTCATATAGATACCATTGGAACAAGACTTCCATGGAATTATATTTCCTACATGATGATTGTTGTCAGCCCCTACAATACTTGAGGTGAGGTTAGGGTAGTCACACATGTCTTATCTCCAGATCAGTAGGACCTAGTGGGTCAGGTCACGATAGTATGAACCTAGATGATGATTGGAAGTGTGTGTATAAAGATGTTATCCCCATATTTTAGGTAGGGCTTCCCCATATTACTACACCATGATCTTGAATATGAATTATGGTGCATGCCTAAAATAAAATATTTTATCAACTAAAATAGATTGTGCCAGAGAGAAAATTATATGATCAATGATGGTAGACTTTATTTTCATACATATAGAGAAACAAATGTATTGAATTTATTTTATTTCAAATGTGAGTTTTGATTATCCTATGTTTATTTTCTATGGTTATTTTAGTAATATTGAGAGGATTAATCCTATTGGATATCGTTGATATTGTATTTTATCTCACACATGATGGGGAAAATTCTATTTGGGATAGATTAGATACTTGTAGTGTTCTAGGAGTGGAGAAATCCTTCCTGGTAAAGATGTGATATTTTTTAAAAAAATTATATAAATTATGACTGAGTGATCTTCTATGGGTTACCTCTGGTAAAAATGAGTTGGGGTTTTTGTAATTGGCTGAGGGTTTGAGTAAACGTATTGAGGATTCGGTTAGGTTTGACCATTCTGAAGAGTATTCAATGACGGTGATGAGTGGTGTTTGTATCAGTGAGTAGAGAAAATGTTATAATTATGAAAGAATGAACTTACTGATGTAATACTAATACTAATGGGTAATAATTTTATTATTGTATGATATATTTAGTCCTAATTGGATAATCCTACGAGTCTGGATAAATGATAAGATGTTTTTCCCTTGAGTTATTATAACCCACATTTTGATATGGCGGGCATGTAAGATAATATATAATTCAATTTTGATTTTATTTACATCTTCAGATAAGATAAATAGTATCACAATTATGGAGAAGCTATATAAAGGTCCGTATAATGAGTGAGAAGGTAGTGGTTAGTGTTATATGATCGATTTCATGGTATATTGGATGGACTAACCGTGAGTTAGATTGTTTAAGAGGTACAATTCCTTGGGGATGATATTAGTTATCAATGTAATTTTATTATTTAAAAAATGTAACTGATGAGATCAAAATGGTTGAGAATTTGTTGACCTAGACCTACCATTAATGAGAATTTAATGGTATGTTTTATGTGATTGATGATGAATTGTGAAGGGTGATCTCACTATTGATTTGTTGTTAACATGATGGAATATATGACATATACTTTTTAGAGACATTCTTAGTTGGATCCAACCATGGTTAATATGTATGAGTTTAGGTTATGATTGTGAGACTCAACCTAAGTGTGTTGGTTGATGACAATATGTTATGGATTTAGATTTGATATGGAAATCAACATAAGTGATAGAATAGTGTTTTAGTGACTATACATGAAAAAATATATGATCATGGATCAGTATGATTCCAACCAAAATAATGATTCTTGTTGATGATACATGGTATGACATTATAAAATTTCATCTTCAGGTATCATCTGAATGTGGAAAGGAACACAACCATTGATATATTTGGTATAGTTCATGATTATTCATAATTTAAATTGTTCTCTAGCAATGGTCAAGTATTAATTTTGGGATTCGTGATGGCTTGATTAGCACAGGAAGACCCAACATGCATGCATGAGTCTAATATTTTCCATCATTTGACGTTCATCATTCATACACATGAATGTGGTTGTGTATATTTGGGGCACACGATGAAACCCTAAAATATTTTATTCCTCGTAGATTTGGTGGTCATCCTAGTGCATGTGTAGAACATACTATTATTAGGTTTTCCCATTCATAGTTTTTATGTTTATCAAAAAATAGTGTATGGATAATTATTTGTTGAGTAGTTTGATATGAAGATCAAGAATGTACTAGATCCAGCATGTAAATTTTTAAATAGTTTATTAGGTATAATTTTTTATCTAGTTGAGTGACTAGTTGGGATATTTTTCTGCAATATTATATTTGATATTTTATGCCATTGATATACTATTCATTTTTAAATGTCATGATAATGTTTTCATAGATTATTTTTATTATTTATTTCTAATTTATTGTCATATTATCAAAATAATTGCCCCTTTGAATTTTGATTTTCTTGAATTCCTCTAGTTGCTAGCCTCTGTAATTTTGGGAGATACACCCAAAGACATGTGGTTTTCATGATATAATAATATATAGTGATTTTATAGAGGTAAATGTGAAGCTTTTTCACAATTTATTTTTTCCCATTCTAGTTTTGGATTAGGATTTATATATATTATGGTTTTAGAGCTTTTTATGGACCTCATATAGGTGATTCAGCAAACCAGTTCATGTGATATGTCTATGTTACTAGGGATACATAAATGGTTTTTCTGTTTAACACTATTATTTTTGAGATAATTAATAATTTATGACGTGCTGATTTAATATCAGTATTGTTATTATTTTTAATATAGTCATCTAGAATCATGATATATGTTTATATGCATCATACATGGAATATAATGTAATCATGAAATATTTATTATTTTTTGCATTCATTTTTTATAATCATTGTGATTTAGTTATTTAATCTATAATCCACAACATATATGACATTTTCCAAGAAATTATGGGATCACATTTCCCTCAATTAGACAATGGTGTTATATTATAACAATTTTCCTATATCTTATATTGATATGATATCTGATTATAAAAATAAAATCCCATAGAGAAAGTAATATATAGTGTCCCCTAGTGGGTTTGTCAAATGATTAGATACGCGTGTTGTGGTTTGAAACCTGTAATCTTTTCTTGATATGTGATTTGATGTAGAAATTTCATACCTGAGAATGTGATTAATATAATTGTGGATGTTGAATCGAATGATAAATTTCATGCTCCTTTCTCATTTGAAGTTCTTAGTTTATTTATAGTATCCATGTAATGTTTGGATAAATGTATCATTATATGAATACCAATTATCTAGTGGGATTATTTTTTGAATAGATAGAGAATGGTGATTAGAGATTGTTGACTATATGATGGAGAATATAAGGATAAATGGTTTATGATTTTGGAAGGATTATTGAGTGATTATTGATTCACATTGGAATGACTTATATTTCATATGATTCATGGAACATAATCATTTTATTCTGAATTTGAAAAACATATATTTACATCGGATACAAAGATAATAAGTGTTTAAGAAAATTAGACAAGGAATGAGGACCATAAAATCATTGGAAAAAGATTTCGATTTTTTGATAGGGTACTTTTGGAGACTATACACATTAATTAAAATGATATCAATATAGATTGTGATTTTTAACATGTGATAATGTTTACAGTGAATCATTCATCCTTATATTATTTATTGAGGGTTCTTATAACTTTACATGGGAAATAAATGATCTATGATGAAATGTGTATAATACTAATATGTGGATCCAATTTTGTTTGTATATCAATGGAGTCCCATTTTTGTGTTGAGGATTTAAAATTTTGATTAGACACATGTGTCAATGGTGTCCTATTTTTTTTGATTTGTGGATGGTTTCCCTCTTTGTTTGGTGGATACAAAAATGGTGGATAAGAGTAAAATTTTATGGTTGTTCTACGAATGTGTTATAACTAGTTTTATAAAAAATTGTATTAATGTGGTTTGGGAAGAGAAATACTCATGGAATGGTGGGACTTATCTTGTTTATTTCTTGAGACATAGTATGTGGGAATCTATTTGGCAGGGAGTTCAACATTGGCTATTGTGGGTAAAACCCTTAGGGAATATGGATTTTTGAGAACATTTGGGATAAAATTCACTATATTCCAACAACATCAATTTTTTTTATTATGGTGGGAACTCTGGAATGTGAATGGAAGAGTCATTTTTTTCACAACCTTAAATAATGTACTGGAAATGGGGGTGGAGAAATGGTGTTTTAATTTAGGCAATTGATGATGAGGATACTCGTATTTTGAGGAGCATCGTAATGGCAATCGGTGTGAAACCATCGTGTTGGACGACATTGGGATGAAATGTGTCCACTTGTAGGATATTTGATATTTCACTATGACTCTAGTGATATTTATACACAATTTTATCTTAAACCATTGATAATTATAGATTTGTGACATTTATTTGGTGTTTCATAGATGATTGATGTCAACATTTGGCTTAGGTTTGAAATTGATGTGATCCAATAGGTAATTTGGAATGATATGTCTTCATAATATCATATTGTGTATGATAGACTATTTAGTTCAATGGTGATTCAATTGTAGAATCACATATAGTTTCTTGTTGAAATATGTTTTTGGGTAAATTTTTAAAAATGTGATGCGTCTTGAAAATAAGGAATTATGATCCAGAGAATTGATAATGCATCGACGTAGAATGATGGATATTGTTTTGGAATGTTTTCTAATTTATGAAGGACGGGAATTGATATATATAAATGGATTTTAATATATATAAACTCTATTTTGTGTATCATTTTTGGTATTATAGGTTGTTTCAAGATCAATCATGGTATTTTGTGTACATGTTAGAGTGTTTATGTTATGATTATGGATGGTGGAAACATTTCTAATTCAGTATAAAATTAGGATCGATTAAATGTATTAGTGCCTAATAATTTTATTGAATATTAGGAAGAATTACTGGGTTCTTATCAAGGAGGATAAACTATATGGTGATGATTTTGTAATATTTTTTATTTTTATAAGATGGTAAATTTAGAGGAAATTTTAATTTTTTATCTTGGAGGAGTTTCAAGGATACACCATTGTAGAGATTGGTTTGTAAGTGGACAGTAATGGCCTAATAGGTTATAGTGATTTTTTGTATGGAGTTTGATTTAGAATAATCATACAACCAATTTGGGAATGATTTAATGAATATTTTTGGTTGGACTACGACAAGTGGGTGTAACACCTTGGAAGTTGTTATTAGAAATAATTTACGATATGTAAATTTTACCATGTTGGGTGAATCAATTTTGGTTGCATTTAAGAACAATTTATTCCTTTATCCCTTTTAACTTATTACTTGATAAGATATTGATTATCTCATTATCTTAAATTGACTAGGTTCTTCAATAGACACATAATATTGATAGGATGTTTTGTAGTATCACAATTCAATAATAGTGTATAATCCATAGTACAATAAGAAAATAATCCATGATCACACGTGTAATTATATTAATAATTTAGTTGTAGTGTGTTCCATAGAAAATAATCCTGAACCTAGTCTGTGTTACCATACACTCATAAGGGGTGAAAAAAAACGAGCTTTTGTCCCTAGACTGGTGATTTCTTAGTCTAATAAATAGAATCCCATTGGATCGTCATATGTCATTGGTGAAAACCTTATACTTCATTAAAACCATTATAGCCTCATGATACTCCTCCACCATATGTGACTTCTGGTGAATGAATAAGTGTTGAGAATTTCATCTTCTTTTCATCTAATACTGGCACAATATAAAGAATTAATAAAATATTTTTTATTTGTTTTCACAATAGTGTACATACACTATTCAATAAAGAATGTATGAGTTCTTCTTCTTTTGTTTATTCTTTACACATTGAACTACATAACCCCCTTCTTTCTATGAACTTCAAAATAATCCATTTGTGTTCCTATTTCTACACAAAAAAGTAACACCACAAAATATTCAATTCATATCTCATCATCTCTCTTCACTTCTTATCATATTCTTCATTTCATAAAACATACACTTGTGATTCATCATCCCTTTTCCTTTATTTTTACAAATGATATTCCCATAAACTAATTCTTCATTTTATCATTTAGACATTTCTGATCTTCAAAGTGGAAACATTTTAGGTCATCTCTATCATACTTCTTTTTAATAAAAAATTTCTTCTTTTTTGGAATAGCATTGTTGAACCTCTCTGTGAATAACATCTTTTGAAAACAAAAATTTTATATATGTAAAAAAATATTTACAGAATAGGTAACTATCATAATGAAGATATTTTCATGGGATTTCCTTGAATGTAATTTATTATGGGTAAAATTATTGATAGATTAATATGAGGAATAATGTAGTGAATTGAAAGATGAAATAAGAGATTCTCAAGTCTATCTAGGTGTGTGATTAATCAAATAGAGTATGTGATTGAAAATGTTCGGTGGGTATTATGTCATGGATATGTTATCTTTTGGAATAATAAATTGTATACATAAATGTTGTATTTTTTAGGGTTCCAAATTCATAATATTTTTTTCATATGGTCCAACATTTTTCAATATTTAATAAACATCATCTTAAATTAATAATATAAGAGTGTTTAAGGTAGAATTAGTTTTGTTGATGAACTAGATAGGTGAATATTTTTAGGTTACTTTGTGGCATGCTTCAAATGTCAAGATTTTAGAAATATGAACCTTTCATGAATTAGGAAAAACATATGGGAATAAATACATTGGTTCAAGGAGATACATGATAAAATGGAAATTACATTATGTAAAATTTGAAATCCATAAATTCCTATGTAATAGAGTATAAAGAAGAAGGGTGTAGTCTTGGCCTCATGATGTCATTGTTGTGTAATTATAAAACCAGGTTCAATGTGGAACATATATTCAATGTTGATTAGGAAAATGGGATCTATAATTTTATTGTATAGTGTATGAATATATGTCGCAATGGTGATTCAATGATGATGGTTATTGAGGCTTGCTTTTCGAGACACGATTTTCAAGGGAAAGAGGTGATGGTTTATGGTAATTATTTTAATGGTACGTATTGGATCCTATGGGAATCTAGGAATAAGTAAGTGGAGGAACAATTTACTCATAAATATCTTTTCAGGTGTTGGTGAAGGTACTTGAGGAATAACATGGTTCTCTTATCACGTAGTATATGTCCTCATATATATTATGATCACCTTTTACAAGTCTTTGTATGGGTATAATGTAACATCCTAGGTAAATAAAGAATATTAATTTTTCATATTTATCATTATTTGTGAATAAAATGTTAATATTACATTAAAGGGAATGCTATTCTCAATGGCGTACCCAATACGCAACAACGAGTTTCTTTGAAATCCTATGTTTCACACTTATAATATAATAAAATTATTTTAAATAGTTAATTCCTAGCCATTGTAACGGAAGGAATGAACATAACTAACAAAAAAATGATAAATTTTTTTTAAAATATTTTCATATTTATCCAATAAATTTCAAAGTCTTAAAATGAAAATGAATCAAATTTTAAGAATAAATACTCTAATATTTTTAGAAGATTGTTTTACCGCCTTTTGATGGCGAACCTTTGTTAAATCCAACTTTTGACAATTTTATAATCTCTATTTGTCAAAATAAACATATTCTTTAGAATTGGGATATTGAAATTTACTTTGAATAATTTTTTTTTTATTTTTATTACAATGTTCAGTTTTATAATGAATAGTGAAAAATACTGCATTTTACTTCAAAAATGATTTTTCATCCAATTTAATTATATGGATAGATTATCTATTTTACTTTTTTTTAAAGTGTAAATAGAATTAATTTTTACCATTTAATCCAATGCTGGTCATTGGGATTAATTGTACTTTGAAATTTTACAAAAACAATTGTCAATCTTTTGATAGAAATTATTTCTAAAAAAACTGCTATTTGTTTTGACAACAGAAATTATTTTTAAATTAATTATTGCAATTTATGTGTTTGGAATTTAGTAAAATGGATTCTGTAGTTGGAATCATAAGGTCCATATTATTTAATTATGAATCTTTTGTTTTCTGGACATTATGAATAGTAATGACGGTAATTATCTTTAATTATCGTAATTAATTAGTAATCGGGTAGTTATGGGTAATAAAATAATATCATAATAATAACAAATGACCCCAACATGTGTCCTAATGCTACTGGTTGTGTCATGTCTGACCATGGGATTCCTTGTGCAAAAATTTGGGACCCCATGGAATCACATTTGGGTGATAGTGACAGTTTATCATTTTATTTTTTATAGAAAGGAGAATATCACAAAAGTATGTAACACCTAAGTAAAACAATTTTAATTTTGACTACATAAATGATATATTTGACTATAAATAGTCATTGTAAAGATAAAAGTTTTTCCTACATCATAGTATTTTTTTATAATTTTTAGACATTAAATAAATTAAATTCTTTATGACACCATGATGATGCATCGATTACCTCATTAATGAACGATATAAATAAAATGAAAAGATAATGTAAACTCAAAGACATACACTTTTCAAATACCTATTGGATGATTATATTTAAAACCCTTATCACATTATCCTATAAATATATCAATGTGGGACCTTTAAAATACGAAACTCATTTTAATATAAAGTAACATTTCTTGAATTTCCAAGAGTGCCCCTCCTCCCTCTTATAAACGGCCCCCACCACTCCCTCATTACCCACACCTCTCTAGCCATTGTCTCATACAAACTCTACACATTTCATCTCTCTAATTCCCTCTCTTCATCATATAATCCTTACCTTAGGCATAAATATCTCCAAGAAATACTTTTGGTTCAAACGAAGAGGAGTTACCCAATTTAAAGGTAATGTCTTCTCTTATGTTAATTTGTTTTATTTTGCCTCTCCACCCACATAAACTATTTTTATTCCTTTCTTTTGTAACAACACCAGAATATTCAATATTCCAGGATTTTGATATAATAAATATTAGAGCTACACTTACACACACCTTTATCTAATGGTTAAAGAACATACTGTTTCTGTGGTTGGAGAATTACTGCCACACGAAATGATGATTGTTAAATCTTCTCTTAAAATCATTCATGGTGGCCATTATGATGTCACTGTATTTTATATATTATATATATGGTATCTATGTTTTCTATTTGCTTTTGTATTTTATATTTAAAACATTCTTTTATGATTAGCAGGTTGTGGAAATGCGATAATTTCATACGTGGAAGTGTGGACTACCTCCCCTCTAGTGATGTGACTCATTCATGCAATACATGGAATGTATAAAGAATAAAATTAATGAACATATGTGACCTATATAACATATATATTATACTGTAATTATAATATATATATCTCTCATTTATTTTTAATTCCATTAATATAACAAATAAATGAAAGTAGAGTTCATGCATACGTACGACCTACCATCTCCAGGAATGGTGCATTTCATTTATTTTTTATCTCCAAATGTTATGGATTAGTATAAAATAAATATGTACTAGATATATATGATATTTAAGTCATTAATTCTATTCTGGAGATGATTTACTTATAACTACATGGTAAATCATTTTCAAATAAGTTCATTTTTGACACATGTACCAAACATCAACAAAAACATCTGATATGAACTCGCATAATTAACTAATTATTTTAACATTATAATATGTGATATTAATTTAATAATAAACTTTAAATGAGGTCCTTAAGAAATTTTAAATTGACCAAAGGTTATTATTCAATAATATAAAGAAACAAACAAGACAAGTCGGACTTGAGGTAAGGGGTCCAAACACTCTCTTTTTTTAAGTACTCTCTTTTATGTCGATTATTTTAAGCTCTTATTTCTTATGTTTGGGGATGTTATTTTATATTCCTCTTACTGTAATCTATATTTTTATATGATGAGAGACCCTATTTTATTTCATGAATCCATTTTTTTATGTTTTAAGTGGCATCGTTATGCTGCCGAGTTTTCGTAAGGGATTTTTCATCTCACATTTATTCCCATGAGGTTTATGCTACATTTGCCACTATTTCCTTTTAGTAGTGTATGTACTGCCCATTATTCTACTCTTTGTGTAATATAATTTCATTTATGGGTATCTACATCAACATTGTATAGTCCTTCTATCCTGGGGTGTATGTTTTGAAAGATACCCAAATCAGTTAGGGATTCTTTCACCATCCTCTTTTTAAAAAGACTTCTTTTGTTATGTCTTTTAATTTACATATTATTATTTTAGGATATGTTCTTCTATATCCTTATTAATGTAAATTTTATGTCCATGTGATGAGATACCATTCTCTCACTAATCAACTCATTTTATGAATTTTAAAGTGACGCTGTT
Organism: Viscum album; assembly: GCA_963277665.1. Classification (NCBI taxonomy): domain Eukaryota; kingdom Viridiplantae; phylum Streptophyta; class Magnoliopsida; order Santalales; family Viscaceae; genus Viscum; species Viscum album. The sequence continues at coordinate 2,094,108,210 of OY728142.1, forward strand.
CGGCTGTCAAATTTTTGCAAGGGAACGTAATAACTTAATTTCATATCTTTTGGATAAACATGTAATCCTTGAATATGTAATTATATGAATATGTGTGAATGACTCTGGTTGTTTTACACTTAATATACACTTATATTGTGTGTATTTTTATTTTTCACACATAAGTATATAATTGATTTATCCTTAATCTAAGGATGTCATCTTTGTAAGGGACTTCGTCTCAATCTCCGTTCATTGAGTCATATTTTGTTTTATACACAACATTATTTTATACGGTGTATAAACCCCTTTTACTTTTAATTTTATTAAAAACGAATCTTTTTTATACAAAGCGTTTTACTAAACGAAAAAATGGAATGTTTTTTTCATACGTATTAGGCGACAATGACTTCTCCTCCGCAATGACCATTATTTTAGTTTCAGCTTCCTTTACAATACATAAATTTTTTTAAAATGAAAAATAAATACCATGCTTTACTTTTCATTTATTTTAGTATTGAAAATTGTTTTGATAATGTTTTTATTAATGTATTATTGATATCTTGTGATTGAAATGTAGAAATGTTATGTTTCCTTTATGCATGTTTTATGTGATACGATTATGTTATGGTTCTTGGGAATTGTTTATGAAGACGGGTGGTTCAGTGATAAACTAAGGGCGGGTGATCTTGTGATAGCTCTCTAATGCATTGGGTAATGTGAAGGGGTTAAATGCTAAGGTTTCTCCGAAGAGATTTAGGGAATATACTGTGATGGGTATTCCAAACGTAACCATGAGGGTTACTCCCTACGTAAGAATGTTATGAATGCCTCAAGTTACCTTTACACCTTATGATTTCTATGAGTTATTCATTAATCATATGATTTCATGAGGTATGTTAAAATGCTTATGTTTTAAGAGTAAAGTATGATTTCATTAATTCTTTTGTATTCATGGACTACTGTTTTCTTTCAATAATTTTTTATATCCCTTACTGAGCTTTTTATGCTCATCCCATGTTTTTTTGAAATGTTTTCCACAGGACATAAAGATGAATAGGGTCAAGGATGGGATTAAGAAAAGACAAGCTATCTAAAACATGGAATTAGTCATGTTTCTTTTTAGAGTTTTTGTTTTATGATGGAAATTGAGTAGAAGGGTCTACTTTGTTATCTTGTAAGATGTAATATTTCTATCCTAATTCTCTAAAACTCTAAACCTGAAAATATTCTCAAAAGGATTTATTCATCTAATTCATGATTAAGTAATGTTTTAAGGCTGGGTTCTTATAGTTGGTATTAGAGGTCGGTTTAGAAAACTTTAGGGATTAAGAGTTTTTGTTAAACACATGATTAGTCCGTATGTATATTATCTTAGTTAAATCCTTGTTTTATAACTTTTTAAGATCAAGGAAATGGAATGAGGAGGATCTGAAACGACATTCTCATCTCTTCCCGATGAATTGCTGGCAATAATTATTCCAGATTCATGTTCGAATGACTGTGAAACATTTTCTAGAATACAACTCACATGCAAGCAACAGTTTTAGATATCAAACACCTCCACTATACCTCGTTATCATTGTGGATCATGGATTTTATTTAGAAAAATCCTATTTTCAAAATATTCTCATATTTTCAAGAAAGGTAGATATTATCAAGGAATATTCAAATATTTTACCTTATAACATGATTTTGAAGCATTTTATGATTTTAAAGAAGGTGTTGAAGAAGGATACCCTTGTGCAACCTCTTTATATTTTCTATTAAAATATTTTCTATCCGCACATTCCTATGGTATTTTAAAAGGACCATTAATTGAAAGTTTCAACTCAAATTTGGTCAGACTATTTTATAGAAATCATGTCTTATCAGATGTTTTGAAATTATATGTCATATATGATTATTTTCCAAAAAAAAATTTCTATGAATAGCCATATGTTGTACAAGGTGTATTTGGACGGAGGAAGAAAACTGTTTTGAAGGATCTCTAAGTCATTTTTGTGATGCATGGTCCTTCTACCTACATGAACAAGATGACGATGAAACCAAATGGACACCATGATCAAGGTATGATGTTATTCTTTTTTGGGGATTGTTTTATTTTATCTTATGATGGTGAAATAAGACTTCAATAACTAAGATGTTTAGATCATAATGAATTTTGATGAAAATGAGAGGTATAAGGAAACCATTGAGGTTAAAACATGTTAGGGTTATTTTTTATATTTATAAAAAGGACAACCCGTAAGATGGGTGACAACCCATCGCGTCCGGAAAGGCCACATGAATCGAACCCACAACCGAAGGGTGACAAGGGCGCATGGACTACCTCTAGCCTACGTGAAGTCCCTGGTTATTATGACTTATACTTGTTAGTTAAATGATTTTATGGATCAATAATAAGTTGATTTTTGGAACTTATGTTTTATTAAATGGATATCCTTAATGTAGGAAAATGATTTGGTGATTGAGTAATAAAGGCTATTTTGGAATATGTTCTCCCTTTCGTGGAAACAATGTATGCCTATAGAAGATAGAATACTTTGGGATCTCAATTGAGGAGAAATGGTAGAATTTTATTTTGGAACAATCTATGTTTTTAGTGTGGACATATGACATTTTGGTTTATTTATGAAAATGATTAACCTATCATGGAGAATATGATATTAGGTTAATTACTTTTCAATATGAGACTTTAAGAGCAACTGATGTTATTTACAGATAAATGCAATGATTTAACTTGGAAGACTATGTGATCAAATCCTTCATAGATTTTGGTTTCAATCTTAGTTTTGATTACTTTGAAGAATTTTATGGATATATGTTTATTTAATGGTCTTTGTTGAACTTTGGATAATGTTTGACAAATTTTGGAAAATAAGAGTAGTATTTCTTTTAATAAAGGATTATCCTTTTGGGGATTATCTGATATTGTACTAACCAATTTTTTTTTGGTTTTGGTTTTGGTATAAAGATATGGGAACTATATAGTTCTCTTTTGTGGATTAGGTGATTATCTAGAAGTTGGTTATAGTGATCTTAATGTGAACAAGTTATCTTAAATACTCCTCTTTTGGAGGAAATATGACTTTGTGTAAGAAATCTAGAAAAAGTTGAATGTCAACATGGAAAGTAAGTATGTTTCCTTATGTTTTATTTAAGCACATAAATAAATTTCTCAATGAAAATTAATTTAGAAAAAATGTTGTCTGTTAATTTTTCCGAATAGGTAATCAAATACTGTTTAACCCATCACAAGTTTGTTATTTTCTAGTGGTTAACTTTCTCTCAAACATGTTTTCTATCACTCTCCCTCAGAACATGACTGTTTGTTTTTTTCTTCCATATACATGTTTTCTTACATTGAATCCTATAGTGGGTTAACTTGGGTGACCCTAGTAATTCTGTTTCTTTCTTTTAAAGTGCTAGTTAAATTTACTCTTTTTCCAATGTGGGGCTTTCAATGAAGTTTCTAAGCCCAATTTTAAAATTGAGAGGATTCAATTCTCAAAATGGGGGAAGGATGTAACATCCCAGGTAAATAAAAAATATTAATTTTTCATATTTATCAATATTTGTGAATAAAATGTTAATATTACTTTAAAGGGAATGCTATGCTCCATGGAGTACCCAATACAGAACACCAAGTATCTTTGAAATCTTACGTTGCACACTAATAATATAATAATATTATTTTAAATAGTTAATTCCTAGTCGCTGTAATGGAAGGAATGAATATAACTAACAAAAAAATGATTACATATGTTTGTTAAATATTTTTACATTTATCCAATAAATGATAAAGGCTTAAAATGCAAATGAATCCAATTTGAAGAATAAATACTCTAATATTTTTAAAAGATTGTTTTACCGCCTTTTGATGGCGAACCTTTTTAAATTAATAATTTTGACAATTTTATAAGTTTTATTTTTCAAAATAAAATTATTCTTTAGAATTGTGATATTGAAATTTAATTTGGATAAATTTTTGGTATTTTTCTGACAATGTTCATTTTTTAATGAATAGTGAAAAATACTTCATTTTACTTCAAAAATGCTTATTCATCCAAATAAATTATATCGATAGATTATATTTTTCATTGGTTTTAAAGTGTAAAGATAATATATTTTTACCATTTAATCCAATGGTTGCCACTAGGATTAATTTCACTTTGAAATTGGGCATAAAAAATTCTCAAACTTTTGAAAAAACATGTTTCTAAAAAAACCCGCTATTTTTTTGAGAACATGAATTGTTTTTAAATTAATTACTTCAATTTATGTGTTTGAAATTTGATAAAATGGATTCCATATTTTTAATAATAAGGTTCAAATTATGTAATTAAGACTCTTTTGTTTTTTGAACATTATGAATAGTAACGATGGTAATTATCTTTAATTATCGTGATTAATTAGTAATCGGGTAGGTAAGGGTAATAAATTAATATCATAGTAATAAAAAATGACTGCAAAATGTGTCATAATGCTATTGGTAGTGTCATGAAATTCCATGGGATTCCTTCTTCCAAACTTTTCTAACCCACGGAATCACTTTTGGGTGATAGTGACACTTTATAATTTTTTTTTAAAGAAAGGAGAATATCACAAAAGTATGTAACACCTAAGTAAAACAATTTTAATTTTTTCTACATAAATTATCTCTTGGAATATAAATAGTAATTGGAAATATAAATAGATTTCCAACATCATATTATTTTTTTATAATTTTTAGACATTAAATATATTAAATTCTTTATGACACCGTGATGATGCAGTGATTACTTCAATAATGAACAATTTAAATAAAATGAAAATATAATGTAAAATATAAGAGTTACACTTGTCAAAGACATATTTTATGAGTTAATTTCGAACCCTTATCACCTTATCCTCGAAATATATCAATGTGGGACCTTTAAAATCTAAAACTCATTTTAATATAAAGTAACATTTCTTGACTTTCCAATAGTGCCCCTCCCCCCTCTTATAAAAGGCCCCCCACCACTACCTCCCTACCCACACCTCTCAAGCCATTGGATTGGCCAAAATATGCTCATTTCATCTCTCCACATCCCTCTATTCAACATATATTCCTAAACCTAGGCACAAATCTCTCCATGAATCCCTTTTGGTTAAAACCAACAGAAGATACTCAATTTAAAGGTAATGTCTTCTCTTATGTTCATTTGTTTTATTTTGCATCTCCAACCCCCTAAAATATTTTTATTCCTTTATTTTGTAACAAAACCAGTATCTTCAATATACTAGGATGTTGCTATGAGAAATATTGGAGCTACAAATACACACACCTCTGTCTAATTGTTAATGAACATACTGTATCTTTGGATGGAGAATTACTGCCTCACGAAACGATGATTCTTCAATCTTCTTTTAAAACCTTTGATGGTTGACATTATGATGTCACTGTATTTTACATATGATATATATGGTTTTTATGTTTTCTATATTCTTCTTTATTTTATATTTAAAACATACCATTATTCTTTTCATGTTGTGAAAATGCGATAATTTCATACGAGGAAGTGTGGACTACCGCCCCCTCAAATGATGTGACTCGTTCATGCAATACATGGAATGTTTAAATAATAAAATTAATGAAAATATGTGACCTATAGAAAATATATATTACACTTAAATTAATATATATATATCTCTGATTTATTTTTAAATTCATTAATAAGACAATGAAATGAAAGTAGCGTTCATGCGTACCTACGACCTACCGTCTCCATGAATAGTGCATTTCGTTTTTTTTATCAAAATGTTATGGAATAGAATAAAACGAATATTTACTAGATATATATGATATTTAAATCATTTATACTGTTCTTGAGATTATTTACTTATAACTACATGGAATATAATTTTCAAACAAGTTCATTTTTGACTCGTGTACCAAACATCGACAAAAACATCTGATATGAACTCGCATAATTAACTAATTATTATAACATTATAATATGTGATATGAATTTAATAATAAAAGTTTAAATGAGTTCTTTAAGAAATTATAAATTTAAAAAAAGGTTATTATTCAGTAATATAAATAAACGAACAAGTCAAGTCGGACTTGAGGTTAGGGATCCAACTCTCTCTTTCTTTTTAAGTACTCTCTTTTATGTCGTTTCTTTAAATATCCACTTTCTTATGTTGGGGGATGTTCTATTATATTCCTATTTCTGTAATTTCAATTTTCATATGATGAGAGACCCTATTTTATTTCATCAATTCATTTTTTTATGTTTTATGTGGCGCCGTTAGGCTGCTAAGTTTTCGAAGGGAATTTTCATCTCAGTTTTATTCCCATGAGGTTTATGCTACAATTTCAACTATTTCCTTTGAGTAGTGTATGTACTGCAATTATTATAATCTTTGTGTAATATAATTTTGTTTATGGGTATTTAAATCAACGTATTATAGTCCTTCATTCATGGGGTGTACGTTTTGAAAGTTACCCAAATCTGTAAGGGATTCTTTTACCCTCCTCTTTTTAAAAAGTCTTCTTTTGTTATGTCTTTTAATTGACATATTACTATGTTGGTATATGTTCTTCAATATCCTTATTGATTTAAATTTTATGCCCAAGTGATGAGATAAAATTCTCTCTCTCATCAACTCATTTTCTGAATTTTAAAGTGACACCATTAGGCTGTCGAATTTTTTCAAGGGAACTTCTTAACTCAATTTCAATTCTTTGGGTTAAACATGTACTCCATGAATATGTCATTATATGTATTTGTGTGAATTAATCTAGTTTTTTGACACTTAATATCAAATTATATTGGGTGTATTTTTATTTTTCACACATAAGTATGTAATTTATTTATCCTTAATCTAAGGATGTCGTCTTTGTAAAGGACTTCGTCTCAATCTCATTTCATTAAGGAATATTTTGTTTTATACACAACATTATTTTATGTGGTGTTTAAACCCCATTGACTTTCAAATTTATTCAATAGGAATATTTTTTATTCGAAGCATTTCACTAAATTACAAAAGGTAATGTTTTTTGTCATATGTATGCGGCGACAACGACTTCTCCACCGCCATGACCATTATTTGAGTTCCAGCTTCCTCTACAAGCCATAACATTTTGAAAATAAAAAATAAATACCATGTTTTACCTTTCTTTTCTTTTGGTATTGAAAATGGTTTTGATAATGTTTTTATCAATTTTTTATTGTTATCTTGTGATTGAAATGTAGAAATTTTATGTTTCATTTTTGCGTGATTTATGTGATACGATTCTGTTATGGTTCTTGGGCATTGTTATGAAGATGGGTGGTTTCATGATAAAATAAGGGAGGGTGAGCCCGTGATAGCTCTCCAATTCATTGGGTAATGGGAAGGGGTTAAACGCTATGGTTTCTCTAAAGAGATTTAGGGAATATACTATGATGGGTATTCCAAACGTAACCAAGAGGGTTTACTCCCTACGTGAGAATGTTATGAATGCCTCAAGTTACCTTTAAGCCTTATGATTTCTATGAGTTATTCATTAATCTTATGATTTCATGAGGTATGTTAATGTGATTATGTTTTAATAGTAAATTATGATTTCATTGATTCTTATGTAAACATGGACTAATGTTTTCTTTCCATATTTTTTTATATCCCTTACTAAGATTTTTATGCTCATACCAAGTTTTTTTTTGAAATGTTTTCCACAGGACATAAAGATGAATAGTGTCAAGGATGGGATCAAGGAAATACAAGCTATCTAAAACATGGAACTAGAAATGTTTCTTTTAAGATTTTTTGTTTTATGATGGAAACTAAGTAGAAGTATCTACTTTATTATCTTGTGAGATGTAATAGTTATGTCCTAATTCTCTAAAACTCTAAACCTAAAAATATCCTGAAAGTTAATTATTCATTTAATTCAAGATTAAGTAATGTTTGAAGGCTGGGTCCTTATATATAAAATGTGGATGAAGTAATCATTATGTATGGTTTAAATGGAATCCTCCAATTACATGGATGAAATTAATTAGAGAAGGCTCATGTATTTCTTGGGAGAAGAGATGGGTGGTCATGTGAGGGATAGTATGAGTTTCGTCATTTTAGGATTCAATTAATTTTTTAGAATAGATAATTATATTTTAGTGGTACAATTAACCAAGGACACTTGTCTTATATTGTAAAATAATTATAATAGTCACAGATTATATATTTAATATGATTCCACTATGATTACTATGTTCTTTCAAGGGAATGATAATTCTCTATGGTAGTCCATATACATTATAGAAAATTGAATAATTTTTTTCAACCATGGTATACGTGTTATTTATACTTGGAGGGAAGGTAATTTTTTAGAAGATTATCAATCCATAAAATTTAGACCACGATAGAGAATTTCATTATACACTAGTTTTGGGATAGTACTTGATGACTACAATCACAGTTTATGGGGTGATAGCCAACGTCAGCATCATTTAAATGCCCCGTGTGTTTGGAGAATATCTTGTATTCTTTTATAATTCCTCATTAATACAATTGTTATTTAATTTTATTATTTATTTCACTATAGATATCTGAAATTCAAATTTTTTTGTAGTCCAATGAAAATTTATAGACATATCCAACAGCTTGGAATCGAACCATTATCATTCTTTAATTCCTAGTGAATTCAGATACTCAAGAATTAATATGATCTGGAATACATACACATACCATTAGAGTCTTATGATCTACTTCAATGAAAAACTACCCTCTTCCCAGGTATTACACTAATTTATATTCAATTTTCCTACTAATTTGATGTTATACATTCAATCCATACACTCATCATAAAAGGATTACAGTCATCCCTTTACGGTTTTTTCATTCATAGTGAATTCATATGAATAATAAGTCTTATAATCATGATGAATTATGACCGACATCAATTTTATATGATTAGCTTTATAGTCTTTCAATCCTTCTCAGCTAAAACAATAGATCGAATTTTTTACAACATCATCTTCGATTATATTTTTCAATCAACATCAACTTATCATCAAGAACTTTTATTGAATCCAAATCAGATTGTGATTTTTATTAAATGTATATCATCTCTATAGAATCATCTAATTTAAAAATTCATGGCGGAAGGAAGTTTATGAATCTCTTTTATCATTTTTATTTTATAGAAATAATCTTGATATGAATCAATATGATATTTGATACACAATATCTCGACATAACTATTTCAACTGAAAAAATATATCTTCAATATTTCCTACGACAAAATTTCATTCATATAATAGAGTGAAATTTCATGGAATTATCCTCCTATTGAGCTTAGAGATAAATTAGATAACCCACTGCATAATCAACTATTTAATTGATAATGTGGTCACTAAACATAACATTTTACCATGTGTCCACACATCCTAAAATGTTTTTCCATATCTACATGACATACCTCTCCATATACATTTAATACTTCTTGAGGAATGGTCACATTACATCATTTGGTCAATTCGTATTCCTCTGTTTTGTGGGTTCAATATCCATCATGTAGTAGGTTAACATTCCAACATGTGGTAGTTCTATAATACGTTATGTAGTATTTCCTTTTTTCTTCCATTGGTATAATTATAATCATATCATGTCTTCCCATTATCGATTCATGGGGTCAGTACATTTACCCAGAATTAAGAATTCATGCAGTTGGTACTACTTCCTCAAAATATTTTTAATAGAGATATAAGATGGATTCATTTTGAATTTCATTCTCTAGAGAACTAAAAATCTATAAAAAACCTTTTAAAATAAATATATTTCCACAATATCCTTTACATGAGATCTATTTTTCATATAAAATATTTCATGAAAATACACATACCACATCCATGATGGATCAATAAATCTATATATAACTATTTCAATGAGATACAATTATTGGGAACTTATTAACAATCACAAACCTCTTATTTTTTACATCCACCATATGTAAATTAATTTTATAATAAATAAGACCAGAAAAATGTTTGGATTCCAAAATTCCCATTTTTATTTATCTCGTATACCATTATTCTAGAATATCAAAATACGTTTCCTTTATTGAACCCCCCCATTCAATTATATAGAATTCACTCACCCCTATATATATGAAATTAAAATTATAAGGGAAATGGGTTTTGATCAACTATTAGATAAATTTCATCTACCATCCCACTCTATGTCAACTAAGACACACTATGGGCTTAAAACTAGATGGTTTGATTATAATAACTATGTCGTCCCATAAAAAAGTAAAAAATAATATTAAACCCCGAATATTCTTTCAAGGACTATTAAAATAGATTTGGTTAGTGAAAATAAGAGATAATTTTTGATATTATCAATTAACCAATAATACTGACCTATTTTCCCTATACTCACATCAAAAATAGATTAGAAGATTAAAAAAATAATTATTTTTCAATAAATTTTCAATTATTCAACCTTCCACTTATATGTCATTGATAAATTAAATTTCTCCATCATTATTTTATATTTTAAAAAAAAATAATGTGATAGTATGAATAGAAATATTATCAATTAAATTACTTCATGCATATTCAGTAAAAATTCATATTCCACTGATATATTAGTAATATCATTTACATAATTATTGTCCAAAAATCTACCTCTCAAGGTAATAATCAATCCAATAATCATAATGTTTAATCAGTTAATGAAATAAATCATTTTACATTTTATGTATGGAATACACATAAAATTTATAATTTTCATGTTCTCATGCAAATTTAAATTATGCCATATCTTTTTCGAGGATTGTATCTTCATCATATGTATATTAAAACACTACCAATAAGATCAATCGTATATGATGATCTATTAATATAGCTTGTTCAATGTTTTTATTAATGATTCATTCTCATATTTTACAATAAAGAACATTCTTTAACTTCAATCTTCAAAATTTAAATCCCAAATACAATACACAAATAATTGGGAATATGGTGTCTCTTCATATTCTTTATTCTGAACATCATAGTTTGGAATATTTTATTAAAAATGTTTTCTAATTTATTTATCATTTATACATAAAAATATATTTTTAAATATAGTTTCACTATTGGAATCATGGAACTCATAAGTTATTTATTTTTAATATATTTTAATTTTATCTTCTCAATTGTATTTACCATGCCTATATCTCCTAGTGCATCATTCATAGTCTTTAGGAACACTTCTAGTTATACAATTATTATATGGAAATCTCTATGAGTGTGTCCATCCTTGTTGTGTGTCAAATACAACATGTCATTTTCAAAAGAGGTATGTTTTTTTCTTAACCTATCAGGATATTTTTTTCATCATATAAACTGTCTTCCAATCAATTAAATTTATATTTCTTATGATTAATCTTCTAACAATCTTTCTCTCTCCAAATATACCTGAAAAATGACTAATTTTTTTGGGAATATAAATATAATGCATTGTTTTTTAAAATATATCACTATGATTTTATTTTATCCAATACAATATTTTATATAATTTTCTCTTCCTGATCATATTAGTATTTATTTTTTTGGTACACAATCTATCACCTATTTCCATTAAAATAACATTACAAGAATTTTTTTTCCATAAATCATAAGTATATATATAAATTATTATTATTGACTTTTATTATATGTGATTATTTTATAATTATCCTTTGATATATGTTTAGATGAAGGTATTCTATTTTGGTGGAAATTCTTATAAAATAAATCATAATAATCATCAGTTATATCAAATTTGATGACGTAAAAATATTTGGCATCACATAATAGTGTATCTTATTATTTTATCATGCCCCCATGTAGTGGAATACCTTTCTATTTTATCATTTAGATAATCATGCCAAAAATCTAATGACATAACCTAAATCTTCAATAGAACCAATTAGACACTAGAAAATATTCATTAACTTTTATTAATTGAATGCTACCAAAAAATTCTAGCACATTGAATTTTATATTTTTGGGGATTTGTATCATATTTTGGTGTCTTCTTAAAGAATAATATTCCATATGACTTCGAATTTTGTTATATCCTCATCACATTTCATTATCAATATTTATGTAGATTTTTCATTTATTCATTCAATATGAAAAACTACATATTCAAAAAAATTAACATAAATAAATATTCATGGTACCTCTTTCACTAAAATTAAATTTCCGAGATCACCGACCAATGTTATAGTATTTTATCAGAATTTAGTGGCCTATAATCATTATAATCCTTCATATAAAATTATATGACTATAACATTTAGTTTATTCTTCAATTGTGGGAGATAAATATGTCTATTATTTTATTAGTCTATTTGATTTATATTTATAGAAATTTTATATAGAGTGCATTTTTATTTCCATAATTCAACAATATTCTGTCTTCAAAACACTTAATCATATTTTCAATATTGAATTCATTATTTTATTCATTTGTCATAGCTAATTTTAAATCCCTTCGATCATCTTTAATTTTACCAATTTCAATGGAATCATGACATCCATTATATTTTTTAGTTTATCCTCGATTGTGTTTGTAATATCATCAATAATATCCTTGATATATTCATTACCTTTAATATTTATGATCATTTAGTTATTAAATTTTGAGAATCATATTCTATGTTATGTAATCTATGTTCTTGTGCCTCCAAACTTCTTGGGGAACAATATAAATTCGTGAGAAATTTAATGTAAATCCCACAGAGTAGAATTTTAAAAATCATCAGTATGGAAATGTTTTCTCGATATTAATTAATAAACTCCAAAAATAATGGAATATATATTTTTTTGAATGAAATTTAAAAAATCATTCAATAAATAAACTGAAATTTCAAGGGATCTAGTTGATAGAACATCATCACCAAATATGAAGGGTTATTCTCTTATAGGATATTCTATGCATGAATTTTTATATATAATATTATTATATATTTTTTGTTCATTATATATCTATATCCTTTGTGGAATTTTGATATGCTTTTTTTCTATATACATTAGGCCATTATTATTTTTCAACCTAGGTTGGACTGAATTTTTATAAGAAAAATTTTGATATTGTCTTCATCTTTTTTCTCCCTCTTTCTTTTCCTGTATAATATAGTTTTGGTAATGATATAGTTCTAATATTGAGAAATGTAATATTCATGAAAAAAAATTGGATTGTTAATATAGGTACTAAACTCAAATAATCAAATATAAATCATTTTCCAATATTATAGAATCCAAAAATAGATGAAGATATATCAGATACTAAATATACAGACCATATGAGGATATACTCATCACTTATTGGGATTGTGAGTATTTGTTGATTCCATTTTACATAAATGTTTTCATTTGTCCACTTTCCATATTTTATATTTTATGATCCAGATTCTATTATTCTCTTACCTCAACTTCAATCTTCTACAAACTCAAAATTTGGACATGATTATTTTAACTATCACCTTTTAATATAAATGGTTATTCATTAGTGGAATTAGGAAACAATTCCCGATAAAACCATCCTTTATAATTGAAATATTTCAATAGTGGGTTGGTAAAAAAACAATACACATAAACTGTTGTATCATCCACTAAAGAAGGGGAAGTTTGATCCTGAGTCCATAAAATACATATATAAATTATAACATACATATTCCCAATAGATATTTATACTGCCTGTGTAGATAGTCTTCCAAGACTGCAAGTTTGTTTCAATGTCCTATTGAACATATACCATATTTTACTTTTGATTAATGTCATGGTGGCGAAATTATCTTTTTATATTCCTCTATTACCTGTACAATATCAAGATAGACACAATTAAACATCTTTAATATAAATAATGGTACACATAATCTATCCATAAAATATTTCCTGAGTGATTCTCCAACATTATCTTCTATATGTTAAAACTAAATATTATACCCCATGTATTATTTTGATTTTCACAACCAACATGGCCATTTATGATTTTGACCATTCTATGAAAAATATATTTGTAGATCTATCTTATCTTTTTCTCCCTTCTTCTATTTTCAATTCTATTATTTATTATTAATTGTATATAATGTCTACTAGTTATTTTTTATCCCCTATTATTCTTCACTATATATGATATTAAATGATTCTACATCTTATTTATAACATTAGAATATAGATTATATTCCAAATAGAAATCTTTTAGGGTCATATCATTTTTTTGGAACACATTAATTACATGTATTATGATAATAGTGTTTAACATCTCTAATAAGAACTTCATTCTTGATGTTTAATAAAATATATCTTAAGAAATAATTCATTCTTATGTAATAAAATCATGTTTTACTATATTCCACAAACAATAAAAATAATGAATGAATGAAATATTTTTAATTTTTAATAATATTACTAATTTAGATCCATTAGATCTAGGACACCACATTAATTGACTAGATCCAAAATCATAGGCCTTGACATATTGTCAATCAAAATTCTTAAAGTATCAGTATTATCGACTCTCATGCTAATATTCCTTATCCCACATATTATACTAAAATATTAACACAAAATATCTATATTTAAATATAATGTAATTTATACAACATTAAATAAGCTAAAAAATGACTCATTGATCATGAATGATTTTCCACTAAATATATCCTTGTTCATTATCTATTTTCATTACAAACCAGACACATTGTTCTTCCACATTTATCATTTTCTCCTTTTTTTCCTATGATTAATATACAAGAATTTATTCTCACTAGGAATACAATAATATTTTTAGAAAATAGGGATGTATTAATTGATACCATCAATAATTTTTTGCATCAAATACTTCCCATAAATTATTAATTCATTATTCCATGTAATCACCTTCATATTTATTGTCTTTGAGTTGTCTCAAATTTTATATATCCTGATGTCTTACATAGAATAAATATCCTTAGCCATTGGATTGATCACATGTCTTTATCCTTATTTTATCCCTATTAAATTCTTACACTCGTTAACTACTATGATCATGAAGACTTATTCTGATCCTGAGAGTCATACGATCAATCTCAATTTCATAAGCTCGTCTTCAAAATACTATGGTCTTGCTTATTCCATTTTTCTACATTACTGAATTCATACATAAAATTAATATACTTCTCTTAAAATTATTATTCACATCTTTTTATTAGTATTCAGCCCTCATGTAGTGATATAGTCATGATTTCAAATTATTATGAAGACATAAATTCCACATCAGAGTCATATAACCAGCTTACAAGACATATTATCCTGATAAACTATAGTAAAAATATTATATTCTTCCATTATTCATATTTTATTTGATTCTAATCATGTAAAATCATTCTTCAGTTACAATAAATTGTTCAATCACAGTATAAAACTAAGGTATAATGAATGAAGATATTCAAAAATGCATCATTTGATTAAATCATTATTAGTATAGGGTACTTCAGGAATTAATTTTCAATTATTCTATTTTCTAGAATGAATGAATGTAATAATCACAATGATATTTTATACATTGAAAATCAAAATAATGATAATAAAAAGAAATAAAGATATCTTTCTCATTTACTTATTAAAAAACTCACTCATATGATATAGTAATAATTATATGTCACTATCTCTATACTAGCCTTCAATATAACATATATATTCTAGTTTATGATCATTTTTCAGGTTTCTCATTTTGTCAATCGTCCTACAATAATGGAACTCATCAAAAAAACAAACTCTCTATTTCCATGGTCAAATGAATTATGAGGTAATAGATTATCTATCTTTCTTATGATTTTTTTACATTTTATCATGTATTCAGTTCAAATTACTTCATGTAGTAGGTTGAAATTCCCTCATCTGTTTTGTTTAGGTTCATTCAATTGGTAGTTTCAAAATCATTCATATTATATATATATATATATATATATATATTTCTTCAAGTAATTGCTTTATCAACTAATTTTATTTACTCATGGTTTCTTCATGTAGTATGTATATTGAACCAGACGCAAAAATAAATGTTTTAAGTATTTTTTATATGAAATAATCAACATTGAGATATAAAAAATCATCCACATTAATATAATTATCTTTTAATTCCAAAATCATCAAAAAATCAGTGGTCGTAAAAAATATTTGACAAAAAATATTACATGAATTTAATTTTTCATATAAATTCTATTAAGAATAAATAAAACCCATATCCTAGATTTATAAACCAATAACTATTAATTTAATATAACAAGAAACAATTACATGGAACATATTAACAACCTCCAAGATCTAATTATTCAATTTTATGATATTGATGTTATTTGGACTATAAATAAATCAAGAAAAATGTTTAATAACATGTCACAGAATGTGGTGCATATATGTATGTTCTATAAAAATTCCAATAATTTCTTATAGCATCACACAATGATGACAACTCTTATGTATTTAATATTATTTTACTGAAATATTCTAAAGTGTTGTGGTCAAAGTATGTGTAATGGTACCCTATTATGGTATTATACATTATATATTGAATATTTTTAATGAAAATGTATTGAATTTATGAAGGTGGCCTTACTTATGAATATGATGATCTATTATACATGCCTTTGTTAAATTTTACAAAGAAGGATGTATGCAATGTAACACCTAGGCCACCCTGTGTAAGATTATTAGCGGACGGGTATCATTGTGTGTATCTCGAGAGCTATATCATTAGTTAGGGTCTTCAAGAATTATTCAAAATTAATTACGTATGCTCTACATTGATTATTTGGCCCATTGATTAATGATTTTCCCAAGAAGTGGTATTCCATGTTTTATCTTTTAGGTCTATATTTTTAATTGCTACTGGTAGAGGAATTAATCCATAATCAATTGGGTCCTATGGTGAGTGAGTATTTTTCATGAGATCTATAGCAAGGTTAGACTTCTCAATTATAGGTTTTCCCTTATCATGATTATGAGGGAATATAGACATGGAAAAGGCCCATTCATCAAGTTTGTTCCACCTTTATTCCTCTCATTGACCACCATTCATTAGGGACGTCATAAAGATGTTATACATGGTTTATAGGGGTATGGTGTTCCTTATTATCTATCCATTATTCTTCCCCATTATTTACAGTTGATTTATAAATAATTTATGTATGGTTTTCGTAATATCACACAATCCTAGACCACTAACATGTGCCAAGATTGATGTGAGCCACTATACCTCAAGAGCCCCTCCCTATAGGCTAGAGTCTTCCAACAAGTAGTATGAGTTTGAGATGGTACTCTGGTGTGACAATGACCACTTATATCATAGTTCATAGTTATAGAAAAAAAATTATGTTTTATAAATTATAAAATAATTATAAATGAAAGACATAAATATAAATAGTAATTATAGTTAATAAAATGTATTAGAGGCCCAAATTTCAATGTAACGCTTAAAATAGACCTACCACAGGTTTGGGGACATGTAAATGCAAAAATATAATAAAAAAAGGGATCCACTACATCCCAATATTTAACATCATCAAATCTCCTGATGCAATCCTAGATATCCTTCCCAAACATGGAAAACAAATCTTGGAACATAACCGAACCTATGAATGTATCGAAGTAAATGTATTCTTAGGTAACCATGTTCCATGACCATAGGAGTAGGGTGTTAGTAAAAAAACTCAATAGGGAACAAACAACATGGTCCCATACTAACCATCATAACCGAACCTATGAATGTATCGAAGTAAATGTCTTCTTAGGTAACCATGTTCCATGACCACCGGAGTAGGGTGTTAGTAAAAAACTCAATAGGGAACCAACAAAATGGTCCCATACAAACCATCATACTCAGTGATATTTTCTTCTGAGATCCTTAGCAGAAATAGTTATCATTAAAAACATAAATAAATAAAACAAAAATTTGATACATAGTTCAATCACCCTGATCGACCAAGTGTGATTTGGAATATTTTATTTTATCTCTAAGAAAATCACTATTAACATGCCTCTAAAGAAACAATCATGCCTCAAATCTATGGTGGCCCAAAATGATCAACGAATATACAAGGCCACATTTAAGGGAATTCCAAACATCTTAGCTCCAAATATAGGGTAGCTCAAACATATTTTATGGATCTGTGGAGCCATGAAGTGATATTCCTTACATATATATACAAAATGTTTGTAACCATAACATGTTATAAGTGTATTGAGAGATCCATCTCATTCTAGTTCGTATATTTGTCTCCAAAATTTTAGTAGTCATAGAATGTATCTAATAGCTCGTAGGGAAATTATAAGATATTCCATACATACGAAATCATATTTGTGGAATAAATAAAAAGTAACCCATTGTAACATCTCAAGTAAGTATAGAATTATGGATTTTCATATCTAAGTCTATTTATGAATTAGATAGTGTTTTATAGGCTAAAAATGAGAATAAATTCAATCTTAAGCATTGAATTCTCTAATATTTTTAAAATATTATTTTACCACCTTTTGAGGGTGAACCATTTTTAAATCTATATTTTTAAAATTTTATAAGCTCTATTTGTCAAAATAATCTTATTCATTATTATTGAGACATTAAAATTAACTTTGGATAATTTTTTTTTATTTTTCTGACAATGTTTATTTTTTAATGAATAGTGAAAAATACTGTATTTTACTTCAAAACTCCCTTTTCATCTAATTTAATTATATGGTTATATTAACCATATAATTGGTTTTAAAGTGTAATTAGAATAAATTTTTACCATTTTATCCAATGGTGGTCATTAGAATTTACTTCACTTTGGAATTGGGCACAAACAAGTGCCAAACTTTTCATAGATATTGTTTCAAAAAAACCCTCTATTTGTTTTGACAACGGGAATAATTTTTTAAATTAATTACTGTAATTTTTGTGTTTGGAAATTTTGTAAAATGGATTCCATATTTGTAATCAAATGGTCTAAATTATGTAATTAAGACTCTTTTGTTTTTGGACATTATGAATAGTAACGACGGTAATTATCTTTAATTATCATGATTAATTAGTAATCGGGTAGTTAAGGATAATAAAATAATATCATAATAATAACAAATGACCCCAACATGTTTCATAATTATATTGGTTGTTTCATGGTCGACCATGTGATGTCGTGTTCCAAACATAGGGACCCCATGGAATCACTTTTGGGAGATAGTGACACTTTATCATTTTATTTTTAAAGAGAGGAGAATATCACAAAAGAATGTAACACCTAAGTAAAACAATTTTAATTTTGTCTACATAAATTATCTCTTAAAATATAAATAGTCATTGGAATTCTAAAAAGGGTTCCTACATCAGAGTAGTTTTTTTATAATTTTTAGTCATTAAATAAATTAAATGTTTTATGAAACCATGATGATGCAGCGATTACGTCATTAATGAACGATTTAAATAAAATGAAAAGATAATGTAAAATCTAAGACATAAATTGGTAAAAAACCTATTGGATGAGTATATTTCGAACCCTTATCACCTTATCCTAGAAATATATCAATGTGGGACCTTTATAATCCGAAACTCTTTTTCATATAAAGTAACTTTTCTTGATATTCCAAGAGTACCCTTCCTCCCTCTTATAAAGGGCCCCCACCTCTACCTCCTTACCCACAACTCTCAAGCCTTCGGATGGGCCAAACTCTGCTCATTTTATCTCTTCACATCCCTCTCTTCATCCTAGAATCCTTACCTTAGGCAGAATGCTTTTCAAGAAATCTTTTTGGTTCAAACCAAGAGGAGTTACCTGATTAAAAGATAATGTTTTCACTTGTGTTCTTTTGTTTTATTTTGCTTCTCCAACCCCCTAGAGTCTTTTTATTCTTTTATATTGTAACAAAACCAGTATCATAAATATACTAGGACGTTTTTATGATAAGTATTCGATCTACACTGACACACACCTGCATCTAATGGTTAAAGAACATATTGTTTCTGTAGATGTCGAATTTCTGGCTCACGAAACGATGATTGTTCAATATTCTTTTAAAACCTTTCATGGTGTCCATTAAGATGTAACTCTATTTATATATGATATATATTATGTTTATGTTTTCCTTATTCTTCTGTATTTTTCATTTATGGGATACCTTTATGGTTTCCATTATGGGTAAATGCGATATCTTCATATTAGGAAGTGCGGACTACCGCCCCATCAAAGTGATTTGATTCATTAATGCCATATGTGGGATGTATAAAGGATGGAGTTAATGATATTATATATGATATTATACTGGAATTATAATATACATTTATATCATTATGATTTCATTCCATCAAATATGAAATAGAAATGAAAGTAACATTCATGCGTACGTACGGCTTACCGTCTCCATGAACGGTGCATATCATTTATTATCTATAAATGTTATGTAATATTATAAATGAATGTATATAATGGATATATAGTATATATATGATATCTTCATCATGAATATAATTATGTATATAATGGATATTTAACCACCTGAAAAAATGGTAATTATAAGGAGTTCATTATTTACTCAAGTACCAATGATCGACAAAACGACCGTTATTAACATAAATAATTAAATAGTGTTCATAACATGGTAATAAGTGATATAAAATGAATAATGAACTTGAAAAAGGTTTTTTATCATGTAGAAATTAACTCTAGTTTATTATTCAGGAGATAAAAGAATGATCGTGTCAAGTCGGACATGAGGTAAGGGACTCTATCTCAATCTCCTTTCATTGAGGCATATTTTGTTTTATACACAACTTTATTTTATACAGTGTATAATCCCGTTTGACTTTTACATTTATTCAAAATGAATATTTTTTATATGAATCATTTTACTAAACAACAAAAGGGAATGTTTTTGTCGTACGTATGCGACGCCAACGACTACTCTGCCGCTGTGACCATTATTTGAGTTTCAGCTTCCACTACAAGGCATAATTTTTTTTAAATAGTATATAAATACCATGTTTTACTTTTCTTATATATTGGTTTTGAAAATAGTTTTGATAATGTTTTTATCAAAGTTTTATTGATATCTTGTGATTGAATTGTGGAAATGTTATGTTTCCTTTAAGCAAGTTTTATGTGATATGATTATGTTATGGTTCTTGGGCATTGTTTATGAAGATGGGTGGTTCCGTGATAAACTAAGGGTGGTTGAGCCTGATATAGCTCTCCAATTCATTGGGTAATGCGAAGGGGTTAAACACTAAGGTTTCTCTGAAGAAATTTAGGTAATATACTATGATGGGTATTCTAAACGTATCCATGAGGGTTACTCCCTACATAAGAATGTTATAAATGCCTCAAGTTACCTTTATGTATTATGTTTTCTATGAGTTATTCAGGATTTGATGAGGTATGTTATAGTGCCTATATTTTATGAGTAAAGTATGATTTAATTGATTCTTATGTATACTTGGACTAATGTTTTCATTCCGTATATTTATATACATTACTGAGCTCTTTTATGCTCATCCCAACTTTTTGAAATGTTTTTCACATGTCAAGGGAAGGGTACATGATGTGATGATAGTGTCAAGGAAGTGTCATGAAAGAATCCATGTTTAGTTTCAAATATTTTTACATTGATGGGAAAAGTGAATATTGCCTTTAATGTAACCACCTTCTTTAAATGTGGAATGTAATTCATGATTTATGATCTAATTCTCTAAAACTCTAAACCTGAAAAAATCCTCAATGTGTAATCTTGTAATAACTCAAGATTAAGTAATGTTCAAGGCTGGGGCATTACAGTTGGTATTAGAGGTCGGTTTAGATGTCTTTAGGAGATAGAATTATATTAAATGATTATCCAAAAATAAATTTTTTTTATGGTCAAATTGAAATGATATAGTATTTGAAGATTACTATGTTGATTTATCTAAGACATGTTTTTTTAGAATGGTTTTCCATAGAGGAAACAGGAAAGCAGTGATAGGAAGGCATACTAGAGGAAATGACCTTCCGAATCAGCATCCTTCGATGGTCGGAATTGGAACTTAATAGTTTGTTGTAGTAATGGCACAGTTGAAACAAGCGATAAATGTGGGTGGAATTCATGCACATGATCAGTCAGATCAACCACAGAGGAACATGTCAGTGGTGGAACATTTCATGAGGCAACATCCACCATAATTCAGAGGATCATCTGACCCTGTGCTTGATAAAGGATGGATTAAAGCACTAGAGAATATTTTTGATGTCATGGGGTGTTCATACAATCAAAATTCTAGTCTTGCAATTAACCGTTTGGATGGTGAAGCAGATCAGTGGGGGTCGATTGTTAAAAATATCAGAGATGCTGATGATATTGACGGTCTTGACTGGGATGAATTCAAAGGTATGTTTTATGAGAAATATTTTCCTAATTATGTTAGACTTAGGATGGAAAAATAATTCTTGGAATTGAGGCAAGAGGATGACTTAGTTGATGCTTATGAAGAATGGTTCGCTCGTTTGGAAAGGTATGCTCCAAATTTTATCCGAGACCTTGATAGTAAAATCAATCATTTTTAATCAATATTAAAGCCAACATATCGAAGGGATTTAGCTTCTCGTGAGTTCAAGAGTTATGAAAAGCTTTTTCAATGTGCTGAGAAGGTGGAAATGGAGTTTTCCGATGTTCACGTGTTCTATAACAACCAACAGAAGGGGAGACTAAGGTGGCAGGTGAAAGGGAAGAATTCTTCCAAAAGGTCTGAATGTAAGAAAACTATGGTTTCAGTTTGTGATAAATGTGGTAAAAGGAATGCTAGGGAATGTCTTCTGAATTCTTGAAAGTGCTACCGATGTGGTAAGATGAGACATAAGGCTCGTGATTGCACTGAAAATGATCAGGGTGATGGTAAGACCAAATTTGATTTATAGTTAGTGAAATGTTTCAAGTGCAATGAGATGGGTCATTATGCAAACGAGTGTTCAAAAAAGAGCTCAAATGATGGGAAGCAGTCAAAATACAATTAGAAAGGTGTGGTGAAATCCTTTGCAACTACTTTAGTAGATCTCGGGCCATCAAATGAATTGGTATCAGGAATTGAAAAGAAGATTGATGAATGATCCAGTTTTGGCACTACCTTCCAAGAATGGTGAGTTTGTTATCTACATTGATGCTTCATTGAAAGGACTTGGTTGTGTCCTAATGCAGAATGATCAGGTAATTTCTTATGCTTAACGACAGTTGAAAACTCCTGACGTAAATTACCATACACATGATTTGGAATTAGTTGCTGTTCTTTTTTGCTTTAAAAATTTGGAGGCATCATTTGAATGGTGTAAAGTGTGAGATATATACTGATCAAAAAAATTTAATGTATATATTGACTCTGAACGAATTGAACATGAGACAGAGGAGATGGCTAGAATTAATCATGGATTATGATTGTACAATACATTACCATCCGGGAAAAGAAAATAAAGTGGAAGATTCTTTGAATCGAAAATGTAAATCTTTATTAATCATGTTACGTTTGGAACATGATCCTTTGGTTAAGGATTTGATGGAATTTGGCATAGATGTTGTTGGTGCAGGATGTTCTTCTGTTTTGTTTCAGGTATCAGTGAAATCTTCTCTATCAGACATAATTAAGCAATCTCAGAAGCAAGATACTGAGTTGCAGAAAAACGTAGAGATGGTTTAGAAGGGTAAGTTTCCTAAATTCAACATTGATAATGATTGTGTTTTGAGATTTGGGAAGAGATTGTGTGTGATGTGTGATTTACAGTTAAAGATAGAGTTGTTATGTGAAGCTCATAGTTCTCCGTTTTCAGTTAATCTAGTCAGTACTAAGATGTATAGAGATCTTCAGTAGTATTACTAGTGGGATGGAATGAAAAGAGATATTGTTGATTTTACAATGAAGTGTTTGACTTGTCAACAGGTTAAAGCCTAGAGGCAATTACCAAACGGGATGCTTCAGCCTTTACCAGTGCCAGAGTGGAAATGGGATAATATATCCATGGACTTCATTGTGGGTTTATTGAAGATGCCTCGAGGAAATAATGTGATCTTGGTTATTATTGATCGCTTGACTAAATCTACTCATTTCCTTTCTATACGAGATACTTTTTCCCTAGATCAAATTTCTCCTTTGTATCCTAAAGAGATAGTCAGGTTACATGGAGTTCCCCTCTCCATTTTTTTATGATCATGATCCCAGGTTCTCTTCTAACTTTTGGAAAGGCCTTCAGATGTCGTTGGGTATTGAATTAAATTTTAGTACAACTTTTCATCCTAAATCAGATGGGAAGTCAGAATGAACAATTCAGACTTTGAAGGATATTCTATGTTCTTTTTCGATGGATTATCAGGGATGTTGGGAGCAACATCATTCTTTGGTTGAGTTTTCTTATAATAACAGTTTTCATTCCAGTATACAGATGGAACCATTTGAGGCATTATATGGGAAGCGGTGTCGAACTCTAGATTTTTGGGATGAAGTGGGTGAAAGGAAATTGATGGGACCAGAATTGGTAGAATAGTTGGCAGAGAATGTTCAACTGATATAGAAACACATGATAACAACTCAGAGTAGGCAGAAAAGTTATGCAGACAACAGGAGGAAGGATCTCTCTTTTGTTGTAGGTGATCATGTCTTTCTCAAAGTTTCTCCATGGAAATGTGTGTTGTGATTTGGTAAGAAAGGAAATATGAGTCCAAGGTTCATTGGACAACATAAAATTCTATAGAGATTTGGATCAGTTTCATACCGAGTGACTTTACCTCTATGTGTATCTCAGGTACAAAATGTTTTTTTGGTTTCGATGTTAAGGAAGTACATGTCAGATCCATCTCATGTTTTGAGTCCAGAGGTAGTCTAGTTGGAAGAGAACCTATATTATGAGGAACAACCTATCCAGATTATTGACCATAGGGAGCATGTGTTACGGAATAAGGTGATTCATCAGGTAAAGGTCTTTTTGGAAAACCCACATGATTAAAGAGGCAACATGATAATCTGAAAATGCAATGGAAGATAAATACCACCACTAATTCGATATGTAAATAAATTGTGGGGATGCAATTTTCTAAAGGGAGGAATTATGTAACATCACATGTATGTATAGAATTATGGATTTTCATATCTATGTCTACTTATGAATTAGATAGTGTTTTAGAGGCTTAAAATGAGAATAAATCCAATCTTAAGCATTGAATTATCTAAAAATTTTAGAAGATTGTTTTACGGCATTTTGATGGAGAACCATAT
The DNA here is from genome assembly GCA_963277665.1 of Viscum album. NCBI lineage: Eukaryota > Viridiplantae > Streptophyta > Magnoliopsida > Santalales > Viscaceae > Viscum > Viscum album. Next base: position 2,094,133,412 of record OY728142.1, read on the forward strand.
TTAAATCTATATTTCGACAATTTTATAAGCTCTATTTGTCAAAATAAACTTATTCTTTAGTATTTAGACATTGAAAATTACTTTGTATAAATTTTTGGTATTTTCCTAACAATGTTCATTTTTTAATGAATAGTGAAACATACTGCATTTTACTTCAATACTGATTTTTAATATAATTTAATTATATAGATATATTTACCTTTTAAAGTGTTTTAAAGTTTAATTCGAATATATTTTTACCATTTAATCCAATGGTGGTAATTATAATTGATATCACTTTGGAATCAGGCATAAACAAGTGCCAATCTTTTAATAGATATTGGTTCAAAAAAAAATACGCTATTTGTTTTAACAACGAGAATCATTTTTTAAATTATTTACTATAATTTTTCTGTTTGGAAATTGGGTAAAATTTATTCCATATGTGGAATCAGAAGATCCAAATTATTTAATTAAGAATCTTTTGTTTTTGGACATTATGAATAGTAACAACTGTAATTATCATTAATTATCGTGATTAATTAGTAATCGGGTAGTTAAGCATAATAAAATAATATCATAATAATAAAAAATGACCCCAACATGTGTCTTAATTATACTAGTTGTGTCCTGGATGACCATGTAATGCCTTGTCCCAAACTTAGGGACCCCATAGAATCACTTTTGGGTGACAGTGACACTTTATCATTTTATTATTAAAGAGAGGAGAATATCACAAGCGTGTGTAACACCTAAGTAAAACAATATTAATTTTGTCCACATAAATGATCTCTTGAACTATAAATAGTCATTGGAAATATAAAAATATTTCCTACATCATAGTAATTTTTTATAATATTTAGACATTAAATAAATTAATATTTTTATGACACAATGATGATGAAACGATTACCTCATTAATGAACGTTTTAAATAAAATAAAAAGATAATGTAAACTCTAAGACTTAAACTTGTAAAAACCTATTTTATGAGCATATTTCGAACCCTTATCACCTTATCCTCGAACTGTATCAATTTGGGACCTTTAATATACGAAAATCATTTTAATATGAAGTATCATTTCTTGACTTTTCAAGAGTGCCCCTCCTCCCTCTTATAAAAGGCCCCCACCTCTACCTCCTTACCCACACCAATAAAGAATTTGGATTAGCCAATCTCTGCTCATTTTATCTCTCCACATCCCTCTATTCATCCTAGAAGCCTTACCTTAGACAGAAATCTCTTCAATAATCCCTTTTGGTTCAAACCAAGAGGAGTTACCCGATTTAAAGGTAATGTCTTCACTTGTGTTCTTTTGTTTTATTTTTCTTCTCCAACCCCCTATACTATTTTTATTCATTTCTTTTGTAACATCACCAATATCTTCAATATACTAGGATGTTTTTATGAGAAGTATTAGAGCTACACTTACACACACCATCGTCTAATGGTAAAAGAACATACTGTTTCTATGGATGGTGAATTTCTGCCTTACGAAACAATGATTATTCAATATTCTTTAAACACATTTCATTGTGGCCATTAAAATGTCACTCTATTTATATATGATATATATTATGTTTTTGTTTTCCTTATTCTTCTTTATTTTTCATTTATGGAATACCTTTATGGTTTCCATTATGGGTAAACGCGAAACCTTTATTTTAAGAAGTGCAGACTACCACCCCCTCAAAGTGATTTGATTCGTTATGCCATATGTGGGACATATAAAAGAATGAGTTAATGATATTATATATGATGTTATAATGGAATTATAACATACCTTTATATCATTACGATTTCATTCTATCAAATATGAAATAGAAATGAAAGTAGTGTTCATGCGTACGTACGGCTTACCTTCTCCATGAATGGTGCATTCCATTTCTTACCTCTAAATGTTATGTAATATTATTAATGCATGTATATTCTGGATATATATGATATATATGATATATACATCATGAGTAAAATTCTGGATATAATGGATATTTTACCACATGAACAACTTGTAATTACAAGAAGTTTATTTTTGACTCATGTACCAATGATCGACAACACGACCATTATTAACATAAATAATTACATAGTGTTCATAACTTGGTAATAAGTGATATAAAAGGAATAATGAACTTGAAAAAGGTTATTAATCAAGAATAAATTAACTCTAGTTTATTATTCAGGAGATTAAATAATGATCGAGTCAAGTCGGACATGAGGTAAGGGACTTCGTCCCAATCTCCTTTCATTGAGGCATATTTTGTTTTATACACAACTTTCATTTATACGGTGTATAAACCCCTTTGACATTTATGTTTAATCAAAAGGAATATTTTTTATATGAAGCGTTTTACTAAACGAAAAAAGGTAATGTAGTTGTCGTACGTATGAGGCGACAACGACTTCTCCACCGCCGTGACCATTATATGAGTTTCATCTTCCTCTACAAGCCATAAATTTTTTTAAATGAAAAATAAATACCATGTTTTACTTTTATTTTATTTTGGAATTGAAAATGGTTTTGATAATGTTTTTTTCAATGTGTTATTGATATCTTGTGATTGAAATGTGGAAAAGTTATGTTTCCATTATGCATGTTTTATGTGATCCGATTATGTTATGGTTCTTGGGCATTGTTTATGATGATGGGTGGTTCTATGATAAACTAAGGGTGGGTGAGCCCGATATAGCTCTCCAATGCATTGGGTAATGTGAAGGGGTTAAATTAAAAGGCTTCTCCAATGTTATTTTTGTAATATACTGGGATGGGTATTCAAAACGTAACCATGAGGGTTACTCCCTACGTAAGAATGTTATGAATCCCTAAAGATACTTTTATGTCTTATGTTTTTATGAGTTATTCATGATTGGATGAGGTATGTTGAAGTGGTTATGTTTTATGAGTAATGTATGATTTCATTGATTCTTATGTATACATGGACTAATGTTTTCATTCCTTATTTTTATACACAATACATAGCTATTTAATGCTCATCCCAAGTTTTTGAAATGTTTTTCACAGGTCAAGGGAATGGTACATGATGTGATGATAGTTTCACGGAAGTGTCATGAAAGAATCCATGATTTGTTTTAAATATGTTTCCTTTGATGGGAAAAGTGAATATTGTTTTTAATATAACCACCTTGTTTAAATGTGGAATGTAGTGCATGATTTATGATCTAATTCTCTAAAACTCTAAACCTGAATAGATCCTCAATGTGTAATCTTTTAATAACTCAAGATTATGTAATGTTTAAGGTTGGGGCCTTATACCCATAGCCCTGAGAACCCATTTCATAGTAGTCTATATGTCAAGATCCATATATATGTAATACATAAAATATATAATCTATCTAGGGACCCATCCACTAGAAGCTCATACTTCCTACTACAAATCCAATGCAACCATAACATGTATGATAGATCTAGGGACCTATCCAGTTATAGTCTGTACATCTAGAATACAATAAATTGTACCAAAAATATTTTTTATGGCTCATGGGACATATCCCATGGAAGTCCATTTGTCCAACTCTATAATGATGTTATCAATAATACATACCAAATACTATTCCATTGCAACTGTAATCATTTTCCCCATCTCCATATTGGCTCCCATCTGTACCTGCCTCAAAATTATGCAAGTCTAACCATACCACATCATCTTTGGGGAGTACGCTATATTTCATTATAAAAAAACAAAAATACATGGTATGTATGAATTTTTATGTCCATAATTATCTTATCCTCCCCATAAGGCTCACATGTCTATTTAGGTTCTAGGTTACACCCTCAATCATCAATAGATGTTGCAATATAAAGCTACTCAAGGTTGTTCTATAAAAAAGAACACCTAGTTCCTTTTTTTCATATCAAAAAAAGGCTCACCACTTGGATTCCTTGATCTCATACTTGGCCATAGATAAACACAAAATTCTTGAAGGGTTCCCCATTCCAGTACATAATTTTCATGATAATAAAATCATGTAAAAAACATTGGGTCCCTCCAAAAGGGTAGCCATCATGAGATGGACCATGACCCATCTTGGTCCTCATAGTCACACTAGGTCAGTCCTCTCACCCAACCAAATCAAATCTTCCTACATTCTATCCAGCTATGTCTGGTGACACCTAGAAAAAATATGGTTTCTCATCTATCCATAATTTTTTTGATCCCAAATACATATTAATAAAAATATGATTCTAATAGAATACTCAATTAAGACCTTATAATAATACCCACACACTTTTATTCAAGGTTTCTAAATACCCTAAAATTGATATGATTAGTCATAGTAATGTGGAATTATCCTATGAATTATTTTAGTGGCTACATGGTTTCTTAAATGTTTTAGTCATGGGGATCAATGGTCAAGGGGGGGGGGGAGATAGCACACAAGTGTTATTTGTGACCTCTAAAAACATATAATTTTATTCGATGGGACATTTTAAATAAAAACTTATTCTATTTAATTAAATTATAATTTTATATTACCCTTTTTGGTTTTATTGTCCATTATAAATATTGAATATATGTCATAGGGATGGTACATGATACCACTAATCTCATTTGATTCATTTCCCGTTTATCTCCGAGGGCTAGTAGAAGTTTGTATGTCCAAGCAATGACAATCCAGCATCATCCCGACTCAACAGAGCTCACCCAAGTGACATAGACTCCTAAATCAAGTCAAATTCTATTAATTAAAAAATAATAAAATTTATAATTAATTAATTAATTAAAAACTAACATTATAAAAAGATAGTTAACTCACCGAGTTGTTGCTCCATGTTAAAACAAAGATTAAATTATTTCAAACCACTAATGGGGCATTAATGTAAACATTAAAAGAGAAATTTATTTCATTTTATGAATAAATAATTATAGATTTATTTTTATTTTGGATGATAATAATAATACAATCACCATAGAAATATTCCTCACAAAAATTATGCATAATTTTATAAAGAATGCATCTTTGGATTCCCTCTTCCAAGGAATGTCAGAAGCCACAACATTAATATAAAATTAATCCACAATCTATTGGAAGTAGAATCAAAATACCTAACTGGGAAAATGGATATATGAATGAGAGGATGGGAAAAATAAAGGTTGTAAAAGGAAGGGACAAAAATCAACTCATTGGAAAAAGATAATGAATTAGCCAATTAATCACGGGTGGAGAGGGGATGGTATGGGATCAAACCCTATTTCACGTGCACCATTGGAGGAGAATCATGGGGAATGAACACTTACACCTAAAAGGAATAAAGGTTCATATTGACACTTAAATGATAGTATTCTATAGGCGGTATATAATTTCATATTTTCTATTGAAATAGCATCCCACCTAGTTTTTAGCTATAGTGCTGAGCTGGTTGGTCCATACTATATCCATGGATTAACTAGCCTTACATACCACTCTATTATCCCTCCAAAGACCCTAGTATATCCACGGGACTATATTCCACTCTCTAAGACATGTATTATAGGTACTTAAACTCTCAGAACTCAATATTGATGCACCATTAAAAATATACCCTCTCAACAATAGAAGGTGATCATATTCCCCCAAAAATTTCAAGACTCATACGAACACGGGGTTTTGTAGCGAACACAATATAATATTTATTTCTTATGAGATGTCTAGGTGTAAATACAAAATCATATCCCAATATAGAGTGGTTTTTGAAACTTGTTCAAATGGATATGTGTTTCTTTTGAATGTCTAATAGAAATCTAAAGTGACACACTAAATCCCTAGTTCTCCAAATACCAATATCAAATCAACATTGACATATAATTTTTGAAACACTAAGATGAAACATTCACAATCCTATATAGCCTAAAAAGTGGAAACATCTTCATATAATTCCTCATTCATCCTTTTGTGCACCCAATTAGCAGATACACAATGTGAAGTCCATTTTAGAACCACAACACTGCACATCCTCATAATTTTCTATAAAAAACCCTTAATAATCTTAATGATTCTCTGATATTTGTTCACATATTTTTTCCTGATCATACACTAGAATGTATATCCTTATTCTTGATTCGAAGATGGAAGTGTTGATCTTCAATCGACAAATCTCAAACCCCAATTGCACTATGATTTCCATGAACATCTATGAAAAATTCTCCAAAAACTCGTATTGCATCCCATACAATGGTCCAAATAAATTCCCTGAAAACAATTTCAAATTCAATGGGAGGATTCATGTAATACTAAATATGGATGACCTTTCCTGAAAACAATAATAACTATCCATGGATGTGTCCCAAAAACCTGATGATTGTTAATTTATCAAGTGTTCTGAACATCTAGTGTAACTCTGTATATGGATCATAAATTTTCAAAAACCATTATCTTTTCTATACATACATTAAAATAAACTTTTGAACTGATACCAGCTCATACATTAGTAAAAATCATTCATCTTGATGACAATAATCCAAATCCAATTTATAATTCATATTAATTCACAAATTCCATTCATCGAGGGATGATGTCTTACATATATCCATTAATTCATAATCTTCATAAGGATAAAATTTCCACTGATTGATCATAAGAACATTCAATGATCCTTATGTCACGTGGGAGACAAGAAAATGACTAACATACTTCTCCCCAATTTATAAGAACCATATTTTTCCCACTATTGAAACAATATCTTGATCATTGGTTCTAATTCCCTATCTATCACCAGAAACAAATACTGGTGTGTGTTCATGTGACCATAGTGAACATCAAATTTCCTAAAATCATTGGGGTACCATTCTCAATCCATACCTCAAGAGACACATAATATATCCAGTATACATATATTATACATCCTAATGTATTCTTATCTACTAACAACCCATCAAACCATGTCTCCCTTATAATGCGTGTGAAGATATAGAATTTGGGTGGACACTCAATAGATGAAGATATATTTAATGGATTTGTATTATATTATGTATCACAACAAAAATTATTCTGACATTGATTCACTCACTATCAATCCATAAAAAATATCACTAAAAACATATTTTTCATCATCTCAATGCTTGATACTAAGTGATTTGTATATAATGATGCAACCAAACACAAAGACAAAATACCTTTCCCATCATACCAATATAGCTGGAGTAACATCCCATACCACAAGATTCATGACAAGACTCATACTCTTATGATTCATTTACAAACATTTCCCAAAAAATCTATGCATTGTAATACATTTTCCTCAACACACCGGGAACTCCCATGGAACTCCTCTACAAAAATCTAAAATTTACTTCTTCCTTGATTCATGAAATGGACTCACACTATATATGATTTATCTAACACGACATGGCTCCATCCATTTCATTGGTTTTGTCAACTTCTTGCACATTATTATCCACCATTTGGATGCATTACATGAAATAATAACTTCAGTGATGTATGAACATGATGTTAAAATAACCCCCACAGGTCAATATGGTTAGGTATGTGAACAATCATTCCCATTTTTGTCAGTTTCAATACCCAAGATCCCAAGGTTCCACATCATAAACTAGAGGCATATCCCTACCTATTCATATAACGTCGAGAAATTCTCATTCATTTATCACATACCATTAAGTACTTACCTATGTTTTCTCAAGATATAAAAACACCAACCTATGCTAAAAGATAAAATCCCAAAATTTGGAACACTTTCCTATGGCCAGAAAAGGTTGGTTACAACCCATCAGGATTGTCTCCCCGTATTCTAGAGGTTTCAGACTAGTAGTGGCAGTTTAAATATTATAGTGGGGAGAGTATACCCCTTGGTAGGAAGTGTCATGTGAATAGAAAAAATTCCAAATAAGATATAAATAATCAGAGTAAAATAATATAGAATACAACAATAAAAAGACACAAAATAATTCAATTAATAATAAGGAATAATGTAATGTCATGCTGGAATGAATCTATATGTCATTCTAGAACAATTCAAGAAAATGACTTCCATACTCAAATAAAAGACTCATGTCCTGGGTCCCAAGTCCCCTATCAGTCCCATCTTCACACTCCATCCCAATAGTAAACATGAAATCAACATAATAGTCCTTTACCCTTGTCCAAACCTACATCCACGAATTATGCTCAGGTGCCTAATGGTATCCCAAATAGGGTGTGAGGAAAACATAGTAGCTCAACAACACCATGTCTATATAAATCATCCTAATAAGAAATGTATGGAAAAGGTGATAAATAGGTTTATTAAAATATCTATAATAATAATAATCACCCACAACAACTAGCTTCGAGTCCATGCCGAAATAACATTGAGCATGTAGTACAACCATGAAAACTCTAGCAAAATAACCAATGAAAATAACCTTCTTTAGTTCCATGATGGAGTATCTCTGAGCATGTCTGACAGCAATTCCAACCACCACTATATTGCCATGGAATAGTCACTACATTGATCTGGGGTAATAACTGGATAATAATTACCCCATTTCCTTGTCAAATCCCTATTGAAATTATTGTATTGGACTCGGACCAGCCTTTTAAATATAAGAATTATAGAATATTCGTGTGAAAGTGATTGGACATTGACAAATATATAATCATCTCAACATAGAAGGCAATCTATTTCATACTGCATGTATATCACAATATCACATTAAGCATCTCAATGGTTAGTTATTATAATTACCGTTATTCATTCATATTCAATTTGTCAATTCAATTCACAATTGGTAAAAAATATTAATAATAAAAAAGAATCCGCGCATTAGGGACTCTATAAAAATAAATCAACCTAGTTCTCATTTCATGATAATCATACCTTAAGTTATCTTTCAATTCATTTACATTCAACTGATTTGGGAGAAAACTACATTGGTTAATTCATGATATTCAATAAACATGACAATTATAAAACCATAGGTTTATGATTTGGACCCCCTTTATTTAACTGATGATCTAACAATGATTCCTAAATACAACACCCCAAAGGGTGGAGGTGAAGATGATTTTGAAGAGTTTCCCAGATCAAAATGTATCATGATCATAACCAATAATGAAATTTGGCAGAGGATTCCACCATAGTGGTTGGAGAAAATGGAAGAGGATCAAGAATCATGACCAAACGAACTTACTAGGGATTAATTGTATAAAATTGATGTCTAGAAGGGGTTTTGGCACTCCATGATATCATAAAGAATTCCCTAGGGGTATGATTATAGGATCAATAGCTGTTTGGAATGAGAATCATCCATAAAACATGTATAAAATAGTAGATCGGGTGTTTACACATCATGTATTATAGGTATATGATGTAGATGTTTTTATTGGTATACACCCAAAAACCCATCACATGTGATTTATTTTATTAAATCCCATGAACAATAACACAACATGTAATCCCATTACATCATATGTAAATGTCTTGAAGTTGAGATTCCAACCCATTCTCCCATTAACTATCCAAACCTCCATTAAAGTTTCACAAATTACCATGAACCCAATAAACAATTAATCCATTTTATTCTCGAATCAAATAAATTAAAACAAGAATATATCCCCAAAAATTAGGTCATTTTCTTCAACATAGTCAATTCTTATTAGAACAGGACACATTCACAAAGGTTCAAATTAGAGAAGGTATAGTCCAGCCTCAAATATTTTTCTAACTACGATCCACAACCTGTATAGGATGATCATCAGATGATGAATCAACAAATATCTATACATAATTTAAATCTATCACATGGGAATGTTTTGGATGATGTATCCATAGCTATGACAGGTGTAATGTGTCCTTCATGGCATTGAATCTTTGTGGATGGGAAAAATGGTACATCAGAAGACCAAACCTTTCCATTACATAAAACAGACGGACAAATCTAGGTGTTATCATTCCATGTTTATTGATATGGAACTGACCCAACATAGGTGACACCCGAAGGAAATAATGTTGGCCAACCTCTACTTAATATTACTTCTCTGATGGTTAGCATATGATTTCATCCTCATAAGAGAAGTCACCAACCACTGTCTGATCAACTAAACATGTTAAAATGTATCCTAGAATAAACTAGGCCATATAAGTGGAAAATCACATGCCTCCAGTCAAGAAGGTGTTGAGAGACACTGACTATAATAAAAATCCACAAAAGGTTCCATTTTTATTGATTCATAGAAGATATTATTATATGAAAACTCCATGATCACTATATGTTTCTCATATGATCCACCAGAATTTAAAACATTGGATCTAATAATATCCTTCAAAACCAGAATTGTCTTCTCATATGGAAAATATTTCTATGGATGATAGGATTTTTTTTAAAAATAAACCCAGATCACATACCATTATAATGAAACATCTATATACTCCATGTGAATTGAGGATATCCATATGAAATAATAATCATCCAAACACCATGATGTTGAACCTCCTTGTACACGTAAATATTTCACTTATCATCAACTATAATGGTTTCCCTAGTAGTTAAGAAGTGGTCCTTCTTAGTTATTAAATCCACTACAACCCATACAACATAATTCTTGTGAGGTATCATGGGTAGTCTAATCACAAAATCTATTGTGGAGTAATCCCATTTCCACTCCAGAATGAGTAATGGACTCAAAAACTAATCTATCCTCTGATGCTTAGCATTAACTTACTGATAAGCTAATAATCTAGAAATGTTGTTTTGCACCTCCTTATTAATCTTTGACCACCAACAGTTTCTACATAGATCATGATACATCTTAGTAAAACAATGGTTCACCCCCCATCCAGAATAATGAAACTCCTCCATCATCTCCTCCTACATGAAAATTGGAACCCATTAATGGCCTCAGAAAAGAATAAAACTTCTACAACTAAGATACTAGCCTAATAGAATCTTCAAACCATATAATTTTCCTCTCAAACCTAGTCCCTTTGGATTTGATAACTTCTCAGATATAATCTAGTCCAAAAGCACAGGTATAATTGATGTCGATGGTTGATCAATCTGCTCCTGAGACTCCTCAACATATAGATGCATGTTTGAAAAGCGGAACATTATCCACCACTCATCGTAAAAATCAGGTATTATTTTATCATATTTATTTTATCTCTTATCATCGACAATGATGTTTCCCTTTCCTAGAGTATTAGAAAATTAAAAGTCAAAAGACTATAGATACTTCGCCGACCTCCTTTACGGAAGGTTCAATCTTGTAGAGAAATGTTGTACCTATTGATTTTTTGATTTGTGTATACTAAAATCCTATCTCCTCTAAAATACGGTCTCCATAAAACTAGATAATTTAGTACTACTTCTAACTATAGATTGTGGGTAGGGTAATTCCCCTCATGTAGTCTCAACTGCCTGGATCTATAAACAACCACAGAATCATCCTGCATTAGAACTTCACTGAGTCCAACTCTAGGAATTTCATAATACATTGTATAATATTTAATCACTGTTTGGAAATTGAGGATAGTTGTTGAGGTCATCCTAGCATTATATATTTGAAAACACTTTCCCAAGCATCATACCAGACACACTTCACCCCTTTCTTCATCATCCAAGATAATGGGACTTCCAAACTAGAGAAATCATTGACAAAAATCCTGTAATAAAAAATTAAACCTATAATTCATTGAATATATAAGATGTTCAAGATTTTCATAGAATATCATAGATGAAACTATCATAGGATCAAATGAAACTCATTCCTCTGAGATGAAAACACCCAAGAAGAGTAGTTTATTTATCCAAAAACTACATTTTGTTATTTTGGAATAATTTTGATTTTCTCTCAGTGTACTCATAATGAATTAAATATGTTTTTCATGATATTTAACTAACTATGATTACACAAAGATATTTTCAATGAAAAATACCAAAAACTGATCTAGAAAAGGTTGAAAATCCTATTCATTATGGCCCTAAATAATGAAGGCACAGTAGTCAACCTGAATGACATTACAATGAATTCATTAAAGTCGTACCATCTTTTAAATGTTGTCCAGGATATAATTGATAGTATCACCCTTATATGAAAATATCATATTATTAATTAAATCTTTTATAAGATCTTAGTTCATATTTGTTGATCCAAAAGATCATCAATGAGCAAAATAGAAAAATCATTCTTGATCATCATCTCATTTAACCTACTATAATCCACACATAACAGCAATGGTCCCTTAGTGAATTTTTTGAAGAGAACTGGGTAACCACAAGGAGATGTACTCATCCCTATGAAGCATTTTGTTTCTAAATCATCTAACTGATCATTAATCTCATGAAGATCTTCTGGTTAAATTCAATAAGGCATAATAGAAATTGGCTCTACTTCCAACAACAACTTGTTCGTGAATATGATATATCTCTAAGGTAGTAAGACATAAAAATTGTCAAGGAAAACATTCAAATAATTTTATATTAATTGATTAAAATTATCATATACATTCAACTATTATCTAGAGCATGACTGGAAATCTGATCCATAAGACAATATAATCTTTAATGAACTGGTAATACCCAACCAACCAAAAGATGTCATTCACCCTTATGACTATAGTTATTTATTTCTAGATACATGAAAGTAACTATCCTATTATAACAGTTAATATTATAATAGTATATAGTAACCAATAAATACCCATAATTGATATGAAGACTTTTATTTTCTATATGAATAATTACCAAAACAAATAGTAAGAACCAATGTTTATAGAATATGCCTTGAAATGATTTATATTCTCTGATCTAGCACCCATATATTAGTTGGAAGTTAAAAACCCACCCATTACTACTATATCTATTCCCTAACTATTTGAAAAAATAGTTGATAGAAATGAATTTGATTCTATAGTATCGAAAAATCACTAGATAAGGAATATCATATTAGAATCATACCTCTGATTGAAGATGACCCTATATCCATGATATTAGGAGTATTCTGAATAAATTGCAATTGAATTTTCCCTTTTACCCAAAATCTTCTTTGACTACCCTATGCTATATCCATTTCTTGGTACTGTTTCTTATGCACCGGGCTACCACTTCCCCTACCTAAATCTGAACAGCATATGGAACTCCAACTACAAGTCTATTAAGGTCTAGCTTAACCCCTTCTTAATTATGATGTTTTCCATGATTCTATGCTACATTTCTACAATGAAAATATCATACAATGACTTTAAATATAACCCATGATACCCCAGATATGAAATTCAATAGTGTGGTATGGACACTGCATTAGCTTTTGGAAGAAATTACCACTATTATGGAATTTGAATGGAACACGACCTTGAGAAGGTTGTCTGCTTCCATGACTATTCATCCAACTACTCCCTTGATTTAAACTCTCATAATATATATTCTTATAACTTGAAGAAGAACTCCCATAACTCCGTACCAAAATTTACTAGACACTACTCAGAGCCTCTATCAGATTCCATTCAGTGACGAGAACCTTGTTCATCACATCTTCAAAACATCTTAAATAGAAAATGATTAGTTATGACCTGATATATAAACAAATACCATCCATGAACATTCTTTCCCTAGAAATATCATTAGCTTCCAAAAATCTTGCTAATAATTTTTGGATAGTAAAACATTCAGCATAGTCTATCACTGACAAACAGTCTTTCATCAAATGTATGAACTTGTGATTTCATTTATTCCCCAAGGATTCATAATAGAAATGGATCAACAACATCCTTTCAATGTACTTACAGTATATATCATCCTTATTCCCAACTTCTTATGGAATATCCCACCAAATCTTATAGGTACCTGATGTATATAAATAGTATGTTTCACCCTCATATACATAGTTTTCTTGATATGCTTGAAGATTTTCTGGACATACTCAATCCAGGACTTGGCTAAATGGTGTCCCCTTTCCTAGTGAACACAGGTGGATAGTTTTTTGAAACTTTAATTTCATATCATAAATCATTGAATCAATAATGAACATTCTCCCTTTGCCTGGATCACATGACCCTAAGTAAGTTGTTGTAAATTAGATCATCTATATACTCCTCCGGAACTACAGGATGTTCTGATTCATCTACATAATGATTGTGTTGATTTTCACTCATCGTATTCTCATGGTAATGATGATGATGAGGTATTTTATCTATAAGAAAAATGCAAACATTGTAGAACAAGTTTAAAATAATGTTAACCCTAATAGGTTACTGTAACTGAGAACCACTAACTCTCGGTCTCTCAAAAAATGGACTTCAAGTATTTTATTCTGACATCATGACTCATTTTATATTTCTAGTTAAATAGATGGAACATATAATTCTTAAATAGGAAAATATATATTATATATCAATTAATATTCCCCAATTATGAATAATTCATGTAAATATATCCCTATTTTCTTATTATGAATCTTTTATTCTCATCATCAATTATACAGATCCATTAGTAAAATATCAAGAAACAATAACAACATTAAATAATAACCTCACACATCATGTGATTCATCCATGGTGAAATAACGTCAACTATAATGGGTAGAAATCATAGACAACAATCCCATCCATATGTACTTGGATTTTCCCTCATACATCGGTCAGATACTCCCTTCCACAAGATTATTACTATGTCCTGAGACATCCCAGTCTCATTTATACCTTTCCGAAGTATTAAAGAAAAATAAAATAGAACATAATGATCTAATACTGATTTTTAATGTCCTCATAACTATAACTCTCTCACATGGCCATAAAATTTCGGTTATGAGACAACAAACAAGCCTCCTTGTATGCAAGAGATTGTAGAGTAGCATTGGCGGTGTAAACATTATAGTGCTGAAACTATTACCTGGAATGAAGTTTTATTGTATTATAAAAAATTCATAATAAAATATAAATAATCAATGTAAATCAATGTAGATGAAAACAAAAAAAAACCAACAAAATAACTCAATTAATAATAATGAATACTATAACAACTTGGTGTGATGAATGTAAATGCAATTCTAGAATAGTACATGAAAAATAATTTTAGTCTCAAACAAATATTAAATTACTATGTCCCAATACACATATTTGTTCAATCTCCACACTCCATCTCAACAGAAAAATTGTAATCAATAGTAAGGTCCTTTTCCTTTGTCCAAAACTACATCCATGAAATATGCTCAGGTTCCTAATTGTGGCCCGAATAGGGTGTGAGTAAAACATAGTAGGTTGACACCACTATTCCTAAATAAACCATACTGATAATAATTTTATTCTATAATGAGATATATATTTGTATTAAATTTATTAATCAATTAAAAAATACCACAAAATACTTCTCTAGATCTATGCTAGAATAACTTTAAACATGACTAACAACCTTTCCAACCATATCCAAAAAACGATGGAAAATAATTACATCATCTCCAGTCTGGAATATCTATGAGAATGTCATAAAAAGTTCCAACCACCACCATATAACCATGGTATAGTCACAACATTAATTCCAATTCAAATCCCTTTTAGTATTAAATCATATCCTAGTCAAATTTTTGAAAGCATTACAACATTGGACTCGGTTGAACCCACTCACCATAGGCATTATAGCATATTCGTGTGTAGGTTTATGGGCCTAGAATATTATATATTAACCTCAATATCGAACTTATTCATGTTCATATAGAATGGATATCAAAATATCACATCATATAACTCAATTGTTGATTATGTGAATTACCATAATTCTTGAATATGCCACTTTTCAATTAAAATCACAAATGATTAACAATTA
Source organism: Viscum album (assembly GCA_963277665.1). Taxonomy (NCBI): domain Eukaryota; kingdom Viridiplantae; phylum Streptophyta; class Magnoliopsida; order Santalales; family Viscaceae; genus Viscum; species Viscum album. Next base: position 2,094,149,143 of record OY728142.1, read on the forward strand.
TATCAATAAGAAATTAGAAACAATTTAGGGACTCTCTAACATAAAATCACCCTTGGTCACATGTCTTGAAAATCATACCTTAATTCATTTTACAATTAATTTATATATAATTGATTTTGGTGCTCACTATAATGTTGCAATCATGATAATGCATAAAAAGAGAAATAATAAAACCATAAGGTTAATATTTAGACCCCATAAATTTTAATAATGATAAAATAATGCTTCATATGGTAATCACCCATGAGGATGGAGGTTTGGATGAATGTGAAGTGTTTAATAGATCAAATTGATCATGATAAAACCCAAAAATACAATTGGGAAATGGATGTCACCATAGTGGTTGGAGAAAAAGGAAGAAAATGAAGAAACATTACCAAGAGGACATACCGGTGATTGATTTCAGGAATGGGGCATTTAACATGTTTTTTTTTCACTCCATAATCACTGGTAGAATTCCCTATGGTTGATTGGAGTAGAGATACTTCTTATTGGAATGGGAATCAATGTTCCAAAATGTTTAAAATATCAGGCTGGGAATTTACAAGTCATGTAATACAGTTACATGTCATGTTAATATTTATATTTATCTACATCAAAAAACTCTTCAGATTGGATTTATTTGAATAAATCCAATGAACAATTACATGTTGTTTAAATTTCCTATAGTTGGGTTCTCAATCTATTTTCTTATTAACTTTACAAACCACCTTTAAAGATTCTCAACACACTATGAAACCATTTAACTCTTTATCTCATTTATTCTAAGATTCCCTAAATTCAAACAAGCATTCATTTGTGAAATTTAGCGCATTTTCTCTAGAATAGTGTCTTTGTCACTGGAAAAGACATGGACACAATGGATCCTATGAAAAACATAGAGAGAGACATACTATAAAACGATGGGATCATAAAAACCCATCTGACAGTTCACCCTAATTCAAACAAAAATACAACATACTAAAGATTGATCCAAAACTAGGTTCCTCTGCTATCACACCATGAATTAAAACATAGGTCACACATCATGGTCACTAGAAACCACCACCTATCCAATGGCCTAAACCCTCACAATGGAAATATCTCACCATATATCATTCACACCCCTATCTCAATAATGGAATCAATAGTCTAGAAAAAATCACACGACTAGGGAACCAATCCTACTTCAACATCTTCACATCACATTTACCCATTTGATTATCATGTTTCACTAGAAAATATGTATAGTCACATATAAATTATCATAGAAGATTTATTTCAACCGACATAGATTGGTTTTTGGTAGATATAATTCCACATCAACTTATATGGGAAAAAATATATAGATTTTCAATAGTATCTTCAAATATACAAATCTAAGAACCATCATCCATATTGGGTTCACCCTTAATCTTCCAACACCATGTTGGAAAACCAGGGTCACTAGAACTTATGTACATCAAGACTATGTCATTATCCTAGTCATTTATTATCTATCCATAGATCTACTTGACCTACCATCAAGTGGAAATCCATATATACATAAGATGATTTGGGTAAAATTCCACAATATAATTATGAAGGAAAGTCCATATGATTAGTCATTGGAAATTTAAAATACTATGCCTTCTTCATCATTAAAATAGAAAATTATTAGACTAATATAAGATGTTATCATAATATTCATTGCATGAATAATGATTTTTCCTTGACTCGTCAAGTTGATATCTAAATCCATAATTATAATCATTCATTTATTCCATGAAGCATAGTCTATATTCAAGATATAATAAATAAAATACATCTTTTTAGTATCTCATGGTGAAAGTAATATAAAACCAAGACATTGAATACCAAAATGGGAGTCTTATAGACCTAATAACCTAGACTTCTTATCAGAACAATTGTTATCAGTGCACTAGTCATATATCCATCATAATGTTGACATATTCCGAAATCTCATATATATCATTCTTTTAAAATAGTATGAAAAAAATAAATCATTCTTTTATACCACGGTGTAACTCACAACCACTCCAAAATGTGGACCAACTCCCAAAATAGTGGTCACCACTATATCTTATATGCGAGTTCCCATATTCCAGAGGATACCAACAAATATTGGGGTTATAAGATGATACATTGTGAATAATGTACCCATTTTTTCATAGTTTTTCGTATATCGAAATAACAAAGAATCATCCATCACAAATGAATTGAAATCAGATTAAATAGATATAAAAAATGAATAATAATTTATTTGAAGTTATGTATTAAACATTCATTCCACATATAAAACACACCACCCACTCATATGGCTTTATACATAGACCAAAGTAAAATATGTATTCGTAATTGGACTACTACATATTGATGATGAACCTCCTCTAGTAACTTGTTTCATCCACACTATAAAACCCAGTCATGAAAAATATATCCTAGGAATCAGAAAATCATGGTACTATAACTATAAGGACCTGGCTCTAAACATTACATAATATTGAATTAAATGATTAATTCACATTGAGGATCTTTTTAGGTTTAGAGTTTTAGAAAATTACCACATGACTATTACATCTCAAAAGATAACAATGTAGAAACTTCTACATAGTTTGCATTTTTTTCATAAAACAAAAACTCTAGAAAAAAAGGGTAATGTCTAGTTCCATGTTTTAGAGAGCATGACTTTTCCTTGATCACAACCTTGACCCTATTCATCTTTATGTCCTGTGAAAACATTTCAAAACATGGGATGAGCAAAAACATCTCAATAAGGGTTATAAAACAATGAAAGAATACATTTGTTCATAAATACATTCAAAACATGAACACTTTTACATACCTCATGAGATCATAAGATTTTCTGAAAAACACATAGAAATCATAAATCATAAAGGAAACTTGTGGGATCCATATCATACATACATTGTAGCTATCATAGCTACATAGGGAGTTACTTTGGAATACCCATCAATGTATATTCCATAAATCTCTTAGGATAAACATTCACATTTACCTCCATCACGTTACCTAATACATTGGAGAGCTATCTAGGGCCCACCCACCATAGGATTATCACAAAACCACCCGTATACATAAATAATTCTCATGATCCATAATATGATCATAACAAATAACATATGAATAAAGGAAAGATAACATTTACACATTTCAATAAAAATATCATTTCAAGATATTGAAATAATAAATCCATTCTCAAAATCATTTTCAATACCAAAATATTTAAAAATAGTATATGGTATTAATTTTTCCTTTGAAAAACATTATGGCTTGTTAAGGAAGCCAAAAATCAAATAATACTCGCATTGGCGAAAGTTCATTGTCACCGCTTACGTTAATAAAAACATTCCTTTTTATCGTTTAGTAAAATGATTTGTATAAAAAGAATCCCTTTGAATGAAATGAAAAGTAAAAGGGGTTTATGCACCATATAGAATATAGTCGTGTATAAAACTAAATATGCCTCATTGAAAGGATATGGAGATGAAGTACCTTACCTCATGTACGACTTGACTTGACCATTCATTAATCTCCTGAATAATAAACTAAAGTTAATTTCTACATTATTAAGAACCTTTTTAAAGTTTATTATTTCTTTTATATCACTTATTACCATGTAATAAACATTATGTAATTATTTATGTTAATAACTTTCATTTTTTCTATATTTGGTACTTGAGTCAAAAATGAACACCTTGTATTTACAAGTTGTCAATGTGGTTAATAGTCCATTATATCCAGAATGACATTCATTATTTATATATCTTATATATCATATATATCTAGTATATATATATAAATTTATAATAGTACATATCATTTGGAGGTAAGAAATGAAATGCACCGTTCACGGAGACGGTAAGCCGTACGTACGCATAAGCACTACTTTTATTTATATTAATTATTTTAATGGAATTAAAACATAATGATACATAGTTATATTATAATTACAGTATAATATCATATATTATATAATTAAATACATACTTTATACATACCACATATGGAATTAACAAGTCATATCACTTTGAGGGGGCAGTAGCCCGCACTTCCTTAAATAAAATTATCGCGTTTACCCATAATGGAAACCATAAAGGTATGATATAAAAGAAAAATACAGAAGCATGAGGAAAACATAAACATAATATATATAATATATAAATTTAGTGTCATCTTAATGGCCACCATGATAGGTGGTATGAGATAATCGAAAAATCATCATCTCTTGAGACGTTAGTTTTCCATCCACAGAAACAATATGTCATTCACCCATTAGATGGAGGTGTGTGTAAGTGTAGTTCAAATAAATCTCATAAAAACATCCTAGTATATTGAGGATACTGGTTATGTTATAAAATAAATGAATAATAAATAGTTTAGGGGTTGGAGAAGTAAAATAAAAGAAAAGAAGTTAAGAAAACCCGTTACCATTAATTGGGGTTACTTCCTTTGGTTTGAACCAGAAGGACTTCTTGAAGTGCCTTCTGCCTAAGGTAAGGCTTATATGAGGTGGAGAGGGATTTAGGGATATTAATTTTGAAGAGTTTGGACGAGCCACAACGATTGAGTGCCATTTGGAATTGATTAGAAATGAGAGATTTTTATAATGGGGAGGGGCTCGTTAGGAAAGTGTGATAATATTATTCTAGTATATAATGATATTCAGTCTCTAAAGGTCCAAAAATCATTATATTAGAAGATGAAATGAATAATGGTATAAATAAAATTATCCAATAATAATTGGATAAGTTTTGACGGTTATTTTAATATTTATAATATTATTTATTTAAATTATTTACTAACGAGGTAAACACTACATCATTATTGTGTCATATATAATTTAATTTATTCGATATCTAAAAATTATAAAAAATACCATGATGTATGAAATATGTTTATCTTCCCCATTAGTATTTAGAGTCTAAAATATAATTTATATAACTAATTTTAAAAATTATGTTACAAAAAGATATTTGTTTTTGTCATTTTTTCCTTTACATTAATTTAATTAATCTAAATTGACATTATCACTCTCATGTGGCTCAATGGGGTCCAAAAATCAACCCAAAAATTCCCATGGTCTTAAATGACTCAACAAATAAGGTTTGAAAAAGTGTTACATTAATTTTGAATTATTATAATATTCTTTTTACCTTGAATTACCCAATTTACCATTAACCGCAGTAAATAAAAGTCAAAAGTTACTATTCATCCAAAATTATTTACATCTTATTGAACCATATATTACTTAATAATAACAGCCATGTATGTCAGATTTCTGAAATTCAATTCACTAAAGTGGTAAAATTTCATTTAAATGAAAAAGTCTGTTTTTTTCACTACTATTAAGTTGTTTCACTATTCATCAAAAATAGAATTTTTCCAGAAAAATAAAAAAAATTCAGCCTAAGTTATATTTGATATTAAGAATTCAAAAATGAAGCCTATTTTTATAAATTAAAAACACTGAAGTGGAATTAATTAATTTAATGTTAATTCTCGTTTCTAAACTAATAGCATGTTATTAAGAAACAATAACTACCAAAAGATTGATACTTGTTTATGTCCACATTCAATGTGAAATTAATTAAAATGTCCAAAATTGGATTAAATGGTAAAAATATATTCTAATTACACATTAAAAACAATTAAATAGATAGTCTAACCATATAAATATATTATATTAAAACACAGTTTTGAATTAAAATACAATATTTATCATTATTCATTAAAAAATAAACTTTATCGGAAAAATTCTAATAATTTACACAAAGTATATTTTGATGTCCCCATTCTACCAAAGGATTTTATTTGGCCAAAATTAATTTATTAAAGTAACAAAAAAAATATTTAAAAGGGTTCTCCATTATAAGGTGGTAAATTGACCTTTTAATGTAAATTATGCTAAAAATTATATTCATTCCTATTTTAAGCCTCTAACTTTTTATTGGATAAATGTAAATATATTTTTTGAACTTGTATAATCATATTGTAGTTAGTTTTGTTCATTCCCTCTAATACAATATCTTGGAGTTAACTACCAATTAAAATAATAATATTATATTATTAGTGTGCAGCGTAATATTTCAAAGAAACCCGTTATTGCGTATCAGGTATTCTATCAAACATTGAAACCCCTTTAAAGTAAAATTAATATTTAATTCACAAATATTAATAAATATGAAATATGTATTATTCTTTATTTACCTGGGATGTTATATCCATCCCCCCTTTTGGGAATTGGGACCTCACAATTTTACTTATCAAAATAATTTTGGGTATTTATCTCTCATAGCATTTTCAGATTCCCATATCACATCATCAACTATATGGATTTTACAGAAAACCTCTACCTGGTGAATTACCTTATTCCGTAACACTTACTCTCTATGGTCAAGAATCTGAACTCATTGTTCTTCATAAGAGAGATTCTCTTCCAACATAACTACCACTGGGATTAAAAATTGAGATGGATCTGGCATAAACTTTCTCAACATCGAAACATGAAAAAAATTGTGTACCTTGGATAAACATGGAGGTAAAGCCACTCTGTATTCAACTGAATAATTTTTTTGCAGAATTTCATAAGATCCAATGAACCAAAGACTCATCTTTCCCTTCTTACAAAAACACATCACACTTTTCCATGGAGAAACCTTGAGAAAGAAATGATCACCTAACTCCAATGAAATATGCTTCCTCTAGTTATCTGCATAACGTTTCTGTTTGCTCTGAGCTGTTCCCATGTGCTAATGAATAAACTGAACTTTATCTGCCATCTCATTTACCAATTCTGGTCCAATCAGCTTACATTCACCTACTTCATCCCCAAAAGCTAGAGTTCGACAATTCTTTCCATATAATGCCTTAAATGGAGACATCTGTATTCTAGAATGAAAACTGTTATTATATTAAAATATAACCAATGAATGATATTGGTACCAAATTCCCTGATAATCTATTGAGCAAGCATGTAAAATATCCTCTAATGTCTGAATTGTCCCTTCTTATTTCCCATCTGATTGAGAATGAAAGGATATACTAAAATTTAATTCAGTACCCATCAACTTCTGAAGGCCTTTACTAATGTTTGAAGTAAACCTGGGATCATGATCAGATAAAATAGAGTGGCGAACTCCATGCAACCTAACTATCTCTTCAACAAACAACAGAGAAAGTTGATCTAGAGACAATGTATCTCGAATAGGAAGGAAATGAGCAGATTCAGTCAATCGATAAAAAATTACCCAGATTGCATTATTACCTTGAGATGTCTTTGGTAATCCCACAATGAAGTCCATAGATATATTTCCCATTTCTACTCTGGAACCAGTAATGGCTGAAGCATCCCTTTCGGTAACTTCCGCTCTACTTTAGCCTGCTGACAAGTCAAACACCTCATATTAAAATCAGAAATATCTCTTTTCATTCCATTCCACCAGTAATACTCCTGAAGATCTCTGTACATCTTATTACTGCCAGGATGTACTGAAAACAGAGAACTATGAGCTTCACATAACTACTCATTCTTCAACTATGAATCACAAGGCACACATAATCTCTTTCTAAATATCAAAACACAATCATTATTAATGTTAAATTCAAGAAACTTACCCTTCTGAACCAAATCTACCTTTTTCTGTATCTCATGGTCTTCCTACTATGCTTTCATAATCCGGTCTGATAGAAATGATCTCACTGACACCTGATATAGAATAGAAGAATTTTCTGCACCAACAACTTCTATGCCAAAGTTTAACAAATCAAAAACCAAAGGATCCAGTTCCAAACGTAACATGGTTAATAAAGCATTACTTTTTCAACTCAAAGATCCAATGACTTTATTTTCTTTTCCAGTATAGTAATGGATCGTGTAATAACAATCCTTGATTAATTCCAGTCACTTCCTCTGTCTCATGTTTAATTCTTTCTGTGTGAAAATATAAATTAAAACTTTATGGTCAGTACATATTTCACATTTTACTCTATAGAAATTATTCCTACAAATCTTAAATGCATGAACAACAGAAGTTAATTCCAAATCATGTGTAAGGTAATTTAACTCATGTGGTTTCTACTAATGTGAAGCATAAGAAATTACCTAATCATTATACATCAGGACACGACCAAGTCCTTTCAATGAAGCATCACTGTAGATAACAAACTCACCATTTCTGGATTGCAGTGCCAAAACTAGACCATTCATCAATCTTCCTTTCAACTCTTGAAAACATTCATCGCATTTTTTGTCCAAATGAACTTAACTCTTTTTCAAGTTAACATAGTCATTGGACTAGGTAACTGTGAAAATTTTCAATAATTCTCTTGTAAAAACCTTCCAAACCAAGAAAACTACAAATTTCAGTTATATTTGATGGTCTTGTCCAATATTCAACAACTTTGTTTTTAGCAAGATCAACAGTTATGCCATTTTTGAAACAATGTGACCATGTTAAGAAATTTGTTGCAACCAAAACTCAAACTTGCTAAATTTACCATATAGTTTCTTTTATTTTAAGGTTTGCAAGACAACCCATACATTAATTTCATGTTCCTTTTTACTTCAGGAATAAAAAAAATATCATCAATGAACACTACCACAAACTTATCCATGAACTCATAGAAAATTCTATTCATAAGATCCATGAATATAGCAGGGTCCGTGTTTAGCCCAAAAATAATAACTACAAATTCATAATGGCCATATCTAGTATGAAATGCCTTCTTCAGAACATCTGGTTCATTTACTTTCAACTGATGGGACCCCGACCTCAAATTAGTCTTTGAAAAATATTGAGCTCCCTGGTGCTGATCATACAAATCATTGATATGATGAAATGGATACTTATTCTTAACAGTGATGTTATTTAATTCTCTATAATCATTGCAAAGTCTCATTTACCCATCTTTCCTTAAAAAAACAATACATGATCACCCCATGGTGATGTTCTAGGTCAAATGAAACTATTATCTAATAACTCCTGCAATTTCTTCTTTAAATCTAAAAGTTCAATTTGATCCATTCGATAAGGGGGTTTTCAAATTGGTTTAGCATCACAATCTATGCAAACAGTAAGTTCTACATCCCGATCAGGTATAATACCTCGAAATACATTAGAAAAAACATCCAGGTACTCATTTACCACTGGCACATCATTAATCTAAACAGTTATTTTATTTTCAACAATATGTGCATGGTAACTTTCATTTACATCTTTTACTAGTTTCTCAGTTTCCTGGTATGTTATCAAAACCAAGGGTCCATTCTTGTATACAAAATGAAAATCATTATTAAAAGAAACCCCTTCAGCTATGTAGTCAATCATTGCATGATAAATAGAAAGCCAATCCACACCCAAAATAACATCAAACACTACTAGAGGCAAAAAAATAAGGTTTATATGTAGATTCATTCCGCACATAAGGACAAGAATGTTATTATGTTTTATTTTTGTCTCAACATTTCATTCAGGTGTTTTACCGTAAATTTGTTATTCATATTTTGAGATGGAATTTCCAATTTAGTAGAAAAATTCTCAGAAATGAAAGAGTGTGTAGACCCTAAATCAAAAAACACATTGGCATAATCTAAAAAAACAAACAGTGTACCTGATACAACTTCATTTGATGGACCAACATCTACTGAAGTAGTTGAAAAGGATTTCACCACCCATTTCCTCTTGTAGTCTGGCTTCTTTCCTTCAGTTGAGTACTTTTTTGGACACTCATTGTCATAATGAACCATTTCATTGCACTTAAAACATTTTGCAGACTGTAAATCAGATTTTTTCTTACCATTACGTAGAATTTTTTCAGTGCAATTACGGGACTTAGGTCTCATTTTACCACATTTTTTGCACTTAGCATATTTCAAAAGACATTCCCTAGCATTCTTTTGACCACAATTTTCACATAATGTATACTTATGTTTCTTACCATCAGACATTTTTGAAGAGTTATTCCCTTTCTCCTACACCCTAGACCACTTATTTTGTTGTTTTTGAAAGAACACATGATCATCAGAAAACTCCATTTCCACCTTCTCCGCACAACGAACAAGTTTTTCATAAATTTTTAACTCATGAGAAGATAAAGACCGTAGATACTTTTACATTAATCTTGAGTAAAAATGGTTTATTTTAATATCAATATCTTATATGAAATTTGGAGCATACATTTCCAGTTGAGTGAAATTTTCATAATAAGAAGCCACTGAATCATCCTCCTAAATTATTTCTAGGAATTGTTTTTCCATCCTTAGACGAACCACCTTAGGAAAATATTTCCCATGAAACATACCTTTTAGTTCATCCCAATTGAGATCATCAATATCCTTATTACCCCAGATATTTTTCACCATCGGCCACCACTTATAAGATTCACCTTCAAAACGGTAAACTGTGAGACTATCCTTTTGATGTTCTGAACAACCCATGACATCGAAATTCATTTCCAGTGCTTTAATCCACCGTTATTCTAACACCAGGTCAGTTGATTCTCTGAATAATGGGGGATGTTGCCTCATGAAATGCTCCACTACTGACATGTTCCTCTGTGGTTGATCTGGCTGATCTTCTACATGGATAACACCGCCATTTAGAGCCAGATTCAACTGTGTCGTCACTGCACAAAACTGTTCAGTTCTAATTCCAACCATCTCTGGTTGCTAATTTGGATGGTTGTCTTCCTCTTGATGTCACCCCAACATATCTTCCATGTTTCCTCTGTGGAAAAACATTCTGAACATAGAAATATTTTAGGTGAAGCAACATGGTAATCTGTAAATTCTGTATGATTTCAATATTAACATAAATTACTTTATTGATATTAATTTAAAAATTCCCTAACTCGTAATGTTATCAAAACTGACTGCTGATACCAACTATAAGGACACGACCTTAAACATTACATAATATTGAATTAAATGAATAATTCACATTGAGGATCTTTTCAAGTTTAGAGTTTTAGAAAATTAATACATAACTATTACATCTCAAAATATTATAAAGTAGAAACCTCTACACAGTTTCCATTTTTTCATCAAATAAAAACTTTTGAAAAAAAGAGTAATGTCTAGTTCCATGTTTTAGACATCAAGACCTTTCCATGATCCCATCCTTGACCCTATTCATCTTCAAGTCCTCTGAAAACCTTTCAAAACATGGGAAGAGAATAAAAAGCATATTAAGTTTTATAAAACAAAGAATGAAAAACATTTGTTCATAAATACATACAAAACATGAACTCTATTACTTAAATCATGAAATCATAAGATTTTAGGAATAACACATAGAAATCATAAATCATAAAGGTAAATTGTGGCATCCATATCATACATACATTATAGTTATACCAGCTACATAGGCAGTTACTTTGGAATACCCATCATAGTATATTCCCTAAATATCTTAGGAGGAACATTCATGTTTACCTCTGTCATGTTAAAAAATTCATTGGAGTGATATCATGGGCTCACCTGCCCTAGGTTTATCCCAGAACCATCTGTATAAATAAATAATGCCCAGTAACTATAACATGATCATAACATATAACATAATCATAATGTAAAGAAAACATTTCCACATTTCATTAACAAAATATCATTTCAAGATATTGAAATAATAAATCCATTCTCAAAATCATTTTCAATACCAAAATACATAAAAAGTGTATATGGTATTTATTTTTCATTTTTAAAACATTGTGTCTTGTTAAAGAATCCAAAGATAAAATAATACTCGTGGCAGCGGAAATGCCGTTGTCACTGCTTACATTAAAAAACAATCCTTATTATTGTTTAGTAAAATGCTTCATATAAAAAGATTATCTTTGAATGAAATAAAAATTCATAGGTGTTTATACACCGTATAAAATTAAGTCATGTATAAAACTAAGTATGCCTCAATGAAAAGAGATTTAGATAAAGTCCCTTACCTCGTGTCCGACATGACTCGATCGTTCTTTAAAATCTTAAATAATAAACTAAAGTTAATTTATTCTTTCTTTATAACCCTTTTCAAGTTTATTATTCCTTTTATATCACTTATTACCTTATTATAAACATTATTTAATTATTTAAGTTAATAACGTTCATTTTTTTGATATTTTGGACTTGAGTCAAAAATGAACACCTTATATTTACAAGTTGTCCATGTGGTCAATATTCCATTATATCCAGAATGAAATTAATTATTTAGAAATAAAATATATCATATATATCCAGTATATATATATATTTATAATAGTACATATCATTTAGAGGTAAATAATTAAATGCACCATTCATGGAGACGATAAGCCGTACATACGCATGAACACTACTTTTATTTCTATTTCATTTTTAAATGAAATTAAAACATAATGATACCTAGTTATATTATAATTATCATATAATATCATATATATTATCATTATCTCCATCATTTATATGTCCCACATTGTGCATTAATGAGTCATATCACTTTAAGGGGGCGGTAGTCCGCACTTCCTTAAATTCAATTATCACGTTTTCCCATAATGGAAACTATAAAGGTATGATATAAAAGAAAAATATAGATGCACGAAAAAACATAAACATAATAAATATCATATATTAATATAGTGTCATCTAAATGGCCACCATGATAGGCGGTAGGAGATAATCAAACAATCATCGTCTCGTGAGACATTAGTTTTCCATCCACAAAAACAATATGTTCTTCACACATTAGATGGATGTGTGTTTAAATGTAGTTAGATTACATATCATAACATAAAACCTAGTATATTTAGGATACTGGTGTTGTGATAAAATAAAGTAATAAATAAGATTTTATGGGTTGAATAAGTAAAATAAAATAAAAGATATTAACAAAAAACGGTTACCTTTTATTTGGGTAACTTCCTTTGGTTTGAACCAAAATAACTTCTTGAAGTGCCTTATATTTAAGGTAAGGCTTCTATGAAGAGTACAGGGATGTAGAAAGATTAATTGGGAAGAGGTTGGATAAGCCAAAATTCTTGAGAGTCATCTGTAATGGGATAGAAGTGAGGGATTTTTATAAGGGGGATGAGGGGCTCTTTGTGAAAGTGTGAAAGTATTATTTTATTATATAATGATATTCACTTTATAAATGTTCAGAATTAATTAGTGTCTAATATAATATGACTCATGGTCGAAATAAAGTCATTTAATAAGAATTGGACAAGTTTTGGATGTTATTTTAATAATTATAATCTTAATTATTTAAAATTATTTTTTAATGAGGTAAACACTGCATCATTATTATGTCATAAAAAATTTAATTAATTAGATTTATAAAAAATATACAAAACATACCATGATGTAGGAAATACTTTTAGCTTTACAATTAATATTTATAGTTGAAAGGATAATTTATATAACCCCCTATAGAAATTAATTTACTAAAAGATATTTTTTTGTCATTTTTTCCTTTACTTTAAGTTAATTAATAACAATTATCATTATCACTCTCAAGTGGCTCATTGGGGTCCCAAAATCAACCCAGAGATGCCCATGGTTGTAAATGTGTCAACCAATAAGGTTTGGACAAGTTCTATTGTAATTTTGAATTATTATAATATATTTTTTACCTTGAATTACCATATTTACCCTTAACCGCGGTAAATAAAAGTCAAAAGTTACTATTCACCAAAAATTATTTTCATCTTATTGAACAACATTTCAAAAATTAATAACAACCATGAATGTTGTATTTTTGAAATTAAATTCACAAAAGTGGTACAATATCATTTAAATGAAAAAGCGAGTTTTTTTATCTACTAGTAAGTGGCATCACTATTCATCAAAAATTGTTGTTTTTCTGAAAAATACCAAAAATTCATCCTAAGCAATATTTGATATTAAAAAAATCTTAAATTATGTCTATTTCGTTAAATTCAAAACATACAACTGGAATTAATTAATTTAAAATTAATTCACCTTGTTAAAACAGATAGTGTGTTTTTAAGAAATAATAACTATCAAAAGATTGATACTTGTTTATCTCCACTTTCAAAGTGAAATTAATTCCATTATCCAACGTTGGATTAAATTTTAAAAATTTATTCTAATTAAACTTTAAAACCAATTAAAAAGATAATTTAATTATATAAATAAATTAAATTAAATCACAGTTTTGAATTTAAAGACAATATTTTTCACTATTCATTAAAAAATGAACTATATCAGAAAAATTCCAAAAAATTAAAAAAATTATATTTTGATGTCCCCATTATAAAGAAGTATTTTATTTGGTCAAATATAATTTATTAAAGTTACCAAAACTATATTTAAAGAGGGTTCTCCATTAAAAGGCAGTAAATCAACCTTTTGATGTAAAGTACGATTAAAATTAGATTCAATCATATTTTAACCCTCTAACTTTTTATTTGATAAATGTAAATACATTTAACAAAAATATAAACTCATATTGTGGTTAGTTTTTTTCATTCCTACCAATACAATGAATTGGAGTAAACTACCATTTAAAATAATAATATTATATTTTTACTATGCAACATAATATTTCAAAGAAACCCGTTGTTGCGTATCAGGTACGCTATAGAACATAGAAACCCCTCAAAAGTAAAATTAATATTTAATTCAATAATATTAATAAATATAAAATATGTCTTATTCTTTATTTACTTGGGATTTTTAATCTTTCCCCCCTTTTGGGAATTGTGTCCTCGCAATTTTAATAATCAAAATAAGTGGGGGTATTTATCCCTCATATCATTTTCATATTCCCACGATGCTTCTTCAACCATATGGTTTTCTACAAAACAATTACACGGTTAATTACCTTATTTTGCAACACATGCTCTATTCAGTCAAGAATATGAACTGGGTTTTCTTCATCAGAGATATTCTCTTCCAACTGAACTACCTCTGGGCTCAAAACATGAGATGGATCTGGCATATACTTTCTCAACATCAAAACATGAAAAACATTGTGTACCTGGGATAAAATAGGAGGTAAAGCCACTCTATATGTAACTGATCCAACATTCTCTGAATTTCATAAGGTCTAATGATCCTCGGACTCATCTTTCCCTTCTCACCAAAACACATCACACTTTTCCTTGGAGAATCATTGAGTAAGACATGTTCACCTACCTAAAAAGAAAGATCCTTTCTCCGGTTATCTGCATAACTTTTCTGTCTGCTTTGAGCTGTTCTCATTTTCTATTGAATCAACTAATCATTCTCGAACATCTCTTCTACCAATTTTGATCCCATCATCTTCTTTTCACATAATTCATCCAAAAAAGCAGGAGTTAGAAAAATCTTTCCATATAATGCCTCAATTGGATCCATCTATATACAAGAATGAAATCTGTTATTATATGAAAACTCCACCAAAGAAATATGTTGGTCCCAACTTCCCTGATAATCCATCGAGAAAGCACATAACATTTCCTCCAATTCCTGAATTCTTCGTTTTGATTTCCCATTTGATTGAGGATGAAAGGCTGTAATAAAATTTAATTCAGTACCCAACAAATTGTGAAGGCCTTTCCAAAAGTAATAAGTAAACTCGGGACCATGATCAGATACAATAGAAAGGGGAACTCCATGCAACATGACTATCTCTTTAACATACAACTGAGAATGTTGATCTAGAGACAATGTATCTCGAATAGGAAGGAAATTAGCAGATTTAGTCAATCAATCAACAATTACCCATATTGCATTATTACCTCGAGATGTATTTGGTAATCCCACAACGAAGTCCATGGATATATTTTCCCATTTTCACTCTAGAATATGTAAAGGCTGAAGCATCCCTTTTGGTGACTACCGCTCTGCTTTAACCTCCTGAATATTCAAATACTTCTTAGTAAAATCAGCAATATCTCTTTTTATTCCATCCCACCAGTAATACTCTCGATGATCTCTATACAACTTATTACTGTAAAGACGAACTGAAAATGGGGAACTATGAGCTTCAAATAACAACTCATTCTTCAAATGTGAATCACAAGGAACACATAATATCTTTCCATATCTCAAAAACAAATCATTATCAATGATAAATTCAGGCAACCTTCCCTTCTGAACCAACACTACCTTTTCCTATAACTCACTGTCTTCCTTTTGTGCATACATAATTCAGTCTAATAGGGATGATATCACTGACACCTGATACAAAATAGAATAATTTTCTGAACAAACAACTTCTATGGAAACGTTTATCAAATAAAAAACCAAAGAATATATTTCTAAACATAACATTGTTAATGAAGCCTTAATTTTTCGACTCAATACATCAGGCACTTTATTTAATTTTTCAGGAAGATAATTGATCGTGCAATCATTATCCTTGATTAATTCTAGACACCTCCTCTGTCTCATGTTTAATTCCTTCTGAGTGATTATATACATTAATCTTTTTTGGTCAGTATATATTTCACATTTTACTCCATACAAATGATGCCTCCAAAATTTTAAAGCAAAAACAACAGCAGCTAATTCCAAATAATTGTAGTGTAATTTAACTCATGTAGTTTCAACTGGCATGAAGCATAAGAAATTACCTAATCATTCTACATTAGGACACAACCATGTCCCTTCAATGAAGCATCACTGTAGATAACAAGCTCCACATTTCTGGATGGTAGTTCCAAAACATGAGCATTCACCAATCATCTTTACAATTCATGAAAACAATCATCACATTATTTTGTCCAAATGAACTCAACACCTATTCGAGTTAACATAGTCTTTGGAATAGATAACCGTGCAAAAGTTTCAAAAACCATCCTATAATAACCTTCCAAACCACAAAAACTACAAATCTCAGATATATTTGTGGGTCTTGGCCATTCTTCAACAACTTTTGTTTTAGCACAATCCACAATTAGACCATTTTCTGAAGCAATGTGACCAAGGAATGAAATTTGTTCCAACAAAAACTCACACTTGCTGAATTTCCCATAAGGTTTCTTTTCTTTTAAGGTTTACAAGACATCCTTTATATGAATTTCATGTTCCTCTTTACTTTTGGAATAAACCAAAATATCATCAATGAACACAACCACAAACATATCCACGAAGTCACGGAAAATTCTATTCATAAGATCCATGAATATAGCAGGTGCATTGGTTCACCCAAAAGGAATAACTACAAATTCATAATGGCCATATCTAGTACGAAATGCGGCATTCGGAATGACTGATTCGTTTACTTTCAAATGATGGTACCCTAACCTCAAATCAATCTTATAAAAATACTATGCACCCTGGATCTGATTAAACAAATCATCGATATGAGGACAAGGATACTTATTCTTAACACTGACATTATTGAATGATCTATAATCAATGAAAATTCTAATTGAACCATCTTTCCTTTTAACAAACAATATAAGAGAACCCCATGGTGATGTTCTCGGTCGAATGAAACCTTTATCTAATAACTCATGCAATTGCTTCTTTATGTCTAAAAGTTTAATTTGAGCCATTCGATAAGGGGGTTTTGAAATTGGATTAGTATCTAGAACTAAGTCAACAGTAAATTCAACTTCTCGATCCGGTATAATACCAAGAAACTAATCAGGAAAAACATCAAGGTAATGATTTAGAATTGGCACATCGTTAATCTAAATATTTCCTTCATTCTCAACAATATGTTCAAGGTAAAATTCATTTCCATATTTTATTATTTTCTCATCTCCCTCACATATTATCAAAATAAAGGGTTCATTCTTGTAAATAAACTGAAAATCATTATAAAAAGAAACCACTTTAGCTCTGCAGTCAATCTTATCATGATAAACAAAAAACCAATCCATTCCCAAAATAACATCAAACTCTACAAGAGGCACAACAATAAGGTTTGAAGGTAGATTCTTTCCGCACACAAGGACAAGAATGTTTTTATGTTTTCTTATTATCGAAACATTTCCTCCAGGTGTTTTTAATTTAAATTTTGTATTCATATCTTGAGATGTAATTCCCAATTTACTAGAAAATTTCCCTGAAATGAAAGAGTGTGTAGACCCTAAATCAAAAAACAAATCGGCATAATCTTAACAAACCAACAGTGTACTAGATAGGACTTTTTTGTTGGACACTCATTTGCATAATCACACATTTCATTGCACATAAAAAAATTTTCAGATTGTAAATCAGATTTTTTCTTACCATTACCCTGATCTTTTTCAATGCAATTTTGAGCATTATTTCCCATTTTACCACATCAGTAGCACATACCAGAATTCAAAAGACATTCCCTAGCATTCTTTTTACCATAATTTTCATAAACTGTCAACCTAAGTTTCTTACAATCATACTTTTTTGAATATTTTTTCCCTTTCGCATGCCACCTCGACCACTTATTCCGTTATTTTTCAAAGAACACATGATCATCAGGAAACTCCATTTCCACCATCTCTGCACAACAAACATGATTTTCATAACTTATGAACTCACTAGAAGCTAATTCCCTTTGATTCTTTGGCATTAATCAAGAGTAAAAATAGTTGATTTTACTATCAAGATCTCGTATGAAATATGGAGCATACAGTGCCAGTTGAGTGATGTTTTCTTCATAATAATCCACAGAATCATCCTCCTACAATAATTCATGGAATTGTTTTTCCATTCATAGATGAACCACATTTGGAAAATATTTCTCTAGAAACTTACCTTTGAATTCATCCAAATCTAGAGCATCAATATCTTCATTATCCCTGATATTTGTCACCATCGACCACCACTAATCAGCTTCACCTTCGAAATGGTAAACAAAGAGACTAACCTTTTCATGTTCTGAACAACCCATGACATCGAAAATATTATCCATTGCTTTATTCCACCCTAATGCTAACATCAGGTCAGATGATCCTCTGAATGATGGGTGATGTTTCCTCATGAAATGGTCCACTACTGACATGTTCCTCTGTGGTTGATCTGGAAGATCTCATACATGGATACCACCACCATTTATAGCCTAAGTCAATTGTGCCATCACTGTAATAAACTATTCATTTCCGATTCTGACCATTTTGGTATGTTGATTTTGTGGGTTTTCTTCCTCCTGATATCGTCCCAAAATTTCTTCCCTATTTCCTGTGAGGAAAGCCATTCGGAACACTGAAATATCTAAGGCAAAGAAATATGGAATTTTGGAAATGCTATATGATTTCAATATTAATATAAATTACTTTATGGATATTAACTTAATAATACCCTAACTCCTAACGTTATCTAAACTGACATCTGATACTAACTATAAGGAATCGGCCTTAAAAATTACATAATATTGAATTAAATGATGAATTCACATTTAGTATCTTTTCAGGTTTAGGGTTTTAGAGAATTAGGACATAACTATTACATATCAAAAGAATAAAAAGTAGACACTTCTACAGAGTTTCCATTTTTTCATAAAATAAACACTCTTGAAAGAAATAGTCATGTCTAGTTCCATATTTTAGACAACATGAATTTTCCTTGATCCCATCCTTAACCCTATTCATCTTTATGTCCTGTGAAAACATTTCAAACATGGGAAGATCATAAAAAATCATAGTGAAGTTTATAAAACCAAGAAAGAAAACATTTGTTCATAAATACATACAAACATGAAATATTTCAATTACCTCGTGAAATTATAAGATTTTATGAATAACACATAGAAATCATAAATCATAAATCTAACCTTTGGCATCCATATCATACTTACATTGTAGTTATGACAGCTACATAGGGAGTTACTTTGGAATACCGATAATTGTATATTCCCTTAATCTTTTAGGAGAAACATTCACGTTTATCTCTGTCATGTTATCGGATGCATTGGAGAGTAATATCAGGCTCACCTGACCAAGGATTATAAAGAAACCACCTATATACGTAAATAATGCCCATGAACCATAACATGGTCAAAACACATAACATAAGCATAAAGGACGGATAACATTTCCACATTTCAATAAAAAAATATTATTTCATGATATTGAAATAATAAATCCATTCTCAAAATAATTTTCAATTCCAAAATACTTAAAAATAGTATATTGTATTTATTTTTCATTTTAAAAACATTACATCTTGTTAAGGAAGACAAAGATCAAATAATACTCGCGGTTGAGGAAAGGTCATCATCACCACCTACATTAATAAACATTCCTATTTTTCATTTAGTAAAATGCATAGAATAACAATATTACCTTTGAATTAAATGAAAATTCAATGGGGTTTATACATATTATAAAGTAAATTCATGTATAAAACTAAATGTGCTTCAATGAAAGGAGATTGAGACGAAGTCCCTTACCTCATGTCTGACTTGACTCGATCATTCTTTAATATCACAAATTATAAAGTAAAGATAATTTATACTCTCTTAAGCACCTTTATCAATTTTATTATTCATTTAATATCACTTATTACCTTTTTATTAAAATTATTTAATTATTTAAGTTAATATCGTTCATTTTGTCGATATTTGGTACTTGAGTCAAAAATGAACACCTTATATTTAAAAGTTGTCCATGTGGTCAATAGTACATTATATCCAGAATGACATTAATTATTTATAAATCATATTTATCATATATATCCAGTATATATATACATTTTTAACAGTACATATCATTTGGAGGTATGAAATGAAATGCACCATTAATGGAGACGGTAAGTCGTACGTACGCATGAACGCTACATTCATTTCTATTTCTTATTTAAATGGAATTAAAAAACAATGATATATAGTTATATTATAATTAATATATAATATATAATATAATATAATATATAATATCATTAAATCCATCCTTTATATGACCCACATATGGCATTAAATATTCATATCACTTTGAGGGGGCTGTAGTCTGCACTTCTTCAAATGAAATTATCGCATTTTCCAACAATAGAAAACATAAAGGTAGGATTTAAAATAGAAATACATAAGCATGAATAAAAAATAAACATAATATATATCATATATAAATATAGTGTCATCTTAATAGACACCATGATAGGCAGTAAGATATAATTGAACAATCATCTTCTCATGAGGCTTTAGTTTTCCATTAACAGAAACAATAAGTTTTTCACCCATTAGATTGAGGTGTGTGTAAGTGTAGTTAGAATATTTCTCATAACAATATACTAGTATATTAAAAATGCTAGTGTTGTTATAAAATAAAGAAATTGAAAAGAGTTTTGTGGTTGAAGAAGAAAAATAAAAGAAAAGAAGTTAAGAAAAACTGTTACCTTTAATCAGGGTAACTTCCTTTGGTTTGAACCAGAAGGACTTCTTAAAGCGCCTTATGCATATGGTAAGGATTTTAAGAGGTGGAGAGAATATAGGGATCTTAATTGGGTAGATTTTGGATGAGCCAATGTCTTTATAGGTGTGTGTAATTGGTTAGAAGTGAGGGATTTTTATAAGGGGGAGGAGGGGATCTTTAGAAAATAGTGATAATATTATTTTATTATGTAATGATATTCAGTTTCTAAAGGTCCCAAAATCATTACAGTCGAAGATAAGATGACTCAAGGTCGAAATAAAGAAATAAAATATGAATTAGGCGATTTTTGTATGATATTTTAATATTTATAATCTTATTTATTTAAATGATTTATTAATGAGGTAAACACTGCATCATTATTGTGTCATAAATAATTTAATTTATTCGATATCTGAAAATTATAAAAAAATACCATGATGTAGGAAATATTTTCATATTTCCAATTAATATTTATAATAGAAAGGATAATTTATATAACCCCTTGTAAAAATTAATTTACTAAATGATATTTTTTTGTCATTTTTTATTTTACTTTAAGTTAATTAATCTAATTTGTCATTATTACTCCCAAGTGGCTCAATGGGGTCCCAAAATCAACCAAAGGAAACCCATGGTCGTAAATGTCTCAACCGATAAGGTTTGGACTAGTGTTAAGGTAATTTTGAATTAATATAATATTCGTTTTACCTTGATTTACCCTATTTACATTTTACCGAGGTAAATAAAAGTCAAAATTTATTATTCACCAAAAATTATTTTCATCTTATTGAACCACATTTTACTTACTAATAACAACCATGTATGTATGATTTTTTAAATTCAATTCACATAAGTGGTAAATTTTCATTTAAATGAAAATGTCAGTTTTTTACTACTACTAAGTGGTTTCACTATACATCAGAAATTGTGGTTTTTCAGAAAAATAAAAAAAAATCACACTAAGATATATTTGATATTAAAATTCAAAAATGATGTCTATTTTTCTAAATTCAATTGAGAGAAGTGGAATAGATTAATATAAAATAAATCCCAATTGTTAAAACAAATAGTGTGTTTTTAAGAAACAATAACTATCAAAAGATTGATACTTGGTTATGTCCACTTTCAAAGTTAAATTAATTCCAATGACCAACATTGGATTAAGTGGTAAACATATATTCTAATTAAACTTTTAAATCAGTTAAAAAGATAATATATCCATATAAATAAATTAGATTAAAACATGATTTTCAATGAAAATACAATATTATTTACTATTCATTAAAAAATGAACTTCATTGGAAAAATTCCAAAAATTTACACAAAGTAACTTTTGATGTCCCCATTCTAAAAAATGATTTTATTTGGTCAAATTTAATGAATTAAAAATTCCAAAACTAGATTTATAGAGGGTTTTCTATTAAAATGTGGTAAATCGACCTTTTGATGTAAAGTATGCTTAAAATTAGATTCATTCATATTTTAACAAACTATCTTTTTATTGGATAAATGTAAATACATTCAACCAACATGTATAATCAAGTTTTAGTTAGTTTTGTTCATTACCACCAATACAACGGCAAGGAGTTAGCTACCATTTAAAATAATAATATTATATTATTAGTGTGTAACATTAGATATCAAAGAATACCTTTGTTGCGTATCAGGTACATTATCGAACATACCATCCCCATTAAAGTAAAATTAATATTTAATTCACATATATTATTAAATATGAAATATTTTGTATTCTTTATTTACCTGGGATGTTACAATAACCATGTGAACATATATGTGGCAACAAAAGTTTTATGGACTCTTGAATAGAGTGTGAGTAAAAATACAATACAGTACATGAAACATGCTATCATACTAACTAAGATACAAAAGTATATGTTCCTGTTATTAGATCAATGGAAATAATAAAATACAATAAATAAATAAATTAACAATGGTCAATAGTTAGGATAATGACCTCGATCAACCATACCATCAACATATAGTGTTTTGGTGTATATGAGAACATAAAAATGAAAATAAATCACATTAAACATGTTTAATATGAATCAATTTTATTACAAAATGATCATCATGGCTCTCAGGTACCATCCCACATCAATCAAAAACATTCAAGCTCCAAATATAAAGAATTTGAATCATGTTTGATGGATCTATGGACACATTTCATGATATTTTACCCATCCCACTCAAAATCAGTGATATCCATAAAATATAACCAAGGAATCTAAGAACCCACATCGCACCAGTCCATAGATTTAGATCTAAATATATTGAATCCATAACTTTTATGTAATGACTCAGGAGACCATCCCACAGATGTTCGCATGTCTAACATCAAATATTTTTAAGACATAAAATGTATATAATGGATATGGCTGATAATATAATGGTATTATACACATCCATCTCCAAATTTCTAGAATCCACAACATATTAGATATCTTTAGGGATGCATATCATTCAATTTTACAAGCCCGTATCTAAATAAATGTTAGAAAAAACTACTGTGACATCCCTATGGACTAATATCATAGTATTACATATCTATGGATTTAAATACATGTTATCAATAACATATATATGATAGATATAGGAATCAAATTTTTTTTACATCCTTACCCTGTCTCTAAATCCATTGATTTCATAACAAATAAAGGAATATAATCAATGGAATCTCCAATATCATATCTCTAACTCCATGGAAGCTCCGATACATACCCAACACAAATCCAAGGTATCACAACCATGTCACATATTCCTTGAGGGAACATTTTTATATTTTTATCATAGAAGAAATACACATGGTGAAGATGAATGTCAATTACATTCTCCAAAATCTCTACCCCATCCATCTCACACATAGTTTTGGGTTTCAGGTGGCACCACATCTTTATCAACCTATGGAAACAAATTCCCACTTAGGGATGGCCTCTCAATAATAACACCCTTGTTGCCTTTTTTTCGCATAAAAAATGTCACCAAAATTGGATTCCTCGATCTCAAACTAGGTCTTCGCATAAGGTTTTATGCTTATATGATTCTACTTCTATTACCATCATCATTAAAGTGGCAGCACCTTACTGGCTACATAGGGTAAAGTCCCATGTATTTATAGAAGAATTCATTTTCATATCTTATAATATATATGAATATAATATTAATTTAATGGTAAAGGGAATACAGTGTCTGATAGCATACTTGACACACAAAAATATGGTTCTCTAAAATCTTAAATTTCATACAACATTGATAATTACTAAAAATACAATTGAATCATATTTTTATTAGCTTAAATGGCAATTAATTCCTAGCCATTATATTGGCAGGAATGAATAGAACATACTAAAATATTCTTAATCATTTTTTAAATGTATTTACATTTATACAATAAATTTTAGAGGCTTAAAATGATAAATAATCTAATTTTAAGAAGAAATTATCAAGTATTATTAAAATGTCATTTTACATCATTTTGATTAGGAATCCCATTTAAATATATTTTTTTCCACATTTATATAATCTGTATAAAAAATTCTTCTTTATAAGATTTACTTTAAGATTTACTTTGGTGTAAATTTTGGTATTTTCAGATAAGATTCATATTTTAATGTATAGTGAAAAATACTACATTTTAATTCAAAATTGCCATTTCTTCTCATTTATTTATATAGTTTTATTTATTCTTAATTATTTTTAACTTGTAATTGGATTATATTATTATTATTTAATATAATTATGTTTGTTTCCCGAAATTTCACATTTAAATTGGATATAAACACATTTCAATCTTTTGATAGTTTTTACCTCTTAAAAACTTGTTTTCTAGTTTTGAAAATGGAAATTAATTTCAAATAAATTACCACAACATCTATATTTTGATTTTGGAAAAATTGATTAAATATTTCGAATCATAATGTCCAATTTTCCTAAATAGGAATCATTTTCTTTTGGGCGTTATGAATAGAAATTATGTAATTGTTTTTATTTGTCATGGTTAAAAGATAAATATGGTAAATTAGGGTAAAAATAATATATTAATAATATATAACTACACTAAAACATTTATTAATCATATTGGATGAGATATTTCTGACCACGTTAATCCTTGTGTCGTTTTTAGGACCCCATGAATCCACTTGAGTGTGATAGTTACATTTTATACTTTTTAATTTAATGAAAAGGGGAGTATATCATAAACATGTATCTTCTAACTGAAATAATTTTAAATATGTTTATAGAAATGATATATTCGACTATAAATAGTATTTATAAAAATAAAAATATTTCCTAAATTATGGTATTTTATTTATAATTTTCAGATGTTATATATATAAATTTATTTATGACATGATGGTGATGTAGTGTTTAACTTATTAATGAATGATTTAATTAAATGATATTATAAATATTAAAGTATTTGTAATTAGGACATTTTTATGCCATCCAAATTTTTTTTGGATGATTATGATATATTATATTTGAGTTAATTATTATATTATAAGGAATCAAGTTTGTATGACTTTAACAAAAATAAATTACTGATTGGTGTCAAAATTTAGATAAATGAGTTTTTAGAAAAATATTATTTTTGAAATTGATATAACAATCATAAAAATATATGATCCTGTAAAATTAATAAAATGATTTTATAAATTTCAGTAATGATATATTTTTTTCCTATTGTCATTTCATAGTAACAATAATAATCATATATTGTGAAAATACAAGAAAAAAGTATAAGAGTTATTTTTTTAATTAAGTGCTAAATATAAAAGATCAGTTTCATTTGTTGACCTGAACAAGACTAAAACCTTTTTTTATATTATTTCAACCCATACTAATCTTATCCTAGAAATATATCACTTTGGACTCTTTATAATTCTTAAATCAGTTTATACTAAAATTACATTTCATGACTTTCCTAAAGTGCCCCTCCTCCCACTTATAAAAGGCCACCACCTATACCCACTTACTCACACCTCTCAATCCCCTTGCCTCATCCAAATTCTGATAAAAAAATCTCAAAAGATACATATATTATATTCAGAATCCATACTTGTGATGAAGGTAATTCAATAAATCCTTTTGGATCTAATCCATAGAAGTTACCGGATTTAGAGGAAACATCTTCTCACAGGTTCCTTTCATTTATTTTTTATCTTCTCCCAGGGCTTTCTAATTATTTGATTACATAAAAAAACTAGTATCCTCAATATAATAGTATGTTTTTATATGATATATTAGATCTACACTTACACACAAAACCATTTAATGGATACGAACATATTATTTTTGTGTACGATGAACTACTGCCTCACGAAACTATGATTGTTAAATTTTCTCTTTCCAAATCTCATTATGGACATTATGATGAAAATTTATTTATATATGATATATATTATAACTATATTTTCTCTTGGGTTCTTTAATTTTTTTTAAACATACCTTTATTCTTTCCATGATGTGTAAATCAGATAATTTCATTCGAGAAAGTGTGTACTACCACCCCTCCAAGTGATATGAATCATTCATGATATACATGGAACATATATTGGAGGGTTTTATTAAACATATGATATATATATGACATAAATATAATAATTTTATTATAATATAAATTTATTTAAATTGATTATTATTCTTTTAATATGATAAAGAAATGAATGTAGTGTTTTTGCGTACATACGGTCTACTGTCTCTATGAATGGTGTATATCATTTTTATCTCGAAATACTATATATATTATAAATACATATATATGAAACATATATAATAGTTAAATAATATATAATATTTTTGAGATTATTTATATTGACCACATGGACAATTTACGTCAAAACATGTTCATCTTTTACTCGAGTATTAGATATTTACAAAATGACCGATATGAACAAAAATAATTATATAAATTTTATAACATGGTAATAAGTGATATATATTGAATAATAAACATGAAGAAGTTCTCAAGGAATTATATATTAACCTATGTTTATTACTTAATAGCATAACCATTGTACGTGATGATTCAGACTCAAGGTATGATAAATCTTAACTCAATATCCATTTGTTGAGTTAAATATTCAGGTCATTGGTTTTGTTTTTCCAATAACAAGTGTGAATGACCAATTATTATTTTACACTGAAAATACACTTATATTTATTGTATTTATTTTTTTCACACATAATTATATCATTTATTTATCCTTAATCTAATGATACAATCATTGAAAGGGATTTCGTCTCAATCTCCAATCAATGAGGCATATATTTTTTTATATGAATTTCTTATCCAATTTTTTTTATATAAGTCAATTTTGACTATTTATATCATGAATTGGTATATTACCATGATATTTAAAATCCCTTTTAATTTTATTCCTTATTTTTTTATTCATGTCTTTCTCAATTGGTAATGGACTCTTTAAATATAACATCATTTTAAATATTTTAATGATTTATTCAATTAAAACCTTCTATTTCATTTCCATGTTTTTGAAATTAGTTTTTGTGAATTTTTTATATGAAAAAATATTCCTTAATATGATATTTTATTTCAAATGTTTCAATGTTTAATGGGACACATTGATTTAAAATACTCATTAGTAAATGTCTTATATGGTTATCGAAATGGGTTGAATATTTGTATATCATAAAATGATCTCTTGTGGTTATAGTGTGGAAATGTTATTTTTTATTTTATTCATGTTTTATGTGTTGTGATTATATGATGGAACTTGGACATTTGATGTGTGATTACATGGTAAACCAAAGACAAGTGGTTACGTGATAACCAAAATGATGGGTAGTTCTGTGATAAACCAAGGATGGGTGGTTATGTTATAACCTCTAATTCCTTAGGTATGGAAGTCAACCGTATATCTATTCTATTTAGTGATATGTATGGAAGTCAACCGTATGGTTATTCTATTTATGTATAATTATGTTCCAAGTTACCTATATGTTATATACGTTGATTTCTATGAGATTTATGGTATTCTTTTGGTTACAAAAAAAGTAAGCAATTATCTTATATTTAGTGAAGTGTTTTTACTACTTCATAAATGTGAAAAATATTACATTATGATAATGTAGTCATGGTTTACTTGTATTTACAAGAGTAACAGTTTTCATTCTATATGTGTCCCTTATTTAGATTTTTATGCACATCCAAAGATTTGATAATTTTTTACATGATTTACGGAAGATTTGAGTTAAGGATGGGATCAAAAAAAGTTACGATGTCATAACATGAAATGATAAAATGATTCTATTAAAAATAGTTTTCTTTTTATAAAAAATTTATAGTGAGTATAAGTGTCTACTTTTAATATTTAATTTGTTCTGTATGATTTATGACCTAATTCTCTAAAGATCTAATCCTGAAAGAATCCCTAATTTGAATTAGAGTCAAATTAATGACTTATCTCAAGATTAATTAATTTTTAAGGCTATGGCCATATAGTTGGTATCATAGGATGGTTCAAACATCTTTGATATTTGGAGGTTTTCTTAAGTTCTTGGGATATCATAATTTGTTTATAATTTTAAGGTTTATCATAATTTTAACGTCTTATAATACCCATTTGAGGCTTATGTTATTAAATTTCAAGTTAATTAATGATTTTTTTGGATACATATATATTTGTTACGTAGTTATGGGTTAGTACCTTTGTGGATGAAAAATGAAAGGTATAGAATAACCATTGAGGCTAAAACATGTTATCGTCATTTTTTAGGCTTTTATATCATTTTGTTAATGTTATAAGAATTATATATTTTTTTAAAAGGGACAACATGCATACCCTGTGACAACCCATTACATAGGAAAATGCTGCGGGAATAAAACCCACAACTGAAGTGTAATTCAGATTAATCGCCTACCACTAGAATATGTGATGTCTCTAGTTAGGATGAATTATTCTTCTTAGTTAAATTATTTTTGAATTAAGAATAGGTTGATTTTGGGAACTTCTGTTTTATCACATGGATACCTTTATTATAAAAAATTGGTTCTTTAATTATGAGATAAATTTTTTTCGGATGACATTCTCAATTTTGGGAACCCTATATACCTAAGGGAAATAGAATACTATGGGATTTCATTTGGGGAGTAATGGTTGATTTTTATTTTGGATGAATCAGTGTTTTTGTTTTGGACATATGGGAATTTAATTTATTTGTGGATATTATTAAACTATCATGGAGAATGTGTGATTATGTTAATATCTTTTATGATTGATAAATTTAGAGTAGTTGAGGTTATTTTGAGATAAATGATAAGATTTATCATGGAAGACTATGTGATCAAACTATTTTTAATCATGGGTTTCTATCTTAATTTGGATTATTTTGAGGTATTTTATGGAAAATTGATTATTGAATTGTTATTGATGAACATTGGGTACTTTTTTTTGATTTTTGGTAATTTAGATTAGCATTTACTTTTATAAGGGATTATTCGTGTTAGGGATTATATCATATTATACAATCCATTTTGATTTTGATTAATGTCTAAAGTAAATATAAATATATAGTTTATCTTTTGTAGATTTTGTGATTCTATAAAAATTTATTCTTGCGCTTCATATGTGACATAGTCATATTGAATAGTAGTCATTTTTAGAAAATGTGAGTATGTTGTAGATATTTATTAATGGATGAAATTCACTTGACATATAATTATATTTCCTTATATTCGTTGTCATGATTTTATATAAATTCATCAGATTTTTGAAAAGGATATATTAAAACAAATATTTACTCTATTATCATTACATACATGGAAATCAATGACCATTTAACCCGTCACGTGTTTATGGTTTTTTGGATGTAAACTTTCTCCTCATAATTCTTTCTATCACCCTCAATCAGAACACGATCGTTAGTTTTCTCTCCCATATCCATGTATTCCAACATGGAATTCTAGTATGTGTTATCTCGGGTGGCCATTGTAATTCAATTTAATTCATTTATATTGGTTGTTTTATTGAATGTTTTTCTAATATGGAATTTTCAATGAAGTTACTAAGCCAAATTATAAAATTGCATGGGTAAAATATCAAAACAGGGGAATGATGTTACAACCCAAGTATTTTTAGAATAATAGTTATTCATATCTAATAATATTTTTGAATAAGATATTAATTTTATATTAAATTGGATACATTGTATCATAATATACTTGACCTAAAAAACGAGTTTCTCCATAATCTTATATTCCACAGAACATTGAGTTATACTAAAAAATAATACAATAAAATCCTTATTATTTTAAACAGTAGTTGATTCCTAGCCATTATAAATTCTAGAATGAATAGAAATAACTATAATATGATAACACATGTTTTTTAATTATTATTACATTTATCCAAGAATTATTTGATAATTAAAATGACAATTAATCCTATTTTAATCATAAAATAAACTAATATTTTTAAATGGTCGTTTTCTGCCTTTTGATAGAGAACCCTTTTTAAATCTAGTTTTTGTCACATATAATATATTATATTTGAAAAACTAAACTTATTATATAGTATATATAAATAAATATTTACTTTGTCTGATATTTTGGTATTATTCTTAAAAAAATATTTTAATTAATACTGAAAAATAATACATTTTAATTCAAAACTTCCTTTTCATCACATTTTTTTATATAGTTAGATTATTATTTCAATTGGTTTTAATGTGTAATCATATTATTTTTTTCTCATTTAATCCAATTATGGTCATTTTAATTAATTTCAAATTTAAATTGGAAATAAACACATTTCCATATTTGGATAGTTTTTACTTCTTAAAAACCCGCTTTTAGGTTTTAACAGTATAAATTAAATTGAAATTAATTACATCGACTACTTTGTTTTGAAATTTGAAAAATGGATTTACTATATGAATTAAAAATTTAAATATTATGAAAATAGGTACTTTTTAAATTTAGATATTATTAATAGAAAATTTTGTAATTATTTCAATATTCCATGGTAAAACGGTAAATTTGCTAAATAAGGGTAAAAAATAAAATTTTAATAGTATAAAACTTCCCTAAAATGTGTCCTAATACCATTTTATGAGATATGTTCAACCATTGTCATCCTTCGTGTAATTTTACAACCCTATGGATCCACTTGGGTGTGATAGTGACCTTTTATAATTATTAATTTTAAAAAAAGGGAAGTATAACATAAACATGTATCTTCTAACTAAATAATTATTAATTTGGTTTATATATAAGAAATATTCAACTATAAATAGTAATTAAAATGAGATAAATATTTACTTTATCATTTTATTTTAATTATAATTTTTATACATTATATAAATAAATATATTTAAGACACATTTATAATGCAGTGATTACCTTATTAATGAAAGATTCCAATAAATGATATTATAAATATTAAAATAAATGTAATTTTATCATGTTTATTCAATAGGATAAATATTTTGATGATTTTTATATATTATCGTTGAGTTAATTTTTTATATATAAGGAATCATGTTTTTAGGACTTTATTAAAAATCATTTACTAAATTTTGTCAAAATCAACACAAATGAATTTTGAAAACAAATACTATTCTATTAAATGATATAATAGCTATAAATATACAAGATTCATCCATATAAAATTAATAATATTTAAAATTTCATTAAGGATCCACTTGTTGTTCTATTGGTATTTAATAGTAACTATATTAACCATATATTTTGAAAAAAAGAAAATACATGGAAATAGTTAATGTTTTTACTAAGGGTTAAATCTAAATGATAAGGTTAATTTTTAAAACTGAACTTGTATAAAACTTATTGGATGAGAGTATTATGAACCATCCTCATCATACCATAAAAATATATCACTTTGGAGCCATTATAATCTGAGAAAAAATTTATTTTAAATTAATATTTCAAGACATTACTAAAGTTCCCCTCTTCCCTCTTAAAAAAGGCCACCACCTCTACCCACATAATCACACCTCCAAGGCCCCTTTTATCATCCAAATTAAGATTGAATTATAACCCAGAATCCCAATATTCCTCATAGAAAGCCTTACTTTGGGTGGAAGTCATTTCAAAAAATCCTTTTTGCTCAAATCAAAAGAAGTTACCGGATTTAGAGATAACATCTTCTATGAAGCTCCTTTAATTGATTTCCCTTCTCAACTACCTATGATCTTCTTATACATTTATTACATAAAAATAGTAGTATTCTCTATAACTCGCTGACCCCAGAAGCCTAAATTCGGTGCATTAGTACGTATCATTGGCATGATCACAAAAGATCAAGTCTCGATAGACTGATTAGTTTAGTATCCTTAGAAGTACTAGATATATTAATAAGGTTTACATTACATCATAAAATGGAAAATTACAACAACATTGTGTCCATAGACAACACTGAGATCCCATAGACTATCCCTATATGTCAGTCATAATATACTTCTTCGCAACCTGGGAAAAATAAAACATTGAAAGGGGTGAGCTCAGATGATCAGTAAGGATAACCATATAGCGGAAACTTTCATAAATAAGAATTAACATTGAATTCAATGTATAAGACTAAAACTGAAGCCTTTTGGACTTGAACTTCAGAATAATATAGAAAACATAAAATCAAATAATGCCATTTACTTATTCACATGGGTATTCTACTAGTCGAATAATAACATTAAATATCAATAGCCACTTTTATAATGATGGAATGCATAATGCCAGACTTTAATAACCACATAGTCATGGCTTTGTGCCAAGACAACAAATAATATTTTCTCAAAGCTATGTGTGAAAAGACTAGTTTGTCTTATTAGACCTACTGATGCATCGAGGAGCTATAGCCTGCTCCACCCATTACTTACTAATTCCAATGCATTCGTCATGTGAAATGTTTGAAACATAACATGAACATTCATATTAAAACTAGCATACAAAATGCCAATATGTTATCCAAAAAACATGAATGGAATAAAAATAGGACATCCACATGAAAACATAACTCAATCAATACAATATTAATGATTTTATTGTAACAGATTAACCTCAATCAAGAATAATTACGAATATTGAAATAGATGAAAATAATCATAAAACAATTTGAGAGAAATATCACCCTTTTTCTTGAAAACATTTAAAAGTCACACTATTTGTACAGAATTGGTTTAAAAATATATTTTTGAATGAATGTGTCCCATACCAATTTGAAACTTTTAAAATGAATTTAAATTTTAAAACATTAATTTTCATATAAATAAAACCGTGAATCCATTTTTAAAACATGGACATTAATGAGAAAGATTTTGAACAAAAAAATTTTAAAACATTTCAAATGGTATAATAGTTAGAGTTACTATCCAAATGAGAGTCACTTTAATACAAATAATTGAGTTAATAACAACTTTATAATACCTTGAGAATAAACTATTTCATTATATATTGTGTCATAGGATAGTATATAGACTGTATAAAAGTGAATTTGTCAATAACAACAATGAAGTCTCAAAGGAAGGTAAATTGAGATGAAATACCTTATTAAGATAGTATACTTAGGGAAAGGATAAATAAATGACATAATTATGTGTGAAAAATATAAATAAATTCAATATTATTGGATATTCAGTGTAAATCAATCAGAGTATATTCACACATATTCTTGTAAAAACAACACCAATGACTTGGATGTTTAACTCAATGAATGGAAATTGAGCTAAGATCAAATTTATATCAATGACATGAGAAATTATAAATGGAAAAATTATCTGTATAAAAAGTATATCCACACAAAGGGGAGTGAAAATTATTTCATAAAAAATCAATAGTGATTCTACTCATCATCTTGGAGTAAAATAATCAATGAAATATGTGTAAAGCCGAATAAGTGGAAATTGAAATTTGAAATTCCCATACCAATTTGGTAACATATGAAACATAAATCCCATGAAAGATGGATCATAAAATGAATATGTAATTAATCATAAATTAAATTATATTACACAACAAGTATAATCATTTTTCAGAACATACACCACACAAAAAGAAATAGTGGTAGTATGGCATGAATCTCACCAAAATAGAAAGTGAGATGAAAACCCTCACATCATTGTAATAAATCAGGTTCTATGGACAAAATTAAATAACAACCAAATGAATCACATAATACCATGATTATAAAGAGAATCATGATAATATATATGTCAAATGACAGAATGCAATACACCACATTTTATAAATAAGTAGCGAATAATGGAAATCTCACGCAATTAAAAGTGAGATAAGAAACCCCCTACATAGTATTTTTCCTTGGTCGAGGGTAGGTATAAATTTTATATAATGGTGAAATGATTGTTATTGAATTATAACTGAATCATATACATTAATATGATATCATATATGATCTTTTAATATTTCGTTGTTAATAATATTTTAGTATTATCGTCGTTTCAGGTGTTAACTGATTTGTTTTCCATCATACGCTTTGATTTGAATGTAGTTTTTGTTATGAATAGGATTTATATTATTCAAATTAATAATTATATTAAGTCTTTAATCATTGTTTTTAATCATCTAATTCAAATTAGTCTAGAATGGATTATGATGGGAATGAATCACATTGCATTCTTGGAGATGGTAATCCATACATACGCACAAGCAACAATATCATTCTTTTGATATTAAAATAATATATAATTGGATGGTATATCATATATAATGAATTATTATCATGTTATATTTATTATTTACATCAATTATACGTCATTATTATACCCATCCAAATAATAATGTATTGAATAACAATTAAACCATGACATGGAAACGATAAGCTGTATGTATGCACATATGGTGACATGTCATTCATAGGATTGATAAAATAATGAATATGGTTCTACTATATTTATAATAACATAATAGTATATATAAGATAATGGATTTATTATTTTATAATGAAAACAAAAAAGAAAGAGGATGTGGAAGAAGAAACAAACTTGAAAGAGTTGATGAAATAATTACCTCTTCTTCGTGTTCTTCCTTTTGACTTGATCAGAAGGGATACTTAGGTATGATATATGACTAAAGGAAGGCCACTATGATGAATATAGGAAATTTTAGAGGGTATTTGGTCAGAGTTTGTCCATGAAAAAGGGCTTTTAAGATGTTAATATGAGGGAAGGGGGAGTTCTCTTTTATAAGAGGGGTGAGGGGCACCTTAGGAAAAGCTAGAAATATTATTTTATAATAAAATAATTTTGGACATATAATGGTTCCAAAATGAATTATTTAAATTATTTGGTGGGTATTATTATAAAACCACTCAACCAATAGGTTTTAGACCAGTTTGGGTTACTATGTTAACCTTATCATTTATATTTAACTCCTAGATAAATAGTTTGACATTTACCATGTCTCTTTGTAGTTTTATATTATATGGTTAATAAACATAATACATACTTCCAAGAGAACCCCAAATGGTTCATTTATGAAACACATATCAATATATAAGTCTTTTGTCAGATCCTTAGATTTTTAGATAAAGAATATCAATAAAAAATATAATATTTGTTTTAAAAGACTATTATATGTCAATTTTGACACTATTTGTTATTTTGTTTTTTATAAATTCATATCAACATTATTACTCCGAAAACAATTCATATAACCAACCATAACATGTCATATTAACCTAGAAAATTATATTAATTCATAAAAAGTCACAAATTACATTTATTTGGATAATTATGATATCAAGTATTTTAATATTTCATAATTAGATAATTACTACATCCTCATTGTGTCATAAATAAATTAAATTATTTAATTTCTAAAAAATATAAATAAATTACCATTACATAGGAAATATTTATATCTTTCTAGTTAGTATTTATAATAGAATTTATCTTATTTATAACCCTATATTAAAAATGGTTTAGTTATTAAACATTGAATTTAACATTTTTAACACTACTTTGAATTAAATAATAATAAATTTCCTAATCTAATCCAAGTGGACCTAAATGATCATATTTTATTTCTAAGTTTTTTTGTCGAATTACACTTAACCTATATAATTAGGACACATGTTAGTGTAATAATAATATCATTTTTACCCTTAATTACAATATTTACTTTTAACCGTGGTAAATAAAAGTAAAAAGTTACTATTCACCAAAAATTATATTTATCTTATTTAACAACATTTTACTTACTGATGAAAATTGTGTCTCTCAGATTTTTTAAATTCAATTCATTTATGTGGAAAAATTATTTTTTATTGAAATATTCAAATTCTCCTAGGAGGTGGGTAAAAGTCAGATAAAAGTTCAATAATATTTATATTTGTCTAAAATTATTATAAACTGACTATAATGAATTACATTGAACTTATATAGGTATTATGTGTCTATTTTTATTTAAAATAAATTTAAATAAAATAAATAATTTTTAAAATAAAAATTCATTTTTAAACTATAACTTCATTTTTTACTATTCATCAAAAATTGAAAGTTTTCAGAAAAATATAAAAAATTCACTATAAGATAATTTTGATATTCCAAATCCAACAATGATGTCCATTTTGAATGATAAGATTTATAAATTGTCAAAAAGTGTTTATTACAATTCATAAAGGCTAGTTTGATTGGTTGAGGTGTGTTATAATCTGGATGATACGTACAATGCAATATATTACATTATTCAAAGGGAAACATACCGTGGATGCATGGGGTGTTACATTCTTCCCCCCTTTTGGAAATTGCATCCTTGTAGTTTTTAAAATTGGTCTTTGGAATATAATTTAGAGTCCCACATCGGAAAAAGGGTCAATAAAACTATCACATAAAAAGAATGAAAGAGAAGTACAAAGGTCACTCATGATAACCCTTACTAGGATTCCATGTAGGAAGACATGGATATGGAAGATAAACTATGTTTAAAGTTCTTATGGAGAGGCATAGAAAATATGAAAATGAGAAAGTTAACAACAAGAAAATCATAAACCTGTGATGGGACAAATGACAATTAGTTTTCCAATAGGAATGGTAAAGGAACATTTTTTTTTGTTTTAAGTTACATTTCGTAAAGATGAGGAATTTATTTATGAGATTGACTAAGAACATAAAGAGATATACTTACTTTTTATGTAGAGCTTCATTCTATAATAAATTTCTACCACTAACTTGTTTTTTTCAAATGATTAGTATTCAAGATGACTTGGTCACACTGGAAGAGTTATGAATCAACTTCTAGAGACACAAATGATCCACAAAGGATAAACTATATATTTTTCATTGTCTTTAGAGATTAATCGAAACCAAAATGGTTAGTACAAGATTAGAAGATCCCCCAAAAGGATATTCCATTAGAGAAATAAATACTAATCTTAATTTCTAAAATAAATCCATCAATACCACAAAGTTAATTAAATACCATTCAATAAAATAGTGTCCTTAAAATATTTTAATATAATCCAAAGTAATATTGAAACCCAAAAAATAGAAGAATTTGGTTATGTAGTATTCCAAATTAAATTTTATCTCCAAATGACATAGACTACCCCTAAAGCCACATACTTAAAAGTAATTAACCTAATAACATATTCTCTATTATAGGTTAATCATTTCAATAAATAACCCAAATCACTATAAATCAAAAATAGATAAAAATACAACAATACTCCTCAAATTAAATCCTATAGTATTCTAATTTCCTTCAGAATATAGTGTTCCCAATAGATAGAACGTCTTCTAAAATAACAATTATCACTTAATCACCAAATCATTTTCTTATACTGAGGGTATTCATTTGATAAGACATTAGATCCCAAAAAAACTTATTATTGATCAGTAAAATCATTTAACTATAAATAACTAGTCACACTGACCAGGGACTTAACATAGTCCAGTTGTAAGCGATAAATCCCAATCACACTCTGGTTGTGGGTTCAATTCCAACAATTTGTCCGACGCGATGGGTTGTCAAATGGTCTGTGAGTAGTTGTTTTTAAAAAGCTATAATTTATAAAATTTCCAAAATGTAATAAATTACTCAAAATAGCCCTGACATATTTTAACCACAAATTCTATCTCATACCTTCAATTTCTATCCCAAAATATAATATCGTGTAATTTCCTCAAACCCAATGATCATGTAATACCAAATGGTTATTTATAACTATATCTACTAGAGAAAAGATAATTCTTCCTCAAATATCATTTTCACATGACTAACTGCATGGTTACAAATACAAGAGAAAATTATTCCAAAGTAATCTAATAAATTAGGAGAACTAATAGTTTTAAACATTTCTCCAACCATTTATTTCCACATAGCTTCTTCATGGACCAATAAGATATCATATAGAATAGGGTATTCACTCGGGTAATGGTCAGGTCCCCTAAATTTATGGAAAATCAATGTAAATAGATTCTTGAGACCATTTTTATTTTCTTCCATAGTACTCTTAATTTTTTCCTCAGCAATTATTTACTTTATGTCTTTGTTTCCCACACCTAATGCATTTCTTTATTTCATTGAGACACTTTCCTGGGTGTCTCCTTATGCATTTCATGCATGATGGAAATTGAGGATTCATTTCTCCATGGTCTCCACTACTAAAGCTCTTATAATTCATCACTTTTCTCTTATTTTTTGAGTCCGAGAGTTGGTTAATATATATGTTGAGGATTATATTTTAAGAAAACTGATTTGGAATAAACACGATATATTTTACACCTATCAAAATTCCATTTTTTGTCTCATTTCCTCCAATTTTCCCGCCTTGTACATCAAGCTCAATGTTTCTATGACTTCCTTGGAATTCAGCCATTGACTATAACTAGAAATAATTGTGTGTGTAACAGTAGTCAATAAATCATTTAGAGAATATCATGACACCATATTTTCAATTTGAAACACCATAGGATTAACAAGGTCATTTATTATCATCTTATATTAAAATTCATCAAATAATTTTGTAATGAAAATGTTAATTATCCAAAGTATAACCCCTGGGAGTGTCATAACCAATAGTGCTGCACGGCCGGTTGTCATGCACCAGTTCTCGTTCGAGTCTAGCTCAAAGAGATGTTTCCGAGTTTTACCCCTAGGTACATCTATGACAGAGATGCCTCTACCTGCTTGTATCCAGACATGGATTTATTTCTTGGAAAACTCACAAAATCTCTACAATGCCAAAATTTTATAAACTTCTTCTATACTAATCCTTAAATTTTATCTTTGGGATATGTGCTCTAATCAATGTTTATGTAAATCTAGCTTCTAGGTTTTGTACTAAGCATCATATGATACCAACGGTAACACCCCAACCCTAGAATCCCAGAGTCAGTTAATTATTACGTATCATTAGCATGATCACAAAAGATCGATTCTCAAAATACTGATTATTTTATTATCCTTGGAAGTAATAGATACATTAATAAGGTTTATATTACATCATTAAAGGAAAACTACAACAACATTGTTTCTATAGAAAACACTTAGAT
Source organism: Viscum album (assembly GCA_963277665.1). Classification (NCBI taxonomy): domain Eukaryota; kingdom Viridiplantae; phylum Streptophyta; class Magnoliopsida; order Santalales; family Viscaceae; genus Viscum; species Viscum album. The sequence continues at coordinate 2,094,188,899 of OY728142.1, forward strand.
CCCAAAAAATATCCCTCCAGGTCAGTCATAATATACTTCTTCACATCCTAGAAATAAATAAAACATAGAAAGGGGCGAGCTTATATTCTCAGTAAGGATAACAATATAGTGGAAACTTTTATAAATAAGCACAAATATTTAAGGAAATGTATAAGACTAAAAAAATGTTTTTAAACTTGAACATCAGAATAATATGGAAAAGATAAAATCAAATAATGTCATTTACTTATTTAGATGGATATTTTATTAGTCAAATAATCACATGCAATATCAATAGTCACTTTCTTAATGAAATAAAGCATAATGTTGGACTTTCATAACCACATAGTCAAGGCCATGTGCCATGACTACAAATAAGATTTTTTGAAGGCCTTGTCCCAAGACACTATTTTTTCTCATGAGACCTACCGATGCATCGATGAGCTATATCGGGCTCCACCCATCACTTACTAAGACCAATTCCTTGCTCATATTAAAATTTGAAATATAACTTAAATATTTGTATTAAAACTAGCATAAGAAATGTCAATACATTATCCAAATACCATGAATATTATAAAAATAACACATCCATAGTCATACATATTTCATTCAATACAATATTGAAGACTTTATTGTAATAAATTATCCTCAATTAAGAATAATGAATGATATTGACATAGATTAAAATAATCATCAAAACAATTTGAGAGAAAAATCCCCCTTTTTCCTGAAAACATTTAAAACTCACACTATTTTTCAAGAAGCCATTTAAAAAAAGATTTTTGAATAAAAGTTTTCCATACCACGCTTAATCTTTTAATAGGAATTTTAATTTTAAAAAATTAGTATCCATATATATAAAACCTGAAAAAAATATTAAAAGAAGTACTATAATGAGAAAGATTTAGAAGAATAAATTTGTAGAACATTTAAAATGGTATTTTAGTTAGAGTTACAGTCCAAATGAGAGAAACTTATATAGAAATATTTGAGGTAATAAAAACGTTATAATACCATGAAAATAATTCATTTCATTACATACTATGTAAAAGGATAGTATATACACAATATAAAATTGAATTGGTGCATAACAACAAAGAAGTGTCAAAGAAATGTAAATTGAGATGAAATCCCTTATAAAGACAGTATCCTTAGGTAAAGGATAAATCCATGAAATAATTATGTGTGAAAATTTTAAATACACTCAATAAGATTGGATATTCAGTGTAAATCAATCATAGCACATTAACACATATTCTTGTAAAAACAACACCAATGACTTGGATGTTTAACTAAATGAATGGAAATTGATTTAAGATCAAGATTATATCAATGAATTGAGAAATTATAAATGGAGTGATTATGTTTATCCAAATTATATCAAAAAAAGTTTGTCTAAAATAGTACATAAATAATAAGTAATGATTCCATAGATATTCTAGGGGTAAAATAATCAATGAAGTGTGTGTAAAGCCGAATGAGTGGAAATTGAAATTTAAAATTCCCTTACCAATTTGGAAATATATGAAACATACATACAATGAAAGATGGATCATAAAATGAATATTTAATTAATCATAAATTAAAGTATATTACACTAAGAATACAATCATTGGGAAGTACATACACCATAGAAAAGGTAATAGTTGCAGTATGGCACGAATCTCACAGAAATTGGAAGTGAGATGAAAACCCCTAATTCATTGTAATCAATCGAGTCATATGGAAAAAAGTTATGAAAAACCAAATAAATCAATTAATTCCATGAATATAAAGAGAATAATGATAATATATATGCTAAATGACAGTACACAATACACTATATTTAATAAATAAGTGGCGAACAATGGAAATCTCAAAGAATTATAAGTGAGATATGAAACCCCTTACACTGTACATTTCCTTGGTCCATGGTAGTTTAACCACCTTTATAATGGTGAGATAATTTTTATTAAATTATACAAGAATCATAAACATTAATATGATATTATATATGATCCTTTAATATTTCTTTGTTATTAATACTTTAGTATTATCGTTGTTTCGGTTGTTAATTGACTCATTTTCCTTTATATGCTTCGTTTAGTAAGTAGTGTTTGTTATGAATAGTACGTATCTTATTCATATTCAGAATGAAATTAAGTATTTAAATTTTTTTATCATCTAATTAATATTATTCTTGAATGTATTACGATGGGGAATGAATCTCATCGCGTTCATGGAGAGGATAATCCATACATATACACGAGAAACAATATCATTTTATGATATTAAAATAATATATAATTGGATGTTATATCATAAAAACAGAATCATTATCATGATATATTTATTATATACATCAATTACATATCATTATTATACCTTTCCAAATAATAATGTATTGAATAAAAATTACACCACGACGTGGAGACGGTAAGCCGTACGTATGCACATATGGTGACATGTGATTCAAAGGATGGATAGAATAATGAATAGGGTTGTACTATATTTATAATAACATCAGAGTATATAGGATATACTGGTGATACTATTTTATAATAGAAACAATGAAGGATGATGAAGTGGAAAAAAGAATGGAACTTGAAAGAGTTGATGAAATATTTACCTCTTCTTCATTATCTTTATTTTGATTTGATTAAAAGGGCTCCATAGGATGGCTTTCAAACTAAAGGAAGGCCACTATGATTAAGGGAGGAAAGTTGAGAGGGTATTTGGGTAGATTTTGTCAGATATAAAAGGCTTTTAAGGTTTCAATGTGAGGGAACGGGGATTGCCTTTTTATAAGAGGGGTGAAGGGCACCTTAAGAAAATCTAGAAATATTATTTTATAAGAAAATAATTTTTGATTTTTAATGGCTCAAAAATGAATTAGTTAAAGGATAAGGTTTTTATGGGTCTAAAAAAATCAACCAACATGTTTTAGATAGGTTTGGGTCACTATATTATCCATATCATTTAGATTTAACTCTTAGTAAAATAGATTGACATTTACCACATCTCTTTATATTTTTATATTATATGTTTAGTGAAAATACTATATAAAACAAATCAAACCCCAAGTTGTTCATTAATGATACAAATATCATTATATAAGACTTTTTTCTGGGCCTTATATTTATAGGAATAGGATATCAATTAATAATATAATATTTGTTCTAAAAACTCTTTTATGTCAATTTTGACACTATTCGGTATTTTGTTTTTGCTAAACTCGTAACATCATTATTACTTTGAAAACAATTCATCTAACAAACCCTAACATGTCATATTAACTGATAAAATTAGTTTAATTCATAAAAAGTATCAAATGACATTTATTTGGACATTTATAATATCAAATATTTTAATATTTCATTAATTAGGTAATTACTTCATCATCATTGTGTCATAAATATTTTAAATTATTTTATGTCTTAAAAATATAAATAAAATACCATTATGTAGGAAATATTTATATATTTCTAATGAATATTTATATTCAAATTTATCTTATATGTAACACTATATTAAAAATGGTTTAGTTATTAAGCTTTGAATTTATCACTTTTAACTCTTCTTTGAATTAAATAGTAATAAATATCCAAATCTAATCCAAGTGGACATAAAAAATCATATTTTATTCCTAAGGTTGTTTTTGGTCCTATTAAACTTATCCAATAGAATTAAGACATGTTTTAGGGTAATAATAATAATATAATTTTTACCCTTAATTACACAATTTAATTTTAATTGTGGTAAATAAAAGACAAAAGTTACTATTCACCAAAAATTATTTTCATCTTATTGAACCATAGTTTACTTACTGATATCAACTGTGCCTCTCGGATTTTTAAAACTCAATTCACAGAAGTGGTAAAATTATGTTTTCTTCAAATTTGCAAATGCTCCTAGGAGGTGGGTAAAAGACGGTTAAAAGTTCAATAAAATTTTTACATATCTAAAATTTCTATAAACTGACTGTAATGAATTACATTAAACTTATATATGTATTATGTGTGTATTTTGACCTAAAATAAAATTTAATGTAAAAATAATTATTTAAATAAAAATTAGGTTTTAAACTATAACGTAGTGTTTTTCACTATTCATAAAAAATTTAATGATTTCAAAAAAATACCAAAAATTCAACCAAATCTAATTTGGATATTCCAAATCCAAAAAAGAAGTCAATTTTGAAATATAACTTTTATAAAATTTTAAAAAGTGGGTAATACTATTCATAATGGCTAGTTTGATCGATCATGGTGTGTAAGAATCTCAATGTTGTGTACAATGCAAGCTATTACATAATTCAAAGGGAAACATACCATGGAAGATTAGGGTGTTTCATACTCAATATAGTAGAATTTTTTTATGAGATTTATTCTAACGTCAGTTACAAAAACCTCCATCTAATATATATGAACATATTGTTTCTGTGTATAGTGATCTACTGCCTCACGAAATGATGATTGTTCAATTTTATCAAACCACCTATCATGGTGGACATTAGGATGGAATTGTATTTATATATGCCATATATTATACTTATATTGTCTCTATTCTTCTTAAATTCTTGTTTACAACATACCTTTAATTCTTTCCATGATGTGTAAGTATGATAATTTCATTTTAAGAAATACGGACTACCACCCCCACAATTTGATATGACTCATTCATGCTATACGTGGAATGCATGAAAGATGGTTTTATTTAACCTCTAATACATAGATGACATAAATATAATAATGGTATTATGATAGACATTTATATTATTTTATTATTATTCTTTTAATTTAAATAAAATAAATATAGCATTCAAACATTAGTACGGCCTACCATCTCCATGAATGGTGCATTTCATTTCTTATCTTCAAATATAATAGATATAAAAAATACCTATATAGTCGATATATATGAAATTTAAATCTTGATAATAATATTCCGGAGGTTATGTACTATGACCCCATGGACAATTTACATAAATACAAGTTCATTTTCCACTCTTGTACTGAATATAGACAAAATGACCAATAAGAATTTAAATAATTATGTAATTTTTATTACATGGTAATTTGTGATATAAATAGGATAATAAACATGAAAATATTATCAAGAAGGTAGAAATTAAGCTATATTTTTTATTCTATAATAAAATGATTGTATATGATGATTCAGACTAATGGAAATGGAAATCATAACTCAATCTCTATTTGTTGAGTTAAATATCCATGTCCTATGCTTTGTTTATTCAAGAATATGTGTGAATTACCCCTGATTATTTTACACTAAATATTCATGTATATTGAGTGTATTTATACTTTTCACATGTAATTATGTCATTGATTTATCATTAATCATTTGATATAATCATTTTAAGGGATTTCATCCCAGTCTCCTTTTATAGTGGCATATCTTATTATTATGCACATTTATTAAACTATATTGTGTATATAAAAAACATTTTACTCTTTATACAATGAATTAGTATATTCTCATTATAATTAAATTTATTTTAATTTTTATTAAATAATTTTTATTATTAATGTTTTCCCATGTGGTAATGCACTCTTTATCTAAAACCTCGTTTTAAATTTATTTAAAGATGTAATGATTTAAATCCTTATAATTCATGTCCATGATTTTGAAAATTGTTTTTAAGTATTTATTTATATGAAAATTAAGGTTTTAAAATGATAATTTATTTTAAAGGATTCAAAGTGTTATGGGACACATTGATTCAAAATTATCATAATTAAATGATTTACATGGGGTTTTAATGGGTTGAATATTTTTATATTTTTAAAAGATCTCTTGTGTTAGCCATGTTGAGATGTTATTTTTACTTCATGTGTGTTTTATGTTTTATGATTATATTATGGTACTTAGACAGTTGATGTGTGTTTATGTGATAAGCCAAAGATAGGTGGTGATGTGATAAACCAAATGATGGTTGCTTCTGTGATAATCCATGGATGAGTGGTTACGTTATAACATCTAATGATTCGGGTTTCAAAGTCAGTCATATGGCTATTTCATTAAGTGATATGTCTTGAAGTTGATCATGTGGTTATTCAATTTATGTTTTTTTATGTCCCAAGTAACATATCTTTGTTATATTTTTCTTTCTATGGGATTTATGGTAATATTTTTGTTATAGAAATGGTAAGCAATGAGAATATATTCAGTGATGGTTTTTTTTTAAATTCTTAATTGTGAAAGGTATTACTTTATGATAATGGATTAATGGGTTACATGTTTTTTGAAGACTAGGAGTTTTCATTTATTATGTATCACTTAATGAGCTTTTTTTCTTATCCCATGATTTGATATTTTTTTTACAGGACATAAAGAGTAATAGAGTCAAGGATGGGATCAAGGAAATGTTATTTTTGTTAAAACATGTAACGATACCATGTTTCTATTTAAAGAGTGATTGTTTTACGAAAAAAGGATAGTGATTATAATTATATAATTTTAATATGTATGTTGTTATGTATGATTTATGACCAAATTCGGTAATTTTATAAACTTGAAAAGTTACTCGATGTGAATTAATATATACTTAATGACCTATCTCAAGATTAAGTAATGTTTTAATGATGGGGATTTATATGGAGTCACAAAATAAGCATAACCATCAAGAGATGTACCATATATATCTTAGTTCTCAATGTCAGTTTGGGTCAATTTAGTATCCAAACACAATCCATGTCTACCTTTTTTATATCAAATTTTTCATGGTCCCACACGGCTGGAAGAGTGTCTCTTGCCCTTCTTTCATTAATTCAAGCTTCAATATATCATAATCCAAAAGTACTTTTGAAGAAATACTCATTCATGTTCATACAATCTTGAACTCACCACTATAATGGGGGTATCTCCTATCAATATTCATTGGATATTATCTTTCATCGGGACTAGACACATCTCTCAAGAGTAGTGGAGGACACTCAATTTTTAAATATTCATATGCCTGGACATCAGCACTCAAGGTAATAATCTAGTGCAATAGAATCATTCCTGACCCATTACACTCTTTTTTTTTAATTAGAAATTTTAAATTTATATAAATAAAATTAAATCTAATTATATTTATATTGTATGTACCCTTTATTGGCATGCACAAAAGTTCATAAGGACAATAAACAATGAATATAAGTTTTTGACCCGTACATGGGACCACGTACCTCATTTGAAGCATTCTAATTTATATACAAGGGATAATATCGGCTTTTTGTCCTTTATATTCTATAAAATCCTCATCCCTGGAACACTGAGCTACCTAGGAAACCAAAGCGACAAACTCAAGTAAAATGTAAAAAACTTAATAATTATAATATTTATAATTCATTAAATATCAATATCAAATTATGATAAATAACTCACCTTGTTGTTTTTTGACACCAGGACCATGAATAAGAACTTCCTAATAACCTATGATATAATATTATATGTATTAAACGAAAAATATGAATCACATAATGATAAAAAAATATCAGATCTAATTTAATTTAAACTATAAAAAATTATAAAAATCAATGTGGAAACATATCTCATCAAAATAGGGAAAAATGAAGTACATTTTCCATCTCAAGATTCCCCCTACTGAGGAATTGTAGAATCCTATCCATAATTTCTAATATTTTATCATGAAACAGTGGAATTGAAATAAAATTCCCCTTTTGGATAAATTATAATTAATATGGGAGGATGAGAGAAAAAATAAAAATGAATGGATAGAGACACATACCTATAATCAGTGGAAAATGCATTTGAAAAACAACAATGGTCATGTAAGAAGAGAGAAAGGGAGGGGGATCATGCACTACATAAATTTTTTCCTTGTAGGGAGAAATTAAGGGGTTTATCCCTTAAATATGAGGGGAATAGGTTTCAATTTTACCCTTTAATGCAACAACTGGTGATCTAGTGGCTATAACCTTCTACTCAATGGCCTTCTATATCCAATATATACCCAGCTATCCCGACTACTCACTAGTCCATAGTCAGTGTCTAACAGAACCCCTAAATTCCATTACTCAATCCAATACAAATATTTTATGTATCCAAACTCTTGAAACTCAATTACTATTACATATTCAAAATCTGATTGTCCAACTAAATTGAAAATTTTAAATTCACCCACGGAATTCAATGCTCTTACCAACACATTACATTAATTAAGTTATAAGGATTCAAATATATAATGAGATTAAATTTAATATGGGAAAATATGTAGTTTTTGAATATAGAAAATAAATATGGATAAATTTTAGAATCATCTCAATACATTGATTTTGATATCTCACATGGTGAACATTCTTATGTTTCCACTATAATGGTGATAAGTGAATGATCGAATCAGTAATAAATAAAATTTATTTTCATTAAACAGTTCCTGGAACTGAGAAAGTAGTTTTTGAAGTTCCATTTTTATAGTCTATAATAATTGTATACAACACGAAGAATTTATTTTTATTATTCTTATTTGTTAATAAAAATATTTCCCACTATTTATAATATGTAAACCTTAATTATTTTCATGGAGTTGAATTATACTGGGATGGTGTAATCAAAGTGGGATATTATGTTCATAGTGAGGCATGAATTTCCATGTATATGGATGGTATTATTCATGAATGTATATTGCTACATGTTAAAAAAATTTCGAGTAAAATATATAGGGACAGATATAACCTAGGGTTTTGAAAATGTGTACCACGGAGCATCTAGTAGATGGAGAGATGGATCCATTAAAAATTATGTATTTCGGAAATAATTTTGAAATATTATTAGTGGGATCCTATAGGATAGTTTTGTAGTCCTGTGAAGATTAATCCTAATGGTTATTAATTATATGAGTATACATGTCACACATGATGGGGATCACACTCTTAAATATGGAATAGAGTGTTTTTTACGACCATTAGTTGGATTATTCCTCCTAGGTAAGATTTTATATGACAGGGAGTGTGTCATTTATAATATGGGAATGAGATTTATCTAAAGGAATAATTTATGTGGACATGAGTGATGGTTTTTCCAATTATATATGGTTCAGAACTGGGCTCTTGAGGATTGGGTCCTCTAAGGAATTCATGATATTTATTTTTCTTTGATTGAAATATGGTATTTCAATCTATCAGTGGATACGATATTGGTTTTAGGAAGAATAGTTGATGACCATACACAACTAATGATAATTTTATCATGTTGAACATGTTTTTAATCTACTAAAAAAACGGAATTATTGAGATTAACATGTAGTGATGTATGGATGGTGAGACATAACTAGATATGTGTAGCAAGATATATAGTGAACAGATTGTATGATGAGATTTGGTTGAAATTCAAGATGTGTTGTGATCCATTATTTGTGTGTCAGTGTGTTCCCACTATGATTTTAACCTCACCCCAAGTGAGGTGGTTAATGAATGATTTTATACTGAGTGGGAAATTTCTGGTTTGTTTGATGTGATTGAGGATGACATTATATTAATACGATCTCCTTATCTTGTAATGTATTGGAAAGACCTTTCCCCAAGTGATAGGGTTTTGGTCAATGTGATTTCAGTGATAACAAATGTGCTATATGATCTCACCTTATATGAGAAGGTCTAGACTATGATGACCATGACCCAACATGCAAAAATTTTACATCATTATACAATAATGTTTTGGACATAACAAAATAAATCGAATCTTATAACATATATGTTTTTTCTATAGATATTAAATACATAAACACTTTATTTTACAATCACATATCAATATCACCCATAAATATTTTGCACAAATGATACACTTCAACACATATTACACCAAATACTCCTCTTCAAATCCTAGAGATTTAAATATTATGAAAATGGAGATATCAAACACAATGTATGTTTGAACATAAGGGGTAATAATCCAAGATCATACACGACCATCAACTTTACATGTAGTTATGAGAATATATTCAATGTTTATTTTCATGGTATTACAAAATCATACCACATAAAACATATAACATAATTAAAGAGTTATAATATAATATTTCTGTATTTACATATGGAATGAGTGATTTTAATGTGAAAACAAGATCGAATAATCATTATCCATGATAGCATAAATTAGTTATCATTCCAAACAAACCAATTTGGGATCATATTATTGGAAATATATACGAATAAAAAAACATTTCAAATTTTAAGGATCTATTATAATACATTTATTATATAGTTTATATTCTCCTTGAGTGGTTTTTTTAAATCTATATACTCATAAATATAGGGGGAGGAATTCTATAGTTGATTGGGTTCACAACCCACCCATATAAACATAGTGTACTGAGCCCCAAAGTTGATTGGGTTTACGCACTAGTCAATTACATGCCTTTTCATTAGATATAATTTTTTTACAAAATAATGTGATAACTATATATTATATCTTCTACACCAAAAAATATTAGAAATTAATAAATTTTATAGATAGATAAACATGAAAACGTTCATAATTCCATTACATCTATAGTAACCCATGTGGATAAAACATGAATCATTTAACATCCACAATAAATTATTTTAAGTCATCCAACAAATAAAGGTTGATGGAATCAATTTATCATGACTCTTCTGAATAATAATAATCCTTAATGGATTAGGGTGTAAATGAAAAAATAGTAACAAGAGAAATAGATAATTTCAATGAAAATTAAGAAGGAACATATTTTACTTTTTGATTACTTATATTATAATAGTATAATATTTTCATAATAACAATTTCAGAATGAATCTGAAAAAATTAATGAAAACTATTTAAATGAAAAAATAAATCATGAATCATTAGATTTATAATAAAACTAATCAAACATATAAGGGAGTTAAATATTTTAGAAAATGATAAAAATATTTATTTCACACTTTTCTATCAAAAGTCAATGTTAATAGAAAATGACCGTAAGAAATCAAATAAATTTGGAAAATGAAATTCATAAAATTTTATTAATTACATATAAATGTAGAAGGTTAAAAGGTAAAAATACATGTAAACCCATAAAAATACATGTGATGAAAATAGATGGGGTTTTATATATATTCAATATATAATATACCCCATTGTAGATTTATTCATTAAAAATATCTATTACAAATTATGATTGAAAAAATTATCTTATGACATTGGAAAGTTTTGAATAAAATAATAATAATAAAATAACATGATGATGATATTTATATTGCAATACTTTCGATAATAGTATTATAAAAGACAATCCTTGATAATTATATGCACCAAATAAAGTTTTAATTAGAATATCTCAATGAAGTGAAATTAGGATGAGGAAGCCTTATCGTAACTACTGATATCCAAAATGGTGCTTTAAGATCTTATATAATAAGGATAATCATATTAATATATTATTTATAACTGTTTTTCATATTAAAAAATATTAAAATCATCAATTATAATATATTTTTTTACATATATTAGTTTTTCATTTTTTATTTATTTAATAAAATGTTAGATATTTTAATCATTTCAAACACGTATTTATTGGATATTTTGGACCATGGTTATTTATGAAATGTTTATAGAAACAATTTCATAACATATCCATAAAAAGGCAACGTCATGAGTCAATTTAAAAAAAAATTCATTTTTGTGAACTTAAATGAAGTTATCTTCCAACATTACTAGCAATGAAATCACAATATTGGATATTTTAATAATGATGTAAAGGTTATCCAAGAAAATGTATTGTGCATTAAAAAATATAAAAATCTGTAAGTGTAAAAATTATTAATATTTTAAAATAATATATACTAAGACCCACATCATAAAATGAATTATAGAACACCCTTTTAAAATTTTTTGAGATATATATGAAGAATGATTGAGATAATAAATATTTGGTTTAAAAAAATAACTTAATTCATTTATTAAATAAAAGAATATAGAAAATGAGGATAAATTGTCATTAAGGATGATGAATTTTTCATAGTAATGTTATATTTATATGGGAAAGAAATGAATCAATCTTTAAAATTTTAAGTAAAATGTTCCTTTTTCATAATAGAAAAGGTAAATAACATAAAATAAGTTAATAGATTAATATAGATAACTATGAAAAATTTATTTCAAAAAGAAACTACATAAATCCATGAAAATACATCAAGTTTAAAAAATTCCTTACAATGTCCTATTTTTGGATTTTTTTTCAATTAAAAAGGATATTATGAGAGTAAAAAAATTCTTAGAAACAAAATATTTGATACAAAATATTTTAATCATATAGTAGAATGTAAACATCATATATGAAAAAAGTTCTTGAAGAGCACTAATAACCCCATGAATAGAAAGTGATTTCAAAAATACATTTATGGATTGGGAAACATTTAAATCAAATAAAATTAGGAGAGCCAACATGAAATTAATTTTAAAACACTTGAATTTTTTTAGATTCTTGTAAAATAATTTAATTTTTTGGGAGACAAAACAATAAGTTAGTATACACCAAAAATAAAATAATACAAGTGGTGAGGATGATATATTACTTAATAAAATAAAATTGAGTAAGGAAAACACATACCGTAGATTTTAACCTCTTTGGACATGATCTATAATCCATAATTTTAAATATTTATATCATAATAACTTATTTCATAATACTATTCATATATATTACCATTTATATACATTAAATATATACAATCATTATACATTTTTAGTTAGTTATTATTTAATTTTGTTATCTATTGTTGGTGATTTTTATTATTTCATATATTACTCATAATATTTATGTTGATCTCCATAAATTGATATGATGTTCATCAATCCAGGATTATATAATTTAATCAAATAGATATTCCATAATGTTTTTAATGTTATGATAACATCCAATGAGTGTTTTGGTTAAAATTCATGAAAAAAATATAGTGAAATATTTTTTGATAATTTATATTAGAAAATGGTGATATATTAATAATGATTGAAAATATCAATATTAACTTTTAGAGTCTTAATAACATGATTGATATCATTCTTTTGTTGAAAATTATTCTTAAAACCATAAATGGAGGGTATAGATGAAAAACGAAGTATATTGTTCATTGAGGCTGTAGAATGAACATAACACATGTGATGTTTAGAATTTCTAATTGATGGGAGGGAGATTGATGATGGGTGATCCATAAACCTAATAACCATTCAGTATACTATATTTTTCTATTTCATTATATTTTTTTGGTTAAAATATTTTTAGTGTATAATGATAACCACTAAATTTATAGGTAGTGCATAGTACTCAAAATCAGAACATGGTCCTTCTCTTGGAGTATCCCTTGGAAATCGAGAATTTTTTGGTTTTTATTTGTTCACTAATTTTCCATTCATAGATAATGAATATATGATAGTTAAATTTGGTAGATGTTAATGGTAATTGAAAAAGAATATGTGTGACTTTATGTGGGTGTAATTGAGCTCCATTCATAGATGAAAAAGTGAGACATTTCATTTGAAACTAATGTTAGGTGAGGGTTAAAGATTAAATCACATGAGAAAGAGGGAATAATTATTGGCGAGACATTTGGGATAGAAATTAACACCATAAAATAGGGTTATATACTATTTTTGTGTCCTATTTAATTTTATAATATTCTATCTATAGTTGATTCCCTATTTTCCCCATTATTATGTTGGGTAATTACTTACAATGAAATTTTTATTCAACTATATATATTTGATAACAATCACACATAACTTTTATGTTTTGATTTCAAATTTTAAGGAAATTTTATATAATTAAATTTCTTAAACCTTTAATAAGAAATTTTTAAATAAAAAATAATATTAAATTGTTTTTGTTGAAGGATAAACTTTTATTTATTTAGTGTTATTCATCTAATTTCTGATAAATTAATAATTAAATGAGGTTAAATATATTAGTCATAGAAAATATTATTTTTATAATAACAATAATTTAACCATGATATATTTAGTTTTATATTTTAAAATACAGAGTAGATAAAAAAATATTTTTAATGAATACAATTTTAATCATAAAATTGTTCATTCTTTTGTCAACTCCATGAAAAATATTAATTTAAAAATTAATTTATATTATTTTATTTAATATCAATATACTTTATTAGAATCATTAATAAACATTAGTCAATTTATTTTATTAAAATAATAATACAAAATCCCTTTAAAACACTTCATTTAAAAATATCATTTTCTTACAATAAAAAAAAGTATCTACATCATTTAAAATTTATTTATTCATTATCAAACAATTTAATTTTATCAGTATAATGGAATTGAAGTTATCCATGAAATGAATAAAATAATTCCTTCAGAATAGTAATAATAATGATTTCTAACAAATGATAACAAAATTTAAATAAAATTAAATAAATATTAACTATGTTTAATTATTTATTAATTGTAAATTATATTACACTAAATCAGTCTTAAGTTTCAGATAAAACCAAAGGATAAATTAATATTGAAAAACTATATATTAAAAGACTGTATTTCCAACTTACATATTTTTGACGATCATATTAATAATTGATTGATTTAATTCCAATATATAACCTATTATTAACTACTATATCCATTCATTGTATTTATTTACATATCCTTATGAATAAATATTATCTTTCTGATTCTTTCCATTATATCAATAGATATAATTATTATGGTATTCATAATAAAGAGCCATTAGAATTAATATTTAATATTCATGATATTCTAATTTATATATAAATTCACCCCTATTTTATTTTTCATAATTCTATTTCGTATTTTATTCTCCAATGTATTAATATTTATCATATGTTATAATTTTTTTAGCATAATAACAATCATTAAAGTTTGATTTACATCGGTGGTGTGTTTCATGTAAGATATTAAATCATCTATTTATTTAAAGAAATATTATAATATCCAAGTATGTTAAATTATCCACTTATATAAACTTTGTCTTCAATGTATTCATTAAAACTCACTATTTAAAATACGAATTGTATCCATGATATTGACGTGACTCAATATAAAATTTATAAGAGGTATAAACTTCAATTTCAAGGATAATAATAGAAAATAACCATTTCTATTATTTATTTTAATTCTAAACATTATTTTTCAAATATTCCTCATTATATATCTATATGTCATAGATCATTGTAATGAAATAATTTTATTAGCATCATTTTTTATGAACTTATTTCCAAAAAAATACTAAATAAAAATTGATTTAATAATAATATTCAATAAAATAATATTGAATTATCTTATCAATATGATAATCACATAATATTATTTAATGACCTATGTCGACTTCAATTTAACATATATCAATTTATGTTTGTCCTTAATCACATTATTTACATTAGTGGTTGATTTAGGTTTTACCCCTATATACATCAAAATGGTTCAAAAATATCTTTTAGATCAAGTGAAGAATATCCCCTAGCTATAAAATTACCCATTAATTTTTAACATTGTTAAGATTGAGATAATAAAAAACTATTAATTTTACGGTTATTATAAATTGGTTCATATGTTCTATACCCTATATCAGAATATTTCTATCCAAAGAAGGATTTTATATGTAAAAAACCAAAAACACTACACTTACCAAAACATTTGGATTTTTTTACAATAATTAAGATTATCTCAAATGTTTTTCACAAATTTTCTATTACTATATATTTATCATGACCCAATCTGATAAAAACTAAGTTGTCTAAGACTTACACTCGCGGTTTGTGAAATTTTTACTCGCCCTTTTCTATGTGTGTGGGCGGGTAATCACATCTCCTCATGAGATCGGGTTGGCGGCGATGGGATTTTGGTTCTGGTTTAATGACATGTTGCCGGTTTGGCGATGTGTTTCACGATTTTGATGTTTTAACATGATTACAAGGTGATGCGTGGATGGAGTCTATGGATCCAAGGCTGTGGAAGGATTTTGCATTTGATTTGTTGCGTGTTGTTTTTACTAATTTTGGTTTTGGTTCTACTTCTTTTGATTCTCTCTAGTGTGGTATTCTTCTAGTTTTGTTTGTGTTTGTGGGTTATTTCATTTTATTGGCCGCTTCGGATGGGGTCAATGGCATTCTAGTTTTTGGAACTTTCCATGAGTGATTTTGCGATCTCCTTTTGATGTGACAGTGATGATGAACGCCGGTGAAGCTCGCCGATGATTCGGGTCATGGATTTTCCATTCATTTTAGGTGTGTTTCAAGGATGAACATGGTTTGAGGTGATGCAGGAATCGAGGGTTCCCGTGCTTCAAGGCTACCACGTGGCTTCATGGCTTGAGGTTGTGGGCAGATGATTTTGAATGATGAATTTTATTTTAATGTGTAATGTCGTGGCTCTTTGGACTTTATGCGGTTTGGATTCCTGTATTTTTGTATCAGATACCCTTAAACATGATTTTTGAAAATGAAAAAAAATGGTTTGCAGTCAGAACATATTCCATGGAATTAGTGTGTGTAATCATGATAAAATATTCATGGGCTATTGAATATAACATTGGCATATAACACCGAAATGATGAAAAATAATAAGAATATGAAATCATAGAATTTTGGTAAATTATCATCACAATCCTGACCATGCATAAATTTTTGAACATAAAAATAATGTTTTAAATTCCACAGACAATGTATTGAATGTAATCATGTCTACACAAAAAAAATTGCCATTTCCAGAAAATTATCATTTCCACAAAACAAATAATTATATATAGCATTTAACAAATTTTCAAATTCATTGGGGGAGATATAGGACCTTGACCACTAAATAATAATAATACATAGATATGTTTGCAAAATTGAATCAATAATTTTTCCAACTAGAAAGACCCCAAGGAAGGAAACTGGGTTTCGTAAAATTTTCAAATTGTAAATAACGTTTAGAATTTGATCTAATCATAGTAAAATTGTAGTCTATCATAAGGATTATTTTATTAAATAATTTTTATGTTTATTATCTAAAATAACTCTATATGAGATAGATCACTTGGAGATAATTATGAAAACATAAGAAAAAATTGAAATTGTATATTAAGAAAATAATTCTAACATTTTTTCAACGATACAATGATTCCAGTCACTTTCAAATGAATTTTGTTTTTAAATGAGGACATTATTTTATTTTCAGAAATTATTTATAATGAAAACCCACCTATAATGATTTATTGTTTTTTATAAAGGTTATGTAGTGGAAATTTCTAGTCAATGATATAATAATTGAACGTGAAAGGAATTAAGTTTTGATTATTCTAAAACTAACACTATTGAATCCCACATTGTAAAAAGTAATATGAAAAATAATTTTGAAGATATATAATGATAAATATAATAAAAATATTGTATTATATATACTATAGTTTGAAAATATAAACAAAAAAAATATGTAGAAATAAATAATTTTGAAATGGTAATAGAATAGTTTATGACGAGGATATGAGTTATTCATAATAATGATATATTTCCATGGCAATTAAATTCAACAAGGAAGATAATTTATATTAATATTTTGTTGATAATTAGATTTAATATGAAATATGATATTAAATAAGGAATTTTAAGAATATTGGGTTTATTGAATAATGTAGTTCAAAAGGAAGCATTATAACTTAATAAAAATAAATTTTATTACCAAATCCAATATGAAATCATATATCATGATGATTCAATCAATTGAAAAACGCATTATGAGAGTGATATAAAAATATATTATAGGTTATGTTTATCTAGAAATAAAATTCAATCATTAGGTATAACATATAATGTTAATAAGAATTATGATCATTGAAAATTATTATAAATGAATTTATAAAAATGTTTTTTCAAAAATATGTATGTATTTCGTAACAAATGAATAATAATCCTTTAAATAGGGGAAATGAAATTTATTTTCAATTAATTTCGTTTTTTTAAATTTATGATAAAATAAATCCATGCTTTAGTATATTCACTGAATAAAAATAGTTTTTAAAATAGAACATATCTCATAGAATGGAAATTGAGATGAGAAAACCCATAAATAGGATTATATCATGGATGTATCCACTATAACCTCTAATATAACAAGCATATCAATAATAAAAAATTATTTCAAAATTTTTTTTATATCTATTTTAAAAAAATATTAAAATTATTCATTATACATTGATTTTTATTGATTTTTTTCTTCTTTAATGGATGTCAGCTATTTTAATTAAATTTTACTACATTTATAATTTTTTTGTTAGTCCCCATTCATTGATACTGTTTCCTTACTTCATAGAGTATCTAATGTACTGGAATTGACCATATATAGTCAATTTAATTATTTTAATTACAATCCATGAGATTTGTAGTTATTATTCATAAAGTTGGACTAGTGATTTTGTTGTTTCTTCAATTTTTTAATGAACACGATGCAGAAAATTAATAATTAGTTTAAATAAAAATGTTATCATTCCATAATCCAAATTACTCTTTAAATTTAATATTTATTCATTAAATAAATTCATCGAATATCGATATATTCCTGTTATTAAATATGAAATACCTCATACATTGAGGAATTTATCTGCACATAACAAGTGTGACATTTTCATTTTCCATTATATCAGAGGGAGAGAGAAAATAATTCATTCCTTAAAATAACATATTTAATTATATTAATGATAATTATTTCATTATATTATTAATTTTATAATTGGTTTCGAGGATATTGATAAACTATAAATGGTTAGGGAGTGGGTAATACTAAAATTGAGAATATAAACAGTCACTTCGATGACCTCTTTGAAATAGTGGATTAAATTATTCTTTATCAAATGATAAGTTTCCAAAATATAATTATTTCCTAGAGATAAAAAATATTTGTGTTTAAATTAAATTTCCAAATATGAATTTTAATTTAATTAGGTTGATTTGACCTCATTTTGATGGTGAAAAAGATGTACATTTCCTTGGAATATAACAGTAGGGGTTGGGAAATGATAGAATTAGATAAGTTTTAGTTCATAATGTGTTAGTGAAACATATGTGACTAAATTTAGTTATTATAAATTTTCTCATAGATAGATTAGGCATCATGTAAATTTTAAAAATATGATACATGTTATATTACCTCATTTTTATACATAAAAAATTATTTAATTACATACCATGACAATTATTTATCTATTGAAAGTAAAAGATTACCCACATGTCTAACATCATCTAATTGAAATTTAATTTAGTCTCCAATTAAATTATATAAATTTATAAATTTATAGAAATTAAATTTTCATTTCAAAAAAAATATAAAAATAAAAAAACATAAAGAGTTTAGAAATATTAACTATTCTAATAATTATTTCCAAAAAATATATTTTAACTAATTGGGATTTGGGCATCATAATTAAAATAATTAAAAAGGTATAATAGAATATAGAGTGTGATAAATACTAAAAACATGAATAACACAAATCTAGGATGTTAAATTCCCAAAAGGCAAACTTGATCCCATGTTGAGATAAATTTTATGTTACCTGGGTTCCTTATCTAACCATGAGGATGTTGAACTCATATCCAAGGGTTATATTTTTTCCAATGCATAAAATAAATTTTCATATTATATTTCAAGGATATGTGTTGATAACCCATCATTAGATTGAACTGTATATTATCTTTAATATTTATGGTTGCAATCTACATAACGGCTTTGATATATTTATATCTAAAGATCTTAGGTTATATATTTGTATATATATATTCAACACACGAGTTATAAAAATCATAGGAGTTCTCCTTGAGTCCGACGAGGATAGATTATTGGATAAAATTATCCTGTAAAAACATTATACTTCTATTACTCACCTCATAAAATTATAGATTCAAGTATTTTACAAATGTATCATAGATGATATTCATTTTTTAAACCGTAATGGGGTAGTACTTCAATACTGCATCCATGATAAAATTTGATTCATTTTCATGGTAAATTTTATATTCATGGATATGCGAAGGTATATATTCCCCTTTGTGATTTCCATCCTCCTATATCTTTTCATCACACATATCATCATTGTGATTTAATGTTTTAGTCCCTTTTACCCTATGTTCAGAGACCAGCTTATAGAGCCCATATTTTTCCATGGTGGAGGGATACTCTCTATAGTCATGAGTTGAAGGTGTAATCACCTTTCCAAATGTTAATAAGCCATCCACTATAGGGGTTAATGGAATTCATGGCTAGTTAAGAAGTCTCATTAGCCACTATGTCACATCCTATATTCATAATATCCTCACTAGAAGTCGATCACAACAAATCATATACTACATGTGGGGAATGAGCTTAAGAAAAATAAATAGTCACTTCATCCACTTTTCAACAAATAATTAATTATTAGGACATAACATTAAAAACTAATTCCATATTATTCATCCCTTTATTTTATGACTGTAAGTGCCACTCATGAAATAATTTCATATCAACCAAAAACTGAGTAGTAATTCCCATTTCATACATTCCATTATCATTTACTTCCATATGATTCCTCATATCATGTATACAGATTAGAGAATCCATAAATGATATTTTAACATTCTTTCCCAAATTAGCAAGACATTCCTTCCCTATTGTGATAATTTATATCCTAGTATTAGCAAGGTTCTACTTAGTTGTATCAAGTATTCTACACAATATTTTTACCAAATCTGCGTAAACTATTCTCATTTAATGTGTAGAAAACTCACCTTCTACTTGGACCTACAAGAGGAGTTTCATTATTTATTTGTCTATGATTTCCCACAAGATCATTTGGATCGCCATCATATATCTGATAAGTTAGTCCACTTCCTTGTTGGAGGAATCCAATAATTATGCATTTTGTGATCATTTAAATGTACTATTATATTACCCTATATTTCTAATATTAATAAAAATGATACCTTTTATGACATTTTTCAATCGAATTGTTAATATTCATAAATTCCTTGAAAAATTTTGGGACCTTAGCATAATCAAACATCAGGTCATATTTGACTGGTTTTTGAAATAAAATGGTTTCATTAAAGGATGGATCAAATAAATTTCCACTATAATTCATTAAAAGTGGTCATACCTTTCATTTTTTGGTTTCTGTGTCTATTTTTATTATAAATATTGTAGTATAGGCAATTAACCATAAAATTTTAAGGTTCCAACCAGACTAGATCAAACCCTAAATCCATATCTAGATTTTTGTGGAAATGTATTAAACCAATAGGGTGTTAAAGTGTGGGTTTTAGTCGTAAATTCATCAAATCAATTTGACAAAACCAAATCCACATTCCAGGTATTTTGGTGATGAGAAAAAGAATAAGATGTAGAATATTCCTTTTTTCCTTTGGATTTTAATATCCAATCCTTAATGTTCTTATATTCCTATAATTTTTTAAATTAATAAAAAAACCCAATCAATTTTTATTCAATTGAGAATTTAAATGAAAAAATATTGAATGCATATAGTTAATAAGTCTATAAGAAATTATTTCCTTTATCAGTTACATTAAAAATAAAATAAAAAATTTATAAAAATTTATTCATTGAAATCAATTTTTTAATAAAATATTTAAAATATATATTATATATATTCATTCATTTGTAATGGGTTTTGAGGTAAATTATTTTATATGTATATAATTTTATATTATACCTATGGGATTTTTTTATATCCAATGAACATATTGCCAATAATAATATTTTCAACTACCATATTTTAAATAAGTATATAAAAAATATCATATTCATTTCCTATATATGACCTCATATTCACTATTAAAACCATTCATCATAATTGTTTACATATCTCTAAATGTTTCAGGTACATTTTTTATTCTTTTCATAGATTCTATAGCAATAATTCGTGAATAGTTTTTTATAGTGAACCATATAGCTTTAGATTTTTTTTATTTCCCATTAGATATAGAATAATTATTATTATTATAATTTTATTATTGTTGTTTCATATTTAATTATAGTAATGCATAGATTTTTATATTTCATTAAAATATTTTTTCCAAATAAAAGTTTTTATTATTATTTTAGTTTAGTGTTGTCTATGAAACATGATATTAAAAATAGTATAAATTGATTTGGTAATTAATACATAAATCATGAGATGTTAGATGTCAGTCAATAAAAGTGTGTGAGGTAATATACTGCACCCCAATAATGGAAAATAAATTATGAATGTTGTTTTTATTATTATATCTTTTATCAAAATATGTTAAATTATTAGAAAAATAATAATCCAAATTAATCCACATAAAATAATACAAAAAATAAAATATATGATTATATTATGACATATATTTTCTATATCAAATGAGGAAGAATAATTCTATGAAAATTACAATAAACAAAATATAATCCAAAAATTATAACATCAACTCAATCGAGTATGTTAATAAGGGATAATGATAAAAATGACAATCCTATCATAGCCTACATAACACATAATGTAATAAAGAATAGTATCATGTAGATCATTGACAATGGTTCTTCATCCCATATGAAAAAATAATAAAATCTTGAATAATGTGATGGGATATGTTTGTAAAAACAAAAATAAACTATAGATCAAGTAAAATCAATGGATATTTTATAGAAAGTATATATTTCAAATTGTTGAAAAATAGAATCGATCTCCATGTGAATGGATGATGACATAACTATATAATTTTTATCTGAATTTTTAACATAATATTTGATTTTCAATTTAATTTTAAGGGGTTTTTATTAATAAAATGTTTATAAATTCAATAATGAAAGGATAGGTAGAACATAGTTCCGTATAGTAAGTGTATAACAAGTAGAAAACATGTCTCATTATGATAGGAGAAGATAATGATAGGGGAAATTTAGGTTTCATGCATTTAAATATAAAATAATGGAAATATGATAAAATAAAATTATACAATTAAAATTAAAATATTTGGATATGATTGGGAAAAATATTATAAATCATAGACTAGATGAAAGAAGATGATAAATCCAAACCAATTAAAGAGGAAGATATATTCAAATATATAAAACACAATTCACCCTGATATTATGGTCCAATTAAAACATATAGAACACATAGTGAGGGACAAATTATTTTATTTATTGATTATGTTATTAGAATTATGTGATTCATGTTCTTTTATGAAAAATACACAATTAATTATCTTCAAGAAGTGATTTTAGTGGAGTTAATAATGTAAATCATTGAGAAAAATAATTATTTTATGATTAGATAAAAAATGAAAACATATCAATTGAAGTTGAACGTTTCACAGAGATTAAAAGAATTAAATAGGAGGTTTAATTTAGGATCACTCAAAAACAAAATATTTTTATGTGAAAATTGACATGAATGGTTGATAATATGGAAAAATCATTCTCATTGAATATATATTTTCATAAATCTATTAGAAACGAGAATCCATTGAAAATTAGTTCATGAGAATGAATTATAAATTTAAATATTATAATTTTGAGGTAAAATATAATAGATACATATGGTGGAGGAAACAAAAAATATAAAAATTAATTGTAAAAGAATCATTATATCATAATGTAAATACAATGGGTTTTGAAATCACTCACTAATTTGGATATTTTTAAATAGAAAAATAATTCTAGGAGTAAAATAAAAATGGATAAGTAAAATGTTTAATTTTTTAGAATATTTTATTAAAATAAATCCATATGTATTTTTCATAACCATCACAATATAAACTGAGCACAAAAATAGAATATGCCTTAACAAAGGGATATTCATATTGGAAAATATTACCGCTTTGGTAAATAGAAAGATGTTGAATGGTGCACATTAGATGAATTTATAAATAAAATTAATTTAATTAGGGTCGTAATAACTATAATTCAAAGGGAATCGTATAAAACACATAAAATAAATCAACTATTGAAATTTACATATGTATCAAGGATCAATAATCGAGATGAGAAAACCCATACCTTTGATTATCTCTTGTTAGAAATCCTATAACCAATAATATAATAAATATAACTATATTTAAAACACAATTTATAACCTTATTTATATATAAAAACTTTTACAAAAATCAATTATAATCCCCCTCCATGCATATTTCAAATCGCTGTAGTTTATTTTAATCATTTTTTGATAATAATTTTTCTTTATAAAATATTTGTAACACCGATATAGATCATCATTATGGTAATAAAATTTCATCATTCCAAGATTATCTATGATTTTATAGGTTTTTTATAAAGATATTTTATTGGTCTAATTTCTTTCTATACATATTTTAGTTATAATTTTTTACGATTAAATCATTAAAGACCTGGTTTTAATGATTTTTAACGAAGAAAATGAGATATATTAAGAAGTTATCTAAATATTATTAATAAATTTATAGAATGTAAATTAAAATTTTATTTCGAAGTTGACATATAATATATCCTATATTTATGATTTTAAGTTCATCCATGATATAAATTTAAATCACTGTTCATATATGGGGTTGAATATATCCAAATAGTACCATTTTATAACCAACATATGAGTATAAAAGTGTGGTTAATATAATATAATAATTATATAAGAATAATTATATTAATTTTATATTAAAAATAGATATAGTTTAATTGATAATATGTTTCATATGAATGTCATATAAGAATCTTTTTTTAATATAGATGAAATCATTTTGCCATTTTGTATGCCACTTTTACGTGGTTAAATTTTCATTGATTACATATTCATTATATTATAAATATAATTATTAAATTATATTTTAGGGATATAAATAATTACTAAAATATCATATTTCATATTTATGTCATGTTTAATAATCGGACTTGAATAAAGGATATAACAAACAAAATATATCATTCATGGTGGTGGTATTTCACATGCAACACAAGTGATGTTATCATTTTTCAAATAGATTATGGGATGATTAAAAATTGTAATTATGATAATATAATAACATTTAATTTAAGTAATGATATTGAATTATTATATTAATAAGAATATAATAGGTTTGGATTAGGTTTACTAGTAAATATTAATAATATATTGTTTATGAGTGGATAATTTCTATATTAAGGACTTAAATATTATGTTGAAATAATTATTAAAAATTGAGGACAAATATAACATTAATGTATCCAGAGACATAAAAAATGTTAAAAATATTCAATTATATGTAATATTGGATGGTTTTAAAGAGGAATATTATATATTATTGTGAGGCACAATATGTGAGAATATAAGCACCTTTCATAGGTGAAAAGTGGGGTATTTCACTAGAAAGAAAAGTTTGTTATGGGGTAAATATGGAATCAAAAGTGGATTAGGTGAGAAAGTATTTTTTTGAAGTTTTTTTAGACCAGACCACCCTATATAGTTCTTCTATATATTTCACATTTCGTGCTCATTTAGTTGAATTTGGGAAATATTTTGTTACACATTTTTAATGATATAACCATTTTTAGAATTTTTACAGAGTAATAAAAATTTTAGTGAAAATATTTGATTACCACTCAAACATAATTTAAAAATATTCAACATGAATTTTGATTCCATATTATCTATTTATATTTATACTTATTTGATACATATCTTTAAAATTAAATAATAACACATAAGAAAAACTATATCTTCATGAAAGTGTATTTTTACTCATTAAGAGGAATTATTAATATTTCCTTTAAATTACTAATTAAATGTGGAATAATATAATTTTTTGTGTTAAAACACAATATGATATTAATTATAAAGTGATGGTTTTAATTTATTTTGATAAAAATATAACAATGTTATTAAAATAATTCTTTGAAAATAATTGTTTTACGATGATAGATAATATTTTTTTTCAAATTGTTTTTGAAATTAAAGATGAATTTATTAAAAAACATTATAAAATGATTTAAAATATTAAACAATTTATTTGATTGAATTATCAGAATTTGTAATAATTAATGTTAATAAAACAAAAATTAACTTATAAAATGAATTTAATTTTTTTATTTTTTACATAAAATAAATTTATTATAACTACATTCCAACTCATAATTTTTTAATAAATATTAATTTATTTTTTATATATAATATTAATATAATACAAATTATTATGTATTGAAATAGTTTTGTAAAATTATTGCTAACATATAATAACATTATTCTTTATGAAAAAAATTCAATAACTTAATTAATTTAATTCTAAATATATTTTATGTATATATTTTTTAAAATTAAATATTTAAATATTATCCATAATTTTTTATTTAAATAATTATAAAAAAAATTAATATAAGAAATAATTCATAAAAATTAGTAGAAATAATAGTATGTAACTCATAAATTTATACATTCAAAAAATGACATGTTTTATTTAAATATATCCATTTGTTTCTAAATTTTTTTTCAATTTGTTATAAAAATTCAATATTTATATGGGATTCATGAGTTCCCAATGATCATAAATCCCTAGATCATATTTTCAATGAACATATTTTGAATGACCACTTTTTCAATGAAAATACGCATAATGGACATATTTGAATTCTATATATATAATTACAAACCTTACTATAATATTTAATCATATTCACACTTCCCGTTCAAATAGATTTTATTTTTTGTTTTATAAAATTCTTTCTCTTTTGATGTTTTTATTTCGGACTATATTTTTAGTTCTCATAAATGTGATCTTCAATGGTGATAATGATCTAGTAGAACACCAAATTTTATTTAAATTATACATTTATAATTATTGATCAATTATAAAATATAATGTTTAATTAGATCTAATAATCTTGCATAAGTTTATTCCATGGTATACAATACAATATATCATGTAACATCTTTATAGTGACCAACTATTAATGAATAATCTATTATTATATTGATAAATATATTCTATGATTCATTTCCAACATATTTTTTTAAAATTTGAAAGATTATAAGAAAAATACATCACATGTATCGACATATACATTAAGTAATGGAAATGGGTCCAAAATATAGGGTGTTACAAAATTAATATATTATGAGGGGTTTACATTAAAATATTCATTTTTTTCTTTGATCATCCTAGTTTTTAATAATATTTTTTTATTCCTTACTCATTAGGAATATTACTATATTTTTTAAAATTTCAAAAATTATTTATTTTATTTACATTAATAAATTATTATTTTTCAAATATTTGATCTAAAAAATGAGTGTTTCTAAATGTTTTTAGTTTTTTAATTATTTTATGTTTTATAATTATGGTTTGTTTCATAATTATACAAAAGTGAAAGACTCTATAATGTATCTTTTTCTTTACCTTCTTGTTGATTAGAATATTGAGTGCTCATTAGTTATTTTTTTATAATTATATCTCTTATATCTAGTTTCAATATTATCCATACATATATAAAATTTTCATTATTTTATGTTTTGTTCTATGTTTAGAATTAATAATATTTTATGTAGTCGCTATTTAAATCCTAATTATTCATTAATTTTCTTTACAAAGGATTTAATAATCTGTAATATTTTTATTTTGTATATTATATTTTATTATTAATTGATTATTGGTAAATATTTCTCCCTAAATAATTTTATGTACACTAGATTATTGATATTAAAATTATTATATAATTATTATTCCAGATTCAGTATGTATATAATGTTATTACATATCAAAAAATTATACATCCTAAAATTTTACTAAGTACATATTCCATGATATTTAATATAATCATCTTTATGGTCGTCTGTTAGTTCAAATAAACATATGTATCATATTTTTTAAAAAGGAAATTAATGTACATATAATTATAATATAGAAAATTATATTAGGTACAGATAATTTTTCTAAGGTAATTATGTTACATGTTATATAGGGAGTGAGAAATTATATTACTTATCCGGAATGCGATTGGAAGCATATAATACATTCTTATTTTGAGAAAATGGCACAAATCCGACATATCAAAAAATTATATTACTTCTTTTTTAATAGTTGTAAAATAATGTTATCTGATAATATAAATAATATAATTTATATAAATGAACATATAATGTTTTTAAAATGTATATGGTGTCGAAAAACAATACTTCCCTGACATTTACATATTTCAATATATTAAATATTATTATGGTTTGTTTAATTATGTTGAGTAATTTAAAAAAATTAAAATAAATTGATATTTTCATAGCTATTTTTATGTTATTATTATATAATTAATGAAGTTATATTATAATTATACCAATTGTTATTCAATTTGGTTGATATTTTATTAAACAAAAATTAATATCAAGAATTTATGTGAGAATACAATGGTGTCAAACTCACACTGAATAAAATACCTAAACTGCATTAAGAAAATATGAATGTAAGCACATTATATTAATAACATTAAAATTCATTCATGATTAATATTGTTCTATATAATGGTATATTAATATTTTTTAGAAAAAAACATTAATTGGTTTTGTGTAAATTTTAAAAAAATTTCATAACTAGTATAACAGTATTAAACTATATAATACTACACAATAAAATTAAAATGAATATTTTTAATATTTTTTTCCATATAACCTTTGAAAAATCTTATAAAAACGAAATTTTCAACAACCTTATATCATAATTAATAAGATCATAAAATATATATTACATATTACCCTATATATTAATACGTTATTCCTTGTTGAAATTCCCTTCATTTAATTCATTACTGAAAATGATATATTATTTATGATTCAAGATTTTTTTCCTAAAATAGATCAACATGTAACTCTATTTAAAAAACTCTTTCAAAAACATTTTTTTTATACAAATGATCAAATTATTGAACCCTATTCTAGTGAATTTATAAGGTTCTCCAATATTGTTTTTGAATCAAACCTATGTTTTACTATAATTTTATCCTTGATGAATTAATATTTAAGAGTTTGTACTAAGTTGGATAGCCCCAATATATCGATTTTGTCTTCTTCCTCCCTTACTGGGGGAAATTAATGAGTAGGATGATTATTATTTCAAAACTATGTTAATGTCCCTTTGTAGGATTATTTATCATATTAAATTGAATGTTGATCGTCACATTTCAATCCGGTGAGCATCGATTTGGGATGATTGGAATAGGATTTAGAACTTATGGTTACCTTTATATTGTCAATAAGGTGACACCCCATGATGAATATTCCATTTTTATAATTTATCTCCCTTATATGAAAATTTTTTCCATCTCGATCATCCAATGTATATTTAATGATGTTTTATCTGGTGTTCACTATCTCATGAACCAACCCAGGTCATCCTTAAACTGGTCACCCGAGTAGATTTGTGGAAATGGCCAAGATTCATTCCATATCCTCTCAGGATAGAGAAAAGCACCAAGTCCATAATTAGATGTAATGTTAATGGTTTATCCCACTAAAATAAACAAGGAAATTAATTAAATGAAACACCAAAATAATATCAATATGATTTGAAAACATTAAATTCTATAAATATATAATTTTAAAAATCTGAACAAACACAAAATTCTAGAATAACCAAACTAATTCTGACACTCGAGACACCTCTATGTAATCATGAGGGTCACTCTCTAATCCACAACCAACTATTTACCAAGGCAATTGAACTTGAGCCTAGACATGACACCAAAATGATAAACAATGAAACACTATGGGCAAGAGTTTTAAAACAGAGAATGTAAGACTGAATGATTCTATTCCCAATTATCATCCTTTATGATAACAGAATAATCAATTTCAATTTTGATATAAAATATATAAAATTATGCCCTGCTACATATTTCTCTTAAAAACTAAATACATTTCATTGAACTTATTTAATCTCAAAACCTAGTTCACTCTATTAGTGTATAGTTAACATTTTAAATTGGATGTGATGGTTCTTTTTATATGGTAAGAATGATTACTAAATAATTTTACTTTAAAAACATTTTCACAATCTTTTAGAAGCCAAAACATAAATTCCATATAAACATCACACATGAAAGAACCACAATATGTATATATAAATGTAAATGGTAATATACATTAATGTATCACATTTACGACAACAAGAAACCATGAATCAATAGACATAGGTGAACCCAGTGAATCAAGAATAATCTAGAATATACTAATACATGAGGCCCCATCCTTGGTTTCATTCCCACGTGATGAAATCAAATATTTCCTAAATCCATCCACTCTAACTTAGGAAATACTGAGGAGCCCAATCCCATAGCAATACCCCCAAATATATCAGCATACAATGTTCCACTACATAGTACTCCAACTACTAGAGAATAAATAGTTCCCATAAAATTCTCCCCATATGCCAGGTTGACATGTATCATGTAAATAAAAAGGGTGAGCCGACGGATTCCATCTGAGTGTCTAATCACATGAATATATTATAATAAATCAACAACATGTATCCCCAAGAGACACTCCCTGGACCAATATCAAGCCATGGAAATAATATAAAAAAATGGTCCAAAGAAAGGAACACTTACTATGGATCATATGGATTCCCTTGAAATTTCATTCCGTCCGTTATACCAAATAATGTCATGATAAAACTCCAAATAATGTATTCAAAATAACCATTTTCATTATTTTCAAATAGCAGTGAAACAACCCTTTAAGAATTTTACTAAACCAATGTTTATCAACAATAGAAAATCCAATTTTCATATATAGGCGTTATCTCACAATTTTACTCATCAAATCCATTTTAAAATTCATTTAAAACATTCATTTTACACATTAATGGCACAAACGCTTCTTATCAATGTTCCAAATGGGCCATTCTTTGACAACACATTAAAAATAAATTCACATTCATTATAAGATAAAAAATACATTGGAAACCCATCTAATGAACTGAATATATAATTTTTCATTCTTCCAAATTATAAATGAACTCCAACTATTCATTTTATATCAAAATTAACTCATAAAATCCAACCAGGGAATTTATCGAACACTATATATGAAATATTTTAGACAAAATTCTATTTAATGCTCTAGGAGGCATAAAAACACGTTTTAATGATATAAAATTTATAAAATTGCTAAGCCATGTTATAAATATAAAAAATATATTTATGAAGGCTAATAGATCATGTTATTAAACATAGAGTGTGCATATTTTTAACAAACAACACTATTAATCACAAAACAATGCACAATCTAAATCTTTTCACACCTAACAGTTAATTCAAAAATTATATTATAATATTTGAGATGTAATGAAGGTGTAAATAGAATGAAACAAATAAATATTAAATTTTAAATGAAATTTCAAGTAGAAACCAACCTCAAGTGATGAAAAACATCTGGAACCTTTTGTGAAACCAAAAACACACATAAATCGCACCCAACAAAAGCTAAAACAAACCTAATTAATCATATTGAACACAATGTTTTAGGATTAAACCCTGAAAACCAGAACCCTAGCCATGGAATAATCCCAAACAAATAGGTGGATGAAGAAGATGGTGTAGGAAGGGAAGGATGGATACTAGAGGGGAGGCGCACAAGAATAGGATCATACTACCAAGGAGGTCACACCAGTTTAGGGTCATTCCATATGGGAGTTGTGCCATAGTAGGACCACGCTACAGGGGAGTTGGTTAAGGGGGAGGTGCACCGGTTGGAGGTTGCACCAGAGAGGACTGCATAACATGGTGTGGTGTGCACCAAACAGGGCAGTAGTGGAAGAGCTGTTTTGTGGGGGATAGAAAGGGGGATTAGAGGGAAGAGAATAAAAATGAAACCCTAAAAATTTAATAAGATATTAATTATAATAAAACATATAAAAATTTGTTTAAAATAATAATGAAATTAATAATTAGAATAATAATTTTGATAATAACAAATTAAATAATAATAATATCACCATCCACAAAAATAATAATAATATTATTAGTATGGTTAAAAAATTTGATTTTCTTAGTCTTAATTTTTATCTCATTTGGATTATTTTATATTATTTATTTGAATACTGCAACTTTGTGATCCGCACATAGCTCAAGTGAATGTGGATGAAATTTATGGTAGTTTTTATCCATTCTAGAAGTAGTCGCAGAGGTATCGGGACTGACTGTATGGTTTCCACGAACCATATGGGGCTCATCCACCAAGATAAAAACCCACCCAAAGGTTTCAATCATTAAAAATGAAAACAAGGAACTGATCCCAAGATTTGACCAATGTTTTGAAAAAAAATAAATCATTTCACACTCGGTTCTTGAGAATACAATTGATAACCTACCCTAAGCCGGAACCCATGAAAAAATAAAATCCTGGGCATGACTACTCTCCCCACCATAACCCTTTCCACCCTTGAAAAGGCAAAACAAGACTGAAACCCAAAACTGAAACAGATAATGCTTCATAGATTAAGTAGATCCCCTATGATTGAAAAATAATAATGGGAAATATCACTATCAATAAAGAAATGGAAATTCAAAAATAATTTTAGGAGACAAATAATGGAATCCACTCTAAGTGTCACCCACCCCCGAATGCTAAGAAATCAATAGTTGATCAATCATATGAAAGAAACAATCTTGATAAAACCCAACCTATTAAACCAAAATCCCTCGGACACCAAATGATACCCATACCGCTTTCTTGAACTGCAAAACCAAAATCATTCCACATCCGAACTTTAACAAAACTGTCAATAGAACAATTACAAATCATACTTCAATTAAACTGTTTGGAGTGTCCCATCCCAATGTCTACTCAAGCGAGGAGCTTGAGGTTAGATATCTATAAACAATTCTACCCACCACCAAGATGACACCCAGAACAAAGAAGAGGGTTTTACTATGGGAGGTATGAATGGGATCCCCATCATTATAACTAACATAAAAAATGAAGGAAGACCAAAAAAACCACATGGGGATGCCTGAGGGAATTCCACACTTTAAGAAACTATGAGATTAAACTGACTCAACAACTCTACCACACTGACCAAATACCCCCACCACATGGGGAGGGGAGGGAAGGGCCCAACATATAGAGCATCAAAACCACAAATAGCACATCCCAACAATATAACACTGTCAAAATAACATAAACCAAACTACCTTATATTCGTACCAACATGCCACACATGAGACCATTAAATAGATTCTTACATCTATTTAGACACAAACAGTTCGATTTTAAGAAAAAAAGACAACTATACTACCGTATAAACAAGGGAAAACTCTTACACCAAAACATTTCATAATGTAGAAGTGTGGTCTACAGACATATTTCCAACAAATATGGAAAACTAGTTTTGAAAAACTACACAGAAGGGTTCAACTGCCTTCATCATCCACACTAATGATGGAAAATAAACTAGGATCATTTTCACCCATGGTGGGTTTCAGAAAATGCACCAGCATTACTCTGTGACCTATGGCTAGAGCTTTGATGAATGAAGCATCTCCTACCTCATAGTCAAGCATTAGAAACAACCAAACAGAACAAATGAATCTTGGTTTCATAAAATGCACTTCCATTAAAATAGATTTTCTAAAGGGTTTGATAACAACCAACCTTATAGTTGAAAAAGAAATAAATTCCAAAAAATTCCACCCGGCCTGACTATTACATTAAAGGGACATTATAACAAGGGTGACTCGAAAAAATTTACCAAACATTGCTTTACTATTGCAACCGGGATGGGAGAACCTTCGAACTATTGGGTATACCTTCATGAAACATCTTGGAAACACCCTTTAAAATTTTCTTCTAGTTTCCCAAGTGTCTACATATATGGAAGGGTTTTGGAGCATTAAATCATGATGGAATCATATGATCACTCTTAAAATAAGGAGGACACATCACAATATTGTCCCCTAAAGAGGTTGATAAAAGTACAAAAGGAATCTTAATTACCCCACCAGCACCAACATTATCAAGCCACTTCCCTTCAATCTTACAGGAACCCTCTTCCCCACATCCAAAACACAGATGAGGATTTTCAATCTCAACACCTCTTTCTAACTCGCCTTTGGCGTGAATGGATTATCCCACTAAATTAGAGAATTTGGTTCCATTGATATCTTCCACCATTGACTGGAGTTCAGGAGAGAGCCCGAACTGAAAATTTTTAGCATTCATAGGATCATTTGTGACATACCTTGGGTCATACAAAATTATGTCAAACAAGCATCGATAGAATCCCAATACCAATCCCACACCTAGCTAAAGGCCACACAAATCCATATTCCTCCATACCTACATCATCTCATAGAAATATGGTTCAATTAACGATGAATTGAAGAACTCCTAGGTAATGTATTACCAAGGATTTCTTCAAGACATAGACATCCACCATTTTTTAGGTTGGACCTTCATGAAAAATGATAAAAAAAACCCTAATTTTAATTACTCAAACCACACAAGGAAATGGAACTATATATCAATCATATGCATCCACTCCTTTGCTTCGAGAGGATCTTCTTCACATAAAAATATAGGTAGGTTTAACTTCATAAGTTCGTGATATTAGTCTATAGTTCAATAAACTATAGTGTTTACCATAGATTCATCCCCCAAAGATACACCTTTGGGATCCATCGATACATTTTGGGGGAAAACTCTAAGAATGTGGAAACAAGGAACGCAATGAGGACTAATCCAACAATAAGGATTTTTCATCTCAAACACAATAAAAGAAACATCACCCCCAAAATTAAAGGGACACACCACACCACTACAAGATAACAAAACATCACATATTCCCTTAAAAAATTTAAAATGAAACAATATTAATATAATTTCACACCAACAAATAGTGTATTATATAATATATCCTATGCATATCCTCATTCCATACTGAACACCATTCCACTCTCTCAATAATATTAATGCATGTGGTCGCACACTGAAACACTAAATTCTATAACAAAACCATTTCAATTTTTTCATAACATAGTCATTACCATTTTGAATTCACATTTACAAAATTTACAAGAAGAACCTTTTAAAATAAATTTTAATAGTTAATGAAGACTCAAAACGGCTCACAAGGGAAAACAAGTTCCGATATGTGACTCAAGCATATGGTCGGCGACCATATGCCAATCATGCCACCATAATAGAGAAAATTAATGGATAATATCCCAATATGCACATGTATTTCTATGCCCTACGAGATTATATAGGTCACTTCCCACTTCACGTTTTATTTCACAACACCATACAATCCACAAGAACAAAAACATGCCAACAAACCAAGACCATTGCATGGTAACCTACGGTTTGGAATGAGCAACGGAACATGACATCTTTCCCATAACTATATCCAAGGAACTGAAAATCCTACTATTTCTACCTCTACATCCCCATGTATAAATGGTCTCTCTAAAATGAAAGGTCCACTAAAGATCTGACATGCTCTAATACCGTTTTTTTCATGAAACAACTCAGGTCAACCATGAACCGGTCACCCTAGATGATCCAGGGAATGTCCCAAGATGACATCCTAATCCTCTTGAGCCGGCTACAAGAAGAAAGGGCATAATTAGAGATAATGAAAATGGTTTCTACCACTAAAATAAATAGGTTAATATAATAAATGAAATTGAAAAGAAAACTCAATATGATTTCCAAACATTACATTCATTATATTTATAATTAATGAAATAAAAAAGAAAAAAACAGAAAATAAAAGAATATCCATACTGAACCCGACACCCGAGACACCTCCATGTGACCCCGAGAGTCACTCTCTAATCCAAAACCAATTATCTCCAAAGGTAATTGAACCCAGGCCAAGACCTTTAGGAGAATCGAAAAATAATAAAACCCTATAGGATTGAGTATTGAAGCGTATTATCTCCCTGAGGGTCACTCTCTAATCCATAACCAATTATTTCGCGGAGGGTCACTCTCTAATACACAACTAATTATCTCCCAAGGTGATCGATCTTGGGCCAAGACCATTAGACGAATCTAAAAACCATGAAACCCTATAGGCTTGAGTATTCAAACTCATTAGGTAAGTCGAGATGATTGTATTACCAATGAACCTCCTTTAAGATAAAATAATCATCAATTACAAGTTTGAACTATAATATATATTTGAATTATCATCTACATATTTTTTATTAAATAAAATATAACACATTTCCCTTATTGATATCCAAAACCATGTTCACTCTATTAGCAATTCGTTAACATTATAGAAAGGGAAGTGGTTCTTTTTTAATGGAAAATTGATTAAGAAACACTTTGACCTTAAAACATTTTTCACAAGATTTAAAAAAACAACACATCAATTCCCTGTAAACACTACCCATGAAAGCACCATAATATTCATTTAATAAGGGAAATTGAAATATACATACAAGTATCGCATTTATTAAGACATTCAACTAAGATCCAATACACATAGGTGTACCCGTTATATCAGGAATAATACAAAATGTACTAATACATGAGACCCCACCCCGGGTAGCATTCCACAAATGATTAAATCAAAAAATCAATAAAATATCAGCCACTATAACACATTACGTGCTTATGTGTCTAATCCCATACAAATAAACCCAAATATATCAACCTACTATGGTCCAGTGGTCAGTATGTCAACTACCAGTGTAAAAATCATTCTCAGAAAATTCTCTCAATATACCAGGTTCACATATCTCATGTATATAATTGGGGATATCCCACCAATTTAATTTGAGCATCCAGTCACATGAATATATTATAATAAATTGACAATAGTCATCACCCCGAGCCACTCCAATAACCCATCTCATGCCATATAAACAAAAGATTAAAATGAGTCCAAACAAAGGAACTCTGAAAAATGATCAAAATGATTTCACACCGAGAAGATCTCATCCATTACCCACAAATACGGCATTAGAATATTCCAAATGAGGTTTTCACAATAAACATTTCCATCATTTTCAAATATTAGCCAAACAGGCCTTTGTTATTTCTACCAAACCAATGTTTATCAACAATACTAAATCCAATTTTTATATAGTGGAATAAACAAACCATTTTCCACATCATAAAAATTTATAAATTCCCTTAAAAAATTAATGTTATACATTCACAATGCAAACCATTTTTATAAAAAATGCCAAATGGGCCATTCACCGGAAACACGTAACACAAAACCTTAAAAACTATTACACAATCATTATAAAATAAAAACCACTTTCAAGACCCATATAAATACCTATAAATCTCATTTCACATGATTCCAATGCATTAATAAATTCAAAACAATTATTTTATATCAAAATTATTGCATAAAATTCAACTGTGCAATTTATCGAATACTATGCTTGTAATATTTTACAAAACAATTTTTATTTAACACCTCATGAGGAAAAAACACAAATTTTAATGCCAAAACATTTTTCAAATTTATAAAAAAATGTTTTAAATATACAAAACAACATGTGAATTCTAATTGAGAATTTTATTGAACATTTTTTGAGAACATTATTAAGAAAACAACACTATTTATCAAAAAACAATGGATAAACCACTACTTTTCACACCAAAAAATTTATATAAGGATTATATACTAATATATATAATTTAAATAAGGTAAAATTATCATGATATAGATGAATCATAATTTATAATGTATGGTTCAGGGGGAATCCTACCTCAAAAGATGAAAAACATCTGGAACTCAGTGTGAAACCCCAATTGCACCCCAACCACACACAAAGAAAGCCAAAACCAACACAAAGTATCAAACTGAACCTAATGTTTTAGGATTAAACCATAAAATTTGGATCCAAAACCCTAGAAGAATCCCACACCAATTGGAGGAAGAAGAAGAAAAGTGTAAAATAGGGGAAGAAGGGAGGTTATAGTGGAGTTTCTCATGAAGGGGTGTAGTGCCTGTAGGTGGGTCGTGCTGGCAAGGAGGTCATTCCAGTAGGTGGAAACACCAGCAGGGGGTCGCACTAGAAAGGGGTGATTCCAATAACAGTTCATTCCAGAGAAGGTACATGCAAGTAGGGGGTCACGCTGGAGAAAGATAGTGCCAGATGGGATTACGCCAATGTGGAATCTCGCTGACTAAAGGTCGTGCTGAAGAGAAGTGTGTAGTAAGGGATGTGTGCAAAATGGTTTAGGAGGGGAACAGGGGATATGTGGGGGGATATAGGTGGAAGATAGGGAGGAGAAAAAAGTTAACCCCAAATAAAATTATATCTTAATATTTATAACAATACTAAAAAAATTTGTATAATAATATTAACAATATTCCTAACAACACGACAACAACAACAATTATTATTATTATTATTATTATTAAGCAAATGAAAATTTTAATTATAATTATATTACTATCCACAATAATAAAAATAATAATAGGGTTAAAACATTCCTTTTTCTTAATATTTATTTTTATCACTTTTTCTTTGTTTTATTTTATTTATTTGAATATTGCAATCGTGGGGTCACGCACCGCTCAAGTGCCTGTGTGAAAACTATATGTTAGCTTCGTTCAATTCCTGAAGTAGCAGCATATGTACCCGACCTAACCACATGGTTTTCGCTAATTATATGGTTCCCATATTCTATCATAAAACCCTCCAAATGTTCCAAACAAAAAAAATATAAACCAAGCTCCCAATCTGAGGTTTGAGCAAAGATATCCCAAAAAATCAAAACTGCCTCATCTAGTTCCCATGAAAAAAATCTAATAACCCACCCCAAGTTGTAACAAAATAAAAATTAAATACTATTGTGTTAAATTATAAAAATGGATATATGAGTTAAATGTCAAATATTCCTACATGTGACAATAGTTTTCATTCATGTTCCCTATTAGCTCAGTCTGTGCTCCCTTTATACAATTTACATACTTTTTTAATTTTTAACTTAGTGTTTCCTATATATCTTCAAAATAATAAACCATGAAGTCTAGCAATGTGTTCTAAACCCCATTTTGACCATGAAATCTATGATATCAACCCATATTTCACCAATACAATGTGATTATTGTTATGTTTTCGACACTTCAACTATGAAATGAATACCAAGAGGTCCTTCTTGGACACTGGGGGGATGTGGAAAACCTAAAACCACATGATCCATAACTAAACAACATGTATAATTCAACCCACATATATTCCATATTATATAATACCATTTCTAGATTTAAATTTTTTTTCCAAATAACATGACTATAGGACAGAAATCCAATATGCTAGTTTTGGATTTCCATACTAGAGGTAGCGTTTCCATTCAGGCATAGATTATTTTGTGCCTCACAAAGATTAATTCCTTCACTACTAGAGTTTGAGATAGATTATAGAATTTTATTTATTTTTTTGTGGGATCCTTATTAGTCAGTTTATCCTTTTTATTATCTATATTAAACAACATATACATTGTATAAAATGAATGGCATGCCTACAGAAGGGTACCTGGTATATTACAAAAAAAATACACAGGATTTGAAATGAATGTGTTTAAGACATAAAAACAATACATAATACACAATCATCACTAATTCATCTCAACCTTTGGATATATAATCATCAATGCAGATATAAGAATAAATTAAGTGATGCAATTCCTTCTACATTCCATTAATTCATAGTAATGTACCTATTAGATTAAAAATTATTTTTCTAAAATTAGGGTTTCGGATATGAAGGAGGAATCCTAGGAATATTACCTAAATCATGATGGCCGATAGGTTAGGATTCCTAATAAATCCTTATTTCCATTAGAACAATGAAAAGTAAACAAAATATAGGAATCTAACCTTATGAAGAAAAAAGGACCGGTTCATCTTCTAACCTAAAGAAAACAACTATATGGATTTGATCTAGAAACCCTATTATAGAGTGATCCATAAATCAATAATTTAACATGAGGAATATATTAAAATTTCATTGTAAAGGGTGTCATTACCCAATACATTAAATTGAGGATGCGTAATTAATACCTCTGTGAATTCGTAGTGAGAATGATGAAGCACCAGAGATCCCAAATAGGGTATATGACCTTTTGAACTGAGGTAGATATATAGAATGGTTGGGAAAATGATGGTTTTGTGAATTCAATGAAGGAAGACTAACCTATTTAAGAAGAACTTATTGGGAACCTCTCTAATGTGAAGGGGAGGTATAGATGGGTCATCTATCTCCAGCTACTAATGAATATTTATTCCCCCCATGAAAATATATACTTGGTCAAATGAATGGGAAATCTAATCATTACTATTATTAACTAAATAATTATTATTGACGTAATTTCAAATTTCATCAATAATGAAAGATATTATTTTAAAATATTATTCATCTATGAAGTATATTTTTATTTTAAGAATGATTTTTGTTAATGTTTAATGGGTTCCCATTAATGATTACTTGTGGATGTAATTCTGTTCAATATATTAGCTAACATAATTATAAATAACTTTTTACTATCTTAACCAATGAATTGTTCATTCTGGTATGTAAATTTCATAAATAATTAAATCTAAAGCTACATTAGAGTCATATAAATGAATATAAAAATAAAAATTTGTAATGGGGCTTGATATGAAAGAGTAAATTGATGAATTGTATTCAAACTTTAACACAACAATATTCATGATCCCTACTATATAGTGATTTTAATACATGAATGAGATTCATTATATTAATTCATTATCAAGGATCATTTTTTATTTAATAATTATTCTACCATATGTATAATTTATTAACCATTGAGTTTAATAATGAATTTTCATATCTATTATAATATTCTATAAATGATTATTTATTTTCTCTCTCCCCTCATGGGAAAATGGTTTGATTTGTTATACGAACATAAATTTATGGTTTTTAATTTGGTTGTGACTTTTATCTAAATGTTATGCCTTTTATGGTCATGGACCAATTTGAAAATATAGTTTATAATAGGTTTGTTACTCCAATAAAAATGTAACAATAACAAGGGAAAATATTTCCTATTAAAAAGTATAATGGAAAATGAGTATTCATTTGATTTTTTTATCCAAACTTCTATAGAAATCATTATGTTCATTGTTATATTAAACATTAGTGTTATTTTATAAATTTAGTAAAATCAACTGCCTCTATGTGTTTCTTCTATATTAGAATTAAAAACTCATAATGTTTTTTGAGGTGGTGAGATATGATCATATATGGGACCAAATAGGTGTTCCCAAATCATGTGAATAAATATTTCACAGACTCAGATCATAGAAAGAATCATGTGCATGGGATTCTCCATGATTAAATGTATTCTTTTGATGTGTAAATTGCTCCAATATCTATGATGGAAATAATTTGAGTAGAATTTTCCATAGTTTTGAGGAGGAGTTTCAATGATTTCAATATAGATATCGTGTAAGAATTTATAAATGGATTACTTTATGAAGATATTTACATTGATAACCGAAATAGTGATCATATACAAGAATATGAGTTTATATGGTAATGAAGGAAATGTGTGAGATAAATAATGAACAACTTCCA
This sequence comes from Viscum album, assembly GCA_963277665.1. NCBI lineage: Eukaryota > Viridiplantae > Streptophyta > Magnoliopsida > Santalales > Viscaceae > Viscum > Viscum album. The sequence goes on from OY728142.1 coordinate 2,094,230,359, forward strand.
TAATATATTAGTCATGATCATTAATTAATGAAGCATAGTTTTAGCATAGTGGAGTTGATCATAACCTCTATATCCAGATGGATAATTATCAAATGATAACAATTATAGAATATATTGATGATATAAAAGTTATTGGATAAATTTATATATATGATACTAAATTTTTTTAATTCATGAGGTGTTTTTTCAAAATGATGATAATTATAGAGTTTACCATTTTCAAGGGTTATAGGTTGGAATACATACACCATTCACCTATAAATATAAATCTGAAATGAATTTTTTTAAAGGAATAATAATGGTACATTCAATGGATTTAAAAACACAAAATTTTATAAATACATTACTACCAAGGGATGATGATATCAATTTCTTAAATATCAAGAAGTAAAGAAATAAAATCAAATCCTCCTGTATTTTACTATGAAATGATATAAAAATATTTTTTGACATGTCTAACTAACATGTAACAAACTAATCTTATATAAATCATTTAGGTAGAAAAATAGATATTATATCAGAATATAAAAAACATAGTGGATTTCAGATTTCTATACAGTGTTCCATCAATGCATGATTTATTAGGACATTCAGATGCAGATTGATCCAATTTGGAATATGATTAAAAATAATCCAAAGGTATTTTCCTTTATATTATATGATTATCCATTTATTATCTTCTCATAAAGCAAGAATATACTTAATAGAGAACTAAAAACAATGATTATGTTGTATCAACTCAATAATTCAATCAACTCTTATAGATGACCTAACAATATTTGGATATCGTAGTTGAAGTGAACTCCCATATTATAATCATGTTCTATAATTTTAATTTTTTCAAATTATTGAAAATTATATCCCTCACTCATGAATGAATCACAATGAAATAATTTATTACATCCTGATAGTAATGCCTCTACCCCATTTATGCATAGTAGGTTCATTATTACAGAACATTGGCATGATCACCAGAGATCATGTCCTGAATGACCAGTATATTTAGTAGCCTTGAATGAACTAGATACATAAAAATGTTTTACATTACATTATGAAATGGAAAAACAAAAACATTGTGTCCCCTCTGAACAAACTTATATAGCTTAGAATATTCCTAAAATTCATTCATTATACACTTCTTCACATCCTAGGAAAAACAAAATATAAGAAAGGGATGAGCTCAGATGCTCAGTAAGGATAACAATATTGTGAAAACTATGATAAATAAGCATAGTCATTTAAGGAAATGTATATGTGTAAAACACAATCCTATTAAAAATAAAATTCATAATAAAATGAAAAAGATTATTCAAATAATTCCATTTACTTATTCATATAGATATTCTACTTGTTGAATAATCACATGTAATTTCAATAGATAATTTCATAACGACGGACTGCATACTATCGAACATCGTAACCACATAGTCAAGGCCTCTTGGCAAGACTAAAAATAAATTTTTTGTCAATTCCATGTGCTAAGATACTAATTTGTCTCATGAGACCTACCGATTCATTAATGGGCTATAGAATTTCCTTCCCATCAATTACTAATCCCAATACATTCCCCATATGAAAATGGTTAAATATAACGTAAAACATTCATATTAAAACTAGCATATGAAAAGTCAACACTTTAACCATAAACCATGAATGGTATAGAAACTGCCCATCCACAGTCAAACACATCATAAAACTATCAATACAATATGAAATACTGTTTCATTATTAATCAACTTCAATTAATGCTAAGATCCAACAATAGATGTTGACACTGATGAAATCAATAAAAAATAATTTTATAGAAATATCTCTTTCTACCTTTAAATCTTTTAAAAGTAAAATAATTATAAAAGAAAAAATTAATTTGAAAATATTCATATAAATTTTTAAGTAAGCTTGGAAGATGTTATAATGGAGAAAAATAGCCTCACCAACAGTATATGTTAAAAAATGCTTCCCTTAATTTTTCGAACAGATCAAAAAGTACATTGTTTTGAAAATAAAATAAAATATTCCTTTCAAATAATATTATAAATAGTAAAAAAAGAGTATAAATGATATTAACCCATAGTCCAAGAAATAGTAAAAATTATTTGAAATACATTTTTAAGAAACAAGGATGTGGATGATAAATAAGTCACAATAGATACTAACGTATAAACAACCTCATATAATAATGATATTGTTAAATTTACCCCTAACTTGTACTCTTCATTAGTATAGGGTATTTTATCCACCTGTAAAATGGTTAAATAATTGTTACTAAAATATTTAAGAACCACATACATAAATATGATATCATATATGATCCTCTACTATTGTATTGTTAATCATATTTTAGTAGTTTCATTTTTTTGGGTGTAAAATGATTCATTTTCCTTTATATGTTTTGTTATGTAAAACTTATTTGTTATAGGGAGGATGTTTTCTATTAATATCCTGAATAATATGAATTAATTAATTTTTATTTTTAATCATCAAATGAAAATTATTATTGAATGGTTGCAATGGAGAATGAAATCTCATCGCATCATGGAGATGGTATGTCGTACGTACACAAAAACGACAATATCATTCTATTGATAGTGAAATAATTCAGATGTTATATTATATATAAAAAATCATTAACATGTCATATTTATTATTTACATCAATTATACTAATTATTATACCCTTACAAATAATGAAGTGTTGAATAACAAACTCCACCACAACGTGGATACGTTATGCTGTGCATACACACATATGGTGACTTTTTCATTCATAGGATGGGTAGAATGATTAATATGCTTTTTCAATATTAATAATAATGTCTCGGTATGTATATGGTACTTTATTTTATATTTTACTATGTAAACAAAAAATAATGAAAAAGTAGAAGAATAAAAGAACGTTGAAAGAGGTGATGAAGTAATTACCTCTTCTTCATGTGCTTCCATTTGATTGGAACAAAAGGGCTCATTAGGATGACTTTCTAATACTTTTAAGGCATATTGGTTGATGTTAGGGTAGTTTGGAGTTTTATTAGCATGGTTTGGCAGATCCAAATGGATTTGGAAGTTTGAAATTCAAATAAGGGGAAGTACCCTTTTATAAGAGAGGTGAGGGGCACTTTAGGAAAATATTGATATATTAATTTATTATAAAAAAATTACAAGTTTCCAATCACTCAGTGTTGATTAATTTAAATTATAAGGTGGGTATGGTTCAAAAAACCTTTCAACCAATAGGAATTATACACTTTGTTGTCCCGATATTATCCTTATCTTTTAGATTTAACTCTTAGTAAAATAGTTTACCTTTTACCATGTATTCTTATATTTTTATATTTCATAGTTAATAAATGTACTATAAAATTTTAAGAGAACCTAAAGTGGTTCCTTAATGACATAAATACTATAATATAAGTCTTTTGGACGAATCTTATATTTATATTAATATTATATAATTTAATAAAACTTTATTTGTTCTAAAACACATTTATGTCAATTTTGACACTATTTTGTAATTGATTTTTGTTAAATTCTTAAAAACATGATTTCTTCGAAAAAATTTATTTACTCAACCCTAAAATGTTATATTAATCTATAAAATCCATGGAATTCCTCAACGGTCTAAATTTATATTTATTTTAATATTTCTAATATCAATTATTTTAATCATTCATTAGTAAGGTAATTAATGCATCTTCCTTGTTCAATAAATAAATTTAATAATATAATGTCTAAAAATTATAAATAAAATAACATGTTTTAGGATATAATATTATATTTAAATTAATATTTATAGTCTAATATATCTTATTTGTAACACTATATTAAAATTAGTTAAATGTAAAAAATTTGAATTTAACACTTTTTACTCTTCTTTATCCAAAATATAATAAATGTCATAATCTAATAAAAGTGGATAAAAAGGATAATAATTTTGTCCTAATGTTGATTTTGGTCGAAATAAACTTATCCAATAGAATTATGTCATGTTTTGATGTAATTATAATAACATTTTTATATTTAATTTCCCTATTTACTTTTAACTACTGTAAATAAAATTCAAAAGTTACTATTCACCAAAAATTGTTTTCATCCAATTGAACCACATTTTACTTACTTATTTCAACCATGTCTCTTAAATTTTTGACATTCAATTCATAGAATATGTAAAATTACATTTTATGTAAATTTGAAAATGTCCCTAGAAGGTTGGTAAAAATGTAAAAAAGATCAATAAAATTGTATATATCTTATATTATTATAAAATGACACCAATGAACTAACTTGGAACAATATATGTATTATATATCAATTTTTACATTAAAATAATTTTAAATGTAATAAAATATTTAAATAAAAAAGACAGCTTTAAATAATAATGCAGTGTCTTTCACTATTAGTCAAAAATTGAAAGTTTTATTAAAAATACCAAAAATATACCATAAGATATTTTTGAGATTGCGAATTAAAAAATGAAGTCATTTTGAAAAATACAATATATGACAATTTAAAAATTAGGTATTACTATTCATAACTGCTTTTTAAATGTCATGTTTTTTTGGTCATGGTGGGCATGAACTCGGGGTTGTGTACAACAAAAGCTATTGGATTATTCAAAGAGAAGCATATCATGGAAGCTTGTGGTGCTACTACTAAATTCCTAAGAAAAATTTGTGGAAGAGGAAATCCTTGTGCCCCATGCCCCAAAAGATGATAGAGATAAAATGATAGAAAGGATGGTTCAGGTGGACTCCAATAGAGAACAGAGGGACTGGATTGAAAAGACGAATCGTATCCTTATAAGTGGTCTCAAAGAGGGGAACATCAATCAAGAGGAATACAAGCAAGCATGGGATACAATGGTGAGTCGATTTGAAGACCTTATAAAGGATGGTCCAGAAATATCGACAACTACTTTTTCTAGGGAACATATTAAGGATAAAAATGTCAATAGGCTCAAGTTGTCCTTTAACAACGTTGTTTTCTCTTGGGGTTTCTCACTTTTTCCTTAAAAGTAATTTTGGTTGACAATAAAAAATGAATTTAGTAGTATTATGGAAGATTATGGTGTTACATTCTTCCCTCTAAAAAATTTCATCCTTCAAATTTCTATAATAATACTGCATAAAAATATTCAGGTGGTTCTTCATCATAATTATCTCAGGTTCCCACATTACCTCTTCCATTGTATGTTTTCTCCAAAGAACTTTTACCAGACGAGACATCCAGTTTATCAACCGTTGTTTTTTGTTATCAAAATTTTTGATAGGATCTTTTCAATAAGACAGATCAATATCCATTTCTATTTCATGATAGGTGAGTACATGTGTTGCGTTAGGCATGTATTTTCCAACAATGTTATGTGGAACACATCTTGAACTTTGGAGAGAGTTGGAGGCATTGCCAAATGGTAATCTACAACTCAAATTATTTCTAGAATTTTGAATGGTCTGATGTACCTGGGACATAATTTTCCCTTCATATCGAATCGTATAACACCCTCCCATGGAGGTACCTTCAAGAAAACACGATCTCCTACTTGAAATTCAAAACCTTTCCTTTATTTATTGGTATATCTCTTTTGCCTAAATTGAGATGCATTGATGTTGGCTTGGAAAATCATCACATCTTCCATTGTTTCCTCAGCATTCTATAGCCCTAAAATTTTTCATTCACCAACATCATCTCAAAATGTTGGTGTGAAACATCTCATTTCACATAACGCTTCTTATGGTGGCATCTGAATACTTAAATGGGAGCTATTGTTATGGGAAAATTCTACAAGAGTTAAATATTGATCACATATACCTTGAATGTCATGTGAGAAAGATCTCAACATGTCTTATTAGGTTTGAAGATTTTGTTCTGATTTTCCATTAGTTTGAGGGAGTTAGGTCGTGCTCAAATGAAGTTCAGTATTTAGGGATTTCTGAAGAAATTTCCAGAATCATGATGTAAAACGGGGATAACGATGAGATTCAATCAATCGGAATACACCGTGAAGTCTTAAATAACGTTAATATATAGTCTTTCTAAAAATTCTAGTGGTAAAAATTCTCTTACATCATGAAAATGCGCTGACATTATTAAAAGATCCACAATGACCCATATTACATCATTCCATCTAGGAGTCCTCTGTAGCCCCATGAAAAATTCCATCATTATGTCATTATATTTCCACTCAGGTATGGGTAATGTTTACATGACTCCTCATGGATTTTGTCTTCCATCTTTCACATATTAACAAACCATACATCCTGACACATAATCATCAATCTCTGTCTTCATGTTGTCCCACCAATAATGTTTCTTCAAATATCTATACATCTTTTTTTTACTAGGGTGTATAGGAAAACTGGATCTATGAGCATCATCCAACAATTCCTTTTTTAGATCAGGTATATTTGTAGAATATTGTCTCTTCATCAATTTTAAAATTTCCTCTTAATATACGATGTTGATCAATCTCCAATCATTCGTAGATTTAATTTTCTTTTTAAAATGATCATCATCAGTTAGAAAACTTTTCATCCTTTCTAGAAATGTTGGTTTGGAAACCGTTGGATAATGTATCAAATTTTCACCTTCCATGATTATTCCCATATCTATATTTACTAGATCCATTAACATAATATCCCTTTCAACTCTGATATTGTTCAAAACTCCATGATCCTTTTTCTCAAAGCATTTTTTACCTTATTTTCCTTCCACAGGTTGGACTGTATGGTGAGATCATAATCCATGAATAGATAAATCTATCGCCTTTGCCTCATGTTGAGTTCTTTCTATGGGAAAATATACTTCAAAATCTAAAGATCATATATATCACAAATTTTTCATAATAGAGATAGTATCTCCATATCATCATAGAAAAAATTACAGCTTCTAAATCTAGATCATGGGTGCGATAGTTTTGTTCCTGAATTTATAGATGTTGTGACGCATAGGCAATAACTCTGTCAGTATACATAAGGGAACAACCATGTCCATTATTTTTTTATCACTCTAAATATAAAACAGATCATCCCCTTATAGTAGAGTAAAAATAAGAGTATTCACATTAATTTTCTTCAATTATTCAAAACATCCTTCCCACTCTATTTTCCAAAAAAAATTAACCCCATTACGTGTGATCTTGGTTAATGGGTTAGCCGGTTTGGAAAAATTATAGATGAAACACCGATAATACCCTGCTAAACCAATAAAATTTTGTACCTCATTTGTACTCGTCAGTGCTACCCATTCGTTGATTTCCCTTGTCTGTGGCCATGAAAAGAAATCTCCATAATCTAGAATTCACACTGGATAAACTTCCCATATAATTCACTTCTTAAAAAAGTATTTAGAATAGTGCGCTAGTGATTTTCAAGATCATTGTATCTCTTTTAGTATACCAAGATATCATCAATCAATAACACTACATAGTCGTCAAGATATTCCTGGAAAACACTATTTATTATATCCATGAAAATATATGGTGCATTATTCATTCCAAAAGGCAATTATGTAAACTCGTAATGCCGATACCTGGTTCGAATATCAATCTTTGGAATGACTTCCTTCTACACACACAACTGATGATATCCAGATCAAAGTTCAATTCCTGAATAATATTGAGCTCCATCAAGTTGGTCAAATAAATCATCAATTCAATGTAGGGGATACTTATTATTTATTGTTATAACATTGATCTCCCTTTAGTAAATTAACAACCTCAAAGATCCAAATTTCTTCTTAACAAAAAGATTAGGGGCTCCCCATAAAGAAACACTTGGGCGAATACATTCTCTATTAATTAATTCCTCTAGTTATTTATTTAGTTCCACTAATTCCATAGTGTACATTCTATAAGGGGTCTTCAATATGGGACTTGAATAATGAATTAAGTCAGTGGGAAACTCAATTTCTCGTACTCGATGATGTCCATGTCAATCATTTGTAAACACATCAACATATTATTTCACAATAGGTACATCCTATATTTGAACATTTCATTCCTCACCCATAGTTATTTAACTCCCTTATTCCCTATTAATTGAATTTAGTAGAGCTGCTAGGGGTAGATCTAGAAGATAATTTGATAGTGATGTTTCTTCTTTAAAGATAAGTTATTTTTTATCATCACCATAAATTATAACCTCCTTCTTCTTACAATAAATTTTGGCATCATGTTCTGAAATCCAATCCATACAAAGGATTATATCAAATTATATCATGGGTATGAAAAATAAGATCAGCAGATAAAGCACCTTTATATGCTATAATGGTAACTGATTGAAAAAACATTGTTGCAATAATACTTCCCCTATAATTTTTTACTGAAAACGCCCTTATTAATTCAAATTGGAAATATGTTATTTTTTTAAAACAAGGAAGGTATGGAAGAATGTGATGATCTATAATAAAATAAACCATTCCTTAATTTTGAGGAAATAATTAATGTACCAGCCAACATGTTATTAAGAACATCAATCTTAATAGTATTGATCGTATAATCTTAGCCTTTATCCCTTGGCCTTTCCTAAGGTAAGATTCCTTGGATCTTACAACATTAATTTTTATAATGCCCCATCTTTCTACAATTGTAGCATTCAACATTAACAGCCTCTTTCTTTACATTTCAATCACAAGCTTTGGTGGCCTTTTCCTCCACACTTGTAACAATCTCCAATTGACTTCAGCCATGTACCAGGGTGTTTTTTCCAACATTTACTGTAGGTGTGGAAAGTCAACTTTTTGCTTCTTGCTCTTATTTCCTTTTTCAGAGTGTTATGTAGATCTCTTCTTCTCTTTTTTGCTTTAATGTCATAGGACATAGTGAATTCATTTTCTTTCTTGATAGAACAAGAGACAATATCATCGTATGATGAGAAGGATTTTGAGACTAACGCTCGACAAAAAATGCTTTTAAACCATCAAAGAATAAATCAATTTTAATTCTAGGTTTATGTATATAATCTGCTGCATGCCATGCTAACCTTGTAAAGTTAGCCTCATTCTTTGAGGGATTATCATCATCCTTTTTCTATAGACTCAGAAATTTCCTTTCCATATCTGCTTGATGTTCATGAAGAAGGAATTTTCTAATAAAATCTCTTTAAACTCCTTCTATTCCATATTTGATACTTCCTCATCCACCATTATGTTTTGAATTAATGACAACTAATTATTTTCATCTTCTGTGAGGCAATAAACTGCCATGACAAATTTCTCTCTTCTACAACTTTCCAAAGCATGAAATATTTTCTCTATGGAATATTTTCATTGGCGAGATACAATTGAATAAGTATTATCATTGAATGTTGGTGGTTTGTTCCACATGAAGTGGTCAAAAATTGATCCTCCGCATTTTGGATAAGGGTGCTTTATACAGGTAAGGTTATTATTCATTACCTGAGCGAGTTTTCCTAGTATGGTTGTAAACTAATCAGCCTCAGTTTCATCACTAGATACACTAAAATTATCTTGAGTAGGATGTAAATCCCTACATAGATTAATTGCGTTGAAACAGTTTCCAATCCTTCCACTAGTCACAATTTCTAAAAAATGGAATACAGTAAATTAGTTTGTGAATCACAATGCATAATTCCAAACTTGTAAAATAGATAACTTTAATTGATCAATTTATGCAAATAATCCTTAATCTTAAAAATGTATTCTTTGAGGATGTATTTAATCATAAATCCTTCATAATGTTTTTTAAATAAAATAATAATTATCCTATTAGTATCCCCCAGGAGTATCAAACCAGGTGCGCAGTAAGGCCCGTTTTCATATACTAGGATACCCTGGGTCATGCGCGAAACTCCTTGTTGGAGTTTTTCACTCTTAGGTACCTATGGACCAGAACCACGAACACTTTTAGTATCTAAACTTGGATTTATATATTGGAAAACTCACAAAATCTATACTTTACCAAAATTAAGGATGTTCTTCTATACTAATAAACAATGTCTATCTTTGGGTAATGTTCTCTATTCAGTGATTTTCTAAATCTTGTTTCCAAGGTTTGTACATAACTTCATTTGATACCAACAATATTTCCATGACTATAGTTACCCAGAGTCGGTGCATTAATACATAATATTTTCATTATCCCAAGATATTATGTCTCGAATGAATGATCTATTTAGTAGCCTTGGAATTACTATATACATACAAAAGATTTACATTACAATATGAAGTGGAAAAACAACAACATTCTGTCCCCATTGAAAACACCCAAATCCCTTAGCCTATTCTTGCAGGTCAATCATAATATAATTCTTCACATCTTGGGAAAAATAATATATAAGAAAGGGGTGATATCAGATGCTCAATAAGGAAAACAATATAGTATAAAATACAATAAATAATCTTAAACACTTAAGTCAATGTATAAGACTAAAACACAAGACTTTTAAACTCAATTTTTATCATAATATGAAATAGATAAATCAAATTATTCCATTTAATAATTCACGTGGATATTCTACTAGTCATTTAATCACATGTAATAGCAATAGCTAGTTTCATAATGATAGAATGCATAATGTTGGACATCATAATATCATAGTAAATTTTTCGTTCCAAGATTACAAATAATAATTTTTTCAAGGCCATAATCCAAGACACTATTTTATCTCATTATACCTACCGATTCATTGAGGGGCTGTAGCGGGCCCCGCCTGTCACTTTCCAGGTCCAATTCATTCCTCGTATGAACATATTGAAACATAATATAAACCTTTATATTAAAACTATCAATCAAAATGTCCATAATATAACCATAAACCATGAATGGTATAAAAATAGCACATCCATAGTAAAACACCTCATAAAACAATCACTACAATATTGAATATTGTATCATAATTAATCAACATCCATTAAACATTAAATCCAACAATAGTTGCTGACTTAAATGAAATAAATCCAAACACTATTTGAGAGAAATATGACTTTCTACTTTGAAACCATTTAACAGTTTCATACTTATAAAAGAGAACATTTATTTTGAAAAGATTCATGTTAGCTGGTAAGGGAATCTGGGAATGTGTTATTATTGCAGAAAATTGCCGCACCTGCTGTATAAGTAAAAAAACATTTTTTCTTTAATTTGTTGATAAGGTCATAAAGTACCTTGTTTGGAAAACAATGGAAATATTCCTTTCAAAAAATTATAAAAAGTCAAAATAGAGTATAAATTACCTTAATCCAAAGTCTAATAAATATTAAAAATGTTATGACATATATTTTTAAGAAACACATATGTAGATGATAAAGAAGTCTTAATAGATACTTATGTATAAACAACCTCAGATAATAAAGATATTGTAAAACTAACCCTTAGCTTATACTATTCCTTAAGTAAGGGTATTATAACCTCTTGTATAATTGTTATATAATTATTATCAAATTATTCAAGCACAACATATATGAATTTTATATCATATATAATCCTCCACTATTTCTTTGATAATAATATTTTAGTAGTATCATTGTTTTGGGTGTTAACTGATTCATTTTCCTTTATGTGTTTTGTTACGTAAGTCATGTTTGTTATGGATAGGATGTATTTGATTAATATCCAGAATGATATTAATTTCAAATACATTATTTTAAATCTTCAAATGAAAATTTTTCTTGAATTCTTACAATGGGGAATGAAATCTCATTCCGTTATGGAGCAGGTAAGCTGTATGTACACAATTAAGTAATTGATTTTTGTTAAAGTCATAACACCTTGATTACATTGAAAATAATTAATTAAATCAACCCTAAAAAGTAATATTAACATAAAAATTCATCTAATTCATCAAAATATTCAATTGGTATTTATTATAAAATTTATAATATCAGTTATTTTAATCATTCATTAATAAGATAATTACTACACCATCGATGTGTCATAAATAAATTTAGTTATATAATGTCTAAAAATTAAAAATCAAATAAAATGTTCTAGGAAATATTTATATCATTATAGTGAATATTTATAGACGAAATTATTTTATGTATAACCCTATATTGAAAATATTATAGTTATCAAAATTTGAATTTAACAATGTTAACTCTTCTTTTAATAAAAAATAATAAATGTTCTAATATCATCCAAGTATATAATAATGGATCATATTTATTTCCTAAGGTTGATTTTGGATGAAATATACTTATCCAATAGAATTAGAACATGTTTTGGGGTAATTATAATATCCTTTTTACCCTTAATTACATTATTTACTTTTTACTGTGGTTAATAAAATTCAAAAATTTCTATTCACTAAAAAAATTATTTTCATCCAATTGAAACACATTTTACTTACTGATGTCAACTATTTCTCTCAGATTTTTGATATTCAATTCACTAAAGTGGTAAAATTACGTTTTATGCAAATTTTCAAATGTGCTTAGAAGGTGGGTAGAAGACATTAAAAGTTCAATCAAATTTTATATATCTAATCATATTAAAAAATGAATCCAATGAATTACATTGAATTAATATAGATATTATGTATCTATTTTGACTTTGAAATAAATTTATACTTAAAAATATTTATTTAAATAAAAAGTTTTTTAAACAATAACGTATTGTTTTTCACTATTCATCAAAAAATCAATGTTTTCATACAAAATACCAATAATTCACCCTAAGCTGTTTTTGATATTTAAAATCAAAAAATGATGTCCATTTTTAAAAATATAATTTTTAAAATTTCAAAAAAGTGTGTATTAATATTCATAATTGGTTTTTAAAAGGCTAGTTGGATTGGTCGGGGTGTCCTAGAACTTGGGGTTGGGTACAACAAATGATATTTTATTATTAAAAGAGAAGTGTATTGTGGAAACATGGGGTATTACACTAATTTATCATTTTGAAAAGATATTGCTGAAATATTATTCTATTCTTACCAACAATATTGTCATAAATATAAAGAGTATTGCTCAACTCAAGGGTGTATTTTTGTGGCATAAGCCGGCTCTTGGAGTCTAGTCCCTTCCCCACACTAATATAATATATGGATATAGAATCTCCTCCCCCAATGGTATGTTATTTATTTCCAGGTGTATTATTATTTTTTTATTATCTTATACCACAATGAATATAACATTGTGTTCATAAAAAAAATAGGGAGAGATACAATGCATTAAAGGGATGAATGATTTTTCAAAACATTTTGATGGTGGGTAATTATAGTTAATTGGGGATAGATGACTGATACTAAATCTTGGTGAGTAGGGATTTAAGGTGAGGAAACTTAAAATGATTATGATGATATAATTATTGATTTATTTAATTATCTTAAACATAATTTGTTTTTCATGGTATATGTCAATAATTGATAAGTTATGATTAATAGATAAATGAAGTGATCAATTTATTTTCATTTCATTTTATTCATATTTTATTTAAAAAATATTTACTTATTTGATAACTAATTATTTAATATGTGTGTCCCTAATAACAATAATTAGTTGAAAATGGTGAATAGTATTTAATAAAAATTGAGGAAATGATTTTGCAACAAAATCATTTAGAAGGATGATGTGTTTCTATTAAATCAATAGTTGATTATTTTGTGTAAATATCAACTACATGTGTGTTTGCTATACTTTGGTACTTGTTTTTTTGACAAGGAAGTTTAAAATGTTCCAAAAATGATTAATATTGAAACATTCATGTATACCTAATTTATAGTTTTGTATATAGCTAGTTTTTTAATGATTTAATGTTTTTTTTAGGAAATATGGATATTTTCTTGGAGATGAATTTTTTAATAATGGGATATTACATTTAGTAATAATATTTTCACATTGAATTGGGTTTTTTGAAATTAAATATTACTTCATGAAGCAATTAATGATCCTAAAGGAACATAATTTTTTAATAGAATAAATGTTTTTAAGTTAAAAAAATTATAGATAATTGATAAGATATTAATCTTGGTCATAAAGGAATCTAGAGATAATTACATTGTGTAAATGTTATTTTTATTATATAGATTCATATATTAATTTTTTCATTGGAAATTCAAATGATTTATGGAGAAGGAATAATATTATGTGATGGGGGTTTATGTGAATGGTGAAAATATAATAATTTGATATGAAAGTTTCTCAAGGCCCTTATCCTATAAATATTCCCCCTTGGACATCATTAAATTATGTAAAATCCATTAGAGAATAAAATAGTTTGACAAAATCAATTTGGTAGTCACAAATGGGATTCAACAAAATTATTGTGTGAAGGGAGCTTGTGAAGTAATTTTATTGAAATAATAGTTATAGAATAACAAATACAAATAAAAGGTCTTAATGAGGAAAATACAAGGGGACTAGTATCCTTTGAAGAACATACAATGTGGTGGTTTGAATATGTGTTTCCAACAAAGGGATTCAAGTATTGTAGAAACAACCATATAAAAATTATGCAGCTAAGAATATGAAATGAATACCTTATGTGAGGATAAATTTTAAAAGACAATATGTTATATATTGATGTAGATATCATGTTTCTGATGAAAAATGTTCTTATTGACATGCAAAACATAGTGTGAAGAATTTCTGAGGTGATTTAGATAATCTATTGATTCTTATAGAGGAGAAGTGATTTTTAATTATTTGAGAGAGTATTGGTGTATCACTTGTAAACTAAGTTGGAGAGTGAGTCTTACAATAACATTACAAATATATAGTATGTTTAGGGATTATATTATTTTTTCAGGCAATATTTTTATGCTTCTAAGAGTATCCTAGTGTTGGATAACAATGTAAAAATATCTTCTATGTCCCTCTCACATTCTTTATTGCATTATATATTTTTTTGAGTGGGGTTTTCATTCTAAATATGGATATACGCCTTTATAGAGGGTCATTAAAACCTATACATATTCCCTAATTTACCCATACCACCCTACCACGGTATTTACATTTCAAAATTCTAATAACTTGAATGTGTATATAATCATGTCTATCATCAAGAATGATGATTTAAATAATGATTATTACTAAGATATAGTTGAGGTAAAAATATTATTATGATACATATTTTGGTGTATCTCTTAAAAATAAATTAATATAAGAATTAAAAAAATGATTATATGGAAATTATTTAAATGTAATTTATAGGAAATATGTAACTAAATAATATTTTAAATATTAATATAGATTTTGATTAATAAAATAAAATAAATTCAAATTTTGGCAACTCAATCATTATGGAATGTGAAGTGGATATTGATATTTAATTAGTTGATGAAGAAGCTAGAAAAGTGAGTGGAACGTCTACCTAATGGATGACTTGATAGGTCATGTTCTGTGAATAAAATGTAATAGGGAATAAATGAACTACAATAGAAACTCATAGTATGAGAAATGCATGGTACATATATTTATTTCCAAATTTTGAGACATTATCATTTTCAAAATTAACCAAATATCTATGAATGAATAGGGCCTAGACTTAAGATCGAAATAGAATATAGAAATATTTAACAATGGATCTCTTGGGATGGTAGATATTTCCTTATAACATAAAAAAAATATGTACAACCACAATTGTGATGAAAAAAGATAAATTTTATTATTATAGGAAAAGATATTATTAAAAATATAGTAATATTTTAAAATATAAGATAATGAATAAAACATCAAACCTATGGTGATATTGATTCAATAATATTATTCATATATATGGGAATAAAATTTAAACATAGTTTCATTTAAATGGATGTAAATATATAATTTATTAATTTACTTCTCCTTATGTATGTCTAAATTGATGAACTGCTGGGTTATAGAATTTTAAATTCACAATTGATAAATTTTCTATTAAGGAAATTATTATATGGATTAAAATAAGAACCTAAACAATAGTATAAATAGATGGAATAAAATTTTAAGGAGATAAAATTTAATAGTATTATTGAAGACCTCAATTATTCTATGAATTTACCTATGTATAATAGGTTTATGAATCCCATTCATGTTTATTACATCATTTTTATTGATATAAATAAATTGTTGTTGATGAATTTTTATGCATAATATTTTTATAGTTTGATATTTTGATGATCAAAGAACATATATATTCATTCTAATTATACTTTATTAAAAGGTAAAAATATAATTCTTATTTCACAAAAATATGTGATGATGTTTCTACAGATATTTTAAATACATGACAGGAAGATAGATTCAATACTAATAAAACTTACAACGAAGTATCAAAAGTATAATAGAGGATGAAAAGTGGATCCATGTATTTACTAGATAATAATTAGATTATTTTTTTCATCATAGTATGAAAAAAAAATTATTTCAATAGGATTATAGGCTTGTATTAAAAGAAATTTTATTAATGAATATATAATTATCTTGAATTTTATCCTTATATGAATTTATGGAACACTTTATCATAGTTTGGAATATTTTATTTTTAATGACCTTAATTTATATTCATATTTGAATAGAGATTTTTTTATAGATGTTGTATATAAAATATCCAAATTTTTTGAAGTTTTCCTCCTCAGAATAATGATTAATGTATGTTTTAGAAATATGTATGTAGTGTTTCACATAGAAATGCTAAGTAATGATCCATGTTTTGTAAAAAAAATTGTACCATGCAATTATGGTGTAAATGACTATAGGAACCTTGAATGTATTTTAGGATGGCTATAGAAAATTATTTTTGTAAGAAAATAAAATATTTATAACAATGTATCATGAACATTAATGTACGAAATATATTCAAACAAAGTATCACTTTATTAAATAGATACAATATCATGAAATATAAAGAAGGATAACGTTGGAACAATTATACAAGAAATAAATCTACTAAAAAACAATTAGACACATTAGTATTCAACAAGAATAAATAATACCATCATGAAAAACTACCTACCTTAGGGTTTTGTTTTCCTAAATAATCCTTTCACCCAATTTATATATAATATTACAAATCAACACTTATGTTTATATGGTATTTTGATTATCATATTATAAATTATTGGGGGATAAATTGTTTATAGGGAAGTGAAATTAGAATTAAGATGTTTCATTAGTCTCTTTAATTTTCTTTAGGGGTGTTTTTGGTTTGAAAAATAGGTGAGATATGATTTGGTGGTGAAATATTCATGGAAATCAATATAAAGAGAAGATTATGGGAGTATTATTGAAGATTTTTTTAGTTTATAAACATGTTTTGTGTTATAAAATAACATGGGGTATATAGAGGGATTGTTTTTCATGGAAATTAATTTGTTTATAGTCATATTAGCTACCTTGTATTTACAAAAAACCCAAGAGGGATAGTGGATCTATTTTTATTGATCATGGAGATGTTGGATCTATGGATGAGTTCCTTATTTCATGTATTTTGTTCATATACTATCATGGATGGAATCATGTGATATTTAATATATATTACATGTCATAGAATTTGGAGAAGATTGGAGTAATCTAGAAAATATTAGAGTCTATTAAGAGCACATTATTTGAAATTTGAAATAATAATTACACATTAGTATATCTCTATATGATTAGATTATACCATAGGACTAATATTGTAGTGGGTTTTAGTAGTCATTCCAGTTTTTTGTTTTCATACCATAGGTAATCGTGTCATTTTATGGTGGAGAACCTAAATAATTTTGGTCTTATATATATTATGTTGGATGAATTATTTTTGATAAAGATATATTGTCTCATAGTCATGCTTGATACATAAGATTAAAAAATTATTTAATGGTGAATGATTTTTTATAGCTTCTGGAGATACAAAATTGGATCAAAATCTTTTTATAATGGAAGAGTGGTTCACATCACAGTATCTATACTACATTATAATATTAAAATAGATAATATGTCTCATGCTATTGGTATATGTGCTATTCTATAAGTGGGATTTTTTTTAAAAGTTAAAACACATCGACGTAATGATAGTGTGGATCTTGTACCATAAGATGTAGGACTACAGTGTTGTTGGTCCTAGACTTAAATATATCATAAGATATAACAGCAGTATATTTTTGTTGTATTATGATATATTATAACTTAATTATATATATCATTCTATTGATTAAAATTTATACTGCACCATTATATCTCAAGCTACAATATGATGTTTTTCAGATCATTCATTCTACAATCTAGGGTGGTTATGATATGACTTTCCAAAATCTATAAATCATTCCAAATATGAATTCAATGTTAATTAAATGGTATTATGATTGATGTTATTGATGTTTTTATATGATTAGTGAAATTGTTTTTAGTTATTTTATTTCTTCTAAACAAGGTTTTTTTCTAGAGTTTTTCAAGGACATATAGTCCTTGTTTCGTCATGTTTGACTATTTTTTTATTTGGTTGATGTTTCAGTGTTTCCATGTAATTTTGGGGTCATGTCTTGGAGGTGGTCATAAAGACCTATAGTAGAACCCCTATGAATTGTATGGTCGAGTGTAATAATTTTTTGATCCCATACTTTTTCAGGGTATATATAATATGGTATATAGACTATGTTTTATCATTACCCCATGTAGATAAGATCTTCCCAGGACCTATGGAATGGTTTTTAGATTCCAGTTTGGGATGAGGTTCCTTATGGAACAACTAATTATGTTTTATTATAGATTTTGGTGAAAAGAAAGTTATTTTAATGTGTCTAGTGGTTACGGGTTATATTCTATTTATTGATTTACTAGTAATAAAACATCTAGGGAATTCTAACTCCATCAACCAATAGTATTATCTCTTAACTCATGGGGTAACTAGGTGTGGTTTTAGGAGTTATTACATCAATATTTTATATTAATTGGACCCCACACATGGTATATTGATTCTTGGAAATTTTAATGTGATATTTATTATTTTGATTACTATTTCTTTCTAATTCCCATTATAGATAAGTCATTAGATGGGTTTGGTTTTGGATTGGGAGATTTTGATGCTAAAACATGATAAATAATGTGTTTTTAGATTTATAATAACCTATTGGTGTGAATCAAGCCATATGGGTTCAAATTAGTATGCTTTACATTAAAAATGATTAATAAAGTGTTCTGATTATTATATAGGTCATTCTACTCTCTTGTTAAGGGAATAAATTGTAATTTTATACATTTTTTAACATTGCGAGGATAGTAAGGGTTTACATAGATAGGGAATTAATTCTATACAGATTAAAGTAAATATGACGGAGACCATTCATATTTTTTAAAATTTTATCAATATTTCTTCTATGATTATCTATACATTCTATTATTGATGTGAATTATGTCATTTGCGAGCTTTTTATATATTGTACCAATTATGATTTGTGAAAATTTTAGTGAATACAATCATGAACACAAAACTGAAAATATTATAATAAAATAAATATTTCTAATGAATATGTTTCCCTTATCGATGTAGCCAATAATTATAATACCCTTGAAATGGATAAATAAATTGCTGAAAGATCATTAAAATAAGAATTACGGTCTTATATGAAAGTCAAAATTCATAATGATAAGTGTTAGTGTGCCTAACATGTATTTATTATGAATGTTGGGGATATTTAAGGAATCATTTAGTGATAGGTATGTATAAATAGGATGTGGTATGATATGAGAAATATATTTGTGGTTTTAAAAATGGGGATATAATGTTTATTATTTGTTATTGATGTCTATCAAGGTTGCAATGAGATAGATGGAGTTTTTTATGGTATTATCCTGATAGTTTTCTTTAGATATTGAATAATGTTGTAATGAAAAACTTAAATGTCATGGGGTGTAAATCTATAGAATATCATGTAATTAATGTGTTTATATTTTATTAAATTGATAAAAAATTTAATTAATTTGTTTAACTGAATTGGAATTTATCACAGGTGAACATTATGGGGAATTTTATTTATATATAGAATGAAATAAATTTAAAAAAAATGTGTTTTGTTGATAAATAATTACAAATTATAATTGTTTAAAAATTAATTAAAGGATTAATTTTGGTATGTGTGTGGATGAGTTGTCTGGTGCGTTGGTAATAGTGGGTGAATCCCTTGGTAAATAATTACAGGGGTTAAGTGTATGTGTTTTGGGGGATGTCAGTTCTATTTGATTTAAACCTATATGATGATTATGGGTGATACTATCTAATGATTATTTTTATTTAATTTTCATACTTATCCTACCTGAGTTTGATATCCTCACCAATACCTAAATGTTTAGGATTTCAGGTGATATATATAACATATAGAATTTTTATGAAATGTTGGATGGTTACCCACTTCATTTCTTTACCTTTAGTAGTAGTTCGTGGGTGTGGTACTCAGTATTTGGTGAGTACAAACTGATGGTGGTGGTTTTGATAGTGGATATTCCCATAAGTAACATTTATTGGTGAACATACAAAATAATGATGATGATATGATTTTTTGTGAGGGGAGATGTTGGTAGAAGGAGAGAATAATGATGATTTCCATCAGGGTAGTGATATTATAATACCTTAGTTATAAGGTTGTGAGAACATATGTGATAGATGGATGATTATATGGATTTGGTATGTGATGTGTCAATGTCGACTAATGATAGCATGAGATGCTTAACCCTGCAGGTGGTTGGGATTTGTAAGGAAGTGTACTGAACTCATCACATATAGATAGATATGAGGATAGTTTACATGAAAAAGATAGTATAATAAGTCAACTGACATTGGAGAATAATAACAATGTTGTAATGGGGATGTGGTTTTGGGTAATGAATTTTATTTTCATTAATTTTTATATTTCTACACATGAATACATTACACTTTGAGTGTTTCTTGGTATGTTTGCGACTTCTTAATTTACCTTTTATAGGTATTTTGATTACTTTTATTTATTGACTACTACATTAGTATGGGATTTCAGATTTTAATTAATGGCCCAATATATGATCCTTCTAATTATGCATGCTTTTCTCACTCAACAAATATATAGTCAGTTTTAATGTTTTTAGGGGTATTTCAATGACTGATTTGGATATATCAATCATGGAGGTTGGAGCTATTGTGTGGTCAATGAATCTATACACCCTTTGTTGGTATTTTATAATAGTGACAATTTTGTACCTTTTTACACACTGTATAAGATATATGGTCTTTTAAAATTTATGTTATGGAATTTTATGGTATTTTTTATTCAATTTTGGGATCCTACTTGTATTGTTAAATGTATATCCTCACATCTATGGGATTTCTATATGCCATATTGATTAGTATCTAACCTTGTGTGTAATATTGGTGGGACTCATTGGTCATTGAATCTCATCCTTCATTTTTAGTTTGGGTGGGTTCACATTGATGGGAGTAGGTCATTCCATAGTCATATATAAGGTGAAAGCTGAGAGATATGAGGGGTTTGATGTTAGGAACATTTAGTATTTTCATGGGTTTGGATGAAAATTGTATCAACTAAGCATGGTGCGTCACATATACCAATGATACCTTCTTGGGAATGATATCTTTTAGAACACCATTATCTGATGAAAAGATAAAATGTTTATAGAATGTCTGATTGAAATAGTTTCACATGTATTTTATAGACCTATGATAGGTATGCACATCATTTATTTTTAAAATGATAATGAGCCTAGTAAATTTTATGGAAACTAAAATAAATTTAAATTATTCATCCTTGTTAAATACATTGAAAAATAACTCTGGGATTCCACTATAACATTACTAATATCTCCTTGGAATTTTCTTCATGCATATCAGGTAGTGGAGGATCCGTGGGATAATATATTCGGTCATTGGAGCGTCAATCCAATTGAGGAAGATTAGTCCAGGTAGAGGTAATTACTTGATTTCTATTTCCTAGATCAGGTAATTTAAGAGGGATGTTCCTCTTATTTGGATATTGATAAAATATTGAGGGATATTGATATTTCATCTTATCTGGTTAAATATTTGGAACAGTTATTTGATATGTTGGTGGATAGTCATATTAGGGTTTATTGAATCATTATTTCACACTGTATCTTATTTATTAGGAGGAGGTCATTATATTATGGGTTTAATTTTGAAATTAGTACTACATAGTGGTCTTTAAATCACTAATGAAGGATCAAAAGATGAAGGATATACTCTCTAATATTAAAAGGTTCTTGAGAATATGATATTTCAAGAAAAAATTAAAATAAATCTAATTGTATTGTTTTGATCACACTCCTTATTATTCGCCCTGAGAATGAAATCTTGAGGAAGAAATATATCGGGTTATTAGATATATAATGTAACAGCCCAGTCTAGCCCATGATCATGATATTGTCTGCTATGGTTTTATCCCACACAGTTTTTTTCCCTAGGCTATGACCCCCAGGAATCCCCCAAGAAAATTCCTCATGATGGGAGATGTATCCACACCAGCTTATAAAGTGTTGATTCAATCTCCTCCTCATTTGATGTGGGATTCTAACGCCCACCCCACCCCCTAGAAAGGGAATATGAACCTTGTTGGAACACCAAATTGACACCGGCTTTGAAACCTTTTTTGTAATGGCCCAATCCAACCCATGATTAGGATATTGTCTTCTTTGAGCCTATCCCAGACTGTTTTGTTTTCCCTTAGCACTGACCCCCCAATAATCCCTCAGGAAAAGGAATCATGATGGGAGACGTATCCACACCACCATATAAAGGGGTGCCTCATGATCCTCCTCCTTCGATGTGGGATTCTCATACTGAATTTCAACAAACCCACAACCCCTAATTTAATTTCTATAATAATAATTATTATTATCTTTATAATAATAAAATAATATCAGTCACATTTTTACTATTTTTAAAACCTTCGACAAACCCAACACTATATTTAATAACAATACTTCCTTAAATATAATTCCCCTTATTTAATTAACCTTTTAATTGGGATGCTCAAAATAAATATTAAATACTTTTAACATTATTTAATTATATAAACACAATAAAGATAATAATATAATCATCATTATTGTTATTAAAACATTCATTTAATTAAAACCAAAACCCCCCAACTTTTTACAATGTCATTAATATGATATTAATTATAAAAACTCAAACACATAACCTCAACTTAATAATAAATGTTCCTTTAATAATTCAAAAACTCTTCATTTAATTAAACATGTTCTTTGATAAACCTAAAATCCATAATAATTTCTTTAAGCTTCATTTAACTAATTATTTATCATTCACTTAATTAAACAACCAAAATAACAATAATAACTTCGTTATTACTCTTATTAGAAAAATATTTTACTTAATCACGCTCTCTCATATAATATTATTTAATTATATTAAACAATTTATTAGCTAGTGTAAATAGCATGGTTTGTCCCCCAACCATGCGCTGCTCGCATAGATTCAATAAAGTGATCTTTTCCAAATCTTGTGCTCCTGACATTCATCAGGTGACCCACTAAATTTATCTGTTAAATATGAATTTTAAAAAATGACACTTTTGGTTATTCTGACACTCGAAATAAAATTACAAATCTTAGTTTAAAAAATGAACCTTGATAAACCAAAAAAATTGAACCATTTTGTATTTTATCTCAGTTCAAAAACAGGGGACTTTAAATACAATCACCCAAATTATGAATCTATATACTAGCTTCTATAGAATAATTTCAGGAGACTAAATGGAAGCATACATAATAAAGTGAACCTTGGGTGGAATTCCAGTACTAGTTTACATAAAGTAGTGATTCAAGAGGTGGATCACTAATATCAGTGAAGTTCAAGTTCATAATAATAGGAATCCATCTTTGTCTGTCATTATCATACCTTTTTTTAATGTAGTTATATATTTTTCTTCAAGGTGAGTTCAATTTTTATTCAATGTGATCATAGGATGAGTACATCATCATGATCAGTGCCTGACATATTAGGGAGGTCAGTATAGTGTGGGTGGTTAGGTCACATTTCAGTTCAAGTAGCAGTTGCCTACAAGCTAGTATTTCTAATCCTAGAAGCTATATTATCATCAAAATTTCAGTTAATATTATTATACCCCTCATAAGGTAGAGAGAACAAGTAGAGGGAAACCCCATGATGTCTCCAACCAATAAGGAAACAAACTGATTAATATTCATAGAGGTCTTTCTCAGTATCTTAGAGGAGTTCAGAATTGATAGATAAATTTGATATAAATGAAAATTATAAAGGGGTATAGGTTGTTCAAAATATAATTAGGTTTTCATATAACCAATTTTAGTTATTCAATTTTGGATATTTATCCACATTTTTTATTCCCACTATGGTTTAAAAATTATTTCTAAAGGGGCATAGCCTCACAATTCTCTTAGTGTGTTCTTTACCAGTTAGACGTTATGGTATTTTATATGATGTCTTCTATGGATGTAAAATAAAGATGGGAAACATCATTCAGTATAATAATTTTTTTGATGTAACCATTCTATTTTATTCTATCATGAAATTAAATTTCTCAACTCTTGTGGTTGTTTATTTACTCTAGAGAAGATTTTCATCTTCTAACATGGAATTCTAGTGATTAATGTTAGGTATTTAGTGGATCAATCAGATATATTGTAGGCATGTTGAGACCCATTTATCATAATTGGTATTGTTTTCCAAGGATGTTCGGGGGATAGAGGTTCCCAAAATTGAAAATTTATTCCATAATGTTTTTCTAGGTGAGGGTTGGACACTACCTTCGTGCCATAATGATTTATTTTAAATACAGTTATAGTCAATCATTTCTCGTATTTTGCTGGACCCTAATATAATAACACCCATTGATCAATGAGAGATTAGTCTTCATATTAATGAACAAATACAACGGCTTTTTAACATGCATTGTGTATCATTTTAGGATGATTATGTGATTTTAGAAAAATTAGGCTAGAGATTGTATGAGATTGTGCATAGGATACTAGATTTTGGATAGGGTAATAGTTAATAACTAATACTCACTTATGATCATTGAAAATTTATTTAAATAAATAAATATAGATATTTGTTTTTTGATGATCAATTTATATTATGTATGTCATCAAAATATGGTGAAGTTTGAGGATATTCTTAATACTAATTTCATGTGTTGGTATGAGTACTTTGAGCTTGATGACATGTATTTTATTTTTATAGATGCACTAGTTGTGTTCTTGGGACTCATGAAATTTTTCTTTAATAGCATCCCATACTATTTCATAGTGGTGTTAAATAAAGACATTTTTATATACTCAAAATCAAGGGAGGATTATAATAAGTATCTCAGAGTAGACATGTAATTTATACTGTACTAGACACTTTATTGATGTTTTTCTATGTGCATATTTTTTGCTAAAAATTGAATTTCCTTATACATGTAGTCTGTCAACAAGGTTTCTTATAATCCAACTAACCATTACATTAGTTGTTTCTGGGGAAGCACCAAAAAACATATATGAGTTTCATAAAATCATATACTTTTGAGATATTGTTGAATTTTTGTGCTCGATTTATCTTTGGTTTCATCCTTATTGATAATATTATGAAGGGGGAATATGATTAAATTTTAAATGACTTGTTTTTTATTTTATTTTAATACATGATAGATAGAATATTCTATTCAGATATTATTTATTATTTAGAAGAAATGTCTTTATTCAAAGCCATTTATAATATTTCCATTCGGGTTTTGGATTCATCTTAATTCTAAAGATTATAATGGTATCTTATTATTCAAGGTAGTTATGTCCCCATGAGAACAACTATTCATCCAATGTTATGGAGTTATCCATAGTATTTTTTCCCTCATAATATAAAGACATTACATATTTAATAAGAGCATGGTAATATTAACATAACACAAGAGTTTTAGGTATGTTCTCCATTAGTGGGATCCAAATATATTATAAAGGTATTGTATGGAGTTTCTCCAAGATTATGATTTAAACTCCTCGTATACCATTTGGAATGTAAATTTTGATGATGATGTACTAATTAGGATTTAATGATGGGATGTAATTAATGAGTCTAGTATTGTTTTCATATATATGAAAATGTTTTCTATGACACATCTCAATATATAATAGGTTAATGATAGAGGCCATATTGATTAGATGATAGTGGAATCCACAATGATGTGGATGTTTGATGTGTCTAAATGTGGAGACTCAGAGATAAATTTGATATGAGACTATGTTGGTCATCAGGATTCTATAGTGGGGTGGTTGGATGATAGTAAAAAATTAGTTGTAATTGTAGGGAAGATTGTATATTCCATTGGTGATGTAAGAAGGTTTTCACCTTGAGTTTTACAGATCTTGTTTATTCATTTATTTACATGATTCTAAGATGTTCCACAGCTTCATGACCCATATATTTGGCCAAGTTTTATGTTTCCAGTTGAATAATTCATGCCATGGTTTCTGGGTTTTTAGTTTCAGATAGTCATGCACTGTGTTACTCGGGGTTTGTTGCAACCTTTAGGTATAACAAATTATATGTGGGAGGAAATCTCAATCGATTTCATCACTGATCAAACTAGGACTTTGGAGGTTATGTTATGTTTTTTTAATTATGGATTGACTGAAGATTTTTCTGATTTTCTAGTTATTAAAATTTCATATATCATGGATGCTCTTGAAAAATGGTTTGTAGATGTTATGGTTAGACGATATGTAGTTATAAGGAAAAAAATAAAATCAAGAATCTGATTTTACTTCATGATACTAAAGGGGATTGAAACATTCTTTTGGATTCTATTTTACCTTAGATCTTCCTTTTAACCCCGGTCCAATGGGAACATGGTGTGGGCCATCTTGAAAGAGGATGATATATTGCAGGAATATAAAATTAATTTTAATGGATGTTGGGTGATGGAAATATTATTTGTTTAGATTTAATATATGAATTATTATCACTCGTATATTTTTATGAACATATTTGATGGGTTCTATAGACTATTCTTTCATTCCCTGTTTTATTGGAATCAGGTTGTGGAGTCTGTAGTTATTGATCTCAGTGTACTAAATACACATCATAGAAGATCGAGAATGTTATGAAGTGGATAAATGTGTTATAATATTGTTAAAATCATTAAAATGATTATAGACCATAGGTCCTAGATGTATGTGGTTGTATACCATGAGTTATTAATGGTTTCCCCTAAATTGGGGCATTATATTATTGGTCAGGGGAGTATGTTTATCCTCGATCGGTCAGGTAATTATTGGTGTTGGAGCACATTGTTGTGTTTTATTATTGGATTTTTATATAACCATAATTGGAAAATATCTAGGATATATACATTGTGTCCCATATTCTTCATTATCTTTATGATAACTCACATATAAATAAGTTGGGGGATAATTTTTCAAGTGTTACATGAAATTAATGTAGAGACTAGTTGAGATCTAATATCATTTATAGGTAGTTTTACATGTCAAATTTATTTCCATAGTTCGTTTTTTGGAGAATTTATTTATATTATAATTATTGGGATTGTGATATGTAGATTTATGCTTAGTAACATGTTATTTTGGATTTTTAATCCTTCATGTTTCATGGATTTATTTTTAATGGAATAAAAATATTATTTATGATAAATTATATTTGAATCCACTCTTAATCATTTTACACTGTTGGTGGTTGTGACTATGTTATAATAATAACCCGATGTGGTATCTCATGGGACGGTTATTTAGATCTCCCCCATTCTCATTCCTTAGTATGATTTGTTTGAGAGATAGAATTGTTTGAGATTTATTTGATACAATGCATCCAAACAGCTGGTAGGTTACATTGTGATTATTTTTATTGTAGGGGATTATCGTGAATCTTCAATGGGAGATGAGGAAGAAATTGTGGGGTTGGATTTGTTATTTTAATTTGAGACGGATTTGGATGTCTATAAATATAATATGTAGTGTAAAACTGGTATGATGGGGAATAAATGATTTCCTATAGTGTAAAGGCCTAGACAGTTAGGGTGTTGTGGTTTTTTAGTGTTTATCTTGATTTGGCCCAAATATTGAAACGAATGTAGACAATGGAGAGTAATAATAGAGAGGTTGAAGTTAGATCTTCTATTTACAAGAGGTATGTTATAGAATAGTCAAAATTTTATAGCATATTAAATTAGATGTTTGATTCATACAGCCTAGTAGAAATTGTATTGTTCAGAGGATAATGTAAATAGATTTTATATATCCCTTGTATTTGATGGGGTTCTACAGTGTGGTTTAAAGGATACTCTATATCTCTAACTCGAGTAGATATTAAATCTCCCTGACCCTGTTGTAGATTCTATATGATATTTAGGTTGGATAAAATTTATCATAGCTACAAATGATAGACCACAAAATTTGTCGAATACCTAAAAATTGTAACATTGCTAGTGGTTTAGAACTACTGTATTTTAAAAAATATGTTGTTTATAAAATTAGGATGGATTTTATTATTTATCATTTTCTAGTATTTCCTCTAAAATGTTTCAATTCTTATGTGTTGTTTTTAGAGGAATCGCATCCCCTTTTTATTGGATATGATCACTTACCATAGGAATTTGATTAATGTGTATTTTAAGGTGAGTTTCCGTCATTTTCCATTTTTTTATAATTATTTATATCATCCTAGAGAAGGCACTAATTGTGGGAGGTGTTTATTTTGGGTGATGCTGAGTTAATATCAAGATGGAGAATATTTTTTATAGGTTTATAGTGCCCTCTTTTTGTAATTAAATTATTGTGGGAACCCATTATTTTTCATTTCATTAAATAGGAATTTAGAAAATATTTTTATTAGTGTGGAGGATCCTTCATAAATCTTTTATGTCTATATATGTAAATTACACGATTTTGTTTCACTTTATGTGGATTGTATGGGTTCACTTAAGAGTCAAATTAATGGGAATTAACTTAAATTATTGTGAATGCGGATTATTTTATTGTGTTTACATATTCCTTGATATTTCTTATCATATTTCTCTTTCAATATACTATTTTGAAATATCATGGTTATTGAGATCCCTGTATTTGTTATGACTAATGTTATTTGTGAACCTTATTCTAATCACATTATTTAACTCACAAAGAATAACATGATTAGAACGTATATGTGTCAAATGATTTAGTTTTCCATATAAATCAATAATTGTGTAATAATACACCTAGGAATGATGAATAAATATGTCAAATTACATTTTGATTTAGATTTGTAGTGTTATGTGAATGGAGAGATTCATTTATTTAATGTTTAGTGTTATTTTATCATTTTTCATTTAAATTCATGAGATATTATAGAGTTCTTGTGGGAATGTTAGGATGTAGTGGTGTCTAGATAGGATGTGTGATGAGATGAGAAATAGGGTTGGGATTATTGGTATGATAAAGTGATGTGTATTTTTAGTGGTATTTTTTTTCATGGTTGTTGTGAGATGGATTTAATTTCCTATTTTATTTTTTTGATATTTTCACACTAATTATCAAATAGAGTAGAAAATAATAATCAAAAGATAAATGGGTTTAAGTTTGGAGTCTCAAATAATTTAATGTTTGTAAATGAAATTATTTATTTGAGTATTAGAAAACATGTTTAACAGATATTAGAATTAATATGGGTAAATGATATATTCTTTTACAATAAATATACAATGGTAATACATTAATTAAACAGTTCAACTTGAAAACCTTTTCAATTTGGGTATTGATGAATGGTGAATTTAATAATAATTTTTTGATTTTCTGTTGTTGGGTTGTTTG
Source organism: Viscum album (assembly GCA_963277665.1). Classification (NCBI taxonomy): domain Eukaryota; kingdom Viridiplantae; phylum Streptophyta; class Magnoliopsida; order Santalales; family Viscaceae; genus Viscum; species Viscum album. The sequence goes on from OY728142.1 coordinate 2,094,260,052, forward strand.
TTGTGTTGAATTATGTTCTTCCATTCCATAATAGAGTATTTCATGGGATGTTGTGGAAGTGGTGTGGGTGATTTTATTGTTGTATTGTGTGAACCCATGTATTTTTATTATGTGAAGATATTTGTCAAAAAAATTCAAATAATGTTCATGTGAACCCAACCTGCATATTTTATCCTATAATATAAAACAATTAGGTTCTCAATTTCGTATTTTCTTGGTCGACGGTGTAACATATTACTATCTTACATCTCTTCCCCACACTATAACTAGTATTAATACTTGGTGGGGTTACCTAGCTATGGTGCGTACTAAATGATTTTGATGTATTATTTGGTGGAAAATCCTAAAGGAGATACTTGGTGGTGGATATGCTCAAGGGGGATAAGGATGGGATTTTTGGTGGGGTTCTTGAATAGTAATAGGTGTTCACGAATTTAATATGATTCTTGTCAACAGTACCCTAAACCCTTGTATTTATGTTGTAATGGAATATTTAAGGGAATAAATGATGATATGGAAGTGGAATGTTTTGTATTGATGTCAATTTTTTATTTCATTGGATTCTAGATTGTGTAAAACATTTATATAGGTGTGGTTGTGGTCCAAACAATGATAAATATGGAATGATATGTTGTTGGTTTACATTGAACGAATCATATAACATGAATATTGATATTGGGGAGTTATAAATGTAAATCATTAGGTAAGAAGTTTTGGTGTTCCATAGATATATTCATTCATTATTATGTAACTAAACATGGATTTTTTATTGAGTGAGAGTGTGATGGCGATCAAGGGATTGGTCAATTGACTTGTTTATCTGGTTTTTGGATTTATTGATTATTCATAAGTGAATTAGTATTCTATTTCAAAATTTTAATGGGACAACTTATGTATTCTCCTTGTGTGGGTTCAGGTTAATCCCCCCTATGTATATATAAAAAAAATTATGGTTTCAAATATTATTTTGGTTACTCGGTAGATATTAGTATCTAAGATGTTAGAGCTATCGTAGAGTCACAAGATTATGAAGTACTAGTTTTTGGTTTTTATTTTATAGAATATTTTTCTACCATGTAAGTTTTATTATGTTATGGTTTGTTTATTTTATATTTAAATGATAGAATTTTTTAGGTTTTTAATTATATATTATAATATTATTTATATTATACTCATAAATAATTCCCATATGTGTGATTTTTATATAATCATGGTGCTAGTCACCGATCTGGGGACTAATTGATGTGGGACTTCGTGGAAAATATGTAGCATCCTTCATTACCAACCAATGAAGGGTACTTTATAAAGTCATTGTTCGTGAAAATAATATATTTGACTAGTAATTGATGTACATCAAATATTAAATTATTTTATAAATTGTCCATTATATTAGTTTATGAATTTATTAATTTTTTTAAAAATTCATTTATTATAAAATAAATCTAGGAAATGATTGTTATAAAATGTAAACAAGCAACCCTTAACTAACTAAATGAATTTTACAAAATAAAAATTTAACATTTGATAATCAATGAAATTTATTTTATTTAAGAATAGTATTTTTATTGATATGTTTTCTAACACCACAACTCCAATAACGCATATTCAGATGTTATATTACTAAATATGTTAAATTTATAGGGGATTTCATCCTTCCAAATTGAATAGATTAGTAGTCTTGGATGAATATATAAATGATTCTCAAATAACATTTGAAAACATGAAATATAATAATAAAATTCTAGTAAGAACTTTTTTATATCTTATAGTATATTAGTAAAAATATTCATAGATCCATTATTGGCAACATATGGAATGGAAAACATAATAAATGGTGATCTTAGATGCTTAGTAATAGAAATAATAAAATATGGGCTACCATATAATAAATAAAAGGTACAATAATATGTAATAGATATATAATAATCAAATATTCCATATAACTAATTTCCTAAAATGTGAGTTTGTATTTAGTAATCATAGGAACATAAATAATAAAACGGATAAAGAAATAGTTTTTTAATGATTGAATTCATAATTTTGGACATCATAATTAGTGCATGAAGGCCCTAGAACAAGTCATCATAAATATACCAGTAGGGCCTCTTGTGAATAAATCATAAATAATTGGGTAAAAATTCACAAAATAACCAAAAATATTTTCACATGAATGTAATAAATTGATCAACATGCTATAAAATTATAAGTTTCACCCATCTAAGAGTATTTCTTTGACATTTGAAAAATTGATAAATAATAAAACATCATCAACATGACTTAATAATCAATAACAATTGGATTTTATGAAATTGTATATTGAATTTTAATAAATTCAACATAAAAAATTATCGTAAACCTCTTAGATAAATATTGGGGATGGTATAATTAGATTATATCCCCAAAAATAATAACATTTTCTATTAGATTTTGAAATAAAATAAATAATTTTAAAATATCATCCGAACATTTCTTGAGGAAAAAAATTTTAATTTTCAAATGACTTGTATAAATTAAAAAAATTATAGAATATTATGAAAACAAAAATATTAGAAATATTCCTTGAGAAACAATAACGGATGCATCCAAAAAGTAATAGTTTAGATGAAGGGAAATTTTTTCATAACATATATGTCAAAAGGGTGTATTATTTTCACACATTTGTGAAAAAAATTAATTGTTCAAAACAATATTTCATTAAACAGATTATTTTTAATAATTTTACAAATAAAGTAAAAATTTTAATTGAAATGAACATTTAGATCATTTTATTTATAATTAATAAAGTCTATGAAAAAATTGGAAATTAATGAATTTTAATAAAATGTTCATCGACCATAGAAAAAATAAGGTCAATATTTCAATAAAAACATTCATGAACATTTTAGGTTCTAAAGAGAGTAATGTGCTAAAAAATATGTATTTCTAGATTATTCACTAGAGGATTATTTTTTTAAAACATGGAATGATCATATATTTCATCCAACAAACCATAAAAATATTTAATCCTAAAAAATTGTGAGAATGTGAAAGAAACCCCTAAAAAGTATTAACATTAGAATCATAAGAAACATTATATAAATTACACAAAAAACAATAAAAATCATTATTATAAAATTATTCATGGAATAAAAATGAGGCGTAGTATAAATACCCTCAAAATTGAAATAGATGATGATAATGGCATATGCCACACAAATTAAATGCAATATGAGTGACCTTTACAAAGATAATAATGTTAAAGAGTGAATTAAATTATTAATTAATTAAATGTAAAAAATTTATATCCTCAAAAAACTATTGAATAAATAAAATAATCCAATTTCCATACACACATAATCTTGGAACAATATAGTTAATAAATTATTAAACTATCTCATTGAAGAGAAATTTGTTTAGGAATCCCCTAACATTGAATCTCATTCACTAGATGCATGATTTATCTCCATTATAGTAAAAATGTATTAATATTTTTGTTCTATAAGAAATTTTTTTTGGTGAAATATTTATTTATTTACCCATTTTTTTATTTGATAAAATTCCTTATAAAATTATTAAATTATTAATGTTTATGTCAGATGTTTGAAGGATTTTCATTTCATAATCATCGAAAATCATCAGTATATTTTTTATGGTAAATGTGTTCAAAGTAACATTATACCAATAATTTTAATCATTAAATGATTACCATTTTAATAAATTTATTACCATTTTAGAATTATATATAAGAGTATGAAATGATAAATAAATTGAACCACCCCATGGAGGTGGTAGTCTACAAATACGTACGAGTGGGGTCATCATCTGATAATGGGTGTAATTGTGAGAAAGTAAATAAAATATTATATTTTGGGAATAATATTTTTTTATGAATATAATATTTAGTCATTAACTATTTCTTTATAATAATTTATGTAAAGTGGTTATAAAAAAGAGTGTACACATCAATGTGCATATTGTAATCTATACATACACATGGTGATTTTTTTTATACTCCATAGTATAGAAATGATTTGAATAATTGTTATTGAACCCAAATAATAACATTTTTATATATTGATGATACATATGATATTATATGATCATTCTTATAGACTATTTGAAGGGGATCAAAGGGTTTATAAAATTTTAGACACTCTGTTAAGAGTTATAATGTTTCTTCTGAAAACCACTATTAGTTTACAAGTTAAGACTTCAAGTTCAGTGATTTGTGGATACCATATTCCCTAGATCCTGGGAAGTAAGTAATTGAAGGAAATTTGATAGTTATTAGTAAAGCTACATGGAAAAAGCTGTTTTAGGAAGACAGTATGGGTGGTGTCATTTTAATAGTGAGGGGAGGGGAACCCTTGGAATTAATTAAAGAATTTCCTCAAAATAAATTACTTTTATAGTCAATGTTTTACCAAATTAAAAAATTTATATTATAATATATAGATATGAAAAAATAATCTCATTAAATGGAATTTAGATATGTTTAGGTGAGTTTGTAATCCTTGTCTCTTAGTTTTAATAACCCATTAAGTATGTTTATTGATTATCCTAATAACATTATTTTTACACAATAGGGATCAATAAAGTTACTATGAATGGAAAAGAAACAAATAAAAGTAAAATGGTTGATATTGTCAATAGTATCCATTATATTGGAAAATTATTATATTTTTATGAATTTTAAATCATTTAATATATTATTTTTTATACAAAATTCCATTAAATTCATTTTCAAAACTATTCACATTATTGAAATTTTAAAATATAAATATAGTATGGTAGTAAAAATATACTATTTTAGTACATTAATAATAGAATATAATTATCTAAAATGTTATTAGAACACAATAAATCACTAAAAAAATATTACACTTAATGATTCTAATATATTTTACTGGATTCTTGTACTATTTTCACAAGCATAGTGTATACATTGCAAAATAATTTAGGGAAATTATTTCATCACACAAATATAGAAATAAATTATCATCCTTAAAATTTATTTATATGAAAAATATCCTCTTATAATACTTTATAATTTTTTATCTACAAGACTACATAAAAGATAATTTGAATTCAACAGTGTTACATTTTAAATTTATCATTTTATAAAAATAATAGAAATATAATTAGCCAAGGAAAATTCAAAATGTCCATATACTAGAATTTATGGGGGGACATGGTCAAATTACTCAGATATGTTCAAAATAAATTCATGTGTCAGATATATTTATAAATCTTTATCACATTATTTGTCAACTTAATTACAAAATTTACACTTTTAATGTGGTCAATAATATTTAAAATGGGTATTATTCATAATGAAAAAGTATTTGTTTATAATTGTGTCCTATTGATTCTTAATATGTAATTCATTTTTCTTGATTCAATTTCTATAATTTATAGAAATCAATTTTAATATAAATTCCAAATCATAAAGATGAAAGTTTACCAAAATCCACTATAATATTGATTATTATAGAGTTAATTATATTATGATCATCAATATGGATGTTATGTTACATTAAAATCAAATAAAATACAAAATTATATGTTTTAAATTAATTAATTTATTCAATATAAATGAATATTTTACCAATATTGAAATTTCTCACTATTCACTAAAAACGAATTTTTTATATAATTACAAAAAAATTACCAAAAGACTTGTTCTCATTAAGAATTAAAAATGGGTATTTTAAAAAAAATTATATTTATATATTTAGTAGAGAGTAATTTCAATATTTAGACAAAAAAATCATTAATAATAATTATTGAAAAAACGTAATTTTAGAGAATAAACAGAAATTTCTAAAAATTGACTACATATATATTATGCATTAATTAATTAAATTCATTATTTAAATTATATATATATATATATATATATATTTCATAACATGGTGATTACCATTCGAGAATTATAATTTGACATATAGGTTATTACATTCATATATAAATAGTAATATTTTTATTGTATATCACATTTTAAATAAGGCTCGGTGTTTCATTTTCAAAAATATATAAAGAATATTATTATTTAAATAAATGTGGGATACATCAACCCCTATTTAAATAATTTCTTCCTAATAATGTTTAACCTCAACAATTAATCAACAAATATATGAAAATACATTTTTTTGAAAACCAACATCACATAAAGAAATTATAAAACATCCTTTGAAAATGAAATGTTAGAAACATAATGGAATCCTAAAATAACACATAATCAGGTTTGTATATAAAGATAACATTAGTGTGAAGGGAAATATATAAATGTATTTGAATGATAATATACACAGAAAAATTGATAGTGACAGATATTTCGGTCTTGAAAAATTTAATGAACACTAAATCATAAATCTGTAAGGGATAAAGAATACCATTAATTTATCATAAATAAAGATAATGGGATAAAAATTTAATTTCAAGAAATTTTTTAAAAAATTATGTTATTATTTTACCACCAAGATAGATAGCATAATAATATATACTTACATGATTTCCTTTCATTTCATAAGCATAATACCATCCTTTGAAAATTCTTCAATAAATATCCATTTTTATCTCATCTCTTACTCCAATAAATGAGTATTACAGATGAATTTCTCATTCCAAAATCCATAAGATTAAAAATAAGTGATTTATAATATTCATTAATGGATAATATGTTATTCCTCTTATCTCTAAAAAAAACCAAAATGGGTTTACCAAATAAAGATAATATCCTATATAAATATTCCTTTATTTTATAAAATGAAAAATTAGTCTAAAAGAAAAAAAATACCACCCAATGTTTTGTTAAATAATCCTATAAATAACTACCCTTAGAACTCTACAAAAATTCACTTTATCCAACTCTATACCAAAACATCAGAAATATTTGATCATATGTCTATTCCTGATAAAACTAACATTTACCTCTATGAAACATTATTAACAAACCAAAATTTATATACCCTTGTTATGTATTATCCAAAATATGGTAATATATTCAATAAAAAACCCGAACACCCTAAAATTGAAAAAGAAACATTCTTCCACAAGTTAAATCAATCATTATTCCACAAATGAAATATGATCCTAGAGAATAATATTCTATTTTATTTAATCATAAGTTGTTTCCATAAAATTTAGGGAATTTATTCCAAATTCAAATTTATTTCATTGTCTCTAAATAACTATTTAGTCCTAGGGTGATCTAAATGATAATGTATATTCTCCAAATATTTAATAATCCTTTAATCTGAGTTATCCATTTTATCATCAAAGATCATATTATACCTCTATGATATCATTATCTTTCAACTTATTTCCTGGAAATTGAAATATTATCTTACCCAAAAAATTAATTCTTTTAAATGAATAAAATCCAATGTTTTGTATTCCAAAAATGTATCTGAAAATATCATTAATAAAATTAAAATTCCATTACATATAAAATAAAAACGGTGTATAAAAACCATTAAACAAACAATCAAGCATATCCATATAAACCCTATAGAAATTTCAGTTATCCCATATCACTATGGAATATCATTGATTCCTATAGGTATTATTCTAACATTCATTATAATGGTTCATATTGAAAATGAGAATTTATCCACATATGACACACAAGAGTGTTTATGTTTGTGTGAAATATTTGGCCCATACATCATGAAAGAATGACAATCAAGTAAATACCCAATCAATAGCCTTTAGAGTTTATAACCATTCTTGTATATGTTCCATAGTTGCACCCATGTTCCAGTATCCATACTTTGATATATTTTCATGGAAAAAACTGTACCATTAAAATTATTTATGATATTACCATATAGATCGACATATACCTATAATATATTGTATGGTTATGTTTCTATAATCTATGTTTTATAAAATATACTTCCCAAGGTTCAAACTAACTTTCATTAAAAAAATTAAAACACCCCAGCTCCAGTAAGTCAAAATTGATGGTAATTTTACTATAATAGAAAAATTAACAAGGGATATCATCCTAATGGATCTAATTGTTTAGTAGTCCTATAAGATAACATATATACATGACTCAAACCTTAATTTTTTTAGACATGAAATACAACATTAAAATTCTAGTGACCCAGTTTTTATTTTAGCTTCTATATCATTGAAGTCCTTTATATATACCTTATTACTATCATGGGAAGAGGAAATAAAATTAATGTGTGAGATCGTATTCTTAATAAGGGTAAGTGTACAATATAAATTATTATATAATAAATAAACCATGTATATTATAGTAGATATAAATGATAATTAAATATAACATATAATTAATATCGTAAATGTTGAATTTATTAATGGTTCAAATGAGAACATAAATAATATCCTAAATAATGGAAATATCTTTGATAATGATTTATAGTATAATTTTAAACATAACTATAATACTATCATGGTCCTGTAAAAAGAATTCATTATCATACCATATAGGCATCATCCAAAGATATCAATAATAATTATATACACATACACCAAACACCAAAGTTGAGCGTTGGCATTTTCCCTTCAGATACATTGAGGGATATGTAACTTATTTCCCAACTCATTTATTAATACATCAAATTTTTATGCATATTAAAAATCAATACATCATAATCAACATTACATAATAATATATAATTGTTCTTATTATAAGAACTAACATATGGAATGTCAAAATACCCCTAGTCAAAATGATCATAGTCTATCCAGAGAAATATTTTGGATGTTACAATTATAAAATATCACCATTAAAACATGGAATTCATAAAATAATGTTCATATATATAAATATATATATCTATAAAAATAGTTAAATGATCACCTGATGATTTTATTAAGAAAATATCATATTATGTTTAAAAATAATATTTTAAATATTTCAATTTTAAAAATTATAAGAAACATATATTCATTGAATATATCCTTTTATGCCTATAAAAATGTTTCAAATAAAATAAAATTTTTTATGATTGGAATGTTGGATTATTTTTACATTTTAACAAAGAACAATATTTACAAAAAATTATAAAATGACCAAAATGAGTTTTCCAGAAAATATTAATGAAAAACTATTCCATATAAAAATTTGTTTTTGAGGATAAATATAAGGAAAATTAAATATTCAAAACATTTCAATTATAGGTAAATATTTGTATAAAACAATTTTTAACATTATGGTAGTCGAAATAAAAAATTTTCATTCAATAAACATAATTAAGCTCATCATTTTTTAAAATACATTTTATCAATAATTTCTAAGTACTAAATAGTTTAAAATTGTAATAACTCATTAAAATTCTTTGAATAACCATAATAAACTAAAATATATCGGGATTACAAATATAATTATCCTAATTTTCATCTAATGGAAACATAATCAAAAACAATACTGAAAAAGAGAATTTGTTTTTAAACAAACCCTTACCAATTTGATAACTTTTGAATAAAAAATTAATTGAATAAAATAGCATCAAATGATAAATTAAATAGAATGAATCAAAAAATATTAATTATATTTAATATCAAATAGGGTGTATAAACCCCCCATGAAAAACAAGTAGTTAAAATAGCATTTGACCCATAGAAATAAAAGTAAGATGGGAACCCTTTATAAAGATCATTATATTGAAGTGAGAATTAATAAATGAAACGATTATGTTTAATAAATATCAATCAACATAAAATAAGTGGAAATATAAAATAATTTAAAACAATATGCACCTAATCTTTGTATGGCGTTGTAAATAAATAAATAACATAACCCAATAAAAATAAATTGAGATTAGAAAATACATACCATGATTTTGACTCACTATGTTGGTACATTATATCCAATATAATAAACATTTTTTTAGATTAAAATAGATTAAGACCCTTTTTATAGTGTATTAAAATAATAATATCCCCCTTATTTAATTTATTATCAAGACTTATATATTTATTAAATTAAATAATGTCGTTACTGATGTTTTGATGACATTCAATTCATAATATTAGAATAACTTTGGAAGGTTGACAATAGTCAGAGAGGTCATGGTAATATCATACAAATAATGTAAATCATGAAATAAAAAAAAATTATACATTAAAAAATTAGATTCGTCATTGAATGTCAAACATGAAAAAAACCAGATCACGTCACGGATGTTCTCATTTAAAAGTACACATGAGAGGCATTTAAATTTATTAGCGGGTGTAATGGTTATAATTTAATTAATCTATTATATTTACATCATAGTAATTTTTTTGGATATCTTATATATATATATATGAGTTTAATATATTTACTCATCTAATGATAATGGTGATAAATAATGAATTACACCTCTTTGGGAAGATGGAAGGTCATACGGGCACAAGGGCGATGTTTTTTATTTCCATTGGATAGATGGGAGACATATAATATTTATTAGACCATAATTATTAAATATCACTATATAGAATATATTAATTTTATTAAAGGTGATTTTTTATTCTAGATTTTAAGGGTTTGGAAGAGGAAATAAAATGAAACTCCCATTTAAGATTTATACTTATCCTCCAAAATGCATCCTTTAGCGTAGAGCTTAAGCCTTATGGGAATGATATTTGAAGAAAAAGATCCTCAATATCTCTAGTAGTATGATTGGGAAGTACATTTTTAGTTCAAGGCCAACAAACATGGCTCATTATGAGTGAGAAATAGGAGAGGTGTGATGTACTCTTATAAGTGAAGGGTGTGGTGCCTTGGGAATTACTAAAATTTTAAAATATTATTAACATGCTTGTATATCCAAATTGATATATTATTAATATAGGATGAATATATTTGTAAATAAAAAATGGAATAAAATTTAGATAATTATAGATGATATTTTAGTCCTTATGTCATATGATTAACCCATTGTGAACCTTATTTAACGATAATTTATTTAATAATATTGTTACACATTAGGGGTAAAGAAATTTATAATAAAATTTCAATTCTCCAATTAGTTTAAGATTTATGAAATTCCTGACCATACCCCGTTAATTAAGAAAAAAATATAAATTTTTCATTTTAATTCATTTAATGAAATATTATAAATGGTAAATTCCATTAAATATATATCTGTAAACATTATCAAAAATGTATTTAGATAAAATAAAAACTTTTACCACATCAAAAATAAAATATATTTATTTTAAAATTCAATGGAATATCCAAAAACTGCCAAAAATTTATTACATTAAAATAAATTCATATCATTTAATTTATTTTTCAACTATAAGAACATTCACTTTGTTGGTGTTGTGTAATACTTTAAGGTAACTATTTAATCAGTAATAATTAAATATAAAATACCATCACAAAAAATTTCTTCTGAAATTTGTATCTAAATCATTCATAACATTTTCTATCTATTTAACATTATATAATTGTAATTAAATTTAAGAGACAGACGTTTGGTATCTATTAATTTCTGAAAATAATATAAATATCATTATCAATGGAAAATTGCACAAAAAATACATATATTTGAATTTAGAATGGGTATGGTTGAATTACTATATTGCAATGATGTAAATTAGAGTGCTAGATGAATTTATAAATAATTATTAATTTTAATTACCAAATTTATCATTTACTATGGGGATAAATATTTACAATTATTATTATTCAAAATGGACCAAAATAAAAATGATCTATTTAAAAAAAATAATCTCCTAGTTCCATATATGAAACCATTTTCTATAGATTCAATTTCTAGAAGTTGATCAAATTAATATTAATATTAATTTACAAACCGTAACAAAATATAGTTTTTAAAAAATTCTTTTTTAATAATAATAAATAACTTACAAAGAAATCAATGATAATATTGAATCTATTGTAATTATTTATAATATGATAAAAATGGATATTATTTAACATTAAAATCATGTCAACAATATATTTGTATTTTTAAAGTAGTTTATTTGATGAAAAGAAATTACGATTTTACAAAAATTGATATTTTACACTATTCATTAAAAAATATTAATTTTTGAAAAATCCCAAAAATCATTCTAAGATAAAGTTGATATAATGATATAAAAATGAAAATAATTATTTAAAATAATATTTAAAAAAGTGTAATAAATTACATATAATATCCTATTAAAATGAAATAATAGACATTTTTTATGAATACATATTTTTTAGGCATAAAATTACAATAATAAAAATTATTTATTTATTAATTATTAATTAATTGAAACATTTAAGTTATATAAAAATATTATAAATATTTTTTATAATAAGATTTTTACTATTCACATATTCAAAACTAACTTCTATGTTTTAATTGTAACATTTAATTAATAATATTTTTATACTATATCCTATCTTTTATGAATGTTGGGTGTTCTATTGTTACATCCCATGTAAATAAAGAATAATACATTTACATATTTATTAATATTTTTGAATTAAATATTAATTTTACTATAAAGGGGATGATATGTTTGATGGCGTACCCGATACGCAACAACGGTTTTCATTGAAATCTTATGTTGCACACAACATTCAGTTATACCAAAAAATAATATATTATTATTATTATTTTAAATGGTAGTTAAAAAAAAGTTGTTTTATTGGATGGAATGAACATAATAAACCATATTATGATTTAACATGGTTCTTAACTATTTTTACATATATCCTATAAATGTTAGAGGCTTAAATGTGAATGAATCTAATTTTAAGCATAAATACTCTAATATTTTTTGAACAGTCGATTTAGCACCTTTTGATGGAAATCCCTTTTTAAAACATGTTTTTTTCACTTTTATATGTTATATATGATAAAATTAAATTATTCTTTTGAATTGGGACAATAAAATTTACTTTTGGTAAATTTATTGTATTTTTCTGATAAAAGTCATTTTTAATGAATAGTGAAAAATACTACATTTCAATTCAAATGTGCCTTTTAGTAAAAATTATTTATATGATTAGATATTATTTCTAATTTTTTTAAAGTTAAATTAGATTATATTTTTACCATTTAATCCAATGATGGTCATTTAAAGTAATTTCACTTTGAAATTGAACATAAAAAAGTGTCAAACTTTTGAAAGTTATTATTTTTTTAAAACATGCTTATTTTTTCACAATGGGAATTAATTTTAAATTCATTAATTAATCTTCTATGTATTGAATTTGGTTAAATATAAATCATTTTTGAATTCGGAATATCATATATAGTTAAGGCTATATCGATTGTATTTTTTTTGAAAAACATCAATTTCTAATGAATAGTGAAAACACTAAGTAGTAGTTAAAAACCGAATTTTTCATTTAAATTAAATTGTACCACTTCTGTGAATTGAATTTTGAAAATCCAACATACATTTTTTTAGTATGTAAGATTTTGTTCGATAAGATAAAAATAATAATTGGTGAATAGTAACTTTTGACTTTATTTATCTTGATTAAAGGTAAATAGGGTAATTGAAGGTAAAAATAATATTACATTAACATAAAATTACACTAACATGTGTCCTAATCCTCTTGGTTGATACATTTATGACCATGGTCATCCTTAGGTTGATTTTGGGACCCCATGGAGCCACTTAAGAGTGATAATGACACTTTATATTAATTACTTTAATGTAATGACAAAAATGACATAAACATATATCTTTTAGTAAATAAATTATTACATGAGGTTATATAAGTTATCTCTTCAACTAAAAAATATTTATTTGAAATATAATTATATTTGATACCTCATGGTATTTTTTTTATAATTTTTAGTCATCCAATAAATAAAATTATTTATCATACAATAATGATGTAGTATTCACCTCATTAATGAATCATTTAAAAAAATAAGATTATAAAGATTAAAAAAACATCAAAAATCTATCCAATTTCTATTGGATGATTTTATTTCAATCCATAGTCATATTATCATTGAATTTAATGCGCTAATACTTTTATAAATCAAAAATCATTATATAATAAAATAATATTTTCAAACATTCTTAAAGAGACCAACCTCCCCCTTATAAAAAGCCATCAACTCTAACCCATTACTCACACCTATAAATTCCCTTGTCTCATCCAAACGTATCCCAATAAACCTCCATACATCCCTCTATTTCATCTAGAAGACTTACCTTAGGTATAAGAAATTTCAAGAAATCCTTTTGGGTCAAACCAAAGGGAGTTACCCGATTTAAAGGTTAGGTCTTCTCTTATGTATGTTTTACTTCTCCAACCCCCTTAAATGTTTTTATTCCATTATGTTATAAAAACACCATAATCCTAAATATACTAGGTTATTCTTATGAGATTAATTTTAACTACACTTACACACACCTCCTTCTAATGGGTAAAAAAAATATTGTTTCTGTGGATGATAAACTACTGGCTCACGAAACGATTATTGTTCAGTCTTCTCCTACCACCCCTTATGGTGGCCATTATGATGGAACTATATATATATATGATATATTTTTTTCTCTATGATTCTGTAATTTTTATTTACAAACATACATGTATGCTTCCCAATATGTGTAAACATGATAATTTCCATTGAGGAAGTGCAGACTACTATCCCCTCAAGGTGATATGATTCGTTAATGACATACATGGAACATATAAAGGATGGTGTTAATGAAATTATGTAACATATATATCATAGGATATTATAATGGAATAATAATATTCATGTCTATTATTATGCTTTAAATCCTTTAAATATAAAATAGAAATGAATGTAGTGTTCATGTGTATGTATGTTTTACCGTCTTAATGAACAGTGCATTTCATTTCCTAACTCCAAATGATAAGGTATATTATAAATACATATAAATATGATATATATGATATCTAAATCATTAATATCATTCTAGAGAAAATGGAATTTTGACCACATGGATAATGTGTAATTATAGCAAGTTCATTTTGGACTAAAGTTCCGAACATCTACAAAATGTCTGATATGAACTCCAAAAAATAAATAATTTTTATAGAATGGTAACAACTGTTATTATAGGAATAATAAACATGAAAATTTTACTTATGGATGTAGAGATTAACTTATTTTTATTATTCAGGAATAAGACGGAATATATGAGTCAAGTCGGACATGAGGTAAGGGGTTTCTTATCTCACATTTAATTCTGTGAGATTTCTATTATTCTCCACATAATTGTTTCATGAGGTGTATTTTTTAAGGCCATTTAACATAAATTATCATTATTATCATTATATTAATTTTATTATTGGATTAATTTAGTGGTTATTAACTTTTGGTTATACGACTCGATTGATTACAATGTGGTAAGGGGTTTTCATCTCACGTTATATTCCTGTTATATTAATGCTATATTTTCCACATTTTTTCTTTTGTGTGGTGTATGTACTACCCATGATTGTATTCTTTTTGTAATATAATTTAATTAATGGGTATTAAAAATCATTTTGTGATCCTTCTTTCATGGGATGTATGTTTCGTATGTTACCAAATCAGTAATGGAATTTCTAATTTCAATATCTACTCATTGTGTTTTACACAAACATCATTGATTATTTTACTCCATGATTATGCGTGAAATCACTATTTATTTATTTATATAATACTTTACACTCCCCTTTTTGTTTATATACTTCTGAAACACATATTCACTCAATTGATGAATTCTAAAGTCATCGATATGAACTTGATTAAAGTAATCGTAACTCAATTTCCATTCATTGAGTTAAACATCCAATTCATTGGTGTTGTTTTTACAAGAATATATTTAAATGTACTCTAATTTATTTACAATTAATATCTAAAAATATGGAGTGTATTTATATTTTTCACACATAATTATGTCATTGATTTATCATTAACCTAAGGATACGGTATTTACAAGGGATTTCATCTCAATTTACGTTCATTGAGACTTCTTTGTTGTTATGCTCCAATTCACTTTTATATGGTGTATATACATTAATTTGACATTGTATATCAGAAATACCTTTATTCTCATGATAATATAAAGTTTTTATTACCTCAATTATTTGTATTCAAGTGTCTCTCATTTTTTTAGGAACTCAAACTAAAATATCATTTTAAATGTTTTAAAGATTTATTCTTCTAAATATTTCTCATTAATGTCCATTTATTAAAAACGTTATTAAGTATTTATTTATTTGGAAATTAATTTTTAAAAATTTAAATTACTTTTAAAATTTTTAAATTGGTATGAAACACTTTGATTCAAAAATCTATTTTAAATGTATTCTTGATAAGTAGTGAGACTTTTAAATGTAATCAAGAAATGGGGGGATTTTTCTCTCAAATACTTTTAATTATTATTGTCATCTATGTCAATATCCTTCACTATACAAGATTGAGGTTAATTTATTATAAAACAATATTCCGTATTTTATTTAATTAGGGATGTTTTACTTTTGAAGTGTTATTTTTTTACCATTCATGGTTTGCGGTAAAATTATTGAAATTTCATATGATAGATTTAATAAGAAAGTTTAGATTATGTTTCAGCCTTTTCATATGATAAATGAATTGGACATAGTTTGTGATGGGCGGAGCCTGCTATAGCTCCTTGAGGCATCGGTAGGTCTAATGATAAAAACTATTGTCTTTCCACAAGGCCTTGAAAAAATTTTATTTGTAGTCTTGGAACGAGGCATTGACTATGTGGTTATGATGTCTGGAATTATGCATTCCATTAACATGAAATTAGTTATTGACATTACGTATGATTATTCAACTAGTATAATATCCATATGAATATTTAAATGGAATTATTAGATTTATATTTGCTATATTATGTTGAGGTTTAAGTTTAAAATTCTTGTGTTTTAGTCTTATACATTGCCTTAAATATTTATTATTATTTGTGAAATTTTACTCTATATTGATATCCTTGCTGAGAATTTGAGATCAAACCATTCTATGCATTATTTTTTCCAGGATGTGAAGAAGTATATCATGATAAACCTATACGAATATGATATGGGATATGAGTGTGTTCAAATGGGACACAATGTTGTTTTTCTTTATTTGATGACGTAATATAAAACTTATTAATGTATCTAGTACTTCCAATGAAACTAAAATTATCAGTCTTTCAGGATATGATCTCTTATGATCATCCTAATGATATGTAATAATGAACCAAATCTGGGTAACAAGGGTCGGGTCTTAACAGTTGGTATTAGATGAATTTTAGTACAAACCAAGGAAACTATATTTAGAAAAACATTGATTAGAGAACATTACAATAATATAGACTTGGAGGATTGGTATAGAAGATCATCCAAAATTTATGGTAATGTAAATATTTTGTGGGTTTTCCAATCAATACATTTATTTCTGGATACGAGTAGGTAGAGGGAGCTCTGCCACAGATGTACCTAGGGGTAAAACCCAAAAACACCACTTCGAGCTACACTCGAACGGTAACAGGTGCACGATAATAGGTCGTGATGCACTCTTGGTAACGACACTCCCAAAGTATATGGATATGATAATTCTCCTTTTATTTAAAAAATTAATTTATGTATTTTAATATAAAGTGATAATAAATAAACTTTGTTAATCTTAAGGTGTTTTAGATAGAAAATAAGGTGTCAAGATATTCTCTAAATTATTTTATTACAATTTTTACTCACATAATGATCTCTTGTTTTAGTCAATGGATTGATTCCAAAAATGTCATTGTAACATTGAACATGCTGTAAAAGGTGGGAATGGTGGTGGAAATGATCAAAGAAATGGAATGTTGATAGGTGTAAAAGTTATTGTGTTCTTGCCAAAATAGTTTCCCAAAAAAATGATCAACAACATATTTATTAACCAACTACCGGGCTCAACAAAGAATTGAATGGTGGTGAATGTTAAGAGCTATAGCATTGAATACCATGGAGAAATGAAACCTCAAATTCCATCATGCAGGAAATGTGGAAGGAGACACCCAGGAATGTAACACCCTAAGCTTCTACGGTACGTTTCCCTTTGAATAATGCGATAGCGTGTGTTGTACGCAACCTCGAGTTCTAACACACACCACAACTAATTAAACTAGCCGTTGTGAATAGTAATACCTAATTTTTGAAATTATATATATTTTATATTTGAAAATGGACTTCATTTTTGGACTCGGAATATCGAATTTAGCCTAAGGTGAAATTTTGGTACTTTTCGGATAACTTTCATATTTTGATGAATAGTGAAAATTACTAAATTTTAATTAAAAACAACTTTTTTAATCAAAATAATTAATAGTGATAAATTATGAATTTTAGTAGTTTTAAGGTATATTTAGAATATATTTTTACCATTTAATATAATGTTGGTCATTGGACATAATTTTACAATTAAACCGAACATAAACAAGTGTCAATCTTTTGATAGTTATTATCTCTTAAAAACACGCTTTTTGTTTTGACAGCGGGAATTAATTTTAAATTAATTTCTGCCACTTCTGTGTTTTGAATTTAGGAAAATGGATTCCATATTTGGAATCAGGATGTTCAAATTGTGTAAATAGGTAACTTTTATTTTTAGACATTTTGAATAGTTACTGCGGTAAATATTTTATTTACCATGGTTAAAGGGTAAATCCGGTAAATAAGGGTTAACAAATAATATTATAATAATACAAAATTACCCTAAAACGTGTCCTAACCTTATTGGTGGACACATACCCGACCATGGGCATCCTTGGGTCAATTTGGGGACCCCTTGGAGCCACTTGTATGTGGTAGGGACACATTATATTAATAAAGTTAAAATAAAAATAAAAATGGCATAAGCTTACATCTTTTATAAGAACAATTTTTACATAGGGTTATACATGTTGGATTTTCGATTATAAATATTCATTAGAAAGCTAAAAAGATTTCCTACATAATGATGTTTTATTTATAATTTTTATACATTAAATAATTTATTTTATTTATGACACAATGATGATGCAGTAATTACTAAAATAGTAAAAAATTAACATAATTGATATTATAAATACCAAATAAATATAATATGAAACTTTTAATGAATTGAACTAATTTTCTAGGATAATATGATATATTAGGATTGATTTAATTGACTTTTTTCGAAGTAATCAATCTGTTAAGAGTTTCACAAAAATCAACTATTGAATAGTGTCAAAATTGACATAAAAGAGTTCTTAAAACAAATATTATATTATTAATTGATATTAAATTCCTAAAAATCTAAGGTTCGGCCAAGAGACTTATATTATGATAGGTTAATCATTACTGGACCACTTGGGGGTCTCTTGGATGTATATAGTATGTTTATTAACCATATTATATAAAAATACAAAGAGACATTGTAAAAGTGAAACTAATTAACTTAGAGTTAATACTTAAAGATAAGGTTAATATAAGTACCCAAACCTGTCTAACTTCTATTGGTTGAGTGGTTTTCGACCTAATCGCACCTTAACCTTTTAAGAATCAACTTTGGAGCCATTAGAAACCGAATATGAATTTATTATAAATTAATATTTCTAGCTTTTCCAAAGGTGCCCCTCACCCCTCTTATAAAAGGGCACCCCTCCTTCACATTTCTTCACACCTTCAAAGCCTTTTGGTTCGGCCAAACTCTGCCCAAATACTCTCCCAACATCCCTCAATACAACCTAGAGGCCTTAGTTTGATCAGAAAGCCAACCTAAGGAGCCCTTTTGATCAAATCAAAAGGAAGAACCCGAAGAAGAGGTAATGATTTCACCACCCTTTCTAAGTTCATTTCTTCTTCCACTACTTCTTCCTTTGTTCTTACCATTCTAAAATAATAACTCCAGTATCTCACATATACTGTGATGTTATTATAAGTATGGTACAACCATATTCAGTATTCTATCCACCCTTTGAATAACATGTCACCATACGTGCGTACGTACGGCTTACCGTCTCCACGTCGTGGTGTAATTGTTATTCAATATAATATTATTTGGATGGGTATAATAATGATGTGTAACTCATGTAAATAATAAATATAACATGTTAATTATTCTGTATATATGATATACCATTCATTTATATATTATTTTAATATCAAAAGAATGATATTGTCGCTCGTGCGTACGTACGGACTACCGTCTCCACGAACGCGATGAGATTCATTCTCCATCGTATCCATTCAAGTATAATTATCATTTTATGATTTAAAAATGATGTTTAAGGACTTGATATCATTATGGATATGAATAAGATACAACAAACATGGCTTATTTAACAAAACATATAAAAGAAAATGAGTAAGTTAACACCCGAAACGATGATAATTCTAAGATATTATTAATAAATCAATGTTAAAAGATCATATATGATATCATATTAATATATATGATTCTTGTATAATTTAATAACAACTATTTCACCATTATACAGGAGGTTAACCTACCCCAACCAAGGAAAAGTACAAGGTAAGGGTTATTTCACAATCTCTTCATTATCCGAGGTTGTTTATACGTAATAATCTACTGGGATATCTTTATCATCCACATCCATGTTTCTTAAAAATGTATTTCAAAACATTTTTTATGGGTTAAAGTCATTTATACCCTTGTTTGAATTTTTATAAGAGGTTTATAAAGGAATCTTTCCGTCGTTTTCAAAACAAGGTCCTTTTTAACCTTTTCGATAGAATTGAGGTAAGAATGTTTTTTTTAACTTATACGGCGGGTGCGGTTATTTTACGCCGTTATAAAATCTTCAAAGATTTCCTTACAAGCTTATAAGAATATTTTCAAAGAAAATGTTTTATTTTATATGGATCTTAAATGGTTTCAAAATGAAAGGATATATTTCTTTAAAAAGAATTTTGATTTCATCTATGTCAACATCCTTTGACGGATTTTAAGATTATTTGAAGTTGATTTATTATGATACAAAACTTCTATATTGTATTGAAGGTTTTGTGATATGTTTGACTATGGATGTGCTATTTTTATACCATTCATAGTTTATGGTGAAATTATTGACATTTCGTATGCTAGTTTTAATACGAATGTTTATGTTATGTTTAAACCTTTTCATATGGGAATGCATTGGACTTAATAAGTGACGGGTGGAGCCCGCTATAGCTCCTCGATGCATCGGTAGGTCTCATGAGACAAACTAGTGTCTTGGCACAAGGCCTTGACAAAATCTTATTTGTAGTCTTGGCACGAGGCCTTGGCTATGTGGTTATGATAGTCTGGCATTATGCATTCCAACATTATGAAAGTGGTTATTGATATTGCATGTGATTGTTCAATTAGTAGAATATCCATGTGAACAAGTAAATGGAATTATTTCATTTTACTTTTTCCATACTATGTTGAAGTTCAAGTTTAAAAGGCTTTTGTTTTAGTAATTCATTGCCTTAAATGTTTACGCTTATTTTGAATGTTCCGCTATATTGTTATCCTTACTGGGCATTTGAGCTCACCCCTTTTCTATGTTTTATTTTTCCCAGGTGGTGAAGAAGTAAATTATTATTGACTTGCAGGGATTTTATGAGGGGTTAATAGTGTGGATTGTGGAACATTATGTTGTTGTATTAGTTTTTCATTTTATGATGTAATGTAAAACTTATGATTATATCTAGTGTTTCCAAGGCTACTAAACTAATCGGTCTTTCGAGATTTGATCTTTCTTGTGATCATGCCAATGTTACGAAGTAATGCACCAACTCTGGGCAGCTGGGGTCGGGGCATTACAGTTGGTATCAGAGGAAGTTTAGTACAAACCTTGGAAGCTAGATTTAGATAAACTCTGATTAGAGCACGTAGACCTAAGATGAACTTTGAGGATTAGTATAGAAGAACTTCCTAGAATTTTGGTATTGTAGAGATTTTGTGAGTTTTCCGAGCAATACATCCCTGTCTGGATACGAGCAGGTAGAGGCAGCTCTGGCACAGATGTACCTAGGGGTAAAACCCGAAAACACCGCTTTGAGCTAGACTCGAACGGGAACTGGTGCACGACAACGGGCCTTGCTGCACTCTTGGTTACGACACTCCCGGGGGATATGCTTAGGATAACTCTCATTATCTTTACAAATCATTATGAAGGGTTTATGAGTATATACTTCCTCAAAGAAAACATATTTATGATTATGGATTATATCCATAGATAGTTCAATTTATGTTTAGTGTTTTATAAGTATGGGATTATGTATTTTGATTCATAAACTGATCTAGTTTATGACATTGTTTAGAAATGGCGCCTAGTGGAAGAAATGGAAACCGTATCAATGCACGCACTCCATGTAGGGATTGCCCTCCTGCTCAAGATAATTATAGTGGGGCTGGTGATGCAACTGGTGCTGATCAGCTAATCACCGTACTGGGACAACTTACTCAGGTTATGAATAATAACCTTACCCGTATGGAGCACCCTGATCCACAGCGTGGAGGATCAATGTTAGATCGATTCATGAGACAACAACCACCAACGTTCAATGGGAGTACAAATCCCTTAGTAGCTGAGCAATGGATATTTTCCCTAGAGAAAATATTTCAGGCTTTGGGGAGTAGTGAAAGGGAAAAAGTTACCATGGCAGTTTACCGCCTCACTGGAGATGCTGATCAATGGTGTTCATTGATTCAAAACATGAAGGAAGATGATGAAGTATCAAACATGGAATGGAGGGAGTTCAAAGATCTGTTTTTAGAAAAATACTTTCCTCGCGACCATCGAGCAGATATGGAAAGGCAATTTCTGAGTCTGAGACAAAAGGAGGATGATAATGTCACAAAGTATGAGGCTAACATTACAAGGTTAGCGAGGTATGCTGGAGATTATATTCGCAACCCAAGAAGTAAGATTGATCGTTTCTTTGATGGGTTAAAACCATTTCTCCGTCGAGCATTAGTCTCACAATCCTTTTCATCGTACGAAGACATTGTCTCATGTGCTATCAAGGCCGAAAAGGAATTCTCTAAGTCTTATGACTTTAAAGCAAAGCAAGAGAAGAAGAGACCTGCTGATCAATCTGGGAATGGAAATAAGGGGAAGAAAGGAAAGGTTGAATATCCATCATGTGTTAAATGTGGGAAGAAACACCCCGGTACTTGCTTGAAGGGAATGGGAGTATGTTACAAGTGTGGTGAAAAAGGCCACCAAGCTCATGATTGCAAGGGGAAGAAGGAAGCTACCAACGTTCAGTGCTACAATTGCAGGGAGATGGGGCATTATGAAAATGCATGCCCTAAGCGTCAGGAGAACTTACCTCAGAAAAGGCCAAGGGATCAAGGCCAGGCTTATGCTATCACTACTGCAGAGGTAGAAGCTCCAAAAGACATGGTGGCAGGTAATTTAATGGTTTCCTCAAGTTTAGAAAATGAATTATTTGATTCTGGATCATCGCATTGTTTCATATCTTCCCAGTTTGCTAAGAAAATTAGATATTTCCAATTTGATTTAATAAGGGAGTTGTCAGTTAAAACTCCTAAGGGAAGTATCGTTGCAACAAAGTTTTGTGAATCAGTCCCCATTAGAGCACATAAATTTTCTTTATCTGCTGATTTCATCGTCATACCTATGATTGAGTTTGATATAATCCTCGGTATGGACTGGCTTTAGGACTATGATGCGAAGATTTATTGTAAGAAGAAAGAGGTTACGATTCTTGATGATAATGATAAGGAGCACCTTATTTTTAGAGCAGAATCGTCACCACCTAATTCTTATTTAGATCCACCCCCAGTAGTTCAACTTAATTCAATTATCGGGGATGAAGAGAATGAAATAACTGTCGGTGAGGAAATGAATGTTCAAATAGAGGATGTACCTATTGTGAAAGAATTTTTAGATGTATTTCTGGAAGATTTACCTGGACATCCTCCAGAACGAGAAGTTGAGTTTTCTATTGATTTGATTCCTGGATCAAGGCCTATATCGAAGACCCCTTATAGAATGTCCATTGTAGAGCTAGTCGAACTAAAGAAACAACTAGAGGAATTGAGTAATAAGGGATTTATTCGCCCTAGTGTTTCTCCATGGGGAGCCCCTGTTCTTTTTGTTAAAAAGAAAGATGGATCTATGAGGTTATGTATCGACTACAGGGAGATCAATGCTATAACAATAAAGAACAAGTATCCCCTACCTCGTATTGATGATTTATTTGACCAACTGCATGGAGCTCAATACTTTTCAAAGATTGACCTTCGATCTGGATACCATCAGTTGTGTGTGAAGAAGGAAGACATTCCGAAAACAGCATTTCGAACCAGGTATGGGCATTACGAGTTTACTGTAATGCCGTTTGGAATGACTAATGCACCATCTGTATTCATGGATCTGATGAATATAGTTTTCAAGGAGTATCTCGATGAATTTTTGGTAGTATTTATTGATGATATATTGGTATACTCCAAAACCTACAAAGATCATGAAAATCACTTGCGCATTATCTTGAAGACTCTGAGGAGGCATGAATTTTATGGAAATTTTAGCAAGTGTGAATTCTGGCTTCAGGAGATTTCTTTTCTTGGCCATATTGTCTCTAAAGATGGAATCTCTGTTGATCCTTCTATGACCAAGGCAATCCAAGAATGGCCAGCACCTACGAGTATAACTGAGGTACGTAGTTTTATTGGTTTGGCAGGTTATTATCGACGTTTCGTCCAGAATTTTGCCCGATTGGCTAACCCATTAACGAAGCTCACACGTAAAGGGGTTAAATTTGTTTGGACAAAAGAGTGTGAAGAATGTTTTGAAGAACTGAAGAGAAGATTAGTCAATGCTCCTATATTGACTCTACCATCGGGGAATGATGGGTTCGTTATTTATAGTGATGCATCAAAGAAAGGACTTGGCTGTGTCCTTATGCAGAATGATAGAGTTATTGCCTATGCATCACGACAGTTAAAAATTCATGAACCAAACTATCCTACTCATGATCTCGAGTTAGCAGCAGTGATCTTTGCTTTGAAAATATGGAGGCACTACCTCTATGGTGAAAAATGTGAGATTTATACTGATCACAAGAGTTTGAAGTATATTTTCTCACAAAAAGAACTCAACATGAGGCAAAGGAGATGGCTTGAATTACTCAAGGATTATGATTGTACGATACACTACCACCCAGGGAAGGCAAACATGGTGGCAGATGCTTTGAGTAGAAAAGACCATGGAGTTTTGAACAATATGAGAATTGAAAGGGATCCAATTTTCATGGAGCTAGTGAAGATGGACATGGGAATAACCAGGGAAGGTGAAAAATCAATGCTTTTTCAAATGGTTGCCAAACCATATTTACTAGAAAGGATTAAGAGTTCTCAGACTGATGATGAAGAATTCCAAAAGAAGATTAAAGCTGTGAATGATGGGAGATTGAGAGACTTTGCGTATGAAGGTGGAATTTTGAAATTCGGGAAGAGACTTTGTGTTCCCAATATACCTGACCTAAAAAGGGAATTGCTGGATGATGCTCATAGTTCCAATTTCTCTATACACCCTGGGAGCACCAAAATGTATAGAGATTTGAAGGAACATTTTTGGTGGGACAACATGAAGAGGGAGATTGCTGATTTTGTGTCAAGATGTATGGTTTGTCAACAAGTGAAAGCTGGAAGGCAACAGCCTGGAGGAGTCATGCAACCTCTTCCCATACCGGAGTGGAAATGGGACAATATTACAATGGACTTTGTCATGGGGCTACCAAAGAGTCCTAGAAGGAACGATGCAATATGGGTTATTGTTGATCGTCTTACCAAGTCAGCACATTTTCTTGCTATAAGAGAAGAGCTACCCCTGGAACGTCTAGCAAGACTATACATTAATGAAGTTGTGAGACTTCATGGAGTACCCCTATCGATTGTTTCTGATCGTGACCCCCGTTTTACTTCAAGATTTTGGAAAAGTCTTCAGAAATCCCTGGATACTGAACTTCATTTGAGCACTGCTTACCACCCTCAGACAGACGGACAATCAGAACGGACTATTCAAACCTTAGAAGACATGTTGAGATCTTGCTCACTTGACTTTCAGGGTATGTGGGATCAATATTTACCTCTGGTAGAATTTTCCTATAACAATAGCTTCCATTCGAGTATTCAGATGGCACCATATGAAGCGTTATACGGGAAGAGATGTCGTACACCAACCTGTTGGGATGACGTCGGTGAAAGAAAACTTGTAGGTCCAGAACTGGTGGAGGAAACGATGGAAAAGGTAAAGGTAATCCAAAATCACATCAAAGCAGCTCAAAGTAGGCAGAAGAGCTATGCCGATAATCGAAGGAAGGATTTGGAATTTCAAGTCGGTGATCATGTTTTCCTGAAGGTATCTCCGTGGAAGGGAGTCATACGTTTTGGTAAGAAAGGCAAATTGAGTCCCAGGTACATCGGACCTTTCGAAATTCTAGAACGAATTGGGGCTGTAGCTTACCGATTGGCAATGCCGCCAAGTCTCTCCAAAGTTCACGATGTGTTCCACGTATCTCTGTTGAGAAAATACATGCCTGACCCAACGCATGTACTCACCTATGAGGAATTAGAACTGGAACCCGATCTGTCTTATTGCGAAGAGCCCGTCAGGATTCTTGATGCAAGAGAACAAGTACTGAGAAACCGGACGACGCGTCTGGTAAAAGTTTTGTGGAGGAATCATAAGATGGAAGAGGCAACGTGGGAACCCGAGGAACTTATGATGAAGAACCACCCGAGTCTTTTTATGCAGTAATACCCTAGAAATTGCGAGGACGCAATTATTTGAAGGAGGGGAGAATGTAACACCCCAAGCTTCTACGGTATGTTTCCCTTTGAATAATGCGATAGCGTGTGTTGTACGCAACCTCGAGTTCTAACACACACCACAACTAATTAAACTAGCCGTTGTGAATAGTAATACCTAATTTTTGAAATTATATATATTTTATATTTGAAAATGGACTTCATTTTTGGACTCGGAATATCGAATTTAGCCTAAGGTGAAATTTTGGTACTTTTCGGATAACTTTCATATTTTGATGAATAGTGAAAATTACTAAATTTTAATTAAAAACAACTTTTTTAATCAAAATAATTAATAGTGATAAATTATGAATTTTAGTAGTTTTAAAGTATATTTAGAATATATTTTTACCATTTAATATAATGTTGGTCATTGGACATAATTTTACAATTAAACCGAACATAAACAAGTGTCAATCTTTTGATAGTTATTATCTCTTAAAAACACGCTTTTTGTTTTGACAGCAGGAATTAATTTTAAATTAATTTCTGCCACTTCTGTGTTTTGAATTTAGGAAAATGGATTCCATATTTGGAATCAGGATGTTCAAATTGTGTAAATAGGTAACTTTTATTTTTAGACATTTTGAATAGTTACTGCGGTAAATATTTTATTTACCATGGTTAAAGGGTAAATCCGGTAAATAAGGGTTAAAAAATAATATTATAATAATACAAAATTACCCTGAAACGTGTCCTAACCTTATTGGTGGACACATACCCGACCATGGGCATCCTTGGGTCAATTTGGGGACCTCTTGGAGCCACTTGTATGTGGTAGGGACACATTATATTAATAAAGTTAAAATAAAAATAAAAATGGCATAAGCTTACATCTTTTATAAGAACAATTTTTACATAGGGTTATACATGTTGGATTTTCGATTATAAATATTCATTAGAAATCTAAAAAGATTTCCTACATAATTATGTTTTATTTATAATTTTTATACATTAAAGAATTTATTTTATTTATGACACAATGATGATGCAGTAATTACTAAAATAGTAAAAAATTAACATAATTGATATTATAAATACCAAATAAATATAATATGAAACTTTTAATGAATTGAACTAATTTTCTAGGATAATATGATATATTAGGATTGATTTAATTGACTTTGTTCGAAGTAATCAATCTGTTAAGAGTTTCACAAAAATCAACTATTGAATAGTGTCAAAATTGACATAAAAGAGTTCTTAAAACAAATATTATATTATTAATTGATATTAAATTCCTAAAAATCTAAGGTTAGGCCAAGAGACTTATATTATGATAGGTTAATCATTAATGGACCACTTGGGGGTCTCTTGGATGTATATAGTAAGTTTATTAACCATATTATATAAAAATACAAAGAGACATTGTAAAAGTGAAACTAATTAACTTAGAGTTAATACTTAAAGATAAGGTTAATATAAGAACCCAAACCTGTCTAAATTCTATTGGTTGAGTGGTTTTCGACCTATCCCCACCTTAACCTTTTAATAATCAACTTTGGAGCCATTAGAAACCGAATATGAATTTATTATAAATTAATATTTCTAGCTTTTCCAAAGGTGCCCCTCACCCCTCTTATAAAAGGGCACCCCTCCTTCTCATTTCTTCACACCTTCAAAGCCTTTTGGTTCGGCCAAACTCTGCCCAAATACTCTCCCAACATCCCTCACTACAACCTAGAGGCCTTAGTTTGATCAGAAAGCCAACCTAAGGAGCCCTTTTGATCAAATCAAAAGGAAGAACCCGAAGAAGAGGTAATGATTTCACCACCCTTTCTAAGTTCATTTCTTCTTCCACTTCTTCTTCCTTTGTTCTTACCATTATAAAATAATAACTCCAGTATCTCACATAAACTGTGATGTTATTATAAGTATGGTACAACCATATTCAGTATTCTATCCACCCTTTGAATAACATGTCACCATACGTGCGTACGTACGGCTTACCGTCTCCACGTCGTGGTGTAATTGTTATTCAATATAATATTATTTGGATGGGTATAATAATGATGTGTAACTCATGTAAATAATAAATATAAAATGTTAATGATTCTGTATATATGATATACCATTCATTTATATATTATTTTAATATCAAAAGAATGATATTGTCGCTCGTGCGTACGTACGGACTACCGTCTCCACGAACGCGATGAGATTCATTCTCCATCGTATCCATTCAAGTATAATTATCATTTTATGATTTAAAAATGATGTTTAAGGACTTGATATCATTATGGATATGAATAAGATACAACAAACATGGCTTATGTAACAAAACATATAAAAGAAAATGAGTAAGTTAACACCCGAAACGATGATAATTCTAAGATATTATTAATAAATCAATGTTAAAAGATCATATATGATATCATATTAATATATATGATTCTTGTATAATTTAATAACAACTATTTCACCATTATACAGGAGGTTAACCTACCCCAACCAAGGAAAAGTACAAGGTAAGGGTTATTTCACAATCTCTTCATTATCCGAGGTTGTTTATACGTAATAATCTACTGGGATATCTTTATCATCCACATCCATGTTTCTTAAAAATGTATTTCAAAACATTTTTTATGGGTTAAAGTCATTTATACCCTTGTTTGAATTTTTATAAGAGGTTTATAAAGGAATCTTTCCGTCGTTTTCAAAACAAGGTCCTTTTTAACCTTTTCGATAGAATTGAGGTAAGAATGTTTTTTTAACTTATACGGCGGGTGCGGTTATTTTACGCCGTTATAAAATCTTCAAAGATTTCCTTACAAGCTTATAAGAATGTTTTCAAAGAAAATGTTTTATTTTATATGGATCTTAAATGGTTTCAAAATGAAAGGAGATATTTCTTTAAAAAGAATTTTGATTTCATCTATGTCAACATCCTTTGATGGATTTTAAGATTATTTGAAGTTGATTTATTATGATACAAAACTTCTATATTGTATTGAAGGTTTTGTGATATGTTTGACTATGGATGTGCTATTTTTATACCATTCATAGTTTATGGTGAAATTATTGACATTTCGTATGCTAGTTTTAATACGAATGTTTATGTTATGTTTAAACCTTTTCATATGGGAATGCATTGGACTTAATAAGTGACGGGTGGAGCCCGCTATAGCTCCTCGATGCATCGGTAGGTCTCATGAGACAAACTAGTGTCTTGGCACAAGGCCTTGACAAAATCTTATTTGTAGTCTTGGCACGAGGCCTTGGCTATGTGGTTATGATAGTCTGGAATTATGCATTCCAACATTATGAAAGTGGTTATTGATATTGCATGTGATTATTCAATTAGTAGAATATCCATGTAAACAAGTAAATGGCATTATTTCATTTTACTTTTGCCATACTATGTTGAAGTTCAAGTTTAAAAGGCTTTTGTTTTAGTAATTCATTGCCTTAAATGTTTACGCTTATTTTGAATGTTCCGCTATATTGTTATCCTTACTGGGCATTTGAGCTCACCCCTTTTCTATGTTTTATTTTTCCCAGGTGGTGAAGAAGTAAATTATGATTGACTTGCAGGGATTTTATGAGGGGTTAATAGTGTGGATTGTGGAACATTATGTTGTTGTATTAGTTTTTCATTTTATGATGTAATGTAAAACTTATGATTATATCTAGTGTTTCCAAGGCTACTAAACTAATCGGTCTTTCGAGATTTGATCTTTCTTGTGATCATGCCAATGTTACGAAGTAATGCACCAACTCTGGGCAGCTGGGGTCGGGGCGTTACAAGGAAAGTGTCTCAATTGAACCAAGAAATGCTTTATGTGTGGGAAAGAATGACATAAAGTAAATAATTTTTGGGAAAATTTATGAGTACTATGGATGAAAATAAAAATAATCACAAGAATCCATTTACAGTCATTTTTCATAAATGAAGGGGGATTGGGCATTACACTATTCGAGTCCCTATTTTAAAGGATATCATCTTGGTCAAGGAATAAACTATGTAAAAATAAATTGATAGATAATTTTTTAAAAGTATTAGTGCTCGTTGTTGATGTGATTACATTGGAAGAATTTTATCTTATATGTGTGACCCTGTTGTTTGTTATGTGAAAATGATATTCAAGGAAAAATTATCTTTTCTTTTGTCGATATAGTTATAAATAACCATTTGGGTTTATATAATCCTTGAATTTGGGGAAATTACGGGTTATTAATTTTTGGGATGAAAATGCAGGGTATGAGATTTCATTTTTGGTTTAATTTTGTTTTCATATATTGTGAAATTTATCTCATATTGGGAATATTATAAAATATAGTTTCTCAGAAAGGAATATATGCAAACCTTGGGATAACCTGTAGCATCGGAAAATGTTTTGGTAATCAAACCCACAACCAAAGTGCGAATAGGAATTATCACTTACCATTGGACTACGTGAAGTCCCTAGTTAGTGTGACTAATTATTTTTAGTTAAATTATTTTATTAATAAATAATAAGTTGATTTGGGATTTTATGTTTTATCAAATGGATATCCTTAGAGTAGGAAAATTATTTGGTGATTGAGTGATAAATCTTATTTTGGATGACATTCTCTCTTTTGAGGAAACACTATTTGTCTAAGGAAAAAAGAATACTATGGGATTTAATTTTTGGAATAATGGTAGAAGTTTTATTTTTGAAGAATCAGTTTATTATTTCTATTTGGGTTATTTATGTATGTGATTAACCTATCATAGAGAATATGTGATTAGGTTAATTACACATCAGTATGAGACATTAAGAGTAGTCGATGTTATTTGGAGATAAATGTTAAGATTTACTATAAAAGACTATGTGATTAAGTCCTTATGTGTTTTGGGTTTCAATCTTAGTTTGGTTTACTTTGAATAATTTTATGGAAAATTGATTATTGACTGGTATTTGTTGAGCTTTTCATTTTGTTTGTAGAATTTTAGAGATTAGGAATACTATTTATTTTTTTAGGATTATCCTTTTTGGGATTATCTAATCTTGTGATATCCATTTTGGTTTTGGTTAATGTCTAAATATAGGAGAAATATATTTTCCATATTTTTTGGATTATGTGATTCTCTATAAGTTGATTATAACCCTTCATATGAGAACTAGTCATCTTGAATACTCATTATTTGGAGAAAAGATGAGTTTTTGGTAAGAAACATATTAAAGGATGAAACTCTACTTGAAATGTAAGTATATTTACATGTGTCCATAGTAAATCTCATAAAAAATTATCCAACTTTTTGAAAAGGATCTTAAAATAAACAAAAAATTTCTTATTTAATTTTTCTACTGGGAATCCAAATACCATTTAACTTATCACAAGTTTGTGATTTTCTAGTTGTTAAATTTCTCGTAATGATGTTTTCAATTACAGTCCACCCAAAATTTTCATTTAGTTTCTCCTCCATATCCATGTTTTCATGGAATCCTAGGGTGTTTTATCTCAGGTGACCTTTGTACTTCACTTTAATTCCTTTAATGTGATAGTTTTATTGACTCTTTTTCCGATGTGGGACTTTTAAGGAAATTTTGAAGCCCAATTTTAAAATGGTGAGGTTGAAATTTTTAAAAGGGGGGAAGGATGCAACATCCCAAGTAAATAATGAATAATAAATTTACATATTTATTAAAATTTAACAATTAAATATTAATTTTACATTAAATGGGATGCTATGTTTGATGGAATAACGGATATGAAATAATGGGTTTCTCTGAAATCATATGTTTCTCACAACATTGAGTTATACCAAAAAATAATATCATATTATTATTATTTTAAATGGTAGTTAACACATAGCCATTGTATCAGTAGAAATGAATATAACTAACCATATTATGACTAAATGTGTTTCTTTAATTTTTTTAAATTTATCCAATAAAAGTAAGAAACATAAAATGTGAATGAATCTAATTTTAAGAATAAATACTCTAATATTTTTAAATGATAAATTAACCCTCTTTGGATGGAGAACCCTTGTTAAATATATTTTTGGTCGCTTTTATATATTCTATTGGAAAAAATAAGAGTCTTCTTTATAATCGTGTCCTAGAAATTATCTTTGGGTGGATTTTTGGTATTTTTCGGATAAAAGTCATTTTTTAATGAATACTGAATAATATTGTATTTTAATTAAAAACTACAATTAAATATATTTTATTTATATGATCAGATTATATTTTTAATTGGTTTTAAAGTGTTATTAGATTATATTTTTATAATTTAAACCAATTTTTTTCATTTGAAGTAATTTCACTTTAAAATTGGACCTAAACAAGTGTCAATCTTTTGATAGTTATTATTTCTTAAAAACATGCTTATTGTTTTGACAATGGGAATTAATTTTAAAATAGGTAATGAGACTTATATTTTTTAAATTTTGTAAAATAGACATCATTTTTGAATTTGGAATACCAAATATTTCTTTGACTTAATTTTTGTTATTTTTCTGAAAACATCAATTATTGATGAATAGTGAAAAACAATTTGTAGTAGTTAAAACCCCGATTTTTTCATTTCAATGATATATTACCGCTTGTTTGAATTGAATTTCCAAAATTTGGCTTTCATGGTTGTTATTATTATGCAAAATTTGTTTCAATAAGATGAAAATAATTTATTTTTAATAGTTACTTTTGATTTTTATTTACAGTGGTTAAAGTTAAATAGGGTAATACAATGTAAAAATAATACTATAATAATATTAACTTACCCTAACATGTGTAAAAATCCTATTGGTTGATACATTTCAAACCATTGGAATCCTTGGGTCGATTTTGAGACCCCATGGAGCCACATAAAACTGATAATGACACTTTATATTAAGTAATTTAATGTAATGAAAAAAATTACATTAACATATATATTTTAGTAAATCAATTCCTACATTGGAATATATAAGTCATTTCTTCGAATATAAATATTCATTTGAAATATAAAATGTTTACCTACATCATTGTATTATTTTATAATTTATAGACATCAAATAAATAAAATTATTTTTGACATAATAATGAGGTAGTGTTTACCTCATTAATGACTGATTTAAATAAATTAGATTATAAAGATTAAAATAATATCCAAAACCTATCTAATTATTTTTGGATTATTTTATTTTGAACAAAATTCATCTAATCTAATAATGTAATTAGTTATGGGCCTTTATAAACTGAAAAAAATTATATAATAAAATAGTATTTTCAAACATTCCTAAATAGCCCCTCCTCCCCCTTATAAAAAGTCATCACCTATAACCCATTAATCACGCATCTAAAACTCCTTGTATCATCCAAATTCGTGCCAATTAACCTCCTTACATCTATCTATTCCACCTAAAACCTTACCATAGGCAGAAGGCACTCGAAGAAATCCTTTTGGTTCAAACCAAAAAGAGTTACCCGATTTAAAGGTAATGTCTTATCTTATGTTTTTTTCTTTTATTTTACTCCTCCTTCCCCCTAAAATATTTTTATTATTTTCTTTTATGGAGACACCATTATCCTCAATATATTATTTTTTTATTACAAGGATGTAATTTACTCATACACACACCTCTGTCTAGTGGGTAAAGTACATACTGTTTCTATGGATGGCGAACTACTACCTCCCGAAACGATGATTGTTCAATATTCTCCTACCACCTCTTATGGTGGCCATTATGAAGGAACAGTATTTATATATGATATAAATTATTTTATTTTTATCAATTCTTCTATAATTTGTATTAACAAACATAACTTTATTCTTTCAATATGCGTAAACAAGAAAATTTCATTTGAGAAAATGCGGACTACCACCCCCTCAAGGTGATATGATTTGTTCCTGACATAAAAGGAATGTATAATGAATGGATTTAATGAAATTTTGTAAAATTTATATAATATGTAATTATACATGAATAATATTATACCTATTTATTGTTAATTTTTCACTCCCTTAAATATAAAATAGAAAAAAAGTAGCATTCATGAATAAGTACGACTTACCGTCTCCATAAACAGTGTGTTTCATTTCATCACTCCAAATGATACAGAATTTTATAAATACATTTAAAATGGATATATATGAAATATATTATATCTAAATCCTGAATATCATTTAGTTGATAATGATTTTTTACCATATTGACAATTTTAATTTTAAAAATCATATTTTTTACTAAAGTTCCGAACATCGACAGAATGTCCGATATGAACTCAAAAAATTAACTAATTTTTATAAAAAGTTAATAAGTGATATAAATTGAATAAAAAAATTAAAAATGATCTTAATGAATTAGAAATTAACTTATGTGTATTATTCAAGAAGAACACAAAAAATATGAGTCAAGTCAGACATGAGGTAAGGGGTTTCTTATCTCACTTTTAATTCTGTGAGATTTCCATTATTAGCCCCTTAATTCTTGCATGTGGAGTATTTTTTACTTCCATTTAATATATATTATCATGATTTTCCAATTATTCATGTTATTATACGATTAATTTAGAGTTTATTAACTTTTTGTCATACAACTCGATTGATTACAACGTGGTAAGGGTTTTTCATCTCACTTTTTATTCATGTGAGACTCTTTCTATATTTGCCACTATTTCCTTTTTTGGGGTGTATGTAATACCCCTAATTGTATTATTTGTGTAATATAATTTAATTTATGGATATTTAAAACTTCATTTTATGATCCTTCTTTCATGGGGTTTATGTTTCTATGTTACCAAATCTGTAATGGAATTTCTAATTTCAATTTCTACTCATTGGGTTTTTTAAAAACATCATTTATTAGTTTACCCCATTATTATGTGTGAAAACACTATTTATTAATTATTTTAGTAATTTATACTCCCCTTCATGTGTATATACTTTTAACACACATAATCACTCGATTGATGAATTCTCATGTCATCGATACGAACTTGATAAGAATAATATTAACACAATTTCTATTCATTGAGTTCAATATCCAAGTCATTGTTGATGTTTTTAGGAGAATATGTGTGAATGTACTCTGATTTATTTACAATGAATATCCAATAATATTGAGTGAATTTATATTTTTCACACATAATTATGTCATTTATTTACCATTAACCTAATGATATAGACTTTAAAGGGGATTTTATCTTAATTTACATTCCATTGAGACTTCTTCGTTGTTATATACCAATTCACATTTATATGGTTTATATACTATAATTTTACATAGTACATAAGGAATACCTTTATTCTCATAATATTATAATGTTTTCTTACCTCGATTATTTGTATTCAAGCATCTATCATTTGGTTATAATCTCTAACTAAAATATCATTTTTTATGTTTTCATGATTTATTCTTCTAAATCATTCTCATTAATGTACATGTTTTAAAAATAGTTTTAAGGATTTATTTATATAGAAATTAATGTTTAAAATTTACAATTCCTTTTAAAAGAATCAAATTTGTATGAGAAACTTTGATTCAAAAATCTATTTTAAATGGATTCTTGGTAAAGAGTGAACCTTTTAAATGTTGTCAAGAAAAAGCGGGATATTTCTCTCAAATAGTTTTGATTATTATTTTAATCTATGTAAATATCTTTCATTATACTCAATTGAGGTTAATTCATTATAATAAAATCTTCCATGTTGTATTGAATGAGTTATGTTTGACTTTGTATGTGGTATTTTTAAACCTTTCATGGTTTGCGTTTAAAAAATTGACATTTCGTATATATGTTTTAATACGAATGTTTAGATTATGTTTCAACCATTTCATATCAGAAATGAATTGGACCTAGTATGTGACAGGTGGAGCCCGCTATAGCACCAAGATGCATCGGTTGGTCACCAGAGAAAAACTAGTCTCTTGGAACAATTCCATGAACAAATCTTATTCGTAGTCTTGGCACGAGGACATGACTATGTAGTTATGATGTCTGACATTATGCATTCCATCATAATAAAATTAGCTATTGATATTAAAATATATTATTCGACTAGTAGAATATCCATTTGAATTAGTAAATGGAATTATTTTATTTATATTTTCCATATTATGCCGAGATTTAAGTTTAAAATTATTGTGTTTTAATCTTATACATTGGATTAAATGTTTATTCTTATTTATGAAAGTTTCTGCTATATTGATATCCTTACTGAGCATCTGAGATCACCCATTTCAATGATTTATATTCATTAGGATTTGAATAAGCATACCATGATTAACCTGTGGGAATAGGCTATGGGATATGAGTGTGTTCTATAACGACCCATACTTTACATACATTGTTATTAATTCAGAATTGAATCACACTTATTACAACATATAACAAAACCAAGAAAGCACCGTATAGGTATAGTGTCTTTAGAAACTGGGAAAACATTAACAACTGGTTCATAAAGCATCTACTTTGCCTCCCATTTTTTGCATCATATCTAGAGTCCCTTTTTGGCATATTCTACTTAATAGCCTTCTTCCTGACCTGGGGAAATAAAACATACAAAAGGGTGAGCTCAAATGCTCAGTAAGGGTAAACAAAAGAAATATCAATCACATCATATACATAAGCACATAGCTTTTAGAAATCTTAACCTGCAAAAGAGATCATAATTTCATAACATGGGATAAATCATTGTAGTGAAATGTAATCCCAATAATCATAACATAAAACATGAAACTTTGTGGCATACACACAAAATCATAGAGAATAATTTCTTATTAGTCAAGACTCATTGCCAAGACTATCTTAGTGGACAAAGTCTATTTCTGAACCGAGTTCACTCCCCGTTTCAGTCCTGTTTCACTGAACCGGTATAACCCACCGTTCCAGCCATGTCTATCTCATGAGATATAAAATCTTTACCCAATGCATTGGAGGTAGATATAGGTCCCACCCATCTCATAATGATACCATTCTTATGTGTGCCACTAAATCATAAATCATACATCATTGCATAACTCATGTAATAAAAATCGGAGTCTTAAACATCATGACGTCATAAAACAATTCATATAAGGTAAAGGAATTCATAAAAATAAATCAATCACAACATAATAAAATAAATGTAATAATAGTGATGGAAACAGAACCCTTTATAATCTTAGATGGAAAATAATTTTGATAAAACACTTTAACTCCATTCTTGAGGAAAATATCCTTTCTACTTCAAAAAAATTTTCCTTTCTTAACATGTCATACAATTTTAAACTAAAAGACTTTGATTAAAAATAAACATGAAAACTTGTAAAGGAACCTTCTTGGAAATAATGTTTTAAAAATCCATTCATTCCGTATAAGTTAAAAAAACATTCTTCTCGTACTTTTGTCGGAAAAGTCAAAAAGTACCTTGTATGAAAAACGACAAAAGATTCCTTTCATATATTTTACTAAAAACTCAACGAAGGGTAAAATTGGATATAAACTATTGTATAAGGATATAAATATTACATATTGAGGAAACATGGATGTGGATGATAAAATACACCTTAGTAAATACCAAAGTATAAACAATCTCGGAAAAAAATGAGATTGTGATATTTCCCTTACATTAGGTCTGATATGCTTTGTACGTGTCCGAACCTCCTTCAAAATTATTTAAACAATGTTATTGACTTATTCCAGAATCATATGTATTTTTATGATATAATATATGGTCATATTCTTAGCTTCTTATTAGTAATATTTCATTACTACTTGTTATTCGGGTGTTTGTTACTTTTTGTTCTTAAGCGTGTCTTGTCGAATAAATTCTTATTTTTTTAGTTTATAGATACCTCATTTCCAGAATGGTATTAGTGTAATATTTATATCATATTCATTCATTCAATTCATTTATATAATCATTATGAAATAAAGATCATGTAGAACGAGTCGCATCACATCGTGGAGACGGTATTCCGTACGTACGCACGAGTGATGATATCGTTCCTATGATCGTGGAATGGTATTGGAGTGTATGTATACTATTTCAGAATCAGTATAACTTTATAATATTTATATATAGTCATTATTCACACCATTATACCCATCCAAGTAAGGTGGGGGTGGAAAATAGATTACACCACAGCGTGGAGACGGTATTCCATACGTATGCACACGCGGTGATTTCTTTTTCCGTAGGATGGATAGATGGTGAAATAGGGTTGTTTCATAATTATAATAACATATCAGCATATGAGTGATACTTATGTTATTACTTCATAATGAAACATCTAAATACGAAGAAGTGGAAGAAGAAATAAAGATGAAAGAATCGGTAACGGACATTACCTCTTCTTATAAGTGCTTCTTTGAGACCTCTTTTTAGGGCACTAAAATAGGTCTTTGAAGAGGACCAGAACCTCTAGGATGTTTCTATGGAAGTGTAGAGGAGAAATTGGCAGGGTTTGGCCGAGCTTGAAGGCTCAAAGTGGTGTGAGGAAGAGGGGGAGGAGGTGCCCTTTTATAAGGGAGGAGAGGGGCTCCTTTGGAAAAACTAAAAATATTATTTTATTACAAAGTCAAGTTCGGTTTTAAATAGCTCCAAATTGATTTATTTCGAAGCTAAGGTTGGGATGGGTCTCAATTCTCACATCCAATAGAATTTAGACAAGTTTAGGTTCCTATTTTAACCTTATCATTTAGATTTAACATTAAGTTAAATAATTTTACTTTTACCATGTCTTCTTGTGTTATTATACTATAAGGTTAATAAACATACTATATCAAGACAAAAAAACCCCAAGTTGTTTATTATTAATATATATAACCTTATCTAAGTCATTTGGCCGAACCTTAGATTTTTAAGAATAAAATAACAATTAATAATATAATATTTGTTTTAAAAACTATTTTATGTCAATTCTGACATTATTTAGTAATTTTTTTTTGTGAAAATCATAACAGATATATTATTTCGAACCAAGTTAATTAAATAAATAATAACAGGTCATATTATCCTATAAAATTAGTTTAATTCATAAAAAGTCTCAAATTACATTTATTTGGGTATTTATAACATCAATTATGTCAATATTTCATTAATAAGATAATTACTACATCATCGTTGTGTCAAAAATAAATTAAATTATTTATTATCTAAAAATTACAAATAAAATACCATTATGTAGGAAATATTTTTAGCTTTATAATTAATATTTATAGTCGAATTTATATTATGTATAACCCCATATTAAAAATGATTTACTTATTAAACATTGATTTTAACTATTTTAAGCCTTCTTTAAATAAATTAAAAATAAATGTCCGAATCTAATCCAAGTGGGCCTAAATGGTCATATTTTATTTCTAAGGTTATTTTTGGTCGAATTACACTTGTCCAATAGAATTAGGACATGTGTTAGGGTAATAATAATATCATTTTTACCCTTAATTACCCTATTTACTTTTAACCGTGGTAAAAAAAGTAAAAAGTTACTATTCACCAAAAATTTATTTTCATCTCATTGAACCACATTTTACCTACTGACACCAACCGTGTCTCTTGATTTTTCGAAATTACACTCACAGAAGCGGTAAAATTAAGTTTTATGAAAAATTCAGTTTTTTTAAGTACCACTTAGTGGTTTCACTATTCATCAAAAATTGAAAGTTTTCAGAAAAATACCAAAATTTCACCCTAGGCTAATTTCGATATTCCGAATCCAATAATGAAGTCCATTTTGAAAATTAAAATTTATAAAATTTCAAAAAGTGATTATTACTATTCATAACATCTAGTTTTAATAATATTTTAATAGCGTATCATTGTTTAGTGAAACTCGGTATTGCATACGACGCAAGCTATCGAGGAAGGTCGCGATTTCGTGTAAAGAAATCCAAGCAAGTTTTGTGTGTAGAAAAATATTCCTTTGATGATTTATATAACATAAAAGTCTCGGGTGTTACATTCTACCCCCCTTAAAATGAATTTCACCCTCGAAATTCTTCACTTTGTAACAAACAGATGAGGATACCTCTCCCTCATCATATCCTCAAGCTCCCATGTAGCTTTTTCTAATTGGTGGTTCCTCCATAAAACTTTCACCAATCGAGTGGTCTTGTTTCATAGGAATTTTTCACTATGATCCAGAATCTCTATTGGTTGTTCTTCATAAGATAGATCTTGCTCTAGCGGTACAACTTCTGAGCTAAGTACATGTGAAGGATCGGGTAGTACCTTCTCAGGAGAGATACATGGAACACATTGTGAACTTGAGAGAGATTCGGTGGAAGCGCCAATCGGTAAGCTACCTTCCCAACACGATCCAGTATTTCGAAAAGACCGATATATCTAGGGCTCAACTTCCCCTTCTTTCCAAATCTTATGACTCTCTTCCAGGGAGATATCCGTAAGAACACTTTATCACCCACATCAAACTCTAGGTCTTTTCTTCAACAGTCGGCATAACTTTTTTGTCGACTATGAGCTGCTCTTATGTGTTGTTGAATAGATCTGACCTTTTCTTCTATTTCATCAATGAGATCAGGTCCTAATAGCTTTCATTCCCCAACTTCATCCCAGCAAGTTGGAGTCCTACATTTCTTTCCATAGAGAGCTTCATAAGGATACATCTGAATACTGGAGTGAAAGCTATTATTATAAGAAAATTCCACCAAAGGTAGGTGTTGATCCCAACCACCTTTGAAATCCATAGAGCAAGCTCCCAACATATCTTCTAGAGTTTGAATTGTTATCTCAGACTGACCGTCTGTCTGAGGATGATATGTAGTGTTGAAACTCAACTCTGTATCCAGAGTATACTGAAGACTTCGCCAGAGCTTCAAGGTAAATCTCGGATCCCGATCAGATATAATAGAAAGTAGTACTCCATGAAATCTTACCACTTCCTTTAAATATATCCTGGAAAGCTGATCTAGAGAGAAATCCTCTCTAATAGCAATGAAGTGTGTAGACTTGGTAAGACGATCAACTATGACCCATATAGCATTATTGCCTTTGGATGTTTTAGGATGTCATGTGACAAAGTCCATAGTGATGTTTTCTCATTTCCATTCGGGTATGGGTAATGGTTGTAACATCCCCTTAGACATCTGTCTCTCAGCTTTAACTTGCTGACAAACCAAGAATCGAGAGACATATTCAGCAACATCTCTTTTCATGCCATCCCACCAGAAGTACTCTTTTAGGTCCCTATACATCTTCGTGCTTCCAGGATGAATAGAGAATGAAGAACTATGAGCCTCATCCAGCAGATCCTTCCTTAATTCGGGGATGGGAGGAACACAAACCCGATTCCTGAACTTTATTATCCCATCACAATCAAGGTTGAATTCAGGAACATTTCTCACCTTCTTTTGTAACTCGACATCTTCTTTCTGTGCCTCTTTAATCTTCACATGTATAGATGGTTGAACATTCATTTGAGAAAGATATGATTTTTCCCCTTCCATTATAATTCCAAGATCCATCCTTTG
This sequence comes from Viscum album, assembly GCA_963277665.1. Classification (NCBI taxonomy): domain Eukaryota; kingdom Viridiplantae; phylum Streptophyta; class Magnoliopsida; order Santalales; family Viscaceae; genus Viscum; species Viscum album. The sequence goes on from OY728142.1 coordinate 2,094,302,140, forward strand.
TAAATCCATAAATATTGGATCTTTTTTAATCCTCATCATTGATAAACTGGCATGGTCTTGTCGACATAATGCATCTGCCACCTTGTTTGCTTTCCCAGGGTGGTAATGTATTGAGCAGTCATAATCCTTATTTAGCTCCAACCATCTTCTTTGACGCATATTCAGCTCCTTTTGTGTGAAAATCTACATTAAACTTTTATAATCAGTATAAATATCACACCTTTCACCATAAAGGTAATGCCTCCAAATCTTTAATGAAAAGATTACCATAGCTAACTCAAAATCATGAGTTGGGTAATTTTTCTCTTGTATTTTCAATTGTCGTGAGGCATAAGCTATCACCATATCATTTTGCATAAGAACACACCCCAATCCCTTCTTGGATGCATCACTATGGATCACAATCCTTTCTCCACTACAAGGCAGTGTGAGAACAGGTGCACTGGATAACCTTCTTTTCAACTCCTTGAAATTCTCTTCACATTCCTCTGTCCAAACAAACTTAACTCCTTTATGAGTCAACTTGGTCAGTGGATTAGATAATCATGAAAAATCTTTCATAAAACGTCGATAATATCCATCCAAACAAAGAAAACTTCAGATCTCTGTTACTGTTGTTGGTCTCAACCATCTTTCGATAACCTCTGTTTTTGCTGGATCCATAGATATCCCTTATTTTGAGATTATGAGACCCAAAAATGCAACTTTTTGAAGCCAAAAATCACAATTGGTAAATTTGGAATAAAGCTTCTACTTTCTCAGGGTCTTTAATATAATTCTCAAGTGATCTTCATGTTCTTCCTTTCTCTTTGAATAGACAAGAATATCATCTATATAGACTACCACAAACTGATCAAGATAGTCTCAAAAGACTATATTCATTAGATCAATGAAGATAGAACGAGAATTGGTAAGACCAAATGGCATTACTATAAATTTATAGTGTCCATACCTTGTACGGAAAGCCGTCTTTGGTATATCCTCCCTTTTGACCGTTAATTGATGATACCCTGAATGAAGATCAATCTTGGAAAAGTATTGAGCTCCACGTAGTTGGTCAAATAGGTCATCAATGCGCGGGAGAGGATATTTTTTCTTGATAGTGATCTTGTTAAGTTCTCAATAATCAATGCAGAGTCTCATTGATCCATCTTTCTTCTTAACAAACAGAACAGGTTCTCCCCAAGGTGATGCACTAGGGCATATGAACCCCTTATCAAGATTCTCTTGGATTTGCTTCTTCAATTACTGCAACTCAATTGGGGCCATTTTATAAGGTGTGTTTGAAATAAGCAAAGAAACCGGTACGAGTTCTATTGAAAACTCAACTTCACAATTCAGTGGAAGACACAGTAATTTCTCCAGAAAGACATCATCAAACTCCCGTACAATGGGAATATTCTTAATCGTGAGTTTCTCACCAACCAGTTGAGATAAATAACCTTCATTTAGTGGAATCAATACCCATAAAATGGAAGAAATTTCCACTGGAAGGTCATGTTCATCCTTGCATCGATAGACGATCATAGATTGATCTGGAATATGAAATATGACTTCCCTTCTATGGAAATGGATTTGAGCTCCATGTAGAGAAAGCCAATCCATGCCAAGAGTCACATCAAATTCCACTATAGGAAGGATCACATGATTTACAGGAAGCACTTTCCCACAAACTTAAATTGGAGAATAATTATAAACTTTTGATGCGACTGTTGTTCCATTAGGTGTTGTCACAGCTTACTTAACATCTAATTGTTGAGGTAATACGGTGATACCCATTGAAAATTATTCAGAAATAAAGGAGTGGGTGGATCCAGAATCAAATAAAACATTTTCTGCTTTAGAGTGGATGGTAAGTGTACCATTCACCACATCGTTATCGTACACCACATCGCTGATAGAAATTGCATGTGACTTTCCTTTGTCTTTAGCCTTAAGATTTTGTTGACGTCGACCATCATCATCAACCCTTGGATTAGGGCATTTATTGACATAATGTCCCATCTCCTTGCACTTGAAACATTGAAGTGTAGTAGGTTCATTATGTGTATCCCTTCCTTTGTTTTCATCATTAGACATCTTCTTCCCATCATCGCAGCATTCAAATGTCCGATGACCTTCCTTTCCACATTTGAAACATTTACTTGTCCCTTTAAGACAACTCCCTCCATGTTTCTTTCCACACTTTGAGCATATGGGAAATCTCATCTTCTTTTTAGTGTGCTCTTTATATTTTCCTTTGAATTCTATTTTCCTCTTCTTATCAAACCCATATGACTGATGGGTTACTCCAATCTCCATATCAACTTTGAGAGCACATCGAATAATTTCCTCGTAGCTATTGAAGTCCCTTATGGCTAAGGCCCTTCGAAAACTTGGTTTTAAGCCACTAAAGAATCGATCGATCTTACTCTCATGTTGGATAATACTACCAGAAGAGTACCTTTCAAGTCTTGTAAAATTTTCTTCATAGGTACCAACAGATTCATCATCCTTTTGCTTCAGTTCAAGAAACTCTTTCTCCATCTTTGTTCGGAGAATACGAGGGAAGTAATTACTGAAAAATGTGTTCCTGAACTCGTCCCATTCCATGGACTCTACTTCATCCCTTTTCCTCGTATTCTTAATAAGATTCCACAATTGATCAGCATCACCTTCCAAACGATACACTGCTAAGATGTCTTTATCATGCTCAAAACATTGAAGAACTGGAAATATCCTTTCAGTAGTACTAATCCATTGTTCAGCAACTAATGGATCAGTAGACCCACTAAATGAAGGTGGACACTGTCTCATGAAGGATTCAACAGAATTTTGCTCCTTCTTTTGCTCGTTTGGAAGTCCAGTATGATTCATTGCTTGAGAAAGTTCTGTGAGCATGGCTACAAGATTTTGCATTCTAGCTCCCATAACGTTTGGTCGCTCAGGGGGACAATCATTGCATTGCCCGTCGCATTCCGCATTAACACGGTTCCGGGTTCCATCCATTGACTAAAACCAAGAAGAATAGTGTGAGCAACACTAATTATAATAGGAAAACCACATAATCAAGAATAAAATTTCACACATAAGGTCTTATCCTAGGTTATTCATGGCCATTTATAAAACACTAAGATTGTGTTCTATGCTTAGACTTATCCTTAGGGTTCTTACTAAGGCTTTCACATCCTAGTTTCCAAAGGACGACTATACCTTTCCTCTGATATCAACTATAACGACCCATACATTACATACATTGTTATTACATCAGAATTGAAGCACACTTATTACAACATATAACAAAACCAAGAAAGGACCGTATAGGTATAGTGTCTTTAGAAACTGGGAAACATTAACAACTGGTTCATAAATCATCTACTTTGCCTCCAATTTATTTCATCATATCTAGAGTCCCTTTTTGTCATATTATACTTAATAACCTTTTTCCTGACCTGGGGAAATAAAACATACAAAAGGGTGAGCTCAAATGCTCAGTAAGGGTAAACAAAAGAAATAACAATCACATCATATACATAAGCACATAACTTTTGGAAATCTTAACCTGCAAAAGAGATCATAATTTCATAACATGGGATAAATAATAGTAGTGAAATGTAATCCCAATAATCATAACATAAAACATGAAACTTTGTGGAATACACACATAATCATAGAGAATCATTTCTTATTAGTCAAGACTCATTGCCAAGACTATCTTAGTAGACAACGTCCATTTCTAAACCGAGTCCACTCCCCGTTTCAGTCATGTTTCACTGAACCGGTATAACCTACCATTCCAGCCATGTCTATCTCATGAGATATAAAATCTTTACACAATGCATTGGAGGGAGATATAGGCCCCACCCATATCATAATGATACCATTCTTATGCGTTCCACAAAATCATAAATCATACATCATTGCATAACCCATGTAATAAAAATGAGAATCTTAAACATCATTACATCATAAAACAATTCATATAAGATAAAGGAATTCATAAAAATAATTCCATCACAACATAATCAAATCAATGTAATAATAGGGATGGAAACAGAACCCTTTATTATCTTAGATGGAAAATAATTTTGATAAAAAAGTTGAACTCCATTCTTGAGGAAAATATCCTTTCTACTTCAAAAAACTTTTCCTTTCTTAACATGTCATATAATTTTAAACTAAAAGATGTTGATTAAAAATAATCTTGAAAACTTGTAAAGGAAGCTTCTTGGAAATAATGTTTTAAAAATACATTCATGCAGTATAAGTTAAAAATAACACTCTTCTCGTACTTTTGTCGGAAAATTAAAAAAGTACCTCGTATGAAAAACGACAAAAGATTCCTTTCATATCTTTTACTAAAAACTCAACAAAGGGTAAAATTGGATATAAACTATTGTATAAGGATATAAATATTACATATTGAGGAAACATGGATGTGGATGATAAAATACACCTCAGTAAATACCAAAGTATAAACAATCTTGGATAAAAATGGGATTGTGAAATTTCCCTTACCTTAAGTCCGATATGCTTTGTACATGTCCGAAACACCTATATAATGATTTAAATAATTTTATTGACTTATTCCAGAATCATACTTATTTTTATGATATCATATATGGTCATATTCTTAGCTTCTTATTAGTAATATTTCATTACTACTTGTTATTCGGGTGTTTATTACTTTTTGTTCTTATGCGTGTCTTGTCGAATAAATTCTTAATTTTCTTTTTAGTTTATAGATACCTCGTTTCCAGAATGGTATTAGTGTAATATTTATATCATATTAATTCATTAAATTCATTTATATAATCATTATGAAATGAAGATCATGTAGAACGAGTCGTATCACATCGTGGAGATGGTATTCCGTATGTACGCACGAGTGATGATATCGTTCCTATGATCGTGGAATTGTATTGGAGTGTATGTATACTATTTCAGAATCAGTATCACTTTATAATAGTCATATATAGTCATTATTTACTCCATTATACCCATCCAAGTAAGGTGGTGGTGGAAAATAGATTACACCACGGCGTGGAGACGGTATTCCCTACGTACGCACGCGCGGTGATTTCTTTTTCAATAGGATGGATAGAAAGTGAAATAGGTTTGTTTCATAATTATAATAACATATCAGTATATGAGTGATACTGATGTTATTACTTCATAATTAAACAACTAATGAAGAAGAAGTGGAAGAAGAAATAACGATGAAAGAATCTGTAACGGACATTACCTCTTCATTGAAGTGCTTCTTGGAGACCTCCTTTTAGGGCACTAAAATAGGTCTTTTAAGGATACCACAACCTCTAGGATGTTTCTAGGGAAGTGGAGAGGCGAAATTTGCAGGGGTTGGCCGAGATTGAAGGCTCAAAGTGGTGTGAGGAAGAGGGGGAGGAGGTGCCCTATTATAAGGGAGGAGAGGGGCTCCTTTGGAAAAACTAAAAATATTATTTTATTATAAAGTAAATTTTGGTTTTAAATAGCTCGAAATTGATTTATTTCGAAGCTAAGGTGGGGATGGGTCTAAATACTCTCATCCAATAGAATTTAGACAAGTTTAGGTTCCTATTTTAACCTTATCATTTAGATTTAACATTAAGTTAAATAATTTTACTTTTACCGTGTCTTCTTGTGTTATTATACTATAAGGTTAATAAACATACTATATCAAGCCAAACGAACCCCAAGTTGTTTATTATTAATATATATAACCTTATCTAAGTCATTTGGCCAAAAGGTAGATTTTTAGGAATAAAATAACAATTAATAATATAATATTTGTTTTAAAAACTATTTTATGTCAATATTGACACTATTTAGTAATTTATTTTTGTGAAACTCATAACAGAACGATTTTTTCAAAAAAAGTTAATTAAATCAGTAATAACGTGTCATATTATCCTATAAAATTATTGTAATTCATAAAAAGTCTCAAATTACATTTATTTGGGTATTTATAACATCAATTATGTCAATATATCATTAATAAGATAATTACTGCATCATCGTTGTGTCATAAATAAATTAAATTATTTAATGTCTAAATAATACAAATAAAATACCATTATGTAGGAAATATTTTTAGATTTATAATGAATATTTATAGTCGAATTTATCTTATGTATATCCACATATTAAAAATGATTTACTTATTAAACATTGATTTTAACTATTTTAACCCTTCTTTAAATAAATTAATAATAAATGTCCTAATCTAATCCAAGTGGGCCTAAATGGTCATATTTTATTCCTAAGGTTGATTTTGGTCTAATTACACTTGTCCAATAAAATTAGGACATGTGATAGGGTAATAATAATATCATTTTGACCCTTAATTACCCTATTTACTTTTAACCGTGGTAAAAAAAGTGAAAAGTTACTATTCACCAAAAAATTATTTTTATCTAATTGAACCACATTTTACTTACTGACATCAACCGTGTCTCTCGGATTTTCAAAATTCCACTCACAGAAGCGGTAATATTAAGTTTTATGAAAAATTCAGTTTTTTAAACTACCACTTAGTGGTTTCACTATTCATCAAAAATTGAAAGTTTTCCGAAAAATACCAAAATTTCACCCTAGGCTAATTTCGATATTCCGAATCCAAAAATGAAGTCCATTTTGAAAAATAAGATTTATAAAATTTCAAAAAGTGGTTAATACTATTCATAACAGCTAATTTTGATAATATTTTAATAGCATATCATTGTTTAGTGAAACTCGGTATTGCGTACAACGCAAGCTATCAAGGAAGGTCGTGATTTCGTGTAAAGAAAGCCAAGAAAGTGTTGTCTGTAGAAAAAGATTCCTTTGATGATTTATATAACATAAAAGTATCGGGTGTTACATGTTCAAAGGGGACTCAATGTTGTTTTTCTTTATTTGATGATGAAATGTAAAACTTTTTCTGTATCTAGTACGTCCAAGGATACTAAACTAATTGGTATTTCAGGAGTTGATCCCTTTTGATCATTCTAATGATATGTAATAATGTACTTACTCTGGGTAACTATGGTCATTTCATTACATGCGTGTTAAGAAATGTATTGTGAATTGTACTATTTTAAACTAAATGTGATGGGTGATTCATCTTCCCCATATAGAAAATGATCTGTATTTGGATTTTAAAATATAAATTAAATGAATTATATATATATATATTAAAATATTATTTGGAATTCATACATTGATTTATAGTTTGTTAAAAAAGGGATTTAAATCCTTTAATATTTAAAATTATTTTTTCACAAGAAACATTTTTTTCCATTTTGTGTAATTATTTTTTAAACAATATTTCATTACATAATCATAATTTTAATATCATATATTTTTTATAAATATAAACTAACACGTTAGTTTTAAAATAATAATTTTTAGATGATTTTAAAAATGATGTCCCAATGGATCATGTTGTCACAATGAAGGGGGTGAATAATTCAGAACCAATTTTATCAAATTTTTCAATAGTAATTTCCATATCATTCATATAATTATATCCTCTAAATCATTTAAGTGGAATGTATGTATTTACTATCTCCTAGAACACTTTAAACTCAGATGGAATGATATAAATTCAATGAGAATATCACAAATTATATTCACATGGTTTGATCCAAATATAGGTACCTAATCCTTGTTGTGTTCAGTTTTTATCCAAAGACACAATTGTCCACTATATTATATAGGTGATTAAAATTGGGGAGAGATTACCATAGACACTGTTGTTTTCCAAACTATGAATTTGGTGTGAATCACAATTTAGCATTGTGTAGTTTTGAGTTTATCACAAATCTACACTATATTAGACAAATGAAGAGTTATTTATATATCCTATGGAAAATCATGATGCTCCTAAACAGATAAGTGATTTTTTATTTCATCCAACCTTATTTAAATATCCACCAAAATTTACTCTTACATTAGTTCTTCACCCTACTCTTAGATATCCAAATTTAAACAACATGATCTTCCTACTCATCATTGTTCATTAACTACCACAAAATAATCACTCCAACTACATACATTTTATCCTTTTGGATTAATTATACAAACATTATTTTAATATATTCCACTACTTTATATTATTCTATGCAATGAATATATATGGGCCACTACTAGATATTATGCTAGTTCTATCTTCCAATCTCTCATCTTTTAAAAACCTCAAATGATCTTCAAAACATACGATTCATATTTCTAATATGTGAATAAATATATTCTTGTTCTTGTATTACTATGACCCATATGATCTCATATATAATTATGGTTGGATATTTCTTCTATACTATATTCTCTTCAATTCAAAATATTTTCCTCAACAAAAAATCATTTCAATTTATAGCATTCATCAAATAATGAATCCTCAATTAAATCCCATGCTTGTTATATGTCACTAATAGCTTCCCAATAAATCTACATCATTGTATGTATTACCTCTATCTAGTGTCTCTAATTCCACACAAATCTTGGGGAGTACCACAGATTGTGAATTATTATATTTTTATCATTGAACAAAAAACTTAGAAAATTCAATTTAGTTATTTTCATGTAAATGATATTTGAAATCAATCTGGAATATAACACATTTATATCATAGATAGAATTCACATAGCATAATTTTCTAGAATTGTTTCTATAATACCCAATAATCTGTAATATTTCAATCATCAAATAATCACTGGTAATTCTCTAGAGATTTTGGAGTTCACAATGTATTTATAAACTATGTTTGTTTAACTCTAGATACTGAAATATCCCCCATTTATGTTTTGATTATCACATACTCTCATCAATATCAATTTCACTGGGAAATGTTCTTTATAACCCATAATTAGCGCTATTTGTTAATTTTATCAACTTCAACCCATCCTAACATCAACATTTTACTATTTTTATCCTCAAAATTAGTTGAATTTACTTCTAATACTCCACCACATTGGATTTTAATAAAACAAATATCATTATAATTACTAATGGTTTTGACATTTGGTAATCAGAAATAATTTCCTTTTTATTTCATTTCACTTGGTTATTCTATCATTTTGTGAATGAAGATCTCATATCTTCCTTGACGATAATTAATGAAAACTATTAAATCATCTTCCATATAAATCAAAATTAACTCTACCAATAATATTGATATTTTCAATTCATAATTACCTAAAAATTATTTTGTTGATTTAATAGGTTTTAAATCAAAAAAAAATTAATATTGGATAGTTTTTTTGTGGGATATTTTTTATTCCTCATCATGAACTGCACTATTGTAACTGGAAAGGAGTTATTCTTGACCATAGGAATGTACAATTGTACAGAATTGAATTTTAAACAAGAAATGTGGGTCTATGAGTGACAGTGGGGAGACAATACCATATTGTGAAAAATAATAATAATATTAATAATAATAATAATAATAACATCATAACAATAGACATGAAGGAGTAAAAATAAAAATAAAATTAATTATAGAATATAACAAAAATAATGAAAACCAACCTACACTAAGTCGTGTAATCCAAATAGATTAAATTATATTTCTTTTGTCCTAATCCCATATGTACATGTTAAAAATATCCAATAAATAACAACCCAATTATAAAACATGAACCACCCATTCACTCAGATAAAAAACTATCCAACTTGCTTGTAAACCACTTATACTATTGTGTACATTATGTACTTGACAAGTTATACTTTCCCCTTATATGAACCATAAGATAAAATGTTTTTGTACATATTAGAGGTCCCAAAAATGATGTTAATGTGAAAATAGTTTTCCAACACCATTGGTGTCAATATATTATTTCCATGTATATACACATTTATGTATTCATGAAATAAATATGAGCATAATTTATTTTGTAGAACATTCTCAACACATTCTCAACACTCATTATTTTACCCCTAAAGATAAATGACTAGTTCAAAAATGGAATGATATAACTTCGTTATGACATATAAACTTTTTCATATATCATATAAACAATTAAATTTCACATAATGTCACATTTTAATATCACCACATAGCTATTGTGAGTATCTTAAGAGACCCTAAATGTATAATCACAATCATATCACATGTACCAATTAATGCCACAATATTTACCATTTTGACCCAACATGTAAGAACCCGGTTTTTGTTGTGAATGACTTGGGAATATTATTGATGATATTATAGGGCAGCGCCTTCGGACGGCGTGCGATTCCGAGCCCCGGAGTGGCCGGAATTAAATTTTCAGTGCGTTCACACTATAAATGCAAAATAAATGAGATAACTCCTAAACGGAGTTCTGCATCAGGGATATGAGTGTACGGATGGGTCCGGAATGGGGTGTTTACCCTAGGAACGACTTGTAATTTGTCGGCGCAGGATGTTTGGACCCCTCGCTCGATTCTGGAACGTTAAACGAATTAATTAATTAATTAATTAATTTTTTTAATGGAGAAATGCTAGTATCTCATAAACGGTGGCTTGGATTGGAAAACCGAGGGCACCGTTGAGTTCAGAGCGTGCCTTTTACCCTAGGAGGGGTATAATTTTCGCGGGCGCGAGCCGTTTGTGAAAAATGGCCCCAGGGGCGTTTTCGTAATTTGGCGGCCTCAGGCGCTAAGTTTAATAACTTTTGAACAGGGTCTAGGAATAAAATTTCGAGACCACTTTTGTTCTTAGAGCGTTGTTCTTAGCCTAGGGGAGGCTAAATCCCGAACCCGTCGGGAGTTCGGGTTCGGGGCTGTCGGGCGGGCATTTAAGTGATTTGTACTTAAACACCCCCCCCTTCTCCATCTTCTTCTTCTTCCTCAACCCTTCCCCTCCCTTCCTCATTTCCGGCGATCTCCGGTGAGCTCTAGCGAGGCGACTCTAGCGAGGTGGCTCCGGCGAGATGATGGCGTGCGGCGGATCGCACGGGAAGCGCTGGGCGAAGCCCAACGAAGTAGGCGGATTTGAGTTTTCCTCCCCTTCCCCATTTTAATCCTCATTTATGCTCAATCGCGCCATTGGATCCTCAAAAAAATCCCGTGGTTGCGTAGATCCCGTCCCGAGAATTCCGGAAAGCTATCCGGATTGAAACTTTGACCACCGGATTGTTCCCGGTGGTCCTTGGAAATTTTCCGGCCACGGACGGTTTCCGGCGAGGGCCGAAGGCGGCAGACGGCGGCGGCGCAGGGCGGCACGGGGCGGAGCAGGGCAGTCTGTCGGGGCTTCGAAGGCAGCGGCGGCGCTTCCGGGAGCCGGCGGCGGCCTTCGGCGGTGGCTGTCGGAAGCCGGCCGCGGGTGCCGGCAAGCGGAGGAGAGGGGGGCCGCGAAGCGCGCGACCCCCGTGCACGACCGCGACCCGCAAAACGCGGTTCGCTGTGGGGAATCAACCGGCCGCGAGGCGGCCGGTCGGCTGAATCAAGTTGTGGCCCGCTGGCCGCGGTGGGGTGAACCGGACTCGCAGCTGAGCCGCGGGCCGTTTGTGCGGACCGGGCCGGCCGGAGCGGGCCGGCCCAAGCAGGGTGGACCGGCCGGTCCGGGCCGGTCCGGCCCAAGGGGCTTTGCCTCTCAGTCTTCGAACGCCCGTATATTGGGCTACAGGCGTCAGTTATGCGCGCCATCTGTAGCAGCGCGGAGCTTGCATCAGGACGGAGTTTTTGAGATGGTTTCGGGAATTTTTAATTCCCGAAACGAGGGGCCGCGGAGGCGCGACATGTCCTTAAGTGGGCGAGCGTATTCCCCGAGTTTCTTGTTTTGGACGGCACGGACGCATGCGACGTCCGCTTTGAGTGCCGTCAGTTGTGTTGGGACCCTGGCACTGAGGCGGAGGTTTCCAGGGCGGTTTTGGGCGTAGAAACCGGAGTTGAGGCGTGGGCCCCACGGGCCGACTCTTGAGCTGCGTGCGGCGTTTCACGACGTTTCCATCAGACGTCCGTTCGGGGCGTGCGAGCAGTCGTTTTTTGGATGTTTTTCCGAGGGGATTGCAATGGTGTGATCTGCCTGCTCAAATTCAGAACGATGGTGCGGGGCCCACGAGGGTCGTTTTGGCGTCGACGGTGATTTGTCTATCTTAATCACCGGGCGACCATTTTGGAAAAGTGAATAGTCCATCTTGGGTACTTTTTCGAGAGGATCGCAACGGTACGATCCGTTTGTTGAGTTTCGGGACTGGCATGTGGGTCCCACGTGGCGCATCTCGTGTGCGTTGTGCCGGGACGCATCCTTTTCTCCGGGTACCCGTTCCACGCAAGTAAGCAGTCGATTTGACGTGCTTTTCTGAGAGCTTTGCGCTGACGCAGTCCGCCCGACCTTTTTTGGGGACGTAGTGTGGGACCCACCCGACCTGGCTACGGTGAATAGTACCTTTTTCACTGGGTGTTCATTTTGGGCGATTGATTACTCAATCCCGTGTGTTTTTCCGAGGGGATCGTAGTGACCTGGTCTGTTGGTTCAGTTTCAGGATCTTGGGGTGGGCCCTACACAGGTTTGGTCACGGTGAATAGTACCTTTTCACCTGTTGACCGTTTTGGGCGACTGAGTAGTCTAACTCGCGTGTTTTTGCGCAAGGATTGCAACGGTGTGATCCGTTTGGATGTACAGAGCCTCTCGCGCGATATTCTTAAACGTGGAAGCATGGAAGGTGCTCTAGTAGTGGTTCGCCCTACCTTGTTTGTAGCAAACCCATGGCGTGTGATCGCGCACTCTTGGGAGAGTGATATAAGTGGTTCACAAGATGTGGTTGGCCATGCCCGAGCCTTTGAGTTGGAGATATTACGTTACGCCTTCGCGTTGACGTTGGGTGCCGGGTGCATGATAGCCTATGGGCTGGAACGAGGTATACTCTGGGAGTATACAAGAGCGCTTGGAGGTACGTGTGGTTTTTACCTGAGACATTTGTGCGCTTGGATGGGGTTGACTTGGGGCCACACGTCATGTGGGCACCATGTGCATGTCGTGTTCTACCTTAGGTACTTTGACCTCTCGCGATGTAGAGGGTCCCTCGGTGTGTGTGTTTGACCAGCTGGGTGGAGTTTTTCCCCTAGCTCGGTGCTCGTTTTTTGACCAGCAGGGTTGAGTGGTCTTCCCCTGGTTTCGTTCTCGATGGATTGTCCGGTAGCGGGGCCAGTGGCACCTAGTGATGGAACAGGTGCTGAACCCCTTGGGGTGAGTTGTGCTGGAGTTGGGCGGTCGCGTGATGCCCACTCTATGTTCAGTTGGCCAGTGTTGTACCCTCCAGTGGATGTGGCCAGAGCAGTTTTGAGTTTTACCCTCCAGCGGGGCTGGGCAGTGGGTTACTCATCGGATTCTAGGGTCTACCCTCTAGCAGAGACTGGGCAGTGGATCACCCGACACTTTTAGGGTCTACCCTCCAGCAAAGACTAGGTAGTGGGTCACCCGACGCACTTAGGGTCTACCCTCCAGCAGAGACTGGGTAGTGGGTCACCCGACGACCTCTTAGAGCCTACCCTCCAGTAGGGCTGGGCAGTGGGTCGCCCGTCGTCTAGTTCCAGGTCTACCCTCCAGCAAGACTGGGCAGTGGGTCGCCTGTCGACTTATTCCAGGTATACCCTCCAGTGGGCCTGGGAAGTGGGTCTCCTGATGACGTATTAGGGTTTACCCTCCAGCAGGGCTGGGCAGTGGGTCCCCCGATATCTGAATATGGTTTACCCTCTAGCGGGGCTGGGTAGTGGGTTTCCTGACGATGTATTAAGGTTTACCCTCCAGCAGGGCTGGGTAGTGGGTCACCCAAAATTTGGTTATGAATTACCCTCCAGCGGGGCTGGGCATTGGGAAACCAGTTGGCATTACAGACTCAGTCCTTCCGACTAGGCTATTTTGTGGCTTTCCTCCATGATTACCGGAGCAAGACCATAGGTTTTACGGGTCGGTGATGGAATGACTATGGCATTGAGGAGACCACTCGACTGCAGGGCAGTGACAAGGTGTGGTTTGACTTTCCTAGAACTCTCAATTACGAGGGGCGCTTTCTCCACCGAGATGCGTTCATGTGACGCGATCTAAAACCGTGCGGGCGAGTCAGTGCCACCCAAAGTAGATAGTGTCAAAGTGTGGTGATTGAGCCCCTTGGCTTGTAGTTCGGAGCAGACGTGTGGGATGCTGGGTGATGATGATGGTTATGTCTGGGACTGTTGGCGACTCTTTCATGGGCTGAGCTATGGGACGGGGATCCCCTTACGACGTCGTTCGGGTTTCTTATTGAGCATACCGATATGTATATACCTTGTCTCCGGTACCCACTTCGTGGGCTTGGTTACTCTCCCTCCAAGAGAGGCGAAGACGCGCGGGGTATGCCACGTGCTTTCCGTGTCTAGCTTCTCGTGGTGGGATGAGTCTACTATCCTGCTATAGGTAGCGAAGAGTCGACAAGAAGTTCATCTTCTCACTGTTTCCAGCTCCTTGTGCTAGGATGATTCTACTTCCTTTCTCTTGTTGGGTTGAGCTGGACTCTCTGTTGTACTCCTTTTGCTTTCTCTTGTTTGCTCTACTGATCACCCTTCGGTACCTCCTTTTGTTTCTCCCTCGAGCCTTCGCTACTAAGTATTTTTATATTTACCCCTACTTGGGCTTTGCCCGCACTTGGTGTGCCCTTGCAGACGACTGACAGGTGGAGCGTGACTTCAGTGGAGCGTAGGAGCTTGGGAGCTTCGATTGCGTGTGGTGGTCGTGGTCGGGTTCTTGGTGGCAGACCCTTCAGCTGTTTCATTTTGTTTACCTGTTGCCGGGTTGTGGAACTTTTTGGTTGGGCATGTGTTTTGCCCCTTTCCTTTCAGTTTGTACAGTTTAGAGGTCGATGCACATCTGTGGTTTATATATATAACAGTTTTCCTTTTTTACTCTGCTTTTTCTTTCTTTTAATCTACATTGTTGCATTGAGTGTGCTGCGTGTGTGTGTAGAGGTTCTTAGGCAAACGCCTCCCCAAGTTGTTGTGCCTTCGGTGCTGGTCGCTAGCCCCTGGCCTATGGAGGCGTGCCTTGGGTAGTTGCGGCTCGAGCCCGGGTAGGGTCTGGTCGTGACAAAGTGGTATCAGAGGTGGTTTGTTCCTTGGGACGCTGTTCGGACGTCCCTAAAAGAGGATTTGGTTGGGATTTAGGGCAAAAGTGTTAACATGTATCGAGAGCGGCTCTTAGGCCAGGGAGTCCAGTGATGGTGCGGCGGTCGACGTATCCATTCACCAGGACCTTGATAACCCGCTTGTCGACTCGGAATGCTGAGACACTTGTTGCAAGGAAAATTTGTTTGTGAATCACATAGGGCTGAGTCTTGACTGTCCTTCTTGAGTCAGCTCCCCATCGTTGTTGAAATCGGTATATACATATATGCTCATTTGACTGCGGCACTCCTTGATAATATTCATGATGTCTCCGCGAGGAGAGGCAGCCAGGATAACAGCTTTGGTTCATGATGACTACCCTGTGAGCTACGAGGCCACAGTCCAGCACCCATCATGCGAGCCCCTTTCTCCGGGTGGGCAGGTAGCAGCACCCCCACCTGTTGAGTAGCAGGCAGTTTCAGTAGAGCAGGCTGAGCTTGAGCACAGGTTGAGCGTGCTCCGTTAGTTATAGTGGAAAAGACCGATGAGGTTCAGTGGTGAGCCAGACCCTCAGGCAGCAGAGGTTTGGCTCGAGGTAGTGGTTCGCCTTTTTAGGCTTGTGTAGACACCGAATGATCAGAGAGTGGTTTTGGCAGCCAGCCTTTTCGGTGGATCAGCTCAACGTTGGTGGAGTCTACTGACTCAGCTTCTTGACGAGTCGTCGCTTTCGTTGGACGACTTTCAGTTGTTGCTCTGTGAAGATTTTTTCCCCTCCTTCATGTGCTCCGTTTGGATTCAGGAGCTCCTACAGTTTCAGTAGGGAGGGATGAAGGTGGCCGAGTACGCAGCTAGTTTTTCATACCGTGCATGCTTTTACCCGGACTTGTTCCGTGATGACGACCTCCGAGCGCGGATGTTTGAGTAGGGTCTCCACTGAGAAATCCGTGCTGTCATAGTACCCTTGGCCATTTCCACGTATGTCGGGGTGCTCGAGCAGGTGCTGGTGACAGGGGGCTTCCTGTCATGTTTTGCGATTGGTAGTGGCAGTGGGCGCGATGGAGCTGGGACGTCTGCTGTAGTTAGCAGGCGCCGGAGGACAGGACCTCGATGTAGGTGGCCTTCCCACTGCCGGTTCCGGAGACGTGGTCGTATACCACTGTGGCGAAAAGGCGCAGGGCGTCAGCCGAGGATTCGCTTCCGTGAGTGGATCTCGGGCCGTGGTCGTATACCACAGTGGCGCTGGAGGGCACCAGGGCAGCCCAGAGAGAGTCGGTTCTATGCTTGTGATGGGCGAGGTCACTTGGCACGAGACTGCCTGACCCGAGTTGCTAAGAGCTTCAGGCAGGCAGCATGCGCACCACCATGACAGAGGCAACGCTGTGATCGAAGTATTACCTAGAGAGATGGTGCTAGCAGAGGATCAGGAGGAGCTAGTAGTGGGGGACGATGTTGTGAGATCTCCCCATCAGCACTAGGCGGTCCACATCAGGCTCCGAGAGCTGACGGTTTGGACCGTGGGTAGCCGCGAGATTTGGATGTCTATGATCCTGCAGAGCACGGGATGGTGAGAGGTACCCCTTGCGAATCTTCTACTTCTTACAGTAGAATTGATAGGCTCTGCGTGTGAAAGACGTTTCTCCCTACTCCTTGTTTGAGGTGTTACCAAGGCGACGCAGAGCATCGGGTGTAACCCTGTGTTGGTAAGGAAAAAGGCGTGAGACCTTTTCCTTTAGTCGATGGTGTTGGCTCCTTCACCTGTTGAGCGTGTAAGAGAGCATCGACTGTGGAATCTTGCGTGACCAGATATCCTTAGGTGTTACATCATATGGATATTCTGAAGGAGGGAATCACCGGGCCTTGTTCCAGGAGCGAGTGGTGATTCCAGTCGCGGCGTGCGACGTAGAGGTTTGACCGGGGAGGTGAGCTACCCCTGAGGGCCTTCGGGCCGTTTGAGATCGTGCGGAGGGATGGCGAGGCTCTTTACCGCCTTGCCCTAACCCCAAGGTCTGGAGTTGGTGCACGACATCGGCATGGGCCGAACTCACGTGAACATTTCAATTCTTTGGTCTGTGTGCGGCAACACAGAGATGTGCGTGGGTCCTTCTAGGTATGGGAAAGCCAGGTGTGGGATTCGTACCCTGTGTTTCTTCCTAGTTTTTCTTTTCGAGGACGAAAATATTGAAGTAGTGAATGATGTAATAACCCGGTTTTTCTGTGAAAGACTTGAGAATATTCTTGATGATATTCCAGGGCAGCGCCTTCGGACGGCGTGCGATTCCGAGCCCCAGAGTGGCCGGAATTAAATTTTCAGTGCGTTCACACTGGAAATGCTAAATAAATGAGATAACTCTTAATCAAGGTTCCGGATCACGGATACAATTGTACGGATGGGTCCGGAATGGGGTGTTTACCATAGGAACGACATAAAATTTGTCGGCGCAGGATGTTTGGACCCCTCGCCCGCTTCTGGAACGTTAAACGGATTAATTAATTAATTAATTAATTCGTTTAATGGAGAAATGCTGGTATCTCTTAAACAGTGGCACGGATTGGAAAACTGAGGGCACCGTTGAGTTCGGAGCGTGCTGTTTACCCTAGGAGGGGTATAAGTTTCACGGGTGCAAGCCGTTTGTGAAAAATGGCCCTAGGGGCATTTTAGTAATTTGGCGGCCTTGGGTGCTAAGTTTAATAACTTTTGAACGGGGTCTCGGAATAAAATTTCGAGACCGCCGTTGCGCTCAGAGCGTGGTTCTTAGCCTAGGGGAGGCTAAATCCCGACCCCGTCGGGAGTTCGGGATCGGGGCTGTCGGGCGGGCGTTTAAGTGATTTGTACTTAAACACCCCCCACCCTTCTCCTTCTTCTTCTTCCTCCTCAACCCCTCCCCTCCCTTCCTCCTTTCCGGCGAGCTCCGGTGAGCTCCGGCGAGGCGACTCCAGCGAGGTGGCTCCGGCGAGACGATGGCGCGCGGCGGATCGCGCAGGAAGCGTCGGGCGAAGCCCAACGAGGTAGGCGGATTTGAGTTTTCCTCCACTTCCCCGTTTTAATCCACATTTATGCTCAATTGCGACATTGGATCCCCGAAAAAATCCCGTGGTTGCGTAGATCCCGTCCCGAGCTTTCCGGAAAGCTATCCGGATCAAAATTTCGACCACCGGATTGTTCCCGGTGATCCTTGGAAATTTTCCGGCCACGGCCGGTTTCCCGCGAGGGCCGAAGGCGGCGGCGCAGGGCAGCGCAGGGCGGAGCAGGGCGGTCGGCCAGGGCTTCGAAGACGGTGGCGGCGCTTCCGGGAGGCGGCGGCGGCCTTCGGCGGTGGTTGTCGGAAGCCGGCCGCGGGCGCCGGCAAGCGGAGGAGAGGGGGGTCGCGAAGCGCGCGACCCCCGTGCACGACCGCGACCCGCAAAACGTGGGTCGCTCTGGGGAATCAACCGGCCGCGAGGCGGCCGGTCGGCTGAAGCAATCCGTGGCTAGATGGACGCAACGGGGTGAATCGGACCCACGGCTGAGCCATGGGCCGGCTGTGCGAACCGGGCCGACCGGTGCGGGCCGGCCCAAGCAGGGCGGACCGGCCGGTCCGGGCCGGTCCGGCCCAAGGGGCTTTGCCCCTCAGTCTTTGGACACCCGTATTTTGGGCTACAGGCGTCCGTATTGCACGCCGTCTGCGGTAGCGCGGAGCTTGAGTCAGGAAGGAGTATTTGAGATGGTTTCGGGAATTTTTAATTCCCAAAATGAGGGGCCACGGAGGTGCGACGTGTCCTTAAGTGGGCGAGCGTATTCCCCGAGTTTCTTGTTTTGGACGGCGCGGACGCATGCGACGTCCGCTCTGAGTGCCGTCAGTTGCATTGGGACCCTGGCCTTGAGGCGGAGGTTTCCATGGCGGTTTCAGGAGTCGAAACCGGAGTTGAGGTGTGGGCCCCAGGGGCCGACTCTTGAGCTGCGTGCGGCGTTTCACGACTTTTCCATCGGACATCCGTTCGGGGCGTGCGAGCAGTCGTTTCTGGATGTTTTTCTGAGGGGATTGCAATGGCGGAACCGCCCGCTCAAATTTGGCACGATGGTGCGGGGCCCACAAGGGTCGTTTCGGCGTCGACGATGATTTGTCTATCTTAATCATCGGGCGACCATTTTGGACAAGTGAATAGTCTATCTTGTGTACATTTTCGAGAGGATCGCAATGGTGTGATCCATTCGTTGAGTTTTGGGACTGGAATGTGGGTCCCACGTGGCGCCGCTCGTGTGCGGTGTGTTGGGACACATCTTTTTCTCCGGGTACCCGTTCCACGCAAGTAGGCAGTCGATTTGACGTGCTTTTCTGAGAGCTTTGTGATGGTGCAATCCGCCCAAACTTTTTCGAGGACGTGGTGTGGGACCCACTCAACCTGGCTACGGTGAATAGTACCTTTTTTCACTGGGTGTTCATTTTGGGTGATTGATTACTCAATACCGTGTGTTTTTATGAGGGGATTGCAGTGGCGTGATCTGTTGGTTCAGTTTCGGGATCTTGGGGTGGGCCCTACACGGGTTTGGTCCTGACGAATAGTACATTTTTCACCTGTTGATCGTTTTGGGTGACTGAGTAGTCTAACTCGCGTGTTTTTGCACAAGGATTGCAAAGGTGTGATCCGTTTGGCTGTAGGGAGCCTCTCGCGCGATCTTGTTAAATGTGGAAGCGTGGAAGGGGCTCTAGTAGTGGTTCGCCCTACTTTGTTTGTAGCGGGCCCTTGGTGTGTGACCGCACTCTCTTGGGAGAGTGATGTAAGTGGTTCACAAGATGTGGTTGGTCGTGCCTGGGCCTTTGAGTTGGATATATTACGTCACGCCTTCGCGTTGACATTGGGTGCTGGGTGCATGATAGCCTATGGGCTAGAACAAGGTATACTCTGGGAGTATACGAGAGCGCTTGGAGGAACGTGTGGTTTGTACCTGAGACGTTCGTGTGCTTGGATGGGGTTGACTTGGTGCCACACGTCGTGTGGGCCCCATGCCCGTGTCGTGTTCTGCCTTACGTACTTTGACCTCTTGCGACGTAGAGGGTCCCTAGGTGTGTTTGTTTGACCAGCAGGGTGGAGTTTTTCCCCTGGCTCGGTGCTCTTTTGTTGACCAGCAGGGTTGAGTGGTCTTTCCATGGTTTCGTTCTCGATGGATTGGCCGGTAGCAGGGCCAGTGGCACCTAGTGATGGAACAGTTGCTGAAACCCTTTGGGTGAGTTGTGCTGGAGTTGGGCGGTCGCGTGATGCCCACTCCATGTTCAGTTGGCCAGTGTTGTACCCTCTAGTGGATGTGGCCAGAGCAGTTCTGAGTTTTACCCTCCAGTGGGGCTGGTCAGTGGGTTACTCATCGGATTCTAGGGTCTACCCTCCAGCAGAGACTGTGCAGTGGGTCACCCGACACATTTAGGGTCTACCCTCCAGCAGAGACTGGGCAGTGGGTCACCCGACGCACTTAGGGTCTACCCTCCAGCAGAGACTAGGCAGTGGGTCACCCGGCGACCTCTTAGAGCCTACCCTCCAGCAGGGCTGGGCAGTGGGTCGCCCATTGTCTAGTTCCAGTTCTACCCTCCAGCAAGGCTGGGCAGTGGGTCGCCTGTCGACTTATTCCAGGTCTACCCTCCAGCGGGGCTGGGTAGTGGGTCACCCGATATCTGAATATGGTTTATCCTCTAGCGGGGCTGGGTAGTGGGTCGCCTGACGATGTATTATGGTTTACCCTCCAGCAGGGCTGGGTAGTGGGTCACCCGAAATTTGGTTATGAATTACCCTCCAGCGGGGCTGGGCAGTTGGACACCAGTTGGCATTCCAGACTCAGTCCTTCCGACTAGGCTAGTCTGTGGCTTTCCTCTGTGATTACTGGTGCGGGACCCTTGGTTGTACGGGTCGGTGATGGAACGACTATGGCTTTGAGAAGACCTCTCGACTGCAGGACAGTGACGAGGTGTGGTTTGACTTTCCTAGAACTCTCAAGTACGAGGGGATCTTTCCCCACCGAGACGCGTTCTTGTGACGCGATCTAAAACCGTGCGGGCGAGTTAGTGCCGCCCAAAGCGGATATTGTCGAAGTGCGGTGATTGAGCCCCTTGGCTTGTATTTCGGGGAAGATGTGCGGGATGCTGGGAGATGATGATGGTTATGCATGGGATTGTTGGTGACTCTTTGTTGGGCTGAGCTATGGGACGGGGATCTCCTTATGACGTCGTTCGGGTTTCTTGTTGAGCATACCGATATTTATATACCTTGTTTCTGGTACCCACTTCTTGGGCTTGGTTACTCTCCCTCCAGGAGAGGCGAAGACGCGCGGGGTATGCCACGTACTTTCCGTGGCTAGCTTCTCGTGATTGGATGAGTCTACTCTCCTACTATAGGTAGCGAAGACTCGACAAGAAGTTCCTCTTCTCACCATTTCCAGCTCCTTGTGCCTGGACGAGTCTACTTCCTTTCTCTTGTTGGGTTGAGATGGACTCTCTGTTGTACCCCATATTCTTTCTCCTGTTCGCTCTACTGCTCACCCTTCGGCACCTCCTTCTGTTGCTCCCTCGAGCCTTTGGGGTACCCTATTGAGTATTTTTATACTCACCCCTACTTGGGATTTTCCTGCACTTAGTGTGCCCTTGCAGACGACGGACAGGTGGAGCGTGACTTCAGTGGAGCGTAGGAGCTTGGGAGCTTGGATTGCGTGCGGTGGTCGTGGTCGGGATCTTGGTGGAAGACCCGTCAGCTATTTCTTTTTGTTTACCTATTGCCGGGTTGTGGCACTTTTTGGTTGGGCAGGTGTTTTGCCCCTTTCCTTTCAGTTTGTATTGTTTAGAGGTCGATGCACATCTGTGGTTTATATATATAGCAGTTGTCCTTTTTACTCTTCTTGTTCTTTCTTTTACTCTGCAATGTTGCATTGAGTGTGCTGTGTGTGTGTGTACAGGTTCTTAGGCAAAGGCCTCCCCGAGTTGTTGTGCCTTCGGCGCTGGTCGCCAGCCCCTAGCCTATGGAGGCGGGGCTGGGGTAGTTGCGGCTCAAGCCCGGGTAGGGTCGGGTCATGACACAACAACTCGACAAATCCCATGGAATGATGATATCTCTCCTTCAAAATCTATCCAATTGGCCCCAAAATAAATGATGATTCATAATAACATATCTGGATTTCTAAACTACTGCCAATTTTTTCCAAATTCCAGGTTAAAATATTAAATACTTAAAGTCAACACCATCCCCCAAAACCACTTTATCTATTGAGGAAACCACCCCTATGGAATGGACTAAACCACGTAATGTAAAATTATATATGTTGAAAAAATCCAAATAGCCTCCTAAAGTGACCAACATAACCAATATCCTAGGACACACAGTTATCAGTCCTCTTTCACCAATTGAGAACCACTTTTGACCATTTCTATTGAACAACATCAGATGTTGTAACATCGGTTGCACCCAACAAGTTCTCAGAGAACCCCATCTATCATCACATAAAATGAATAAAATCATAGACTTGAATAATCAAGTGAATCCATACATGATACCACATACCACACATGTCAACCCACCTCAAACCAGCCTAAATAATGAAATTATATAATATAAATTAAATGTCTCTTTAATACATCAATAAAATCACATGATTTTGTTAACAATCACAGATAAGTATTTTAAAACATTCCTATTTACTATAAATCAATAATAATAGTTATAATGGTAGAAAAATATAGGCACTAACCACATAGATATTGTAGGAATCCACTTACTGAAAACCTTTAACTGGCCCATCTAGAATCAGATGAATAATATAAATCTAACAAAACTCTTACAATAGTAAATAAATGAAATAAAAAAGGGAAAAGGATAGAATTATAGAAAATAAAAACATGTGGACATTTATAATTACCCATAGAAACTCCATACTATAGATTGAAGGAATGTTTAATAAAAACCATAATGATCTCTCAATTAGAGGAAACAAAATATAAAAATGACTTCTTTTTGGGAATTTTAGTTCCTAAAATAAATGGCCCATATTTCCATTCTAAATCATAAAATAATTTAATTAATTTAATATAATTACATATTTTTTGCAACACCAGTTATGTCACATCATGACCATGAGGCTCTCATAATGAAGCCACCTATAAAGAACACAGTTTAGCATTTCCCCTTAATTACAACATGGAATACCTCTATCATTGAATCCAATGAACCATGAACCCACTTATCATGTATTCATAATGCTTTCAACCTAGCATTCAATTAACTGTAACCCCATATTGGAAATCTTCCACAACTATATCACACATTTAATACCCCTTTAGTGTATGTCGAACCCCATTATGGAATAAAATCTATAAATTCAATTTTCATATGCCATATTTCCTCAAACATATCAAAATAATAAAAAGTTAAAACATAATAAATTATTTTTCAAACACTGAGCCAAAAATATGGTTTCAACCCTTCACTCATCGACTCTCCAATACAAAGTGAAGCTATTTTCATTCCAGAACTAAATATTTTGGAACAAGAATTATACATGAGGATGAATTCCAAACCCAATCTTGGATGACGATAAGGATTATTTTTATTCTTAAACTGAAACCCCTATAAATTTAATATCATTGACACAAATCAGGTCCATTCAATAACATGCATGAATTCACACACCCAAAAAATTTGGACCTTAATACATCCACAAGATAAAACGTTTTATTCAAATTATATCTCTGGATATGAACAATATCTACTCATATATATATATATATATATATATATCTCACTGAAAAAATATAATCTCAATCTGTACACTCTAAAACCATTTAGATTATGTTGATTTAATCTATCTACTATTGGGTGAAAAAAATTACATAATTTTAAATAGACAGATCTATTTGATATGAACACCCAAAAATATGAATCACCTACCATGTCTAATCTCATCCCAAATCCTCATATAATAATGGTATCATATGAATACATCTTATACACACCAGTGATCCACATATAGAGAGCACTCATCATACATCCTCATTTTACATCATTTGTAAAGTAGTATCTCATCATAAATCATACCCAATATTAATTATATCTCATATCATATCTAATGACCACTTTTTCTAGCATCATTTATGATTCCCACTTTTATCCTATATTATAACTTATACCATTTATTATACATCATCATATTTAAGAACAACTATTATTCTTAAGTTCAATGCATCTAACTTCCATCACATATAACACATAAATTTTCCATACATTGTCAAGCATATGATCATTCCATAAAGAACAAATGAAAATTATAAACCAATATCTAGGATAACAAAATAAAAACCATAGTCAAATTCTAATTATTCACCTAGGACTATAATATACTCTCCATAAATATTTGATTATATAAGCTAAAACTAATTTGGTGAGAACATAGGCTGAATACCTTTTTCCAGCTATGAAGAACTTCAATTTTTTTAAATGAGACACAGTCCAATTTTCATTTTCATAGTATAATGACATCCATAAGAGTGAAATAGTAAAATTACCATGATAGATGAACTCATATATTTTTTTGATGATTCCATTTATTCTTATATGTAGTTTTTACCCCTGAGATTATCCATTTTGATTTTGATAGAATTAAAAGTAATTGATATCAATATATTTCAAATAATATATTATTTTTAGAAAATATGAATGAATTATTTGAATAATTGATTATATATCATAAATAGGTTCGTAGAGTGGAATAGAAAATTTAAAATTGACCTTTAAATGAGGGTACCTTCCATAGTGTGGCATCAATTTAATTCACACCTGGATAGTTTGTTGATTGCCCCTATGTTTGGAATAATTATTTAATTAAATTGATTCAATTAATTAATTTAATTGATATAGTTAAATAATTAACTAGTTTATATATTATGGAAAACCATATAATACCCTGATGTAAATAAATTTCTTTTGAATGTTTATCTATTATTCATTATAATGAACTCTAATGAGTGGGGGATGGTGGATAGATTCAAGTTTCTTATCAACAAAATCATGGTAAAAAGAAAATGAAAATATTATATATAATGTCTAGTGATGTCCGTTGAGTGTTGTGGTGGGGACTTTTCATTATATCATCCTCATACATTACATTAATTTAATAATAAAATTTTTTCCTTTTATAATTTGCTACATCACTTCTATTATTAACGATTCTATAATGATTGTTGTTATTTTGATCATCCACAGTGAGTTATTTATTGAAACATGGATTTCTATTGGCTTAAATATTTCCTATTAATATGTTCTTCCACTACTCCATCATATTTCTATGCCTTTTGAATTTTGAATGTCCATATTATCTAGGTTTTACGATATAATTGGAATACTGGGTTGTCAGTATTAAAAATGAACCTTGTTCATTATTTTACATGATCTTTTGTGATAAATAATCTTAATTGGATTCCACATATATATTTCATTGAACATTAGTATTGTCAAATATTTTTATTAAAATCATTGATAGAGGAAAGTTGTGAATTGGGTGTGGGAAAAGTGATGAATGAACCCTAGGTGGATGGACTAATATTTGTGTGTAAGGGGGATGAGACTGATCAAAGTTTTTTTTTGATATGGTGATAGATTGATCAAAGAAACAGAACCATAGTTATTTTGAATGATAGATTATGGAATGGTGGCATTATAGGAGGTATTTTCAAGTGATCATAGTGAGAAATGTGGAATATTAATTATTTTGGGTATAAAACACAGCTACAAGTCATGGAATATGTAAGAATACATGTTATGTACACCCTCACTCTTACAATAGTTTTATATATGGTTACACATATCAAAAGAAAAAATGTGCATAAAAACACATCAAGAATTGGAGATATTTACATGCATCCTCATTGGGTTTAATGATTATTTAGTCCACGTGTGGACTACATGGCACCACTGGGGTAGTGGTTCGTTTCATGGATAGATTTTTTGATCTATGTCATGTAGATGAAAAACAAATCAAATAGTGAGGGAATACATCATCTATATTACTGTAATACTACACGAAATTCGTTTATAGTCATAACATTCATTGAACGTTCATATATAGTATACTTAGTTTGAGAAAGTATAAACCCATGTAATGGGTCAAAATGTAACCTAGAATACAATCCCAGGATGTGATGTACATTGAGGTATATGAAATGTATAATGAATAAATAATCCATGTATTGGAATAATCTACAATAGATTGGTACCTATGGATTACACAATATGTAACACTTATTTAAAGGTCATATAATTTTTTCATGATTCATTTTCATCACTTCATTATGGGGTATAAAATTAATTGTGTTTGATAAGTCCACCCTAACTTTCTTCCATACAGAATGTGGTGGAATGATTTTCATTAACATGAAATGTGTGAAATGATGTTATTAATTCAATTTAAATATCCAATCTATCTCAATAGGTTTAGTAATAGGCTTCATGCATGATTTTAAGATCATTGGTGAGGTTGGTATTCCTTTAATGAGACGTGTTCTTCTGAGGCATACACGCCCACCATCCTGCGGTGTGTTGGGTATCCCCCTTGACTGATGTTCCTTCAAGTGAGTCTTGAGATCTTCCATAATGTGATCAACATGGAGAGGTGCCCCAATATATTTGGGGTATGATATCTCCTATCAATGGAGTTTAAATTTTCCCACTATAATGAACTCAATGGGTGAATGATATCTTACACCATCATTCCATCTTAATTATATGGGATTCATGGTTCAGGTATATTAGATTAATTGGACATCACATTAATTAATACAATTTACGGGTTATGTGGAGTCAGTGTCTCAACTATAACCTAGGTTCCATAGGTTTTTGGATACCTTATTTATTATAATGGTTGCGACTAACACTTTCTAGACTTGTTTTTTTCTTTGTCGTGTATTGAATTTACCGATTGATGCCCAAAATCGAGGCACGATACTGGTAGATGAGGCTCATGTAATCCATTTTCGTTTCAATTGGGATTTTAATAGATAGTACAATCAAAACATTTATGTTGAGATATTTAAATATTTATATACTACATAGTTGTGTACATTTGGGCTATCAAATTCTGAACTTGTTGTATTTTATGGAACTCTATCAAACCTATTTTTCCTCGAGATAATTACCATAATTTATTAGACCATAAATATTTGAAATTTTTTTGATCACTATGACTTCTAGGGGTTATTTATATCTATATATTTTCTTAAATTCGACTGCTTTACTTTCTTTTAAATGGGGTTTCATACTGACTACAAATTTATTTTTCCTTTTAGGGGATTTTGGGTGTCTTTATTGTTATATTAATACACCCATATTAAGGGAAATTGTATCCAAAAATTTTTCCTCTATAAAAATGGTTCAATAGTTGGGAGATGTTCTTGAAATATAAATAGCTAATGTGGCTCATTTGGAGAAAACTACATGTTATATTTCATAACATGTTATGGAGTTTTGTGTTAATATATTTTGGTGGTCAAAACTATATCTAGATATCATTTCATGAGTATGCACTCAGAGAAGGATCTATTCAACATCTTGTATATATTTAATGTAAACATCCAATGTATTTTTTTATGGGGAGTTGTATCAGTATTTCTCATTCTTATTCGTCTATTCTATATAGTTAATTTATTCATATATTCCTATTCTTAGACATATTGGTTAGTTTATGGATTGTATAGTTGATTTAATTACAATTTAATATAGGTTAAGGCCTCCCAAATTGTGTGATACTATCCCATGGACTATTAGAGATGGGCATGGGTTGGTACACTCAATCTATCATCGATGGAAAAATGGCCCCAATAGATTTGGTGGATAGTTGTATCAATTGGGTTTCAACATTGGGACATAGTTCATTGATAATATTCATATGAGGAACGGTATATGAATTGATTGAAATAATGATACGATGATCTTCACATTAGATATTAGACTATAGAGATTGGTGATGGTCATAATGCACAACTATACTATTACTGTAACTATAATCACATGATAATAAAAAAATTCAATGATAAATCATTTTTTGGGTATAAAATGTTTATACATGAATCCTATAGTTTTCTTTTAAGACCTTATATGTACTTCTTATTCATTAAATATTCTCCTACACATTGAAGTTTCCCAGTTAGGATTCATGTATCATCACTCTGATTGGGAGCCGGTGAATACGTGATATATTTTTCATTTATGTTTCAATTCATATGAAATAACCTCTTCCTCCTATTAAATATTTCTTTCCATTTTGAACAAAATCCAAACACACATCCATAATAGAACAATTATATAAAAGGTTCACTACTCAAAAAATGTATCTAAGTCCATGTTATGGTTTTGAATCAATCTAATACCACACAATCAACTAGAAAACCATCCTTTAGTGCCGAATAAAATGGGTAGGATATTCCCGTTCACTCATGTAGAACATTGAAAACAATACAATAATGTTTGTTTTTATTCAATTACAAAATTATGCAATTAAATGTTTTTGATCTTCTTTATCATTTTTAAAAAAAATGATCTTTTAAATCAATTCAACTATTTCCTATCTATAAACTTGTTGGAACTTCTTTGAGTCCCCCAAAACTATCATGCTTTCCCCTGTGAACTTACTATATCCTATAAAAACTGAATTAAAATATGTGGTTCATGTGGTTCATGTAAATTCGTCCTCTTCCACATACCACGCCTTCATTGTTGACAAAGGATTCTTCCGTAGACAAGGGTTACTACGTGAATTTTGTATTCTTCTGTAGACTACCTTTACAATACAGTCACTTTTCCATTGCGGGCTACATTACCCTAAAAACATATTTTGGATATTGTCATGTCAAACCATATCTATCACATAAATGATCCCCATGAACTACTTCTTTCAACTAGGAAACTATCCTCCGTGAAATTCTTCCATTGATGTAATTCTCCGCCACAAACTAATTTGGACTACTCCAAATATCTTCCCATAGTTAAGATCTATTATCATAAATCTATGTATTTCTTAATAATAGAATTAAGGTTCATTAAATAGGAAAAAAAATCTACTAATTTTTCTAGTCTGATTTCCCCACGGTTTAGATGTGGTACATCCTTCACCTCATACTACGATCCTCTCATGAATGGTTCTTCCTTTCACAGTCTACGTATATGATTTCTTCAATCGTAGTTCCCAATTACATATGATAATGGATGACATCTCCATTCTATGAATATGATTTCTTCCGTATACCATATGCCACCTGTAAATATTGAACCTCCCGTGAACCATTTACCTTACATGGTCTGTGTACCGCACTTCACAGTCCGCATAGCACTACTATGTGGAATCCTTACATTTCCAATTTCCATTTTCCATTCTGCATACAATTTTTCTAGTCCTTGAAATTTCACTCAAAGTCTACGATGTATTATTTATAAAATCATTTTTATAAAAACAACCCTTTTCAAAAAATAAAACTCTTGATTCTGATGACCCAATATTTTTTCAACCCTATGAAATGACGCCACCTAAAAAAATCTTTTGGAAAAAATGCCTAAGCAGTACTGAAATAATATCATTCATCATGAACGACTTCATTCAGGATAAATAACCTTTGATCAGTATTCATATGAATCATCATATTATACAAATAAGGTAAAAAAACTTCTATGTCTTCCATCACTTCTTTCTTTCCAACTAAACATGAATATGATTAATAGAACACCCTCATTCATTCATCAAGATTGCCTAAAAGTTTTTACCACATACTTATGAATTTTGTGAACTAAAAAATATAGAATCATTATCTTATTAAATATGATTTTAAAAAATTAATTGATTTATTATTTTTGACAATAAAATACAACACTATTTAAAATAAAACTCTTCTTACTTCCATCTTAATCCAAATTGGTCTCAACACACACAATATTTCATCCAAATGAGTGAAGAGTTTTTCCCATTAATACAATGTATTATATATCACCTATTATCATGAAAAATATATTCTATTTTAGAGGATATATTATATGATGCATAGTTTTATGAAACTACATTGTTTCTTGATGTGTTCTCTTTATTTTGATGAAAGAGGCCTCATAAGTCTATAATGGGAGCCAGATCCTTCACTGAATGAGTGTTCTCTAGATTATGAGACATTCATGTCCATATATTTTGGGCTATCACTGACCATAAATTAATTCATACATTGAGATACCTAAAAAAATAGTGATCTATTAATTTGAATTTTTCCTTAACCTCACAACGGGATTGTTCTACTATGGCTAGATATTGATCCCTTTCATAATATGAGGTTTTACCAATGGAATTAAAACACTCCATATGATGGAGTGATCATGTTTTATTATAATTAATTTCCTAGAAACCATATAATATGTTCTCTTGATATGATTCATAATGATATCTTTTGG
This sequence comes from Viscum album, assembly GCA_963277665.1. Lineage (NCBI taxonomy): Eukaryota > Viridiplantae > Streptophyta > Magnoliopsida > Santalales > Viscaceae > Viscum > Viscum album. The sequence continues at coordinate 2,094,332,584 of OY728142.1, forward strand.
ATCAATAGTTTTAAATGGGACTCTATTGGATGATATATTGTGTGGTGGGTGGGTTTTCATGGAGAACCACCAATGATAGAGTCATTGAATAATATTTGGAAAATGATTATTTTTCAAAGTGATTCACCATGATTGTAGAATAAGGTAATCATTCAACTAAAGATAAAGAGATAAATTACAAGAATGTATCACCACATTAAATACAATTTGGAATTTATATATTTTATTCTTAATTTTATATGCTTAGTATGGATAACGTTTGGTTGGAATGTGTGTGGGGTTGGAGAAAATGATGAAAAATTCAACTTTGATCCTCTATAATAATCACAACCATTGGATAGTTCCTTTTATGAATGGGGTATTGATCATATGAGTAGTGGGATGATCTACATAATATATTGCAATGGTATGTATTCAGTGGATGCAGTTTAGAGTACTATTCGAGTCTGATCATCCGGGACCCTCATAGTGGATTGAGTTCAAACATGTCATTCAATCTTCCTTAGATATTCTAGTGTTTGATATTCTAGTATGAACCCTAGTAATACCCTTAATTTCTAGAGTGTTTCTACTCATGGCCAACATCTTTCACTCACTCCTAGGATAATGTGAGTCGATCCATACTGGATAAATTTAAATTTAATGGGATCACATCATAATAAATTGATATCTAAAAGAAGATATAATAGTACATGTTGGGTACTAGTTAAATTACTTTGTTTTGTGCTATAGTTGATTACAAATGTTGGGTTCCATGTTCTTCAGTGAGTGAGATCCCCTCAGGTTTGGATATTTGTTCATAATATTTTAATGTTTTAGTTAAATAACCACCATAGGGTTAGTAGGGATTTATATTATTTAAAAATTGATGAGAATGTAATTTTTATGTATAAGGGTGAATGAATGAATGCTTATAATGTTTTCCTATATTTTTCCCTTGATGGAAGATTAACATATGCATTGAATTATTTTGGGGTGGATGAAATATAGGTGTTGTGGAGTTGACTGATAAATAAACCTTGAGGAATTTTTGAAGTATTGAGATTAAAAAATCCAATATATCAATCTATGGAGAATATTGAAATAAATTCAATAAATTAATTATGAGATTGTCATCCATTTGGTGAACTCTAATATGGTTGTGTCTTCATTTATTGAGTTTTTATTATTCATTAAGAATTTGAATCCATATTAGTTAATGATATTTTAGTGGTGTAGTAGGGTAATGGTGGTTGATTATTGTAGTATACAAATATTTTTTGATGTAACATAGTAGTAAAATAACCCATTGGTATTATTTATTTTTATTCTATCCCATATAGGGATATGTTTCACAATTTTGAACAATTATATTGGATCTTTATACTTCTATTATATGATAGAACATCTTGGTAACATTGAAGAAGTAACCAATTTGACCGAATGTTTTCATATGGTTTAGTTGATTTTGAGGTGTGGTGTTTATCCTTATAATATAAAGCCATGGTGATTCGAGCATTATATTAAAATGATAATAATATATGTAATATATTATATTATCTTTTGTGTGTGGGAATTTATTCATAATCAACTGATTACAAATCAGACATAAAATCCCAATGGGGGAACAAACATTGTTGTTGAGTCTCATAAATAATTTTTTCCTAGATTAAGTGGTTTCCAAGTGAATACATCCATTTCTGGATAATACAAGTTGATATGTGGGAGACCCAGAACCTTTTCCTTTGTAAAAATAATATTTTATGGCTTTACATAATATAATTTCTGTACTATCCAAAACAATACTTGAAAAATAAACACCGGACCTTTTTATTCCATGAAAAACTGAAAATGATTACATTTCAACAAGTCCAAAAGAACCTTACTACCCTTGGATAAATAATAAGAGTCTTATCAAAATATTAAGGAGATCACCAAATACAAAAAGAAAATACCTAGAAAATAGTGAATGTCCTTTGGGTCTGCAACCAGAAAGAACATTATAGCCAGAACCATAGATGCCTTGTTAAGAATTAAAGGATTGAAAATAACCATCTTATTTGTCTATGTTTCTAAAGTTGTAACACCCTAATCATGTATTTATAAGGTCGAAAATTTAATTCGGTTTTTTCCTCCTTTAATTGAATGTTGAATCTATAACAGAAATAAGACCATATAGCTATTTGGTATTCTAGTTATTTTATTTTATGTTTTTAAGTATATTTATATTTCCAATTCTTTTTAGTATTCATTAATGTTATATATTTAAACATGTTTGTAATTAAATCATGTTTATATTTTCAATGGATAATGATTTAATGTTTAAAATGGATGTGAAATTATAATTCTTTTGTTTTAAAGAAAATTACAAGATAATTACTCCCTTCTTACTCCTTGATTTTTGGTACTAAGAAAGATGTTTTGGAGTTTGAAATCATACTTTGGAAAAATGAAATTGATATCTATGGTTGTATTTAGTATTTTATCCATACTTCATAAATTAGTTTATTATGTATTTCAAATGTATTAAAAAGTTAACATTAAATGTTTTCATCTTTGGATGAATATGAAAATGTTTTAATTAAAAATATGTCTAGATTATAAAAATATTATAATATAGTGTGATTTCTTTTTTTAACATATTAAACATTGATATTAAATTTTGAACCATTATACATTTAAAATTTCAATGTTTAGAAACAGATGAAAATATTCGTTTTTAGGATTTTTTTTAAAGTAATAGAGAATTTATATTATCTATTTTGAATAGACATTATATATATAAACCTATTCTTTTGTTTCATAAAAAATGATTTTTACTTTGATAATAATTAAGGGGGTGTCCCACCCAACTGAGGGAGACCAAGAAGGCCAATCCACTAAAGGTCTGGAGGGCATCTCACAAAGATCCCCTAGGCCAAAGACCTAGGGTGGTGCATGTTTCGTGCGTTCTAATTTAGGTGTGCAGGCGTGCATAATAATGCCCTAAGCACGTACAGGTGCGTGTAGGGGTTTTTCACCCAAACCTCCATTTTCATTCGGGTTACTTTTATTATCTAATTACCTCAATTAAATTAGTATCAATTTATATTAATTTCTGATAATTTCTATGTGAATGATCTATATAAGTGTCCCAACTAGAATCCTTCTTAATTTTCATTGGAGTTATATTTTTTTAAATAAACATTCAATCTTATCTCTAAAATCCATGCCCGATTCAAGGGAATTTCTCAAATTCATGCCTATTTTAAATAGAACTGTATAATATGTTTTTACTGACCATTATGTATTTAAAATCACTCATTTTATAATGAAAATACTATCTTACTTTAGTTGTAGTTTTATACAAACAATTTTCCAAAACTCTTGTTTTAAAAATAAATTTTATTTATCTCGATAATTACATAATGATTTTATAAGTGTATTTTCATCTATTTTAACACACTTATTCATTATTTTTTATTATTGGGTTTAATCATTTATGATTTCATATACCGTATTTAATCGGGTGATTTATGACTAGTTTGATTGTGGATGTTCTATACTAAAACCATTCACCAAATTAACTCTGAATTGTCAGTGGTAATGTTTAATGTTTGGGGAAAGTATTTACATTTCAAATGATAGTTTCAATATGAATGTATATTTTCTTTATGTCTATACCTGAACATATGAGGAATGAATTGGACTTATTATTTGATCGGAGGGGCCCACTATAGCCCCAAGATGCATCGGTAGTTTTCATGAGACAAATAAGGTCATTACACGAGGTCTTGACAGAGTCAATCTTTATATATTCCCCCATTATTTTTCTAGTATTTAATTCTAAAAGCATAATGTTTAATTGAAAGATATATAATTAAAGTATTTCAGTAGATTATACTACACATGAAACTAACGTGGCTTACATTATATAGAACATTTAGTTTCTACAAAACATCACTTTAATTATTCAAATGATATATTTATAACAAAAAATTAAATATAGTAATACAAATAGTAACAAATAAATTTTAAATGTAATTTAAAATTATATCACATAATAAACAATATTTATAAAGAAATGTATAAGTTTCATTAAAATATAAGTACTATTTTAATAAAGGAACTACATTTATTGTTCTTTTGTAAATAATAATAAAATTACTTTTAAACACTATTATAAATTTAATTTACTGAAACTGAATTAATTTTTTAATTAAGAATGCCAATACTATATTAGGGTGAAATTTTGGCAATTTTATGAGCAGTTTCATTTTTTAATGAATTTTGAAAAATACTTTGTTTTAATTCAAAATTGCCTTCTCACCCAATTTATTTATATTTTTTGATTATCCTATAAATTGATTTAGATTATATATATTACATTTTTATAATTTTATACAATTTTTGTCCTTAGAAGTAATTTCACTTTTAAATTGGATATAAACACATGCCAATCTTTTGATAGTTTTTACTTTTTAAAAACCCACTTTTTAGTTTTAAAAATGAGAATATTTTTTAAAATTAATTAATAAAACATATTTTTTTTTAAATTTTTAAAAATAGTCATTATTTTGAATTTGGAATATCAAAATTAGCATTGGTTATTTTTCTGGTATTTTTCAGAAAACATTCAATTTTTGATGAATAGTGAAATACAATGTGTTATTCTGTAAAACCACATTTATATAAACAATTATTTTTTTATTTAAAATTATTTTAAAGTAAAAATATATACATAATAATTATATTAGTTAAATTTAATTCATTGGAGTCATTTTATCATATGATTATATGCATAAAATTTTAATGAAGTTTTTATCCTCTCTTACCCACCTTCACGGAATGTTTTAAAATTTTTATAAAATAGAATTTGACAGCTTATGTGAATTGAATTTCAAAAATTCGAGAAACACGATTGACATCAATAAAAAAAATTTGGTTCAATAGGATGAAAGTAATTTTTGGTGAATAGTATATTTTGAATTTTATTTACCACAGTTAAAAGTAAATAGAAAAATTACAGGTAAAAATGATATTGTAATTATCCCAACACATGTCCAAATTTTGTTGGATAAGTGTATTTCAACCAATATCAACCTTCATAATAACATATTATCTTTTTGACCCACTTGGATTAGATTAGGACATTTATTATATTTTATTTAAAGAAAAAGATCAATGTTTTAATTTCAATTTTTAATAACTAAAAAATTTTTATTATAAGGTTGAATATAATATAAATTAGTCTATAAATATTAATTAGGAATATAAAAATATTTCCTACATAATGGAATTTTATTCATTATTTTTAGACATTAAATTATAAAATTTAGTTATGACATAATGATGATGAAGTAATTACATTATTCATGAAAAATAAAAATAATTATTATTAAAAATATTAAAATAATTATAAATTAATATTTTTAATTCATTAATCTAATTTTATAGGATAATATAACATTTTAGGGTTGATTCAGTGAATTGTGTTTGAAGAAATCAGATTGTTATTACTTTCACAAAATCCAAATACTAAATAGTGTCAAAATTGACATAAATGAATTTTAAAAACAAACAGTATATTATTAAATGATATAATATTTCTAAAAATATAAGGTTCAACAAAAATAAATTATATAATGATCTATATATCATTAAAAAACCACTTTTGGTTCTCTTGTCGTTTTATAGTAAGTTTATTAACTATATAACATAAAAATACAAGAAGACATGGTCAAAGTTAAACTACTTAACTAAGAGTTAAATCTAATGGATAATGTTATTATGGATCCCTAAACATTTCTTAAACCTATTGGTTTAGAATATTTCTACCCATACCTACCATATCTTAGAAAAAAATCTCTTTAGAGCTATTAAAAACTGAAAAAAAATTATTGTAAAATAATATTTCAAGCTTTGCATAAAGTGACCCTCACCAATCTTATAAATGGGTACTTCCCCTTCTCTCAAAATCACACATCCAAAGCCATTTTATTTGGCCAAAACTACTCAAATATCCTCCAAAATACCTTCACATAATCCTAGATGCCTTAATTTGATCATAAATCCAACCTAAGCATCCCTTTTTATCAAATCAAAATTAAGAACCGAAGAAGAGGTAATAATTTCATCACCTCTTTCAATGTTCTTTATTTCTTCAACTTCCTATTTCATTGATGTTTTGGTACCAAAATTATAACTCCATTAAAATATAAACACTGATATTTTATTATAAATATTTTACAACTATATTCTTTATTCTATCTATCCTATGAATAAAAACTTCACCATATGTGCGTACGTACGGCTTACTGTCTCCATGTCATGGTGTAGTTTGTTATTAAACACTTCGTTATTTGGATGGGTGTAATAATGGGTATAATTGATGTAAATAAAAAATATAACATGTTAATTATTATTCATATATATTATACCATCTAATTACATACTATTTCACCATCAATAGAATGATATTGTCGCTCATGCGTACGTACAATTTTTTGTCTCCACAACGTGATCAGATTCATTTAAACGTTCACCTTCCAAATATGATAATAAAAATATATATTATTAACAAGTATGTAATATATGACATAATAATGATACTTTAAATATATATATATATGTTTGTGTGTTTACATATATCTCATTCACATACTTTTATTCAATTACACATGAAAACTGAAGCATCGTTTATGCGTATGTACGGACTATCGTCTCCATGAACGGTTTTTCATTTAATATTTGTATCTATTAAAAAAATTTAAAAATATTAATATATATGTTATATAAATCATTTTTTATATTCTTTAATAATGTAAATCATTATCTTAATGATATGATTCAGAATAACAAGTTACAACACGTACGATAAAGAAAGCAATTATTACCAGAAATGTTACTTCAACAAGGAAATTATTATTAAATGGGTAATATGAAGTAATAAATGAATAAAATAATATATAATAAATGTTAATATGGTTCTATTATAACTTAATAACATTTAATGGTCATTTTATAAGAGGTTAAATGTTCCCTTGACAAAATAAAAGTACAGGGTAAGGGTTTTTCATCTCACATTTTATTCCAGTGAGATTCAAGCTATATTTGCCACTATTTATTTTCCTGTGGCGTATGTACATCCCATGATTGTGTTATTTGTTTAATATACATTAAATTATGGGTATTTACAACTTCATAGTATGATCCTTCTTTCATGGGGTGTATGTTTCGTAAGTTACCAAATCAATAGGGGAATTTCTATCTTCCATTTCCACTCATTGGATTTGTTGAAAACATCATTGATTATTTTACTCCATGATTATGTGTGAAATCAATATTTATTTATTTATGTAGTAATTTCCAATACCCTTTTTTAATATACTTTTGTTACACATAATCACTCCATTTATATATTCTCATGTAATCTATATGAACATGATTAGAGTGATCTTAACTCAATTTCCATTCATTGAGTTAAACATCCAAGTTATTGGTGTTGTTTTTACAAGAATATGTGTGAATATACTCTGATTTATATACACTAAATATCCAATAATATTTAGTTTATTTATATTTTTCACACATAAGTATATCATTGATCAATCCTTAACCTAAGGATATAGTCTTTATAAGGAATTTCATCTCAATTTACATTCCATTGAGACTTTATTGTTGTTATCTTCCAATTCACTTTTTTAGGGTGTATATACTATACTTTGACATATCATATCATAAATCCCTTTATTCTAATGATGTTATAAGTTTTTAGTTTCCACAATTATTTGTATTCAAGAATCTACCTCTAGGTTAGAAATTCTATTTAAAATATCATTTTAAATGTTTTAAAGATTTATTATTCTAAATATTTATCATTAATTTCAATTTTTTAAAAATGTTTTTATGGATTTATTTATATAGAAATGAATGTTTTAAAATTAAAATTCCTTTTAAATGATTCAAAGTGGTTTGGGACACTTTGATTCAAAAATATCTGCTAAAAAGCTGCTTTGATAAATAGTGTGACTTTTAAATGTTTTCAAGAAAAGGGGATATTTATCTCAAATAGTTTTACTAATTATTTTAATCTATGTCAGTATCCATCATTGTATTTTATTCCTGATTAAGGTTGATTTATTATAATACAATCATCCATATTTTATTGAATGAGCTATTTTTTACTGTGGATATTCTATGTATATACCATTCATGGTTTATGGATAATTTATTCACATTTCTTATGCTAGTTTTAATATGAATGTTAATATTCCTATTCAAACTTTTAATATGAGGATTGAATTGGACTTAGTAAGTGATTGGTGGATCCTTCTATAGCTCCTCGTGTATCGTTAGGTCTCATGAGACAAACTAGTGTTTGGGCACAAGGCCTTGACAAAATTATTATTTATAGTCTTGGAACGAGGCCTTGACTATTTTTTTATGATGTCCAGCATTATGAATTCCAGCATTATGAAATTATTTGTTTATTGTACAAGTGATTAATTGACTAGTAGAGTATCCATGTGAATAATAAATGGGATTAGTTGATGTATCATTTCTATATTATGCAGAAATTTATGTTTTAAAGGCTTGTATTATAGTCTCATACATTGCCTTAAATGTTTGTGCATATTTATGATAGTTTATGCGATATTTTTATCCTTACAGAGGATCTAATATCACCCCTTTAATATGTTTTATATTTCCCAAGATGCGAAGAATAATATTACTATTAACCTTTAGGAATAGGATAATGGATATGATTGTGGTCAAAGGTTACCCAATGTTGTAGGTTTTACATTTCATAATGTAATGTAAAACTTATATATGTATCTAGTACTTCCAAGGCTACTAATCTAATCATTAATTAGAGCCTTTATCTCTTGTGATCATACCAATGTTATATAATAATGTACCGACTATGGGTAACTTGGGTTGGGACATTATAGTTGGTATCATAGGATGATTAGTTCAAAACATAGAAATTAGATTTTGATAAACTCTAATTAGAGAACATTACCCTAAGATAGACTTTAGCATTAGTATAGAAGAACATCCAAAAAAGTTGGTAGTGTAAATATTATGTGGGTCTTCCAAGAAAGTACAACCATGTGTAGACAAAAACAGGTAGTGGTGGCTCTGGCCTAGATATAACTAGGAGTGAAAATTCTAACAAGGAGTTTTGGACATAACCAAGGGTATCCTGGTATATGACAACGGGCCTTGATGCACTCTTGGTATTGACACTCCTGGGGGATATTATTAATATAATTCATGTTTTCTTTACAAAATGATTTTAATGATTTTAATATAAGATAAGAATAAATAACGTTGGTTAATCTTAAGGTGTTTTAGATTGAAAATATGGTGTCAGGATATTCTTTAAATGATTTTATGAAAATTGTTACTCACAATCTACTTTCTAGTGTTACTCAATGGATGGATTCCAAAGAATTCATAGTAACATTGAATATGATGTACAATATGGGAACATTGGTGGAAATGAGAAACAAAGTGGAATGTTGATAGGCGTGAAAGTTATCGTGTTCATGAAGAAACAATTTTCCCAAAATATGATCAAATATATTTATATATTAACCAACTATAAAACTCAACAAAGAAGCAAAAGGTGGAGAATCATAAGAGCTATAGCAGTAGAGACCATGGAGAAAAGAAAGCTCATTTTCCATCATATAGGAAATGTGGAAGGAGACACCTGAGAAAGTGTCTCAATGGAACAATGAAATTCTTTATCTGTTGGAAAGAATGACATAAAGTAAAGAATTTTCAAGCAAAAATAAAGAGTATTATGGAATAAAAAAAATTATCCTAAGTATCAATTTACAATAATTTATGTAAATGTAGGGGACCTCAGCATTACCCGAGTCAATGTCTTATTCTATTGGATAACCTCTAAGTCATGGAAGAACCTATGTAGAAATAAATGGATGGTTAAATGTTTAAAAGTATTATTTCTCTTTGTTGATGGGATTATTTTGGAATAATTTTCTCCTGTATGTGTAACCCTGTAGTTTTCTATGGGAAAATTCTATTTTAGAAATAATTATCTTTTCTTTAATGGATATTTTTATAAATAACCATTTGGGTTTATATGATCCTTGATTTTGAGTCAATTACAGGTTATTACTTTTTGGGAAGAAACATTAAGGTATGAGATAACATTTGTGGTAAAAATATGTCATGGTTATTTTTGAGGTATATATCTCATTTTTTGGAATGTTATAAAATTATATAGTTTTTGAAAAAGGATAACACGTAGAATGTGTGATAACCCATCATGTCAGAGAAAGATGTGGGAATCCAACCCACAACCAATGTGCGACTGGGATTTATAGCCTACCACTGGACTAGGAAATGTCCCTGGTTATTATGACTAATTATTATTAGTTAAATGATTTTATGGATCTAGAATATGTTTATTTTGGGGCCATATGATTTATTATTAGTATTGGAAAATCATTTGGTGATTAAGTGAAAAGTTTTAATTTGGAAGATGTTTTCTCTTTTGAGAAAAATATATCCATAAGAAAAATACAATACTACGGTATTTCATATGAGGAGTAATCGTGTAATTTAATTTTGGAAGAATGAATGTTATTATTGTGGACTTATAACAGTTTTGGTTATTTATGGAAATGATTAACCTATCATTTAGAATATGTGATTAGGTTAATTAATTTTATGTATGTGACTTTAAGGGTAGTCGATGTTATTTGGAGATAATGGTTATGATTTATAATGGAAGACTATGTGATCAAATCCTTATAAATTTTGGATTTCATAAATAGTTAAGATTGTTTTGAACAATTTTATGGGCAATTGTTTTTGAATGGTATTTTTTGATCTTTTGGTATGGTTTGTTTAATTTTTGAAATTAAGAGTCATATTTATTTCTGTAGAGGATTGTCATTTTCAGCGATCATTGGATATAATACTAAAAAATTTACTTTGGTTTAATGTCTGGAGACAAGAGAAACATATAATTTATCTTTTGTGGATTATGTGATTCACTTGAAGTTGATTCTAGCAATTCAGGTGTGACCAAGTCATCTTAAATACTTATCATTTGGAGAAAATATGAGTTTGTGGAAAAAATTTATTAAAGTATTAATATCTACATGAAAAGTAAATATATATCCTTATGTTATTTTTCAATATCGTAAATAAATTACAAAACATTATGTAATAGAACGTAAAACAGAAATGTTGTCTATTTACTCTTCCTAATGGGTAATCAAACACCATTTAACCCATTATAAGTATATTGTTTTCTGGTAGTTAACTTTTTCGTAATCATGATTTCTATCAGTCTCCATCAGAATATGAAGGATATTTTCTCTTCCATATCAATGTTTTCCTACTTGGAATCTTAGTATGGGTTATGTCGGGTGACGTTTTTACCTCACATTCTGTATTTTTATGTGATAATTTTATTGGCACTTTTTCGGATGTGGGATTTCAACAAAGATGTTTTGAAATGTCAAACCCCTAGTTTTGGTTTCTAAGTTTAAATTTTGAGGAAGAAATTATTAAATATAGGGGTGAACATAAAACCCCAATATTTCATAGTAAGTTTTATCATTAATGTAATTCAATAACTTATATTGCATGAAACACTGACTTGGGTTACATTATATAGAATATTGAGGATCTGGGAAAAAACACATTAATTATAAAAATGATGTATATATAACATAAAAATTAAATATAGTAATACGAAGAGTAATAAATAAATTTTCAATGTAATTTATAATTAGATCTCATAAATCAACCATATTTATAAGTAATTTTATATGTTTCTCTAAAATAAAAGTACTACTTTGATAGAGGAACTACTTCTTATGTCCATTTGTGAACAATAATAAAAATATTTTCAGACACTATTATAAATTCAATTGGGAGAAATAGAATCATTTTTCTAATTTAGAATTCCAATATTAGATTAGGGTGAATGGTTTTTAATTTTATGAGATGTTTCATTTTTTTAATGAATAGTGAAAAATACTGCAATTTAATTCAAAACAACCTTTTCACCCAATTTATTTATATTGTACGAATATCCTATTAGTTGGTTTTAGAGTATATATAGATTAAATTTTTATTATTTTATATAATCTTGGTCATTTGAAATATTTTCATATTTATATTGGATATAAACACATGTCAATCTTTTGATAGTTTTTACTTCTTAAAAACCAGCTTTCTAGTTTTGAGAACGTGAGTTTTTTAAAAATTAATTAATAAAACTTCTATATTTTGAATTTTTTTAAATATACAATATTTTTGAATTTTGAATATCAAAATTATCTTTGGATGAAATTTTGGTATTTTTCTGAAAACATTCAATTTATGATGATTTTTTAAAAACTCTGCGTTATTGTTGAAAACCGACTATTATTTAAATAATTATAACTATTTGAATATTTATTTTAAAGTCAAAAAAGATACATAATACTTATATTAGTTCAATGTAATTCATTGGAGTCATTTTATAATAGGATTAGATTTATAAAATTTTATTCAACTTTTTAATGTTTTTACCCACCTTCTAGACACATTTGTAAATTCGCATAAAAAGTAATTCTACAGCTTATCTGAATTGATTTTCAAAAATCGAAGTCATACGGTTGACATTAGTAAGTAAAATATGGTTTAATAGGATGAAAATATTATTTTGTGAATAATAACTTTTTAATTTTATTTATCAATGTTGAATGTAAAATGGGCAATTAAAGATAAAAATGATATTATAAAAATCCCAACACATGTCTTAATTCTATTGGATAAGTGTATTTCGACCAAAATAATGCTTAGGAATAAAATATGACCCTTTTGATCCACGTGGCTTATATTAGTTCATTTATTATATTTTATTTAAAGAAGGATTAAAAGTGTTAATTTTAATGTTTAATAACTAAACCATTTTTATTATAGGGTTACACATAAGATAACTTAAACTAACAATATTAAATATAAATATAAAAAGATTTCCTACATCATGGTAGTTTATTTATAATTTTTAGACATTATATAATTAATATTATTTATGACACAAGGATGATGTAGTAATAACATTATTAATGAATGATTAAGGTAATTGATATTATAAATATTAAAATAAATGTAAATTGAGACTTTTTATGCATTACACAAATATTCTAGGTTAATATGACATGTTAGAGTTTATTCAATTATTTGTACTGATGAAATCAGGTTGTTATGACTTTCACAAAAACCAAATATGAAATAGTGTCAAAATTGGCATAAATGAATTTTTAAAACAAATACTATATTTTTATATTATATAATATTCCACAAAATCTTAGGTTCTACCAATGTACTTATATAATTATATATATATCATTAATTAACAACTTTTGGTTCGCTTGGAATTTTATAGTAAGTAGATTAACCATGTAATATAAAAACAAAAGAATATATGGTAAAACTTAAACAATATAACTAAGAGTTGGATCTAAAAGATAGGGTTAATATGGTGGACTAAACACTTATAAACAATTTTTTTGAGAGGATTTCAACCCATCCCCATCATAGACTCGAAATAAATCTATTTGGAGCCATTATAAATTGAAAAGGCTTTTATAATAGAATAATATTTCAAACTTTTCCTAAAGTGACAGTCACCTATCTTATAAAAGGGTACTTATCCTTCTCTCAAATTCACACCTCCAAAGCCATTTGGCTCACCCAAACCCTGCTCAAATAGCCTCTCAACTACCCTCACTTTAACCTAGAGGCCGTACATTGGTCATAAATCCGTCTTAAATTTCCCTTTTGATCATATCAAAATGAATCACCTGAATAAGAGGTAATAGTTTCATCACATCTTTCAAAATTCTTTCCAACTTCCACATCCCCTTACTTTGATGTTTACATACCAAAATAATAACTACAGTACCTTCTTTATAATGTGATGTTATTATAAATATGGTACAACCATATTCGTTATTCTATACATCCTATGAATGTAAAAGTCACCATACGTATGTACGTACGACTTACCATCACCACGTTGTGTTGAAGTTTGTTATTCAACACATTAATATTTGGATGGGTATAATAATGATTCCTTTCCGCATTCACCTGTCAATGATGATTATAAAAGTATATATTATTAATAATTATGTAATAAATGAAAAAATAATGATAATGGAAATATATATCTGTGTGTGTGTGTGTGTTTACATATATCTCTTTCACTTACTTCCATTCAATACAATATGAAAATGGAAACAACATTTATGCATGCGTACGAACTACCATCTCCATGAACTATGTTTCCACTTCATATTTATATCTATTATACATATTTATAATCTAAATATATATTATATATAAATCATGTTTTATATTCTGGAATTACGTCAATCATGATCTATGTGATACGATCCAGAATAACAAGTTAAAACACGTGTGACAAAGAAAGCGATTATTACCTGAAATGTTACTTTTACATGGAAATTATTATTAAATTTGTAGTATAAAGTAATAAATGAATCATATATGATATCATAAATATTAATATGGTTCTGTTATAATTTAATAACATACTGCTTTCATTATACATGAGGTTGAATATTCCATCGACTAAATGAAAGTAAAAGGTAAGGGGTTTTCATCTCACTTTGTATTCCAGTGAGATTCAAGCTATATTTTCCACTATTTCGTTTTCTGTGGTTTTTTTTCTACCCATGATTGTATTAATTGTGTAATATACTTTAATTTCTATATATTTACATCTTCATTGTACGATACTTCTTTCATTGGTTTTATGTTTCATAATTTACGAAATAGATAGGGGAATTTATAATTACAATTTCAACTCATTGTGTTTTACACAAACTGCATTGATTATTTTACCCCATGATTATGTGTGAAATAACTATTTAATTATTTATGTAGTGATTTATACTCCCATTCCAATGTATATACTTTTTATAAACATAATAACTCCATTAATAAATTATCAACTCAACGATATGAACTTGATATGACTAATCTTAACTCAATTTCTATTCATTGAGTTAAACATCCAAGCCATTGGTTTTGTTTTTACAATAATATGTGTGTATATACTATGATTGATTTACACTGAATATCCAATATTATTGAGAGTATTTATATTTTTTCACATAATTATTTCATTGATATATACTTTCCCAAGGGATATGGTCTTTATTAGGGATTTCAAGTAATTTTACATTCCATTGAGCCATTTTTGTTGTTATATGCCAATTCACATTTATATGGTGTATATACTTTACATTGATATAGTATATCATGAATCCCTTTATTCTAATGATATTATATGGTTTTTATTACCTTAATTATTTGGATTCAAGCGTCTCTCGTTTGGTTAGAAACTCTAACTAAAATTTCATTTTAAATGTTTTAAAGACTTATTATTATAAATCAATCTCATTAATTTCCATTCTTTGAAAATGTTTTTAAGATTTATTTATATGGACATGAATATTTTAATATTCAAATTCAAATTCAAATTTCAATGTGGTATGGGACAATTTGATTCAAAAATCTCTTTTGAACGACTCCTTGGATAAATAGTGCGACTTTTAAATGTTTTCAAGAAAAGGGATGTGTATCTCAAACAGTTTTATAGATTATTTTCATCTATTTCAATATCCTTCATTGTATTTAATTCTTAATTTAAGTTGATGTATTATAATGCAATCATCCATATTGTATTTAATGAGTTATGTTTGTCTGTGGATATGCTATTTTTTTACCATTCATGGATTATGGTTAAATTATTTACATTTTCTATGCTAATTTTAATACAAATGTTTATATTATGATTCAATCTTTTCATATGTGGAATTAATTTGACATATTAAGTGACGGGTGGAGCCCACTATAGCTCCTCAATGCATCAGTAGGTCCCATTGATACAAACTAGTGTCTGGGCGCAAGGCCTTGACAAAATTATTATTTGTAGTCTTGGCACCAGGCCTTGAATATGTGGTTATGATGTCTGGAATTATGAGTTCCCTCAGTATGAAATTAGCTATTGATATTACATGAGATTATTCTACTAGTAGAATATCCATGTGAATAATTAATTTGAATTATTAGATTTATCTTTTCCATATAATGATGATGTTTAAGTCTAAATGACCTGTGTTTTTGTCTTATACATTGCCATAAATGTTTATGCTTATTTATGATAGTTTCTGCTATATTATTATCATTTTTGACCATTTGAGATCACCCATTTCATATGTTTATTTTTTCCCAGGATGTGAAAAATAATATTACTATTAACCTGCCGGAATAGGCTAAGGGACATGATTTTGATCAAATTGGACACTATGTTTTAGTTTGTCCATTTCAAAATGTAATGTAAAACTTATGTATGTATCTTGTGCTTCCAAGGATACTAATCTAATCAGTCTGTCGAGACCTTATCTATTGTGATCTTTCCAATTTTATGTAATAATGCACTAACTCTAGGTAACTAGGCTCAGGGTGTGACATTAATTGACAATTGTGTATTCATATAGAGAATATTCTTGGTTAAGATATTGTACTTTTGAGTATCATAAGAAGTAAATTCACAAGGAATAATGATTATTCAGAACTAAAAAATATATTTTAGAATTTATGATTTATAGTTAGTAAGAAAAAAAATTGATGTTATTTTTTATCTGTAACTGTGATAATGTATTACTTTCATTTGAAAATTATGTACTTACGCTTTCTCATGTCATACTTAGTATAGTCAGAATAACTCTTGATTTATATGATACACACCATATATTTTTTATAATAATTATTATGATTGGAACATGTTCTTTTGTAGCCTTTTAATTTTCCTTAAATTGTTTAGTGGTAATTCTTGGAAAAAGGTTATGTTATGCTTCATGTATTTCAACGTTCTCTAAGTGATTTTTTTATAAAATTGTTTTAAGGGATGTTTCTGAAAGTTTTTATTTCTAATATTATTTTAAAACCCTATTATTGGGAATTCATATGCTTCTCATAAATTTTAATTTAAATTTTATAGGTTTAGTATATTTTAGTTACAATGGTTGGCGACAGCTTTGTGAAGTCTTTTTTGTATAGTATTTTATGGATTGTAATATTTGTACCTGGTTTTCCATGCCCAAAACTGATGAGATCCTCTATAGTGAAAAAAGATGTTTAATTTATCATAATTTATTTTTATAAAAAAATTAATACACACCATGTATTATTGAAAATTCATTGGCCCCAACGATTCTAGGGCTAGGGTGTGATAGTTGGAATCATAGGATCAGTTTCGGAAACTCTGGAAAATTACATGAACACTAAAAGTTTTTTTGTGTATTAAAAATTTGAAATATTCTTAAAAATTTTAGATGGGAAACAAAACAAGCCTTTTGTCACTTCTAAATGAAAAAATAGAGATTATAGATTCCATGTCCACAATAGAAGGCTATGAGACTTTTGAAAACTTTCGTCTGTCGTGTAAACATCTCTATTGTGCATCGAACTCTCCTCGTATACTTCCACTCCACCTAGGATTAGGGTTTGACTATTTCCTTATGATGAACAGTCCTTTTCTTTTATATGCATGAACGTTAAAGTACATTAAGGGTCTATTTAAATGATCTACCCTAATGGATTATTCTTTATCCATATATAATTTCCAAGAGGCTATAGAAGAGGGTGACTTCTGAGAAGTGTACCATTGTCCAATATTAATCAACTATCTTAATGGACAAGTAATGGACATAGAAATTCTTTAGGATGAATCTAACCATATATATTATAAGAAACAAGTTCCAGCTGATGTCTTCGAGCATCATACACTTAATTATTTTATCTCATGGAACTTTAGATTTACACCCCCCATTGATCCATGTTTCTCGTGCTGTATCTGGTCCAAATAGATCAAAGAGTTTGCAACTGCTTTAGAGATATTCTTAACTGAGAACTAGGGAAATATTCGACATTAGTGGAACCTATAAAGGGACACCTTAGAGGATGTCATTAAATCCATACTCGTGAGTTGTTTTAAGGAGAGAATGGTTATGTAACACCTTGTGTTTAATGAACCTTACTTAAATGGATAATGCTATATTTTACATTTTGGCGCATTGATATGAATTTGTGAAATAATTTTTTTTTAATAAATTTATCCTTTAGATAGAAGATTCTCTTGTAATTTTTATATTGAAGAAATAGGTTTACTAACAAACCTCTCATCAATCCATTAAAAATTAAAAAATTCCATAATCATAATGTCTTGTTGACAAGACTATGAGCCATTTATAAAACTAATCTTGTCTTGAAATCACCTCTATAAAGTGTTCCTTAGCCCAAATGTCCAATAAGAATATTAGGGGCCATTATGTTTATTGTTGCATGCAAACTGCACAATTTGTAGAGTATAGCCAGAGAGGGAAGTACCACAAATGTCTCTTTCTATGTTTTACCATGTCTGAGAACTAACCATCTTTTGGAATGTTTAGAGAATCTGTATTGGAGGGTGACCATCGAGTAGCATATCTGTTCCAAGTTCTACGTTTTTCTATGTATGAGATCCTCCATGACTTCAATGTTTTCAAACATGATGTTGTTCATGGGATTTATAGGGAATTAGTCCACTCTAAAATCTATGATACCCACACCACTCAAGCCTCCCTCTAGAAACCTAAATGGTTTATGCATAGGGGTAATCCTAACTGATCATGGTGTATATGGACCAAAGAGGTCGAGGAAAAAGAAAATAATATGGGAATCCACCTGAGGATGATATCAGATCATCTACAATGGTAGAATTTGTGAAGGGAGGTAAAGAGTTTTGTATGACTGGTATTACTGGTGGAAGTGTATGAGTGGTTTATAATTGTGAGGGGGAAATTATTTTAATTGGGGATAATGTGACTTGCCCAAATTTTTCATGTGTAATAAATATATTATACAGTTTTACAACATTTTATTTCTATACTATAGAAAACAATTCTTCTAAAAAAACATAAGACCTATTTATTCAATGAAACACTGAAAATGAATAGATTTCAATAAGCCCTAAATAACCTTACTACTCTAGGATAACTACAAAAATACCTATTAAAATCACAAGGAGACCACCAAATACAAAAAATCCCTAGAAAATTGTGTATGTCATTCGCGTTTTCCCCCATGAAGAACATTATAGCCAGAACCACAACAGTCAATGTAAGAAATAGAGGAATAAAGAGCTCTATCTTCTTTGTCTCAGTGTTTGAGGTTGGAACAACCTAATAATGTTATTATAAGGCGTTAAAGTTAATTATATCTTTTCCTCTTTTAGGTGACCTTTGATTCTATAATGGCTATAAGACCTTATAACTGTTGGGTATTCTGGTTAATTTATTTTATGTATTTAAGTATATTGAAATTTATATGTGATTTATGTATGAATTAAACTTATATCATTAAACAAGTTATCTATGTAACTCTTATTTATATTTAAAATAGGATAATGTTTTCAATGATAAAACAGATTTGAAATCATAATCCTTGCATTTTAATGGAAATACTAAGATAAGTACACACTTGTTAATCCTTGATTTTTGGTACAAATAAATATGAATTTGAGTATGAAATCATACTTTGGGAAAATGAAATTGATGACTATGGTTGTATCGTTTATATTATCTATATATAATTATTACGGTATTTACGAATATAAAATGATTTAAATAGTTACCTTTAAATTTTTTCATCCTCAGATGAGTAAAAAAAAGTTTTATTTAAAAAATATGTTTTAGATTTTGAAAATATATTACTAGTGTGGGATTTATTTTATGACATACTAATATTTGATTTTAAATTTTGAAAATTGATGTTTTTGAAACACAAATTTTTCGAAACTAATAAAAATATTGGTTTTTAGGATTTTTTTAAACATAATAATGAATTTATATTATCTGTTTTAAGACACCATATATATATAAACATGTTATTATGTTTAATAAAAATGAGTTTTACTTTGGTGAAAAAAAATTTAGTACCCCAGCCAACTGAGGGAAACCTAGAAGGCCAATCCACTCAAGGTCTAGTCGTAATCTCAATTAGATATCCTTGGCCAAAATCCCAGGGTATTTCACAAGTGGTTCATGCAAATTCTCATGCACATGCATGCATAATAAGGCCCTAAGCGCGCATGGACGTGAGTAATGGTTTTTCACCTGAACATCCATTTTCATTCGGTTAACTTTTATTATATACATACCTCAATTAAATTTATAATTATTTATATTTACTCCAAATAATATCTATTTGAATGATTTATATATGTATCCCAACCCTAATAATTCCTTATTTTATTTGGAGTTACATGTTTTAAAAGGAACATCCAAAATTTTCAAGAGAACTATATTTTATGTTTTTATCAAAAATTATCTTTCTAAAATCAATCATATAATAATCAAAATAATAACTTACTACAATTCTGGTTTTATAAAAGGAATTTTATTTTCAAAATAAAATGGTATTTATCTCAAGAGTTACTTAATGATTTTATTATAGTATTCTCTTCTATTTCAACATTCTTAAAGATTTTTATGTATTGTAAGGATTAATCATTTATGATGTAATCTTCTATTTTTCTTATATGTTTTATGAATAGTTTGATTGTGGATGTTCTATCATGAAATTATTCACCAAATTTTCTCCCAATGGTTAGTGTTTTGGAATAATGTTTGGGGAATGTTAGTTACATTTCATATGATAGTTTCAATATGTATATATATAATGTTTATGTTTGTCCCCACTCATATGAGGAATTCATTGGACTTATTATGTTATTGGTGGGGCCTATTATAGCCCCTTGATGCAACAATTATTCTAATCAGATAAATCTCATCATGGCATGAGGCCTTCACACAGTCTAGCATTATACATTCCCTCGTTATGTTTATAGTATTTAATTGACCAAGTGTGTATTCAACTAGTGAATATCACTAGTAAATAGCCTTTAAATATAAATATCTGAAGATGAATATTCACATGGCATAATGTTTATTCAGCACTCATAAATATATCTGCCAATTTATGATTTTAAATTAGTAAGGAAATAAATTTATGATATTTTTTATGCACAACTATGATCTTGTATTGCATTCATTTGTAATTTTTTTACTTCTAGTTTTGCATGTAACACTTATTATAGTTATAATAAATATTTATTTATATGTTGCACACCATATATTTTGTATAATAATTCTTATGATTATAACATGTTATGTTATAACCTGTTAATGATCCTTAAAATGTTAAATGGTAATTCATGGAAAACTATTATGTTATGATTCATGTATTGAATATTTCTTTGAGAAAATGTATTATAAATATTTTTAAAAGGAAACTTTTTAAATGGTTTTGTTGGATATATTATTTTAAAAATATTTTATTGTGCATTCTTATTCTGAACCTACGTTTTATTTTAAATTTTACAAGTTTAGTATATTTGAGTTACACTGATTGGTGGCAACATTGTGGAGTCTCTTATGTAATGTATTTGAAGAATTTTAATATTTGTATCTAGTTTTCTAGACCCTAAACCAAATAGATCCTCTGTTTTGAAACATGATGTGTAATATATCAGCATTTATTTTTAAAAAAAATTACTACACACCATGTTTTATTGAAAACTCATTAGCTCCAGAGATTCTGGGAATGGGTCAAGACAGTTGGTATCGTAGGATCGGTTTAAGAAACTCTATAAAACTATATGAACATAAAACATTTAATTATATCATACTAAGTAGAATTCTTCTTAAAATTTTCAAAAGGCAGATGAAACAAGCCTTATATCTCTTCTAAAAGAAATAATAGAGACTATAGTTTCCTTTTATTATTTAGAAGTCTATGATGCATTTGAAAACATTCTTCTATTGTTTAAAAATATCTACTGTGCATCTAACTCTCATCGTGTACTTCAACTCCGTCGACGACCAGACATTGAATATTTGTTTATGACGAACACTCAATTTTTGTTTTATAGACATAAGGTAAATTACATTAAGGGTACATTTAAATGCATTACCCTAGATGATAATTCTTTATCCCTAGAGGATTTCAAAGAGACTACACAAGAGGGTGACCTTTGAACAGCGTACCTTTGTTGAATCATTACCTACAATCTTTTTGTACATGTTATGGACTTTCAAATTATTGAGGACGATTATACCCTTTTACATTATAGACATCATGTTTAGGATGATGTCTCATAACATCTTACACATAATGATTTTCCCTCTTGACACTTTAGATGTCCACACCCCATTGATCCAAGTTGCCCATGTTGTATCTGGACCAAATAGATCGAAGAGTTTGGAACCACTTTAGGGATCCACATAACCAAGAACTGGGGAAATAATTGATAATAGTTGAACCTATGAAAGGAAACAATGGAATATGTTAGGAAATCCAGACCAATCAATTGTGAGAAGGATCGAATAGTTATGTAACACCTTGAATTTTTTTAACCTTTTTTAAATTGATAATGTTATATTTTACATTTTGGTAGTTTAATATAAATTTTTGACATTAAATAATTGTTTTAAATACAATTATGCATTAATGAGCGATTTATCTTCAAAATTTCAGATGGAAGACATATGTTTACCAACAAACCACTTATCTATCCCTACCGAATTAATAGAGTCCATAATCATCAAGTCATGTTCAGAAGACTATGACATTTTTATAAACCCACACATGTCTTGAAAACACCTCTATAAGTTGTACCTAATCACAAATGCCCTCTTGACCAATCAGGAAGACTATTATGTTTTTTAATTTAAGGTAATTACACAATTTGTAGGGTATAGGCATAGAGGGAATTACAACGATGGTCTCTTCATGTTTTTCACCTTGTTCAAGAATCTTTGGGAATGTTTTGAGAAGAGATATTGGAGGGTGACCTTCGAGAAGACTATCTGCTCAATGTCGTAAGTTTAACTATGTATGGGATTCTCTACGACATCAATTTTTTCAAGAACGGTGTAGTTTTGAGGGATTTATAGGGAACTAGTCCACTCTCAAATCTCTGATCTCCACACCGCCCAAGTCTCCTTTGGGAAACCCAAATGCTTTATGTATTGGGGTAATCCTAACTGCTCATGGTGTATATGGACCAAAGAGGTCATGAAACAAGAAACTAATCCAGGAATCCACCTGAGGATGATAGAAGATCGTCCACAATAGAGGACTTTGTGAGGGGGCATCAAGAGTTTTTTATTACTTGTTTTTCTTGTGGAAGTGTATGAGTGCTTTAGAATTATGAGGGTGCAATTCTATGAAGGGGTGATAATGTGACACACCAAATAAAATTCATGTTAAATAGTAGTATTGAATGGTTTTACTTTGTTTAATTTCATAATTATACAAAAAAATACTTGAAAAATAAACAGAAGACTTTTTTTTCAATGAAACATAATAAACAATTGCATTTTAACAAGGCTACAAGAACCTTACTACTATTGGATACCTACCTAGAGACCTATCAAAATCATAGGGTGACCACCAAATACAAAAATAATCCCTTGAAAATAGTGTATTTCCTTTGTGTATTCCTATAAGGCCCCGAACTTAAACCTTACTTAATATTGAATTAAATGAATAATTCACATTGAGGATCTTTTCAGGTTTAGAGTATTAGAGAATTAGGACATAACTATTACATCTCAAAAGAATACAAGGTAGAACCTTTTACTAAGTTTCCATAAAATAAAAACTCTTAAAAAGAAACATGTCCAGTTCCATGTTTTAGGTTGCATGACTTTCCCCTGATCCCATCCTTGACCCTATTTCACGTTAAGTCCTGTGCAAAACATTTAAAAAACTTGGGATGAGCATAAAAAGCTCAGTAAGGGATACACAAATAATGAAAACTATTAGTTCTTAAAAAACAAGTAAACCATTTATACTTTATCAAAGTAATACCTTCACCTTTATGAAGTAGTAAAAACTCTTCACTGAATAAAATATCATTACTTACCATTTTGTAATCAAAATATTATCATAAAACCCATATAAAGATCACATAACATATAAAGGTAACTTGGGACAAAAACATACTTAAGTGGAATAACCATAAGGTCGACTTCCACACATATCACTTAATGGAATAGCCATTCGGCCAACTTCCATACATACTTAATGGAATATCCATACGGCCGACTTCCATACCCAATGCATTGGAGGTTATAACGTAACCACCCATCCTGGTATTCACGGCACCACCCGTCATATTGTTTATCACGTAACCACCCGTAAAATGTCCAAGTACCGTTATAAAATTATAACGCATAAAACCAATATAAAGGAATGATAACATTTCCACATTTCAATCACAATATATCATTTATATATATTGAAAAAATAGAATCCTTTATCAAAACCATTTTCAGTACCAAAATACATAAAAGAGTATATTGTATTTATTTTATTTTAAAAACATTATGGCTTGTTGAGGAAGCCAACGATCAAATAATACTCATGGTGGAGGAAAAGGTCATTTTCACCGAGTACTTTAAAAGAAACATTTCTTTTTGTCGTTTAGTAAAACACTTCGTAGAAAAAGATTCCTTTTGTATAAAAGTAAATGTAAAAGGGGTTTATACACCGTATAAAATAACGTTGTGTAAAAAACGAAATATGCCTCAATTAAAATAGATTGAGATGAAGTCCGTTACAAAGACGGTATCCTTGGTTTAAGGATAAATCAATTACATAATTATGTGTGACAAACGAATACACAAAATATAAGTGGATATTAAGTGTAAAAAAATTAGAGGTTATTCACACATATTCATAGAACGACATATTCAAGGAGTATAAGTTTATCCTAAAGAATCAAATTTGGGTTAAGAAATTCCCTTGTAAAAATTTGACAGCCTAATGGCGTCACTACAAAATTCAGAAAATGAGATGAGAGATAAAAAGGGTATCTCATCACCTGGAGATAAACTTTAAATCAATAATGATATAGAAGAACATATCCCAACATAATAGTATGTGAATTTAAATACATAACAAATGAAGTCTTTTAAAAAGAGGAGGGTGAAAGGTTCCCTTACCGACATGGGTATCATTCAAAACATACACCCCGTGAAAGAAGGCCAATACAACATTGATGTAAATAATCATAAATGAAAGTATATTACACAATGAGTAAAATAATGGGCAGTACATACACCACTCAAAGGAAATTGTGGAAAATGTACCATAAATCTCACGGGAATATAAGTGAGATGAAAAATCCCTTACGAAAACTCGGCAGCCTAACGGCGCCACTTAAAACGTACAAAATGGATTGATGAGAGAGAATAGGGTCTCTCATCATATGGACATAAAAATTATAGTAAGAGTAATATAAAAGAACATCCTAATAACAAGAAATATGATCTTCAAAATGAATTACATAAAAGAGTGTACTTAAAATGAAAGAGAGGAGTAGGATCCCTTACCTCGGGTCCGACTTGACTCGATCATTCTTTAATCTCCTTAAAATTAGGTAAATCCATTTTATTTGAACCAAAATGGGTTTCTTGAAGAGCTTCCTACCTAAGTTAAGGCTTCTAGGATGAGGAGAGGGATGTGGAGAGGCATAATGATCAGAGCTTGGCCAAACCAAAGGTTTGAGAGGTGTGGGTAAGGTGGTAGAGGTGGGGGCCTTTTATAAGGGGAGAGGAGGGGCACTCTTGGAAAATTATAAAATGTTACATTATTTTCAAATGGTTTTTGGATTTTAATGGTCCCACATTGATGTGTTTCGAGGATAATGGGATAAGGGTTCGAAATACACCCATCCAATAGGTTTTTGACATGTGTAGCTCCTAGATTTTGCATTATCTTTCCATTTTATTTAAATCGTTAAATAATGAGGTGATCACTCCATCATCATGATGTCATAATGAATTTAATTTATTTAATGTCTAAAAATTATAAAAAAATACTATGATGTAGGAAATATTATTATCTTTCCAATTACTATTTATAGTCAAAATTATGACTTGTATTACCACATGTAAAAATTGTTTTTTTAAAACAAATCATGTTTGTGATATTTTTATTTTAACTTTAAAGAAAAGGCATAAATGTCATTATCAAACCCAAGTGGCTCCATGGGGTACCAAAAATCGAAACATGGGTTGTCTGGGTCGGCCATAACTCATCCAATAGGGTTAGGACAAGTTTCAACATATTTTCATTTTATTATAAAATCATTTTTACCTTAAATCACACTAATTACCTTTAATCGTGATTAATAAATCTTAAAAGTTACTTTTCATCAAAAATTATTTTCATCCCATTGAACCACATTTTACTTAACAATTAAAATCATTTAAATTGGATTTTTGAAATTCAAATCACAGAAGTGGTAAAGTCCCATTAAAACGAAAAATCAAATTTTGTAACCACCACTTTGTGGTTTCACTATTCATAAAAAATTAGAAATTTTCAGAAAAATTCCAAAAATTCACCCAAAGTTTTATTTGATATTCCGAATTCAAAAATGATGTCTATTTTACCAGATTCATAACATAGAAGTTGAATTAGTTAATTTTATAATTAATCCCTACAGTTAGAGAAAATAGCGTGTTTTTTATACAATAAGTATCAAAAGATTGACAGTAGTTTAAATCCAATTTCAAAGTGAAATTAATTCTAATGACCACTATTGGATTAAATGGTAAAAATATATTCTAATATTACTAAAAAAAATCCAAAAGATAATCTAATCATATAAATAAAATAGATAAAAAGCAGTTTTGAATTAAAATACAACATTTTTCACTATTCATTAAAAAATGAACTTTATCAGAAAGATACCAAAAATTTAAACAAAGTAAATTTTGATGTCTCTATTCTATATAAGAATTTTATTTTGTCAAATATAACACATAAAATTTTCAAAAAGTAGATTTAAAAGAGGTTCTCCTTCAAAAGGCGGTTAATCAACCTTTTAAAGAATATTAGAATGTCTACGCTTAAAATTGGATTCATTCGCATTTTTAATCCTCTAACATTTATTGTAAAGAGTAAAAATATTTGGCAAACATATTAAATCATTTTGTAGGTAGTTCTGTTCATTCCCGCCATTACAACAGCTAGGCGTTAACTAGTATATAAAATAATATTATTTTATTATTAGAGTGCAACGTAAGCTTCCCAAGAAACTCGTTATTGAATATTGGGTACGCCATCGAGC
Organism: Viscum album; assembly: GCA_963277665.1. Classification (NCBI taxonomy): domain Eukaryota; kingdom Viridiplantae; phylum Streptophyta; class Magnoliopsida; order Santalales; family Viscaceae; genus Viscum; species Viscum album. The sequence goes on from OY728142.1 coordinate 2,094,359,798, forward strand.
ATAGCATCCCCTATAAAGTAATATTAATACTTTATTCACAAATATGGATAAATATAAAAATTTCATATTCTTTTTTTACCTGGGGTGTTACATCCTTCCCCCCTTTTGGGAATTTCGTCCTCACAATTTTAAAATTGGCCTTGGAAATATCCTTGAAAGTCCCACATCGGAACAAGAGTCGGTAAAACAATCACTTTAAAATAAAGAAAGATAACTACAGAGGTCACCCGAGTAAACCCATACTAGGATTCCAAGTATGAAAATATGGATATGGAGGAAAAAACAACAGATCATATTCTGATGGAGAGTGATAGTAAACATGTCAAGGAGAAAGTTAACCATAATAAAATCAAAAACTTGTGATGGGTTAAATGGTATTCAATTCCCTAGTAGGAAAAGTTAACATAAATTTTTTTTAAGTTACCTTTCATGGTGGAATTTATTTTTGAGCTTAACTAAATCATAATTAAACATACTTACTTGTCATGTAGACTTTAAACTTTTACTAGATTCCTTAATCAAACTCATATTTTCTCAAAAAGACGAGTATTTAGGAAGACTTGTTCACATTAAGAGTACTATAATCAACTTATAGAGAATCGCCTAATCCACAAAAGATAAATATATATTTCCCATGTCTCTAGACTTTAACCAAAACCAAAACTAAAAAGGTTAGTACATGATCAGATAATCTAGAAAAGGATAACCCTTTTTAAAAAGAAAATATATTCTTAATCTCCAAAATTTGTCCAACAAAACCCAAAGTTCAATGAGAACCATTCGATAAACAATTTATCCATAAAATTCTTCAAATTAAACCAAACTAATATTGAAACCCAAATATTTGAAGGATTTAGTCACATAGTCTTCCAAGTTTAATCATAACATTTATCTCCAAACAACATCAGTTGCTCTTAATGTCTCATATTGAAAAGAAATTAACCTAATCACATATCCTCCATGATAAGTTAATCATTTTCATAAAAACACAAAATCAACTTACTCTTTATTCCTAAAGTCACCTAACTAAAAAGAATAAGTCATACTAACCAGATTATTCACGTAGTCCCGTGGTAGGCGATAAATACCCATTGCACTTTGGTTGTGGGTTCGATTTCTGCAACTTTGTCCGACAAGACGGGTTGTCACGCGGTCTGCGTGTTGTCCTTTTTATAAAACTCAAAAAATAACCCTAATATGTTTTAACCTTAATATTTTCCTTATACCTCTCATTTTCATCCAAATTCGTTACGGTCTCAACATCTTAATTCTTGAAGTCTTATTTCACCACCATAAGATAAAATAAAACGATTCCAAAAATGAATAACATCATACCTTGATCATGGTGTCCACTCGGTTTCATCGTCATCTTGCTCACGTAGGTACATGTCCCATGCATTACAACAATGATTTAGAGATCCTTCAAAATCATTTGCTTCCTCCATACAAATACACCTTGTACAACATGGGTCATATGGGTGTTCACAGAAAAACAATTTTAGAAAATAATAATGTATGACATATAATTCCAAAACATCTGATAAAACATTATTTCTATAAAATAGTCAGACAAAATTTGAGTTGAAACTTTCTATTATTGGTCCTTTTAAAATACCATAAGTATGTGCTGAGAGTCTATATTTTAAAATCAAATATAAATAGGTTGTGCAAGGGTCTCCTTCCTCAGCACCATTTTTAAAATCATAATATGCTTCAAATTCTTGTGATAAGGTAAAATATTTTAAAATACCTTGATAATATTTACCTTTCTTGATAATATGAGAATATTGTGAAAATAGTATTTGTCTAAAAACAACCCATGATCCACGATGATAGTGAAGTATAGTGGAAGTGTTTGATATCTCAAACAACTGCTTGCAAGTGAGTTATATGCTAGAAAAAGTTTCACAATCATCCGAACATGACTTTGCAATAATTATTGCAAGCATGTCATCAGGAATAGATAGGAATTTCATTTGAGATCCTTCTCCTTCCATTCGTAACCGAATTTACTTGTCCTGAAAAAAGTTATAAAATAAGGATTTAACTGAAATAATAGATATATGGACAAATCATGTGTCTAACAAAAACTCATAATCCCTAAAGTTTTCTAAACCGACCTCGGATACCAACTATAAGGCCTCAACCTTAAACCTTACATAATATTGAATTAAATGAATAATTCACATTGAGGATCTTTTCAAGTTTAGAGTTTTAGAGAATTAGGACATAACTATTACATCTCAAAAGATTACAAAGTAGAAACTTTTACTAAGTTTACATAAAATAAAAAGTCTTAAAAAGGAACATGTCCAGTTCCATCTTTCAGGTTGCATGACTTTCCCTTGATCCCATCCTTGACCCTATTTCACGTTAAGTCCTGTGAAAAACGATTCAAAAAATTGGGATGAGCATAAAACTCTCACTAAGGGATACACAAATAATGAAAACTGTTAGTTCTTAAACAACAAGTAAACCATGTATACTTTATTAAAGTATTACCTTCACCTTTATGAAGTAGTAAAAACTCTTCACTGAATAAAATATCATTACTTTCCCTTTTGTAATCAAAAGATTATCATAAACCATATAAAGATCACATAACATATAAAGGTAACTTGGGACATAAACATACTTAAGTGGAATAACCATAAGGTCAACTTCCACACATATCACTTAATGTAATAGCCATTCAGCCATCTTCCATACATACTTAATGGAATATCCATAAGGCCGACTTCCATACCCAATGCATTGAAGGTTATAACGTAACCACCCATCCTGGTATTCACGGCACCACCCTTCATATGGTTTATCACGTAACCACCCGTAAAATGTCCAAGTACCATTATAAAATTATAACACATAAAACCAATATAAAGGAATGATAACATTTCCACATTTCAATCACAATATATCATTTAAATATATTGACGAAGTATAATCCATTATCAAAACCATTTTCAATACCAAAATACATAAAAGAGTATATGGTTTTAATTTTATTTTAAAAACATTATGGCTTATTGAGGAAGCCAAATATCAAATAATACTCTCGGCGGCGGAAAAGGTCGTTGTCACCGCGTACGTTAAAAAAACATTCCTTTTTTCGTTTAGTAAAACACTTCGTAGAAAATGATTCATTTTGTATAAAAGTAAAAGTCAAAGGGGTTTATACACCGTATAAAAGAAAGTTTTGTAAAAAATAAATATGCCTCAATGAAAGGAGATTGAGACGAAGTCACTTACAAAGACGGTATCCTTGGTTTAAGGATAAATCAATTACATAATTATGTGCGACAAACGAATACACCAAATATAAGTGGATATTAAGTGTAAAACAATCATAGGTTATTCACAGATATTCATAGAACGACATATTCAAGGAGTATAAGTTTATCCCAAAGAATCAAATTTGGGTTAAGAAGTTCCCTTGCAAAAATTTGACAGCCAAATGGCGTCACTAAAAAATTCAGAAAATGAGTTGATGAGAGATAAAAAGGGTATCTCATCACATGGAGATAAAATTTTAATCAATAAGGATATAGAAGAACATATCTCAACATAATAGTATGTGAATTAAAAGACATAACAAAAGAATTCTTTTAAAAAGAGGAGGTTGAAAGGTTCCCTTACCGACATGGGTATCTTTCGAAAGATACACCCCGTGAAAGAAGGGCAATACAACATTGATGTAAATACTCATAAGTTAAATTATATGAAACAATGAGTAAAATAATGGGCAGTACATACACCACTCAAAGTAAATTGTGGAAAATGTAGCATTAATCTCACGGGAATAAAAGTGAGATGAAAAATCCCTTACGAATACTCGGCAGCCTAACAGCGCCACTTAAAACTTACAAAATGGATTGATGAGGGAGAATAGGGTCTCTCATCATATGGACATAAAAATTACAGTAAGAGTAATATAAAAGAACATCCTAATAACATGAAATATGATCTTTAAAAGGAATGACATAAAAGAGTGTACTTAAAAAGGAAGAGAGGAGTAGGATCCCTTACCTCGGGTCCCACTTGACTCGATCGTTCTTTAATCTCCTTAAAATTGGGTAACTCCGTTTGGTTTGAACAAAAAGGGTTTATTGAAGAGCTTAATACCTATGTAAAGGCTTCTAGGATGAGGATAGGGATGTGGAGAGACAAAATGATCAGAGCTTGGCCGAGACAATGGTTTGAGAGGTGTGGGTAAGGTGGTAGAGGTGGGTGCCTTTTATAAGAGGAGAGGAGGGGCACTCTTGGAAAAGTATAAAATGTTACTTTATTTTCAAATGGTTTTCGGATTTTAATGGTCCCACATTGATGTGTTTAGAGGGTAAGGTGATAAGGGTTCGAAATCCACCCATCCAATAGGTTTTTGACATGTGTAGGTCCTAGATTTTGCATTATCTTTCCATTTTATTAAAATCATTAAATAATGAGGTCATCGCTGCATCATCAAGATGTCATAAAGAATGTAATTTATTTAATGTCAAAATTTTTTTAAAAAAATACTATGATGTACAAAATATTTTTAGCTTTCCAATGACTATTTATATTCAAAATTCTGACTTGTATAACCACATGTAAAAATTGTTTTAGTAAAACAAATCATGTTTGTGATATTTTTATTTTAACATTAAATAAAAGGCATAAATGTCATTATCAAACCCAAGTGGCTCCATGGGGTACCAAAAATAGACCCATGGGTTGTCTTGGTTGGACATAAATCATCCAATAGGGTTAGGAAAAGTGTCAACATATTTTTATTTTATTATAATATCATTTTTTCCTTAAATTACACTAATTACCTTTAATCGCGATTAATAAAACTTAAAAGTTACTTTTCATCAAAAATTATTTTCATCCCATTGAACCACATTTTACCTAACAATTAAAATAATTTAAATTGGATTTTTTAAATTCATATCACAGAAGTGGTGAAGTCCCATTTAAACGAAAAATAAAATTTTGTAACCACCACTTTGTGGTTGCACTATTAATCAAAAATTGGAGATTTTCAGAAAAATACCAAAAATTCACCCTAAGATATATTTGATATTCCGAATTAAAAAATGATGTCTATTTTACCAAATTTATAACATAAAAGGTGCATTAATTAATTTTATATTTAATTCCTGCAGTCAGAGCAAATAGCGTGTTTTTATGAAACAATAAGTATCAAAAGATTGACACTAGTTTAAGTCCAATTTCAAAGTGAAATTAATTCCAATGACCACTATTGGATTAAATGGTAAAAATATATTCTAATTTTACTAAAAAAATACAAAAGATAATCTAATAATATAAATAAACTCGATTAAAAAGAGGTTTTGAATTAAAATACAACATTTTTCACTATTCATTAAAAAAATGAACTTTATCAGAAAGATACCAAAAATTAAAACAAAGTAAATTTTGATGTCCCAATTCTAAATAAGAATTTTATTTTGTAAAATATAACACATAAAATTGTCAAAATGTGGATTTAAAAGAGGTTCGCCTTCAAAAGGCGGTTAATCGACCTTTTAAAGAATATTAGAATGTCTACGCTTAAAATTGGATTCATTCGCGTTTTTAATCCTCTAACATTTATTGTAAAGAGTAAAAATATTTGACAAATATATATAATCATTTTGTAGGTAGTTCTGTTCATTCCCTCCACTACAACGACTAGGCGTTAACTACTATTTAAAATAATATTATTTTATTATTAGAGTGCAACGTAAGCTTCCCAAGAAACTCGTTGTTGCGTATTGGGTACGCCATCGAGCATAGCATCCCCTTTAAATTAATATTAATATTTTATTCACAAATATGGATAAATATAAAAATTTCATATTCTTTATTTACCTGGGGTGTTACAATTCCACCCCGAAGAACATTGTTTCTCGAACCATATTAATAGTGCTAAGCATTAGAGGAATGAAGGGCACCATCTTCATTGTCTCAGTGTTTGATGTTGCAACACCCTAGTAATTTTTTTTGTAAATATTTATAGTTAATTTGATAACTTCCACCTTTCTTGGACAGTTGAATCATTAACGGCTATAAATACTTATAGATGTTGTGTATTCTGGTTATTTTATTTTAACAATTAAGTGTCTTCATATTTCCAAGTATTTTATGTATGAATTAAAGTTATATAGTTATACATGTTTTTAATTACCTATTCATTTTTATTTTAAAGGATTATGTTTTAAAGTTTAAAATGGATTTTAAATGATAATCCTTGTGTTTTAAACAAAATACAAAGATAATTACACACTTGTTACTCCTTTTTTTGGTACAAAGAAATATGTTTTTGATTTTGAAATCATAATTTGGGAAAATGAAATCTATGACAATGGTTGTATTTAGTATTTTATTTATACTTATTAAATTAGTTATTTTTTTATTTAAAATGTTTTAAAATGATAAATTTAAATTTTTTCTTACTTAGTTGAATAAAAACTAGGTTTTAATTAAAAATAGGTTTTGGATTTTAAAAATATATTACTAATGTGGGATTTCTTTTATGACATATTAAACATTGATTTTAAATTTTCATCTTAATTGTTTTTAAAACTCTAATGTATTAAAACTAATGAAAATATTGGTTTTTAAGATATTGTTCAAACATAATAGAGAATTTATATTCTCTGATTTTAAGACACCATATATATACAAACCTAATCTGATGTTTAATAAAAAAAATTATTTTTACATTGCTAATAATTATATGAGTACCCCACCCAACCGAGGGTGTTCTAAAAGGCCAAGCCACTCAAGCTCTAGTGGGAATCCCACTAAGATACCATAGGCCAAAGAACCAAGGTACTTTGTGCATGGTGCATGCTATGTCGCACATACAAGAGTGCATAATAACGCGATGTGCGTGCACGGGTGTTTGTCAATGTTTTTCAACTGAACCTCCATTTTCATTCGGGTAACTTTTATTATCTACTTACCTCAATTAAATTATTTTTCTATAAAATTTAATCATATTTATTTTAAGTTGAATGATCTATATAAGTGTCACGTCTATAATCCTTCCTTATTTTATTTGTTGTTACATTTCATATAAGGAACATTCAAAATTATGTCTCAAATAAAATCCCGATTCAAGGGAATTTCTCAAATTATTACCTATTTTCAGGAGAACTATATAATCAGTTTTTAGCAACCATTATCTTTATAAAATCACTCATTTTATTATTAAAATACTATCTTACTTTATTTCTAGTTTTATACAATGAAATTTCCTAAGAAATCTTCTTTTCAAAATAAAATTGTATTTTTCTCAAGAATTACACAATGATTTTATAAGAGAATTTTTGCCTATATCAAAACTCCTAATTATTATTATGTATAATTGGGTGTAATCATATATGATTTAATCTACAATATTTGATTTTATGTTTTATGACTAGTTTGATTATGGATGTTTTATCCAAATACCATTCACCAAATTTACTCTGAATGGTTAGTGTTTATGTTTAATATTAGGGGAATGATAGTTACATTTCATAAGATAGTTTAAATATGAATGTATATGTTGTTTATGTTTATCCCCACTCATAAGAGGAATGAGTTGAACTTATTATGTGATGGGTGGGACCCAGTATAGCCCCTCGATGCATCATTGGTTCTGATGAGACAAATCTTGTCGTGGTAAGAGGCATGACACATTCTAGTATTATATATTCCCTCATTATGTTTATAGTATTTAATTTTCAATGTGTGTATTAAAATAAAGAATATTCTTGGTTATAAGCCTGTAATTATGAGTATCAAAAGAAGTAAATGCACATTGAATAAATTTTATTCAGCACTAAAAAATCTATCTTCCATATTTTTGTTTACAGTTATTGTGGAATGAAATTAATGATATTTTTTCTGTGATACTCTTATCATTTATTAATTTAATTTGTAAATTATATACTTTTACATTCAAATTTTACATTTAGTATAGTTATAATAACTTTTGATTAATATGTTGCACACTATATATATTCTATAATAATGCTTAGGGATGGAATATGTTTTGATTTATCCTCTTAATCTTCCTTTAAATTGTCACTCGTAATTCCTAGAAACTATTCGGTTATGCTTCATGCATTGCATCTTTCATTAAGAAAATGTTTTATGAATATTTTTTAAGGGATTTTTTTAAAATGTTTTATTTGAGATATTATTTTAAAACCCCCCTACTGGGCATTCTTGTAATAACCCTATGTTTTAATTTAAATTTTACAAGTTTTTTAGATTGGACTTAAACTGATTGGTGGAAGCTTTGTGGGTTCTTTTCTATGTTGGATTTGAAGGATTGTAATATTTTTATCTAGTTTTCTAGACACTAAACCAAAAAAATACTATGTAGTGAAACATGTTCAATAATTTATCAGCATTTCTATATATAAAAAATTACTACACACCATTTTCTATTGAAAACGAACCACCTTTGGGGCTTCTAGTAATGGAGCATGAAATTGTGGCTCTAGAAAATATGTTCCTAGGCATAAGAACCATGAAAATGGTGGATTTTGGTAGAATCAATATTCACCTTATGCATTAAAATTCTCCGCTTTATAGACTAGCTTTTCCACTCCTATGGGGTATCATAGGAAAAAATCATTTTCTTCTAATGAACCATTAATAAAGGAAAAATTCCCATTATAATTTTTTAAGAAATATATCATGGATAACATATATTGAAACCTATAAATTTATAAGTTAATGAATATATATCATTTAATAGTTATCCTTTTATTTCATTAATGTATTAAAAATATTCATCCCTAATCATCCCTTTATTCTAATCAATGTCCTTATATAAGAGGAACCAAATCAACACCCAATGCATCGGGAGTTGTTATGAATTATAAAATAATACTCTCAAATAAGTGGGAGAAAGAATAAAAATCTTTATAATGTTATTCTAGCAATTGAATCATGTTGATAAGAGAAAGTGGAATCTCAAGGAACTCCCAAACACCCTTATGAAAGATAATGTTTTAACTTAGATCATTATATAACAAATGCCTCCAAATTTTAGTGTAACTGCCCAAGTTTTTCTAAAAATAAATAGAAATGCATGGATGTTTTTTTAATTATATATTTATAACTAGCCATTAAACATAATTTTTCCACTTCTATGTATTGAATTTATAGAAATTGTCATCTACAATTGTGTTCAGTAAGTAATTCGGAGTCTAATGAAACCAATTTTTTTTGAATAGTAACATACCCTTATGAATAGTAATATGACCCTAATGAATAGTGAATTTAATTTTTATTTTTTTATTAAGGATTTAAGATAATTTCATCTTGGTAAATTTTTCATCATGATATAGAAGTTGTTATAGAATTAGAATTGTTAATTTTTTATTTAAGTATGCTTTTATTTTGAAATTAAATTGATAATATTTAGAAGGTAATTTTCAAAAAATGGAGGTCATTTTTTTATTCTACACGTCGATAAATGGTTAAGAAAATGTTTTAGGATATTTATGAAATTCATGAATTTATTATGAATATTGAAATACGATAAAATACCGTATAATCAAATTACAAGTAAAATAAAATATTTATAACATCATAAGTTATGTTAGTCCACTTGGTTTGAAATCAAGTTCCATTATTACTATTTTAGGGAACGTGATCAAATAAAATTCATAATATTTGGAAAAATTATTATAATAATGATTAAAATAATGAAAAGACCCCCTCTCATCCACTATAAATACTACCCTCACTCCTCTCTTCTTCCCACACCTCTCAAGCCTTGAGCCATGCCTATTTTCTCCCCAATACTTCTCTCAAGACTCTTCACCACGTCCTAGATATGTGGGTCCCACTAAAAGACCAAAACCAAATCCCTTAAGAAGGATCTCAAGGAGAAGATATCAAGAGGTAAACATCCTCTTTTATTTTATTTCTTTTATTTCTTTTTATATTATTCCCTTCCTTTACCTTTCGCTTATAAAGAGATATTTCATTAAATATACCCCCTTAATGTTCATATTATTTAATAGTGATGATATATCACATTTCTAACATCAAACTATTTTTTTGAAATTTTAAGAGTCGTTGTTAGGCTCCGGAATTTTCATGAGAAATTTCTGAAGTTTTATTTTATTTCAAGATTCTGTTATTTTATTCTTATTTCCTCACCTCCTTTTAAAAAAGAGGCATGAAATATAAAGAATCCTGTATATTCATTATGTTCTCACGTTCATGAAAAATTCATCATCATTCTTTTTCTCCTCATCCACTTATTCAAGGAATTAAAAACATTGTCCATGATGTGCCAAATTACCGACATCGTGGACAATGTGAATTCATTTTTCAATAAATCTTTCAAGTCTAATCAAGAAACAATTCTTATGGTTTATACGTGTTAAAATATATGTTGTATAACTCATCCATGGTTCTATAATTCTTTTGTACACATGGTTTTAATTTATAAAACCAAACGAGGTCGTTATTATCAAAGAACCACTAAAATGATCTAAACGAACATCATTAATGTTTTGACTTATGAATCATCCTCATGTTATAATTACATATGATAAATGGTATAATTTATGGTACTAGAAATATTTTAATACTAAATCATTACAATTCATGTGTATCACTTCCAATCGACAAGAATATCCATCATGAAATAATCATGGAAATCATTAAAAGAACACACCCTGAAATAGTGCAAGGAGAAAAATACTAACAATTAAATGCTGAACTGATGTATTGAAATGATAATATATGATGTTAAAAACAAGAACATGTTTCTTGTAAAATACTAATAACAATATTTTATCCACTATACCTAATGTTTAAACAATTTTTAAGTAAGACAAGCTCGAGGTAATATAATTCTTAACCAAATTTCTATTCTTTGGGTTAACCTTCTACTTCGTTATTTATGTGGTATTAAAATTGACTGTGTGATGGTATTTGCTTATATTATTTTGACTTTTTTCCAATTCAAGTATATATACATATTACATCCACTCTATTAAGTCTCTATTCAATTTTTTGATATTTATAAGGGTATTTTCTTTTAAAATCCTGTTTTAAATTTTTGTTTTACAAAATTCAAAAGAAAATTTTTTAACATATTATTCGTGTGGTATTACTATTTTTTGGTTCATTAGAAATGTTTATGATGACAGGTGGGACCAATATTTACCTCCAATGCATTGGTTATGTGTATTTTGGTGTTTGGATGTACGGTTACTCCAAGTGTAATTGTGATGGATACCCAAATAGTAAGGTAGACATGATGGTTAAAAATTATAAGATAGCCTAGAGTGTTACAATATTATGTATGTAATGCCCCCTGATACCTTTATGGTCATACTTTTGTTCTTATGTATTGTTGAAATCTTATTTTTTTCAAATTTTGTATATATATATACAGGTGATAGGTATGTATTTTGTAAATGATTTCATATGTTTAAAGTATTTTCATGGACTAATGTGTTCTACCCATCTTTTTATATTCCTTACTGTGTTTTTTTGTTCTCATCCCATGTTTTAAATTATTTTCACAAGTTAATGGATGTGTAAGACAAAGAAGGAAGCCACGTTAAATGTTGATGAATTGACAAGGAGTCATGTTTTATGTTTTAATGTTTATATTTTGAAAAAAATGGAAACTGTTTTTATGGTATCCACTCTGTAACAATGTGTAATGTCATGAATGTGTTATGTCCCAATTATCTGAAGCTCAAAACATGAAAATATCCTCAATATGAAAGGGTGTTTTTCTTGAATAAATTCAATATTATGTATTTAATAATTTGGAGTCCTTATATTTAGTGGATCTTATAATCACTTAATCATATAGTGATGGTTTAGATCAATTGATAAGATATTCTTCATGCTTCCATATTATGTGAACAAGATGGTCATGCTAGATTTTTATCATATTGAGTGAGAAACTGGTCAGTAGTGGACATTGTAAAAAAATACCAATCTTGAGGAGGATATATAGATGATGGAGTTGATGGAAATCTGAAAAAATTATTTTTGATAATAATTTTCATTAACCCCTCCTGTATAAAATGGTGAGGTATTTCCTTAGTCTTCTAAAATGGGAACATGAATCCATTAGGGAGTATAAAGAATGCATTTCAATACATTCCCAACACACCACCAAAAATTTAATTATGGTACTGTAATGGGATTAAAATTTGGAATATTAATTTCCAATACCCCACATTTATAAATTGTGGGAATAAGAATCATATAAATTTATTAAATGGAAAAGGAGATTATTTAGGTTCAGTAAGGAAGGGAACCTATCATGATATTAATGATGGGAGAAACCCACTAATGTGATGGAACACAAGAAATATCAATTCAAACCATATTCTATATTTTTATATTTCACCTAAAAATAATAATGATGTTATGTGAATCATTTCCCAATGAAATGTGTTATTGATGATAATCGATTACAAAAACCGTAAGGTATAGAGATCAAGTGATAGAATATTCCACAAAAAATGCTATGGTAAATCCTAACCATTAAACATTTATAGGTATTATCATTATTCATTCTAGGATGGAGAACATACTATTTGATTCTATCTACATGGATTCTATTATATCACCCAATTTTAGTAGAACTATTTGGACAACGACTCAAAACACGGATATAGTGTTTTCAATGATTACAAAATTTGAGGGAATAATTCCATACAAATTATACAACTTCTCTTAATAAATATTTGTGTGATTACCATCCTATATAACCTTTTAATACTCCATTTATTTAAATTTTATGTCATTCTGGTAATGGACTTTCTTTCATTCTATAGAGAAAACATATTTTAATGATTGAAGGAAATCACCCTCCATATCCCAAATCACTCTCACATTAAATAAATTGGAAAAGATGATAATAAATCTATTTTTTTCTTATCATCTCAATTATGGATTTTAGATCATTGTGATAAAGTATATCTTTATCAAATTAATGAGACAAATGAAATTATAGTCCTTGATTACATATTAAATAAAAGTGAATATGTTGATCTGTTTCTTGAAGAATTGTCTTATCTTCCTCAAAGACATCAGTTTGAGTTCTCAATTGAATATATACCAAGATCTATTCCAATATCTAATACTCCATAAATAATATTGGTTGTTCATATGTTGGAGATAAGGATGTAACTATATGAGAATATTTGTTAAGGGTTTATACACCTATGTGCTTCACTACTGGCCTCACTTCTCCTATTTATCACGAATAATGATGGTTCGATGTGCCCCTGTATTGATTATCATGATCTCTATAATATCTCAATAAAGAAAAGGTATAATATTCCAAAATTGGTGACTTATATGATCAATTATATAAAGGATAAAACATATCTAAATAGGGTCTTCATTTAGGATATTATCAAGTAAATAAGAAAAAGGGGGATACGCCCAGGAACTGGTCACATTCAATGAACAGAAACAATGAGTTCATAGTGAATCCATTTGGACTCACTGATGATCCAACTATCTTCATGGAAATTGTAAATAGAATTTGTAGGTATTTCATTGAATTTAATTGATAGTATTTGTGGATGATACGTTTGTCCACAACCAAAGAAACAATGATCATGTATATAATTTGAGTGTTTTACTAAAGACTGTACATAAAGAAATATTATATTACATGTGTATTGAATGTTATTTTTGGTTGGAAAATGGAAATTTATTCTTTAATTTTATCATGAATAAAGGGATATATTTGGATCCTTTAAAAATATTGTTAATTGAGGGAAGACTTGGTCTAATATCTGTGATGGAAATATTCAGTTTCTTTGGATTAGCAGGATAATGTCACCGATTTTGGAGAAACATCTCATTGTTTTCAATCCCAATAAATATGATAACCCTAATGTTGGTCATGTTTATATAGACTAATGAGTATTAATACTGCATTAAATAGTTTAATAATATGGCAATCACTCAACCTATATTCACATTACCCATATGTTGGAAAGGATTTATGATCTACAACTATGTGTACAAAAAGGACTTGGGTGGTGTACTCATGAATGATGAGAATGTGATTATTTATTCCTCGCACAAATTAATTATCAATGACATGATCTACCCAATCCATTAGCTAAATTTTTTTATAGTTATAATCACATTGATGATTTGGATACATTATCTTAGGGGTAGAATTATGACATATATAGAAAATATAAAGGCGTCATGTATATATTGACACAAAATAAGCTTAATATGTGCCAATATAGGTGGTTAGATATAATATTGTATTATGACTATTCAATCCATTTAAAATCATAGGAAATGAAGAAAAATAGATTCTTTGAGTATAAAGGATCCTATGACTCAATCCATTATTTTTATTTCAAGGGATCTAAAATTCATGGATAGGACTAGGATTCAAATTGGAGTAATAAAGTGGATTTTCATATTTATTTAATGAATAACATCTCAACAATATATTCATGACTTGGGTGAGGAGGCCTAGAAAGATTATGAGTTTCTAAATATTAATGTAGAAAATATTCCATAGTTATACTTTACTAAAGATTAAATTATGAGGTCCAGTACCCAAATATGATTCCCATCTAAACCATAAATGAAGAGGGATAATTGAGATGATTCACATAGTTCATATATCCCTATTAATCAACTAATCACTATGATGAATATATATTTGAAGAAAAACACATGGTGGGATAATGTGAAGAAGGATATTTCAGTTTTTGAATCGTATTGTTTGGTATGCCGGTAATTCAAGGTGGAATAAAAAAAGTGTAAGGGAATGATGATTCCATTACCTATACTAATATGGAAATTGGAAAAGGTAACCATGGATTTAATTTTAGGACACTATAGGACACCTAAAAGAAATAACACCATCTTGGTGGTAGTCAATCGCCTTATAATTTCATCACATTTCAATTTTATAAAGGATAGTTTCTCCCTTGACCATCTTTCCAACTTCTATAAATAAGCAAAGTGGAAGGGCTTTATGGAGTTCCATTACCTATTGTATTGTATTGACATATATGGAAGAAATGGATACATAACAAATCTTCATCACTGGTTATCACCCTCTGATGGATGTTATGTTTAAACAGACCACCCAAACCCTGGATGATTTCTTGAGATCATGTTTAATATATTTTCAAAGAGGTCTGGATCAACACCTTCCCTTAGTGGACTTCTCATAAAAAACAGTTTCCATCCTATCATTCATATTGTTTGTTAGAGGCTATGTATGGGAAAAGATTTTGTTCCTTGTCCTGATGTGATAATGCTGGTGAGTGGGAAGCAGATGGTACCTGATCTTACTTAATAAATGATAGATAATGTTCAAAACATTTATTGACATATGAAATCTGCATATACATGATAAAAAATTTAAATAGACAATCAAATATGCGACATAGAGTTTTTTGTCAGAGAAAATTTCTTACATAATATATCTCTATATAAGAAGAGAATAAATTTTGGGAATAATGTAATTTTTAGTCCTATATACATCTTCCCCATTGAAAACATTGATCACATCAGACTGGTCACATATTAATTATTAATCCATCCTTGACTATATGAAGTAAATGATTCGTTATGTGAATCCTTCTTATGTTGTAGATAACAAACCCCTTATCTGTAATGAATCTAGTGGTTTTACCATTGGATAATGATCTTTAAGTGAAGGGGTACCTGGAGAATATCATAGATCATAGTGATAATGTTCCACGAAATATGACAACCCGGCTTGAAAATGTTTAGATGCAGAACTACCATATTGATTAAATGACATGGGAAGTGGAATATGTCATGAATCAGAATTAATTTAATCTTTTTATTATGTTAAAAGAATAATTTGGAGAAACCTTTTTTGAGTTTGGGAAAAATATAATTACCTGAACTTTTACAAATGAAATTAGATATTTAAATGAGTGAATTCATTATTATGAAATGAAATTATTATAAACACATATAGTTTATTGGTTATTTTAGATATTTATATGGTCTATAAAATTTAATGAACTATTATTCATCCTAACAGTAGATATCATAATAATTTTTAAATTCCCATTAAGATAATCATATTATGGGTTATGATAAATCCATTTTCTATAGACAATGGAAGTGATGTCCTCGACAAGTTGGATCATACTATATTAAGACCATTTATCTGAGATTTCATGGGAGGTAGTGTCACAAGAATTTTCCTTTAAAAAACCCCATTCCAATATTCTACAATCAAATCATATGAAACCCTTTTATGGGAGAATATCAATCCCATTAAGATCATGACCAAAACCATGTTCATTGAACCACCATATGAAAATCTAAAAATGTCAGACCTTAATCTTAAAGAATTCACTTGTGTAATAAATATCTATATATATATATAACTTAATAGTATGAAGTTTTAGTATTTAGTTAATCAATTTTTTATTTATCTTTTTAGTTTTACTTTTAAAATGATTTAAAAATGATATTTTCATATGATGAAAAGTAATTATTATACTTTTGAAAATATGTAGTTTCATTCAACAAAGTTTTTTTTGAATTAAATAATTATTAAAATAGATGATATTTTCAAACAATATTATAATTAAATAATATTTATTAAATATAAGTTATAATTAAATTTTACAAAATCATAAATAATATTTATATGGCTATGAAAAATATTGTTGTTAGAAAACTTGTTTTTCTATATAAATGTTTATTTTTTATTCAAATGTATAAATTATAATACATAGATAATTTATTGGATAAAATATTTTCTTTCAAATCATCACATAAATATTATTGATTGGTAATTTGTTTCATATTTTTCAGATATATTCAATTTTTTGGTAGAAATTAAATATAATGTAAATATATTTTCTATATTATGACATCATAATGAACTAAAAGTGAAGTAGTAAGTTTCATAAAAGGTATCCACACACATATAAATATTTCTAATTTAGATTAATTTGTTTCTTAATTTATTATATTATTTTTACTAATCCATAAAATATTCCCCAAAAACAATTATTATATTTTATTATTATAAAATAAGATCATTAGGAACATGACTCACATCCACATCACTAAGGGTTTGATTTTAATGAGTTCAATTATTTTCCATGTCAAAATATTTAAATAACTCTTATTCGGAAGAAAAATTTGTCATAAACAATGAGATGTTTTATATTTTTTTATTACATTATCATATAGAGTTCAAAACTAAAATTTGAAAATTATGTAGGACTTCTCCTCTATTTTTTCATTATAAACCCATCAATAATCCCATTACACATCAATAAAATCATATGTATCATAAAACTAATGTTAAATTTCCCCTCTTGAGCCGTCGAGATATTCCCCCGTACTATTAATAAGATAAGCATAATCATTTAAGAATAACCCTCTCTAGGTAAGGGATTGTATCCTTCTATTTATTCTAGCACCTTATTTAAATTATATAATCTTTTTTTAAATAATCACATTTTGATATGTTGTGATGTATCCCTCTTATATTCCTTATTATTTAATGTTTATTAGATAAACTATATAATACCATTTAATCATTCCATGAATCTTTATGTACCATTGTTATACTGTAGAAATCATCCTACTATTTTTCATTCCTAACATTCTAATAGTGAACACCCATTCCAATTTCTACTCAAATATAATCACCTAGTTTTAAATATACATAATTGTTTGGGTATTTCTAGTTATATAACAAAACCACCTTAATTGGGGGGGTAAATCTGATAAAAATATATCAATTTGTTGTATGATCTATGTCTCACAATAATAGATGTAATGAAATCAATTAATGGGGATAAAATTACATATCCCTTACATTCATTGGGTAATTTTTTATCTCATGAGATTCTAGGTATGGTGTCTGGGAGGTTATCATGATCATAATATGTTTTGTTTTATTAGAGGTGAACCTTGACTTAATAATATTATTTAATGTTTTTTGTTGTTTCTTAACTCTTTTGTTGGATTTCTCCTATCATGTTATATCATCAATTATTCATTAATATTATTATTCTCACCCATATTATATTTTCTAGATATATATATCTTGCTTAACAAGAACTAAATTACCATATATTATCCTTTGTTTATTTATTTATTATTATTTATAGCTCAATCCATCTAATGTAAATCCCTAGGTTATCTCAGGCAGTCTTAGAAAAAATAGGGAACTTCCAGTTAATATTAATGAAGTTTAAAATAATTCCATTTTATTTATATTACATTTAGTTATAATATGTACCAAATTTCTCAAATACATGAGGCTTCACGTTATGTGGGATTGTAATATGTGCGTATTTATGTAATAATTCAGGAAATAAATTGTATTAAAGATATGGTTTATTGTGTCACTAGACCCCAGCTTATTAGAGGTGGAATTAGGGTGGCATACTCAACCAATATATTTCCCCTGTGAGGATTTTTTGGATCGAGTTGTGTCTATTTTCCTTTCCATGTAGTTACAATCACCACCTACCACTATCCTTATTTCTAGGTATCACTCCCAAAAGCATGATCTACATGTGAATATGAATCCTAACTACTGGATAATATTCCCACTCTAGTTCATACCTCATATTTAAATGTATAAAATGTTATATGAGTCCCAATTTCCTGCAATCTGATTCAAAAAAACATACCTAAATTCTCCATCTGACCACATGACCTACATTATATTAATTGCAGATCACATTAGTATTGAATTTATCTCATCTATCCACAATATAAAAACAACATCAATGATCTAAAATGTTTTGGTATTATCACACATCTATATGGAACACCATTCTCAAGAACCTAATGTCCCCACTTTGGCTACATTGAGATCCATCACATATCTCACATTTCAAAATAAAACAGATTCACTATGGTCCCATCCACTTGTTTCAACTCTACTATCTGTGGATAGATCAATTTATTTAAAAACATAGTGAACCAAAATAAATGTATTGTGGTACCCCAAAACTATGCTCCATGATTCGATTCCAAAAAACAATTTTTTCTACTAGATTTGAAGCAATATAAGGCATCCCAAAAATATCATATATATATATATATATCTATGATATTAATGATAATATATAACAATCTTTAGAATTGAAAAAAATTTGTGTCTACAGAGACTGTCTATATGGAAAAAAATTAGACATTACTATATAATTTCACATTACAATATCTATGTTTCGACCCCTCATATGTAATTCAAATCATTATAAACTACTGTTTTTAAATATAATAAATAGGTGAGTTCAAATTCCTAGTAAGGGAATAATTACCCACATTAAATTAAGTTATATAAAATAATAATATTTTAAAAAGATTTTAATGGGGTAAATAATAGATAAAAAATATCACAGAGAAATACATGTTATCAGTTTGTCATAATAGTGGGAATTGTAATCTTAAAAAAACAATCATGTACCATTATAATGTTGTTTTAGATAGTAAACATGATCCATTGAATATAAACATCATAAAATAATGTATAAATGTTTCATTCCCTTTGAACACAGTGTTAAATGTTTCCTTTTCACATTACATAAGCCTAGAGAATGATCATTTTATTATTATATATAAGAATTATCCCAAGTTATGTTACGAAAAAATTCATTCATTCCCAACCATTATGTAGTGAACAAATATATTTATGTTTTCCCCTTATGTAGTGAAAAAATAAACATATGTCCAATTTTTATTAATGAAAAAACCCATGTATGTCCACTTATTATGTTGTAAAAAAATAAAAGTACATCAAACCATTACATTGGGAAGAAATCCAATTATTTCCACCCATTATTTTGAGAAAAATTCCATGTATTCTCCCATTAATATTGTAAAAAAATATGTATATCTACCATTTATGTTTTAAACATATCCATTTATTTCAACCCATTATGTTACAAAAAAATCCAAGTACTTCCACCTATTTATTTTAAAACGAATATATATAGGTCCACCACTTCACTGTCAAAAAAAATATAATTATGTCAATCCTTTAAGTGATGAATAATTTTATGTTTTATCATTCATTGTTATTTCAAGATAAATAAAACTATAATAATTACACTGAAGGAATTTAATATTCACAACTATCAAATAGATTTATCAAAACCAAACCATATGAGAAAACTGTTATACACAATGTGTCTCATAATGAAAACCATACACAATAATAGGTCCACAATATCATTCACCATATTATGATATCTCAATTTATATGTGGGAATGAAACAGGTTTTATGGAACTTCTATAAAACATCAACATTGTATGAAATATATAAAAATAAGGCATGTGGTATCATAAGAAAATATCCCAACATTATCTAAGGGACAACAAATTATGTTTACATGGCTAAAAAACCCCAATTTTAGTTATTGGTTAAATCACTTTGAGAAAAATAAGATTTATCCCATTAGAATATTCTTCAAAAGAAACTTAAAAAGGATTTCATTAAATAGAAATACATTAAAAATGATAAAGCAATTAAAATTTTTCCATAAAAATAAAAATGTGTCTTAAAAAACAAAAATTTTAAATGAATAATAAATTGAAAATCATTATTTTATAATATTTCAAAACATTTAAGAATTAGTTATTAATAAAAATAAACATCAAAATCACTAATAAAACTAATAATTACATTATAAAATAGATCTTATAATTTTTAAATATATTAAAATAGTTCATGTTCAATTACATCAAAATTATGAATTTAAATCATTTTGAAAACAATATTAATATATTAAAATGATTCGTCATAAAGAACTATACTAATAATGGTGAGTGAAACTATAAAAGTGTTTTTATAAAATTTATTTAATATAGTTGTAAATTATAACATTACAATTAATAAAGAATATTAATTACCAAAAAGGATAAATAAAATATTTTGAAAATATTTACATTAAATTATAATATTAAATAAATGAGACTTGCAAAAAAAAATTAAAGGATATATAGTGTCGAAGATAAATATATAATTGGGAATGGGAAATATCCCAATTCTATTGAAAAATTACATTTACTGAAACCCACATAATAATGAATGTGCTAAATCTTTTATTTTAAATTGGTTACGAAGAATTTATAATATAATAATTAAAAAATATATATTAATATTATATTCTGAATGGATAATAGTTGTGAGAATAGTGAATATGGATATATAAGAAAAAGATCTCACATGGGGTGGATGGGAATTATTCTAAACCACATCTACAATAATGAAAAATAAAATCCATTAATTTGAATCCCTATAAAAAAATTATAAATTTATATAAAATATAATTATATAATTGATGCAAATTATTTTGTAAAGTCAAAGTAATATAAGGAATCATTATGACCCAAAAACTATGTTTAGTCCAAAAAAATTAACTCTATTTATAACATTTAAAAAAATAATATATCAACGGAGATAAAATGAAATATAATATTTAATACCATTAATAAAAATTTAATCATAATATAAAGTGTTAAATATGAATTATATCCATTTTAATGAGTTATTAGGTTTATAATATTATGCATTTCCCAAGGAAAGAAATATTGATATACAACCCTTACCTAGAATTACAGTTTAGAAAAATATGATCTAAGATCATGGATAATAAAACCCATCATAATAAATTATTTTATAATATTGTACCAATATATTACCCTTTAATAGATAATATTTTCTTGAACATACACTCATGAACTATAAATATATGATGATTATGAAAAACTGGACACATTACTTTGTGGAGGTGGTAGTAAATACATTCGCACAAAAGTAATTTTTATTTTTGTATCAGAATAGAGAACAGTATGAAAATAGTTATTCCTTAAAAAAATGTCATATTATATATATATATTATTTATTTTACCATGTTTTAATATATATGATATGTTTATAATATAATGTGAAATAAATTAAGAGGGTAGATGCTGACTTGTATTTCCATTGATAATGTGGACATTTTCTTTAAGCACTTCTTCAAAATGGAGAACATAGGGATTTTCCAAGGATCAATGGGACAAATTTTTTTAGATAGATATTATGGGGAAGAAAAACATTAATATTTTCATGATTAATAATAAAAATATGTTATTATTAAGGGATGGTGCATGTCATGTTTTTATTCGTGTGGAGAGTGTGATTTTTATAATAATACAAAATGTAAATAACTATTCAATGCTCAAGTAGATCAAATAAAATAAATTAAGGGATTTCCAACAATGTTATGTAGAGAACACTATAATGAAATATATTTTCAAAAAACCAATATGTGTTTGTATGTTGTTTAATATAATTTTATATTTTAACCAAATTATCTATTACCCAAAATACCTTTTACCAATGTAACTCATTCATAACCTCAGTAATTATTTTTAATGGTAGAAATTTATATTCAACATATTAACAAAATTGATCACTTTGATTTACATTTTCAATATATCTTCTAAAAATAATATGTTATAGTGTGATAAACATTAATTATAAAATTAACATTCATATTGAGAGACAACCCTTTTATAGAAAAAATTATTTTATGAAAAAATTATTTTTCACATAAAAATATCATTGATTTTTATTCTCTAGAGATATGATTTTTTATCAAAAAATATATATATTTCCTTAAAATAAATTTTAATTATAATTTTATCAAGGAAATATTTAATTTAAATGAATGATATAAAATCACTTTTTTTAGAAAATAATTTGTCTATCCTTAAAATATTAAACATGGGTTTTTATTAAATAAACATGGTATTTAACAATATTTTTTTAATTTCTGTATATTGAATTAAATTTTTTAAAAAACATTTATAATTATCATAAATAATAATAATTTCATAAATTTTATGTTTTTGGTAAAAACAAAACTTTTTAATATTCACCTAAAAATAAAAATATTCGAAAATAAACAAATCAAAAATTAATAATTTTGAATTTATCAATTAAAATATGAAATTGATTCTGTGAAAATTAAATTATAAAAAATTATAATTTATCTTTTAAATAAATTCATAAAATATAATGAAAAACTATTTCTGATTGGAAAATGAATTTTGTGATATTAATGGATTTACACTTTTATACTATTAATTATAACCCTCATTTATTTTAATACATTATTCTTTGAAATAATATATGTTATCATCAATACATGTTAATATATTATGTTTTGTAATAGATAAGGGCATAGCACTTATAAAGTGTATTTTTAGGAAAATAAAAATTTATGTGTAAAATATTAGCTATAGTAAATTAATTTAATCAATGCATTGAAATTGAAAATAAAAATTTATTTTTATTTACTCATTGATTTTAGAATGTAATTAAATCTATTTTTACAATCTAATTTAATGGTAAAGTTAACATTGTCTATAAAAATGTGCCATTGTTTACATTATTTCAGTGTTACTTGTGAAAAAAGATAATTAATCAATATTTAGTTAATAAGAAATATATACTAAAATAATTAGGTTTCATATTCTCAACCCATTAAATAAATTACATCATAAATATTTCATTTATCACTTCCTTATGAAAAAATTATTATGTGTTTATAATAAACCGGTGATATATTTTCTAAGATAACTTCTTTAGAATTTTATAAACTAGTACACTCATCATTTACTTCAAACCAAGAATATATTTGGATTTTATATTATCATAAACGTTTTTCTAAATACTCTATTGTAGTTTGTTATTAGATTTTCTGGGGACATACCATTCATATATTCATCTTAATGACAATATTTCAAACCAAAAAATTAAAACAAAATGGTTTTGTTAACATATTATAAAATGTGTGTGGCACATGAGCCTCAGCCCGGTTGGTGAGGACTCTTAAGTGCATCCTGCGACCCAGGATTTAATCCAGGAGGAGACACAATTTTCAGGGTACTGTAGAAGTACTATAGTATATTGTAGCAGTACTGTAGTAGGAACTGTGATGTGGTTGTGAAGTACTATAGCAGGTACTGTAGGGGCACTATTTGGCACTGTAGCAGCAGTGGATTTTCCCTCGTGTTGGAATTCGGGCCACTGATTTGGTCCCCTAGTCCTTTACGGGCTTCAGGCCACCCAAGCCTTCGAGCCAGTAAGGCCTTCGGGCCTCCTCAAGACATTCAGGCCACCTTAAGTGCAGATGCAAACAAGACAACCTACAAAGAAAAAGCTCTATAGGAGGATGAGCAAGGATCTTTCACCACAGCAGAAGCTACATGGATTTCAAGAATGGGATGGCATGGCACCTGCCATCGGGAGAAGTTTGTGCATGCACGGGATAGCCTAGCCGAACAGCCATGCGAAGGTGGAGAGCTGATTTCACAATGAAGATGCTAGGGAGGAGCAGTTCTAAGTAGTTATTCTTGGTTTTATGTAATGTTTGATGCCTATGGGAAAAAAATTCCTATAAGTTATATGGGCCATGTAATTCTTACACCTACGTGCCTTGTAAGGGTTCCACCTCACCCCTTGAAAGGTGGATTATCATAATCAATAAAAAATGAAGGCCTTCGGTCTATTGGATGGATATAAATAAATATGTGTGAATAATAAATTTAATATTAAATATCTATGTTATTATGTCTTCAATGGGGACAAATTTATATCAAATAATGATACTTTTAGATTTCTTATGACATAGTTGGTTCATCAAGTAACTACTTTAGTTTAACAAATTTTTACATAGTTATATTCCTTTTAGGTTCTCTAACTGATCTATCAAGGTATTCGAATCCTTCATAATGGTTTAAATATAAACATTAATTAATCAAAGAATATCCTATAAGAGATTCCAATAATATGAATCATTATTCCCATTTTTCATGAAGTCGGTGATGATCAAGTTAATATACAACCTTCCCTTTCAAGGTTAGTACTCGTATATGTATCAATGATATAGTCTATTACAACTTGTTTTCGTCCATTGATAGATTTCATTTCATAGATTCCAAAAAATATATAATTTAAAAAAATATAATCTCATTTTCCTATATATAAATATGTCTATGTGGTTATCACATATATTATATTATCATAATCCTCATAAATAATTAAACACTTCTCTAATTCAACCTGAGGCTCCCTAACCCCACACCACTAGATTTGGTGAACGAAATATATTTTTTCTAATCACGATTCAATACATGGTGATAGTTTTTGATCGAAACATAAATATATTTCTATAATATAAATAATAAATTTCCAAAATTATCCTGATGATCATAAATGTCCAAAATTTTTTAATACTAGCTTCAGGATAAACCATTTGTGATAATTTAACAATAAAAAAAATATAAGATCCTCTTATAGAAATATCAAAGGTTATAATGATCTCTATTACTCGGGGAATAAAAAGAAATAAATTGGTTAGAATAAATTGTTAGCAAGGTAAAACATATGAACATTTTATTAGGGTTTATATCACAAGAAAATGGGAAAACAAGAGCCTTGCATAAATATGTTATGAAAAAGAAAATGTAATAATAATGTTTTCCAAAAGAAACTACAAGAAGACAATTCATATGAAATCAACAAGAATTTTCCATGAAATATTACCATTATATAATAATAGTGATTTATAGAGCACAATGATTTTCATCTAATATATTAATATGGAATTCCCGTAATATATATACAAATAATGACCATTAAAAAACATAACCATTGGGTGTCATCTGATTTTAAACTTATCCAACCATTTCATCCAATTAATATGGGAAGAACTCGATCATCTTAACCCTTTAATATGTGAAAAAATACAAGAACGTGTACCCTTTTTATTTGGGACAAATAAATTTATGTCCAACAGTTATATTCTAAAAAAATGTAAAATTTTATATCCATTAATATTGGAAAAAACACGAGAATATCAACTTTATATGTTATAAAAGAGTCTAATTATTTTCACCCATTAAATTTTGAATAAATCAAATAATTTTGACAATTGTTTTTAATCAAATAAATGTTTTTACATGTTTTATGTTGTGGTGATAACTGATTATAAGCACTATTTAATTTGTTAAAAAAACAAACAATGTGAACCATTTATGTTGTTAACAAGTCCAATTTTGTACATCATTTAGGTTTTCAAGAAATAAATTTACATCCACTTTTTCTGTTTTGAACAAATACATGTATGTCCACCCTCTATGTTGTAAAAAAATAGGGTTTCTCCATACTCTATTATCTCAGGTGATATAATGGTTTAACTAACAAATTCGAGTCTATTATTAACCCTAACCCTCACTACAATTTATCAGACAAAATTTTTTTAGGGGTATATCATACCTAAGAATTAAAATATTTAAAACTATAAAAAACTACACTTGATAATTCATCCTTTTATAAAAAAAATTAACATTTCTGAAAGAAACAAGTTTTAAAGAAGCATCCTTAAAACAACAATATCATTATTCATCAAGAGAAATATGCTAGATGATATCATTATAACATATCCCAACTGTAAAGGAAGGAATAAAAAATTATATTGACACTATTGAAGATCACCATTTTAATATTTTTTGTGATATTGGTATTTTAAATAATAATAATGACACCTTTTAGAAATTCATGATAACCTATTAAAAATGATTTCACTGAAATAAATTAATTTGATCTTGATTAAATGATTGTAGTCAATCCATAAAAAAGTGTCTTAAAAAATAATGTTTATTAATGAATTAATATTTTATAATATTTTTTTGATCACTTAAAACAAATTATAATTCATTTTTGAAAACACAAGTCTTCAATAACACATCTAAATACATGATTTCATTTTTTATATCAAAATTTAAATTTTGAGAAATATAAAAATATTTCTATTACATTTCAAAAAAAATTAATATTTACTGTAATTTGGGAAACTATTTTAGAACATTGAATGAATGCATCAGAATTATGAATTATCATAATATTTAAAACTAAAATAAATGTTGTTTTATAACGTAATTTTATTATAGTTATAAAGTATTATGTTATAGGTCACATTGAAAATTAGTAAGGAAAATGATAATTGAAAAAGATTGAAAATTTTATTTTTAATAAATAATATACAGTAAAAGAGCCTTAGAATGAGATATAATTATTTTTCTAAATGAAATATGTTATGGGAGTTATAATATACAATCAGGAAAATTAATTTATTTTGAAAATTTATTTAAAAATTTCCATTCTTGAACCAACATCATAATGAATGTGATAAATCATTCCTTCGATTCATGGTAAGGGGGAATTTAATGATAACCAATAATAAATCAAATAATTATTTGAATATAATATATCCCAATATTATTGAGAATAATGAATACAAATATGTTATAAAAATACCACTTTTAGAAAGTATGGTAATTATTTATAAAAATTATAAAAATTTACTAATTATTGAATTCGTTAATGTAATTACATATAAATGTATGTGAAAAATAAATTTTTATATCATCATAAAATAAAACAAAAAAATATAATAAAACTGTTGTAAAAATGTATCATTATGATATAAGAAATGAAGTTGTTTCAACAGAACAACTTATGAATTTTGTGACATTCAAAACAAAATCTATTGAAGGGATGATCATGAAATATAAAATCTGATAGCATAAAAAATGGATAATAATGAAATATATTTATAATTATGTTGAACACACACTACTCAAATAAGTGAGGAGTTTATTCAAAAACATGTCTTAAATAAGGAAATTTGATGATGAAACCCTGACTAATTATCCCATCTTAGTCAAATGCACTTTATGATCTTGTATATGTAAAAACTATCTTAATAACCTTTATAAAATTATAATTCATATATATTATCCTATAATAATTTTTATTATTATAATTCATTCGATATATATTAGTTTTTTATAGTTTATTTTCATTATCGGATATTAGTAAAAAATATTATTTTGATCATGCTTCAAATTAATGATATTGGCACTTATTAATTTACAACCCTTCATCATTATATGATCATTTAATGTAATATAAAATATATTTAATATTTTCATATAATGGTCAAATTTTATTCCATGATTCTATTTTTATGGATCTAGGAGATGAAATCAGCAGCATGCTTGTTTCAATAATTTTTAACAAAAAGGTGCTGGTATGTTAATAGTAAGTTAAATAATAATATAATAATTACCAAACTATAAAAAAATAATTCAATAATTTATATCTAATACTAAATCTATTTATGATTAAAAAAAATTTATCTTATAAATTTTTAACATTTTTCATGTATGTGTTTAAACTAACCCAATAAAGGAAACATTATAATGGATGAATGAGTATGGTTAAGAAAGTTATTCCATTTGAATAATATAATTATAAAATAATTATAATGATATTATTTCTATTTAGTGATAAATGTTAATCATATTTTATGATATATTTATGAAATCTAAAATTCTAGATGAAAAAAAATTTATTGAGGTGGAAGTGTTTTTCACATACACCAAGGAAACATTCTCATTTTTTGTAGAATCGAAATGTAGTAGAATATTTTTAATCATTTAAGAGTTATAAAAATGTTATAAATTAAATATGTTTTCATTAATTTCACCATTTAAGCATTAATAGTATTGATATTATGAAAAAATAATCTTGTCACTTGGTGGAGGCAGTACACCACACATACGCAGAAATGATGATTTAATTTTGTTAAGGGAAAATAGAATAGAAGAATAACGTATATTATAGAAAAAATAAAAATAAATAAAAATAGAGGTAATATAAATTTCTTCATGAATCCATGGGAAATATATGTTTTTTGGACAATTATATACATTGTGAAAGGATATAAATCAATTAGTACTAACATTGTGAATTTAATCTATCACTTGTGGTACTTAATATAAATAGAGGACTTGTATTTTTTCACAAGATCAAGGAGACTAAAATTAACTTAAGGATCCTATTAATGTAAAATGGTAGAGTATTTGGAGTAATTGTAACTTACTTTTGTCTAGAAGGGGTGCTGGATGTCATGTTATTAAAATTGGGGAGTGTTGAATTTTTATAAGAATGTAAAATTTAAAGTCCATATTCAAGGTCACATTTATCTATTAATTGAAAATAATGGTTTGTGGGAAAATTAAATGTTCAAGATCCTAATAATTATTAATTCATGGGATATTTTTCTGTATTTTACTTTATTTTCATCCTTTTCCCAACTTTTTTTACCACAGTAAATCATTTTTATCTGTGGTAATTTGTTTTGTGAAAAATAAATATTATTATACTTATCACCTAATTTAAGAAACTTTATTTATAATTTTAATCACATTTTATTAAATAGTGTTCTTATGGGTGAGAAATGTTGTTTTTAAAAATAACACCCATAATACCTATATACCATTTTTAGAAGAAAAGAAACTAAGAAAAAGTTAATGTGTTGTATATAATTATCATTTTATATTATTTTCATGAAATAAATTGATTAATTATAAAGTAAATGATTTTTTTCATTAAAATAAAATGAAAGCTTCATTTTATAAATATTATATTTAATTTAAAATAATTAAAAAAATTTAATTATAAAATATTAATTATATCATTAAAATTTTAAACAATGGTTTTTTGAAAACAATATTGCATTTTAAAACATGTAGTTTAACTCATATAAGAATATATGGTCAACAAAATGGTTATATAACCTTTTAGGTCTATCTTATATAAAATTAATGTTTGTAAAAGTTAATTTTTTGGTGGAACATCGATTTTTCATATTCACCAATGATTCCAAAATTTCAAACAAAATAAAAAAAATCATACCAATCTAACATTGAAGTGTGTTATTAAAAAAGTAAATACATTTTTTAATTCAAATTCTAATAATTATGAATGTTACTTTTTAATCTAAATATTATATATAAGTATAAATGGTCTTTAATATGAAAATGATTTTTTCATATTAACCCTTTTCTTCTTTTTGCTAACAATTTTTAATTAAAACATTGAAAAAATATTTTTTTATCTATAATATTTTTATCATCGTTTGACCAAACTTTAATTACATCCTAAAGATAATAATACATTAGTCCAAAAAATATATATTTAGGAAATTACATTTTTATGAAAAAAAATTAACTTATTAGTTATTTTTCTACTCTTATGAATTTTATCAAAGAATTGAAATTAAAAATGACAGATATTTTTTATTTCCATGTTGATTTATAAATATATTTACTTATATTAATATGAGATAATTCTATCAGTACTATACGAATGGTTATAAAGATAATATGTGCTCTCTTTCGGAATAGTTATGTGTGTGAAACATGATATTTATCTGATATTTATTTAATAATAAATATATACCAAAGGCATGGGTTTTACATTTACATATATCATAATAGTATATTGTTAACCACCCTTAAACTATCACTCCATAGTGATCATATAACAAACCATTATCATAAAATATAATAGTATATCTTTAATCCCCCCAAAATAATCCATAATTTACATCTCTTCAAGAAAATATTTCATGAACATATTGGCTGAAACAATTCTCCCAATCTCAAGGAAAATGTGCTTGAAAAATATAACCTCAATGTCCATCCATGTGAGTCCCTCATATCAATTAACCCTAACATGATCATCCTACCAAATTTTTGATGGGACATTAAGAATATATATATATATATATATTCAACCTCCTCCCATGTGAAATATCATTACGGTAATATATAGTCTGTATTGATATTAAAGGGTCCTTTAATCAACAATGATAAGAGAGTCCAGATATTTCAATTGTGGAATATTGTAACATGCAGTGTGACCATCTAGACCTTACACTAAAATGATACACCCTCCTGAAATGTCATCTTGCTTCACAACCTAAACTACCCATATGAGGTTAAACAACCATACCTACCCAATACATATAGTATGAAGTTCATATCACATCATTTGTAATATACAATGACTGAATAAGTTGAATTTCAATAAAAAATATATATTAGAAAGCACTATGTAGGTTGTTGTGAACACTTTAGACATCCAAACCCATTTTTAATTCAATAACCATTACACTTCATGGGTTTCCAAAATAGAATGTCACCGAGATGATTTAAAAGTAAAACAATATATAGTTTTTTTGACCCATTAAATAGATAAAACCATCTTTTTTATTTCCATGTTGCGAAAAATAACAACATAAAGCATGTATAACAACCCATATATCTAGTACAGTTTATTTCATGATTATTGGTATAAAAATCCATATACGAAAATACTATAGAATCTAAAGGCCTTATGTATTGGTGAAATTAGATACATATTTGATCAACATTAAAAATTAAGATATATCACTGTCTAAAATCTCAACAATGTGCTCATAGATTCCCTTAAACTCCAAATACTATATAAGATATCATAGGGATTTTAAAAACATTTGGTGAGCTAAAATTTTCTAGAAATGTATCAATAAGAGTAACCATGATGCAGATGAGAAAAAATACATATCATTATTTCATAAATGGGAATAATATCATGGAATCACATAATGTAAAATATGATATCATAGGGTCGGTACATATAATTAATATGGAAAAAACATTCCATCAAAAGCATCAATCAAGGCTCCCTTCCAATTAAATAGAATATAATATGATTAGATTGCAACCCAAGAACCATACCTAGTATCTCATCAGATAAATACATTAACAAATCCATTATAGATATATCCAAAAAAAATCTTCATATCTCTAAATTTACATGTGCTACATTGAATATATAACATAAGAACATATATCATCATTTAAACACCATTGTTAATAAATATAGGTTTCATACATGGTACTCCCCAATAATTGATGCATAATTATATCTATGTGAATACTATTTAATTAATATTGTGTAGGATACCCATAAGAAAATGGAATAGAATATAGAATCATGGTAAAATTTCTATAGCATAATGGGTGTACATACAAGTTCCTGGAGGAGAAAAATGAAAGAGATGGCTTGTATCTCTAAAATAGGGAAATATATGGGCAGTGTTGAATTTATATTATGTAATGAGTCAAAAAATGAAAAAAATATTAATTAAAATGATATTCTAGAATAGAAAATATGATGAAGAGAACCCTTAACCATGGTATGTTGATTCATATTGATTTGGAAGAACTCTTCAAAACCCTATAATATCTAGGGTGGATAATAAGAGAAATAAATAATGGGAATTCATGACTAAATGACTTTTGGTGAAGAGTAATAGGAGAATATGTTTGTATTTATATCCAAAGAGGGGGGATACATTTTTAGTTTTTAAATATAATATATCTATATATAGATAATAATAAAATAAAACAAACATTGGCCTTCTAATGGTTTTCTCTCAAATATTCATCCTGTAACTCGGAGAGCATTTAATTAAACAAATATTTGTCAAAATTATTTGACGAGGTCTAGATAAGTTGCAAGATAGACTTACACATTGCATTGTATAATTTGAAACATACCCAAATGAAAGCACATTATTATCTTATTCAAAATAATATTTCATCACCCAACATGGTGACACTAACTCCTATAATGAATATATTTGACCACGCATGAAAATTTAATGAATGGTGAAACCACAAAATTGATGGTTTCCAATGTCCCAATAATCTTTTTTTAAATTTTTTTTATGATATTCATAAAATAGAATTATAAATCCATCAATAAAAACAGAATTGTGTAGGTTTTGGGTATATATCGATTGTTAGTGGTGTTAACGGGGCCAGGCAGGTTGGTCCACGAAGTATATCATGGGGGATTCAGATTTAATTGAGCGGTCTGGCCCTATCCACAAATAATGTATGCTAAAAAAATAATGGTCTGACCATATCCATGCAAGAATCACAGACTAACATGCTGACCAATAAGATTAAATAATATAATACAAATAGAAAATTCTTTGTGAACCGTGATGTAGTGGAGCTAGAAATTAAGAAGGATTGAGAATGGGTGAAAATATTTAGTTTTCAATTATTAATGACATAAAAATAACAACCCTTAATAATTTATACCTTTAATGGTTTATTTATTGTTGTATTAGGTGAGTATAAACTTGAACCATTTTTCCACACTCATATTAATTCATTGTGATAGATTTTAAATTTTTGTTTTTTCTAATATTTAGATAGGTTTATAGATTTAAGGTTTTAAATTTTTGGGATATGGGTTTTCGAGGGAATTGAGTCCATGAATGGTGTTAGTTTAGTTGATACTACTCAAATTTTTTCCATTTATTGGTTGTTTTTATTTTGACACACTGTTTTTAAAAAACAAAATAAATTAAATATGAGTTTCAAAACATCAATAATTTTTTTTTCACATTCTTTCAAATTTTTTATTTTTTGAAAACTTTTTTATAATTTGTATTTTTTTTAAAAAAATAATGTTTTACTAAAAAATATTAATAATTTACATAAAAATAAAGAATAATAATTTTATTATTTTTGAATCATTTAAATATATAAAATTTTTAAAAACCTTTTTAGTTTATGTAATATAGAGCTTTCACATTCACAAATTTAATAAATCATATATTTAATATGAATCTTAAATAAATAAATATAAATTATTATATTACAAAATTATATTAGAAATAATTAATTTTTATATATATGTATTTATTATATAAATTATATTATATAATATTAGTATTAGTAAATTATTAATATTTGTAAATTACATGTATAATTTTAAAAATTATATAATGCTAAAATTATGTAAATTATGTCGTAAATTATTCATAATAATAAATAAAAGGAATGTAAATATTATAAATTATATAACAAATACTTACTTTATTAGAAGTAATTTAACAAAAAAATGTTTATTTTAAATTGAAAATTTTGTTAGTTAATTTGTTATATAATAAATTTATTATTAATAAAATAAATTATCAATTATTATTTGATAATTATAATTTGATAATTATTAAATTATATTATGAAATAATATTTTTTATTTTAGATCTATTTATATTAATATTTTAAAATATTGTTGATTATTAAATTTATATTGATTTACTTATTTATTAATAATACTTTTTGGGTTTTTAATAATATTATTAAAAAAAGTTCTATTATTAATTATTTATGATTTTTAATACATTAATAAAAAATTTATTTAATTGTTAATTATTATTTCTCACCTCAATTATTTATTAAAATATTTACCATTGATTATATTTTAATATTTTAATATTTAAATTAATAATATGTAATTATATTATTTATTAGTGATTTGTAATTAGGATATTCATTATATTATTAATATTGTTAATTATTTATTATCATTTTTTAGAAACTATTTATATATTTTATGGGTAATTGTTTTAAATTGTATTAAAAAATACTTATATTATTATTTAATACTTTTTATGTTAATTATTATTATATTAAAGAAATTATATTTAAATTATTTCAAAATAATTATATTATTAATTATAAAATATTACCAAAAATATCTAGCCAAGATCAATGCTCTTGAACATTTATTAAAAGTAAGAAAAATAAAATATGAGAACAACATATGTGGATGGTATAAAGAAAGTAGATTATCCCTCACCTAGTGACCAATTTATTAACCATGATCAGAAGGATAATTCTAATAGTCACAATTAGATTCATCCTCTGTTTCCCACTCCTTCTCTGACATACCATATATGAGAATCCTAAGGATCTCACCCTTAGACCTTTCCTCCTCATTGGTGACCTTGACATTTGATGCCTTGGAAAGAGAATCTAGTAGACACATTCATTTCTATGTTGGAGTAATCATGTTATGCCCTTCTTTTTAGAGGGTCACCCTTTCCTATAATGACAACTTCTTTAAAAGATAAACCACTGCCTGGAGGCCTAAGATGAGAACTATCTAATAAATCGATCTGCAACCGTTTATCAATACCATCATCTAAAACATTACCCCACTTCAAAATTCCCAAGGACTAGAATAAATTTTGAATTTCCTGATGATAATAAATATCATTCGGAATATCAAATTGCATGAACTGTGGGGAATATCCTAAAAATCCATTACCAAGGGTTGCACCATACAACCTTGAGCATCATGTTGTAAAAGAGACTTCTCCAATGCAACACACTGATTAAGAGCCTCATTAGTAGACTCCTGTAGCTCTGCACCTATATGAATTTTGTCTCATGGATGTTTTCCTTGAAATTTCATTTCATTAGAAATATAAGGTCCATGTTAGCCAGAGATAGGGGAAACTTAGAATCACCTTGAGTTTGTGGCAACATACTAGACTGATCCCTATGAGTTACAGCTACAACTATTTTCATTCATATTCTAAGTGAAAAACCCCATAAAGTGCATCTCTTTCAATACCATCATCTTGCTAGAATCTATGGGACTTAAAATTATCATTTGCAATTCCCTGCAAAGTAGTAGTTCCTACCACTATCCCTAATCTTCCACTAGGATTATGTGTAATGGCCCGGACCTCTCTGGTCCATTACTTTGTGAAATGTTGGTGTTGGAGGTGTTCCGGGAGGTCAAGGGGACTTATCCCCAACACTTTGCCAATTTTCTAGTTCTGTGAACAGTGTTTCCAGTTTTATGAACAGTAACAGATAAGTGAGACAGATCAGTTTCATGGATCGGTGAGACAGATCAGTTTCACAGATCAGTGAGACAGATCAGTTTCACAGATCGGTGAGACAGATCAGTTTCACAGATCGGTGAGACAGATCAGTGTCACAGATCGGTGAGACAGATCAGTTTCACAGATCGGTGAGACAGATCAGTTTCACAGATCGGTGAGACAGATCAGTTTCACAGATCGGTGAGACAGATCAGTTTCACAGATCGGTGAGACAGATCAGTTTCACAGATCGGCTACGCAGATCAGTTTCACAGATCGGTGAGACAGATCGGTGAGACAGATCGGTGAGACAGATCGGTGAGACAGATCGGTGAGACAGATCGGTGAGACAGATCGGTGAGACAGATCGGTGAGACAGATCGGTGAGACAGATCGGTGAGACAGATCGGTGAGACAGATCGGTGAGACAGATCGGTGAGACAGATCGGTGAGACAGATCGGTGAGACAGATCGGTGAGACAGATCGGTGTGACAGATCAGTTTCACAGATCAGTGTCACAGATCGGTGTGACAGATCAGTTTCACAGATCGGTGTGACAGATCAGTGTCACAGATCAGTTTCATGTGCAGTAACGGTGGGTGAACAGTGTTTCCAGACTCCTACAGTTTTGCCCCTTTTGACGTTTCCTTTGACGTAAAATACATTTAATGCCTTATTTTAAGGGCTCATAAGGCCGTTTCAAATTCCATAAATCCTAATATTAATTATTCCTAAGGCTTGGAATGTTTTACTTGGTCAAACCACGTGGGTTAATGCGATCCGTTTTTAATGGAGAATTAACCGGATCTTAAACCGTCACCTCGTTAAATCATAAAAAAAGGGACGAGATATCATTCTCCCTTGTTCCTTCCCTTTTGTTCTTAACTAAGAGGTGCTAGAACCTTTCAATCCTTTCCTTAGGAGTTGCACAAACAACCCTTACTCCTAGGATCAGTCCCGCTCTGTTGGATGCAACCAAGCTGTGTCGATCTTTCTTCCACATAAGTTGTCGCGAGGGGAGGATCGTGACCTGCTGTGTGGATAAAGGACGTCAAGAACTCTTCGAGGTAGGGGATTCATGGCTTCTCTAATTATATATGTGCAATCGTAGAATTAGCATGATTTATTCCTTTGGATCACAATGAAATTGACCTAATTAAATACTTGAACCAGATTAAAAGAATTGGTTGATCGCATGTTGTTGCTTTATACCGTGATAACGGTTTGCCTCATGTTTTCCTAGATATAGTGATATCTATGTTTTCTTTGATTTATTGTTCGTTCATGATTGAAATTGATAATGAACGTAAAGCCGGAATTAATTGTTGATTAATTGGCTAAAGATAAAGAGGCATGTAAATTAATCTGGTTGTTGTCGTTGTTGTAGTTGTTCTAATTTGAGGATAATCAAATTAGGGAAGTAAGCATGGTTATTTAATTGTGATATCTTACTGATTAGGTATCCATGATTGGAACCTACAAATAACAAATCTGTTAATTCAATATGGTTTAGAGAACAGATTATGTGGGAATTTCAAAAAGGGTTCTGAGTTACCCTCTTGTTTGTTAAAGGGCCGAGAGCCCATTTTGTGATGTTTGTTTTCCTGCTGCTTGTGCAGTGATGTGAGCCTGGATGGTTGTTTTGATATGTGGAGGCATGGAGGCCTTATAGTTGTGGCAGCGGATGATGCCTAGTGTGGCGAGATGCATCGGTTTATGCATATGGGTGTCAGGGAGGACACCAGGGGTGATGGAATGGGACGGATGTGGTTGCTGGTTGCTTGTGGTTTTCTTGAATGTTAATCTGCTTTGCTTTTCCCCACTACTCAAGGCAGCTGGTCTTGCTTACCCTCATTCTGAAGGAGGAGAAGACACGCGGGGTATGCCACGTGCTTTCCGTGTTTAGCCTCTCGATGGAGGATGGGTCTATGCTCTTTCTATAGGCAGAAAAGACTCGACGGGTAGTATATCTACTCACCGTGTTGAGCCTCATTTGTGTTTAGAAGCATAGGATGTTTTTCTAGAATGCCTGGGAATGTGGAAAAGTATTTCTGTATTGAATGTTTGATTAAATGGTGAAAATCCACGGGGATGGAGATGCTAGAATTTAAAGGTGATGTGAATCTTAAAAAGGAGCAGTTGTATTGAAAGTGACGCCATTTCAGTTAAATGGGGAATTGTTCAATCTTAATTAATGCTTAAAGAATTAACTAATGTACAGTGGAACTGATAAATGAGAATGGAGTAATCTAATAAAGCTCTTCAATTGGTTGTGTGCTTATAGGATACCTAGTCTTAGAAGTAGCAGCCTGGAGTCTGAGAGACGTTAGCTGCAGTTGTATCTATGACTAGGTAATGCACATAGTGTGGATGTGAGTTACTTATATATTCTGTACTTTTTGTGTTTCTATACGCTACTCCACCCTGTCGGTAAGGGCAACTGACACCCCGAGGATTCTGAGCCCTGGGGGGGGGGGTGTTTTCCCCAACATTCTGATGGGAGGTTGAATGGCTGACTACCCCCTTTGGCCCCGCTCTCTTATCTTGGTAGATCTAGTGCTGGTAGGCACAGTGGTTAGTTTTACCCATATATGTGTGTAGAGGGCTGTAATGGCTTGTGGTTATTTCACACACATATATTCTGGATATAGTATCCTATGGACTACTATAGGTGTAACGTGTATAGGCTGTGATGGCTTGAGGATCCTTACTCGGTGTATGGGCTGTAATGGCTTCAGGTATAATACCCGACGTATGATACACGTTATGCGAGCTGTGGTGGCTCCCGGAAACTACCTGGTTACTTTTGGTTGTGAGGATTGTGTGGAGCTTAGCCCAGGTGTCTGCGGGCAAGCCTATGTGGTGCACGTGGTGCAGATTGTGGAGCTTGACCCATGTTGATACGGGCAAGCCTTTGGAGAGAGATGCACAGGACGTATGTCGTTGGGGCAAAGTGGCAAACCAGTGGGGAAGTAGTAGCGGGGTACCCTTGACATTCTTTACTATATGCTATATTCTTGTATGCGTTACATGGTGAGAGTAGCCATGGTGAGGTTGGGAACATAATATACCTGTTTAGGTGACGAGTTAGTTTCACTTGTTGTTCACTGGGCTTTAGCATGCTTTCTTTACTTTTGCACGAGAGTCTTGGGGAGGATCCTACTGAGTATACTGTTATACTCACCCTATGTACATATAAACTGTTTTTCAGGTCACTTGGAGCAGGTTGGAGATCAAGCTGGTTACTACTAGCTTGCGGTTGGAGGAGGAGCTGTTCGGGCTTGTCGTCGCTGTCGTTTTACTTTCTTTTGGGTACTTTTTGTTTCCCCTTTCAGTTGTAGTACTTTTGCATGACATTTCATATATGTACTTGGGTTTATTTTACATTTCAGTTATGAGTTGGAGTTGGTTGGATTCTATTCTATCTCTCTCTTCTGCATGTGTTCTCTTAGAGGGTAATGCCTCCCATTTGTGTGTGTATTATACCCTCGGTGCTAGTCGCCAACCCGGGGCCTACTGGAGGCGGGACTCGGGGGCCATTATCTCCCTTTTCACATTGCCAGCCCAGGAGGGGTACACTTTGTGGGGAGGGGGTCGTGACAGAGTGGTATCAGAGGTCTGGTTGAGTGATAGGATGGAGTTTGGAGTTAGGCACAGGTGAGGATGCATGGGATGGTAGGGCAACGGTGTCATTCATGTTTAGCAAATGGGGTAAACACTGGAGACCGGCAGAGACATAGGCGTTCCGGGCCCCCTATGATATGTTGCACGGACCTTTAAGTTTACGATGGCTACTAAACAAAGTGATACTGGTTGCAGGGTAGAGACCTAGGAAAGGATCATGCATCATTATTCCTTGCGCCTGTGTTTGAATGGGTAGACCTTTGGATAGGTAACCTAAAATTAATAAAACAAAATAATTAATTAATTAATGTTGAGTCTTCCATATTCCAGGCTTAGGAGCTCTAACGATTGTTATTTTACAGGTATGGCTCCAGGTCGGCGTCCCCGTCAGGTTTGCGCAGAAGGTGCCCAGCAGGCTGTTCCAGCAGATCGCCGCCGGGTAGAGGTTGACGACGATGACACTTGGAGGAAGACACTCCGAGAGTTTCAGCGCCAGAGTCTACAGAAGTACGAGGGCTCCGTTTCAGATGCAGTCACAGAAGACTGGTTGGAGGAGGTCGAGATAGGCTTCAGTTCGATTCGTGCTCGGAAGGAACATTGGGTGTCCTTGGTTGTGACGATGTTGCGTGGAGCAGCGAGACAGTGGTGGTTCTTGTTCCTCGGGGATCGTGAGGAGTCAGCGATCTCATGGGAGGAGTTTCGAGACAGGTTTAGAGTCGAGTTTCTTTCATCGACTGCGAAGGCGTCCAGTCGCCAGGAGCTTCTTACCCTTCGACAGGGGAGCTCCAGTGTTCAAGAGTTTGGAATCCATTTCAGGAACCTTCTACGATATGCTTCAGACCTGTTACCAGATGATGAGGCCAGGGCGAGGCATTTCGAGGAGGCTTTGCGTCCAGAGATCCAGCGCCAGGTCACCCCATTTATGTTGAAGACATATCTTGAGGTGCTGGCGAGGGCAGAGGTTGTTGAGAGGACTTTGGATAGGACCGGATCGTCACGAGAGGGGAATCGTCATGATTCCTCAAGAAGAAGAGCTGTGGTCCGGGGTTCCCGGTTTTCAGGACAGAAGAGTTTCCGTTCACCTGGGGGTAGGTCCCGACCCTTCCCATCTCATTTCTACGGAGGTAGCAACTCTCAGACCTATGCCAAGGGATCAGGCGCTTGTTTTTCTTGTGGTGGACGTGGTCATCAGCAGCGGGAGTGCCCAACTTTTCAGAGCAGTCATCGTGCACCAGGCGCTCCACTCCAGGTTCCTCCGTTGAGGCAGTTCCAGCCGAGGCAACAGCAGCAGGTTGCACCAGCTTTAGATCACCAGAGGGTAGATGGAGCAGGTAGAGGACAGCCCCATGACGCTCCCCGTCCTCAGAGAGTAGAGCGCGGCCGTGGTGGTGGTCGTCATCAGGGTCAGAGAGGCCGTGGAGGTGGTCGTGGTCAGCTTCATGCTCTAGCGTTGCCAGCTCCAGGCGAGCCAGACGTCGTCCGAGGTACCCATTGCTTGTTTTCTACCTTAGTGTATGCCTTGTTTGATTCAGGAGCGACACACTCATTTATATCCCCTACCCTTGTCCACGCTTTGGGACTTGTGGTAGAGAGGCTTCCAATGCCCTTGGCGTTGACTACGCCAGTTGGAGGTCGAGCTAGCTTGTTTGAAGTATGTAGAGACTGTGAGCTAGTGTTGGGGCAGCACCGCTCTTGGGGAGATTTCCTATGTTTACGAATACAACCATATGATGTCATCCTCGGCATGGATTGGTTGTATTCGGTGCAGCCTATTGTGGATTGCTACAGGAAGAAGGTCATTTTCTTTGATGAAGATGGAGAGGAAGTAGTGTTTGTTGGTGAGAGAGATCCTCGGACGAGTCATAGACGAGTTTCATCCTTATCATCCATGATGGCTGGGATGATGCTGAGTTCTTCAGAGGTTCAACAGCTGGCGTTTCCTAGGGTCGTAGAAGAGTACCCTGATGTCTTTCCAGAAGAGGTTGTATCCTTACCCCCTCGACGGAAGATCGAGTTTGGGATCGAGCTACAGCCAGGAGCGTCTCCCATCTCTATGTCTCCATATAGGATGGACCCTTCTGAGTTACGAGAACTACGTATTCAGCTCGATGGTCTGTTGCAGTGTGGTTTTGTTCGGCCAAGTGTGTCACCGTGGGGTGCACCAGTCTTGTTCGTGAAAAAGGCTGATGGCAGTTTGCGGTTGTGCGTCGATTATCGTCGCTTAAACAAAGTGACAATAAAGAACCGTTATCCTCTCCCGCGGATTGATGACCTATTCGATCAACTGAAGGGTGCAAGTTGGTTTTCAAAGATCGACTTGCGGTCAGGATATCATCAGATGCGTGTAAAGGATGAGGATATCCCGAAGACTGCTTTCCGCTGTCGTCATGGGCATTATGAGTTTGTTGTAATTCCATTCGGCGTGACAAATGCTCCAGTTGTTTTCATGGGGTTGATGAATGCTGTGTTCCGTGAATTCTTGGACAAGTTTGTTGTGGTTTTCATTGACGACATCCTTGTGTACTCCACATCTGAAGAAGAGCATGCAGAACATCTACAAGCTGTTTTGGGAGTTCTTCGCCAACATCGGTTGTTTGGGAAGTTGTCCAAGTGTGAGTTCTGGGCTCGAGAAGTTCGTTTCTTGGGACATGTTGTGTCCCAACAGGGAGTAGCTGTGGATCCTTCGAAGATAGAAGCAGTGGTGTCTTGGCCAGCCCCCAAGAACGTGTCAGAGGTGCGAAGTTTCCTTGGTCTCGCAGGCTATTATAGGAGGTTTGTGGCTAATTTCTCCCGAGTTGCGACTCCTCTGACAGCTTTGACCAGGAAGGATCAAGCGTTCATATGGACTGATCAGTGTCAGACAGCTTTCGAGTATCTAAAGGAGAAGTTGGTAAGTGCTCCAGTCCTTTGTCTTCCAACGGAGGGAGTCCAGTTTGATGTTTTCTATGATGCTTCACATCTGGGGCTAGGCTGTGTTCTCATGCAGAAGAGGTCAGTTGTTTCTTATGGGTCTCGGCAGTTGCGTCCCCATGAACGCAACTATGCCACCCATGATCTTGAGTTGGCAGCCGTGGTGTTTGTGCTGAAGTTGTGGAGACATTACCTCATTGTAGAGCGCTTTGTGGTTTTCACCGATCATAAGAGTTTGAGGTATGTTTTCTCTCAGCGGGATTTGAACTTGCGGCAGCGTCGGTGGATGGAGTTCTTGCAGGAATACGACTTTGAAATATCGTATACACCTGGGAAGGGAAATGTTATTGCTGATGCACTGAGCTGAAAGTCACGTAATGATGTTGTGCGTGAATCTGGTGATTCCTGGAGAGGGATGGAAGAGCTAGCAGCTTTTCATCTTGATATGGGAGAAGTTGGAGGAAGAGGTTGTCTTTTCCAGATGACGGTGTAGTCATCCCTGATGCAAAAGGTGGAAGAGTCTCAGTTGGGTGATCTAGAGGTGGAAGTTTTGAGAGACAGAGTTGTTTGTGGGGAGGCCCCTGATGGTTGGTCAGAGGATGAACAACACCGAGTGTTGTATCATGACAGGCTTTTTGTTCCCCTGGCGATGCGCGAGACGGTTCTCTGAGAGTTCCATAGCTCGCCCTTAGCTGTACATCCTGGTGTGACGAAGATGTATCGATCCTTGAGGAGTCAGTTTTGGTGGCCTGGGCTGAAGCGTTCAGTTGCAGAATGTGTGTCTCGATGTTTAGTCTGCCAGAAGGTGAAGGCCGAACACCGTGTTCCTGGTGGTCTTCTCCAGCACTTAGAGATTCCTCAGTGGAAGTGGGAGGACATCTCAATGGACTTTGTTACAGGTTTACCTCGAGCTCCGGGAGGACATGATGCTATATGGGTGGTAGTGGATCGTTTAACTAAATCGGCCCACTTCATAGCAATCAAGGAGTTGAGCTCAGTGGAGGTTTTGTCGAGGCAGTATCTGGAGGAAGTGGTGAGGCTTCACGGAGTTCCTAAGACGATCATTTCTGATCGAGACCCTCGTTTTACCTCGAGGGTGTGGAGAGGTCTCCAGCATGCTTTTGGCTCTCAACTATGCCTTAGCACTGCTTTTCATCCTCAAACGGATGGTCAGACAGAGCGAACCATCCAAACTCTTGAAGACATGTTGCGCTCTTGTGTTCTTGATTTTGGAGGTTCATGGGTGAAGCACTTACCTTTGGTAGAGTTCGCTTACAATAATAGTTTTCACTCTACCATCGGCATGGCGCCGTTTGAAGCCTTGTATGGCCGGCCATGCCGTTCTCCGTTGTGCTGGACTGGGGTCGGAGAGTCAGCAATTCTCGGACCAGAACTAGTGCAGAATACGACGGAGATGGTTCAAGTGATTCGTGAGAAGATGAAGACAGGACAAGATCGTCAGAAATCTTATGCGGATCAAAGAAGGAGACCCTTAGAGTTTAATGTTGGGGATCATGTGTTTCTGAAGGTGACTCCCCGTCGTGGGCAGCGAAGGTTTGGTCGCGGAAGTAAGCTTTCTCCCCGTTTTGTTGGGCCTTTCGAGGTGCTAGCTCGTGTTGGAGCTGTGGCATATCGAGTAGCACTTCCCCCTCGGATGAGTCGGATACATGATGTTTTTCATGTATCGCAGCTCCGTCATTATCTTCATGATGAATCTCATGTTATCGATTGTGGAGAGATCGATATTGATGATGATGCAACCTTCGAGGAGCGACCTGTGGAGATCCAAGACAACAAGGAGAAGGTGTTGCGTGGGCGTTTTATTCCTTTAGTTCGTGTCTTGTGGCGACACGGTGGCATGGAGGAGAGTACCTGGGAGCGTGAGTCACAGATACGTGCTCAGTACCCAGAGTTGTTTAATGTTTAACTCCTTTCATGTAATGATGTTTTCTCTATGGTTGGACCTTTCATGTTTTATTTATGTACCTTTGATGTGATGTTGTGAATGAATTGTTTGGGTATGGATTGTTTGTTCCCGGATGTCATAGTTTTGTTCCAGCTTTCGAACAACTCATGGTGGGTTTCCCCTGAGAGGTATCTTATGGGGTGGTTGTTCGAACCCCTCTTTTCTTCTGGGTTGGTTTTTAATTCTCGAGGACGAGAATGTTTTCAGAGGTATCTAATGTAATGGCCCGGACCTCTCT
The DNA here is from genome assembly GCA_963277665.1 of Viscum album. Lineage (NCBI taxonomy): Eukaryota > Viridiplantae > Streptophyta > Magnoliopsida > Santalales > Viscaceae > Viscum > Viscum album. Next base: position 2,094,404,168 of record OY728142.1, read on the forward strand.
GGTCCATTACTTTGTGAAATGTTGGTGTTGGAGGTGTTCCGGGAGGTCAAGGGGACTTATCCCCAACACTTTGCCAATTTTCTAGTTCTGTGAACAGTGTTTCCAGTTTTATGAACAGTAACAGATCAGTGAGACAGATCAGTTTCAGGGATCGGTGAGACAGATCAGTTTCACAGATCAGTGAGACAGATCAGTTTCACAGATCGGTGAGACAGATCAGTTTCATAGATCGGTGAGACAGATCAGTGTCACAGATCGGTGAGACAGATCAGTGTCACAGATCGGTGAGACAGATTAGTTTCACAGATCGGTGAGACAGATCAGTTTCACAGATCGGTGAGACAGATCAGTTTCACAGATCGGTTACACAGATCGGTGAGACAGATCGGTGAGACAGATCGGTGAGACAGATCGGTGAGACAGATCGGTGAGACAGATCGGTGAGACAGATCGGTGAGACAGATCGGTGAGACAGATCCGTGAGACAGATCGGTGAGACAGATCGGTGAGACAGATCGGTGAGACAAATCGGTGTGACAGATCAGTTTCACAGATCAGTTTCACAGATCGGTGTGACAGATCAGTTTCACAGATCAATTTCACAGGTCGGTGAGACAGATCGATGAGACAGATCGGTGAGAGAGATCGGTGAGACAGATCGGTGAGACAGATCGGTGAGACAGATCGGTGAGACAGATCGGTGAGACAGATCGGTGAGACAGATCGGTGAGACAAATCGGTGAGACAGATCGGTGAGACAGATCGGTGTGACAGATCAGTTTCACAGATCAGTTTCACAGATCAGTGTGACAGATCAGTTTCACAGATCGGTGTGACAGATCAGTTTCACAGATCAGTTTCATGTACAGTAACGGTGGGTGAACAGTGTTTCCAGACTCCTACAGTTTTGCCCCTTTTGACGTTTCCTTTGACGTAAAATACATTTAAAGCCTTATTTTAAGGGCTCATAAGGCCGTTTCAAATGCCATAAATCCTAATATTAATTATTCCTAAGGCTTGGAATGTTTTACTTGGTCAAACCGCGTGGGTTAATGCGATCCGTTTTTAATGGAGAATTAACCGGATCTTAAACCGTCACCTCGTTAAATCTTAAAAAAAGGGACGAGATATCATTCTCCCTTGTTCCTTCCCTTTTGTTCTTAACTAAGAGGCGCTAGAACCTTTAAATCCTTTCCTTAGGAGTTGCACAAACAACCCTTACTCCTAGGATCAGTCCCGCTCTGTTGGATGCAACCAAGCTGTGTCGATCTTTCTTCCACATAAGTTGTCGCGAGGGGAGGATTGTGACCTGCTGTGTGGATAAAGGACGTCAAGAACTCTTCGAGGTAGGGGATTCATGGCTTCTCTAATTATATATGTGCAATCGTAGAATTAGCATGATTTATTCCTTTGGATCACAATGAAATTGACCTAATTAATTACTTGAACCGGATTAAAAGAATTGGTTGATCGCATGTTGTTGCTTTATACCGTGATAACGGTTTGCCTCATGTTTTCCTAGATATAGTGATATCTATGTTTTCTTTGATTTATTGTTCGTTCATGATTGAAATTGATAATGAACGTAAAGCCGAAATTAATTGTTGATTAATTGGCTAAAGATAAAGAGGCATGTAAATTAATCTGGTTTTTGTCGTTGTTGTAGTTGTTCTAATTTGAGGATAATCAAATTAGGGAAGTAAGCATGGTTATTTAATTGTGATATCTTACTGATTAGGTATCCATGATTGGAACCTACAAATAACAAATCTATTAATTCAATATGGTTTAGAGAACAGATTATGTGGGAATTTCAAAAAGGGTTCTGAGTTACCCTCTTGTTTGTTAAAGGGCCGAGAGCCCATTTTGTGATGTTTGTTTTCCTGCTGCTTGTGCTGTGATGTGAGCCTGGATGGTTGTTGTGATATGTGGAGGCATGGAGGCCTTATAGTTGTGGCAGCGGATGATGCCTAGTGTGGCGAGATGCATCGGTTTATGCATATGGGTGTCAGGGAGGACACCAGGGGTGATGGAATGGGACGGATGTGGTTGCTGGTTGCTTGTGGTTTTCTTGAATGTTAATCTGCTTTGCTTTTCCCCACTGCTCAAGGAAGCTGGTCTTGCTTACCCTCATTCTGAAGGAGGCGAAGACACGCGGGGTATGCCACGTGCTTTCCGTGTTTAGCCTCTCGATGGAGGATGGGTCTATGCTCTTTCTATAGGCGGAAAAGACTCGACGGGTAGTATATCTACTCACCGTGTTGAGCCTCCTTTTTGTTTAGAAGCATAGGATGTTTTTCTAGAATGCCTGGGAATGTGGAAAAGTATTTCTGTATTGAATGTTTGATTAAATGGTGAATATCCACGGGGATGGAGATGCTAGAATTTAAAGGTGATGTGAATCTTAAAAAGGAGCAGTTGTATTGAAAGTGACGCCATTTCAGTTAAATGGGGAATTTTTTAATCTTAATTAATGCTTAAAGAATTAACTAATGTACAGTGGAACTGATAAATGAGAATGGAGTAATCTAATAAAGCTCTTCAATTGGTTGTGTGCTTA